>JACAVU010000003.1:19254526-19854526 GCA_014183005.1 Castanea mollissima | reverse complement strand
TAGGCAGGTATAAAGTGTATAGCTCCACTAGTGGAGCTCACCTTAAGAAACATCATGCTTAACCTTGCAAAAACATATTTTTATGGCCATCATGTCAAATTGATATTGTGTTCTACAAAACTCATACTATTATAAACGAAGTCTTATGTTTAGCTATTTCATATGCTATTGTTCATAATACATATGCAAAGTCTAGATAGCTTAACGAAACAAAGCATAGTAAAGTTTATAATATAACCGCACGGCCTTTCAAGGCCACAAAATATTACAACTTGAAAATTAGATAATGTTTGTGAGAGAACTATAATTTTAAAGAGAGAAGTCTAGATCGCTTAAAGCTCCTAGCTCGCCTTCCAACTTGTCAATCTCTTTCCTCAAAGAGTTATGTTCTACGGTGACACCTTCTAATTGAGTCTGAAGGGTAGAACTTGCTTCTTACTGGGATGTTAATTCCACTTGAAGTCTGTTGATAGATTCCTAGAGCTGAGTGATTGAAGTGCTACGTACCTGTAAGGCGGATTCTGTTTCCTTTGCTTTATCGATGCAAGAGTTTTCTTTAACTCTCAACTCGCGAAGTGAGGACAAGGAAGGATGAACAGAGGGTCCCTTTAAGTCCCTCAATGCAATGACATGGCTTTTTAACCAGCTGACATAGACACTTAGGCCCTCAGTCTCACTCAGTGTGGAATAGAAATCGTCAAGGGGAAGAGCTAGACAACCCTCTTTAGCCTTTGATTGCAGTTGGGATATGATAGACCTAATTTGCTGTTAGAGAAAGCCCCTAAGTGACAAGGTCCATTTGCTGGTATCCTTCATGGTTTTGGGATATTTTGAGAGCAGTTGAGAATAGGTTGCTCTCAAAAAAAGAGAAACCAATGAAAGCAATTGATCAGATTTTGTCTGGGTGCTTTCACTCTCCTGATCTTTGGAAGTAGCTCCAGCTACATCTTCTTTCTCCTGAGAATTTTTAGCATATAGCCGATTTGAATCCTCCCTTTTAGCATTAGATTCTTTTTCCTCATTACAAGTCATTTCCTGCACAAAAACCTCTAGGGTTAGAGAAGTGACTTTTGCTTTGGGTTGAGCTTGGGAAATAGATTTGGTTGCCTATCAAAGGTCGAAAAGAGAGAAAGGAAGAAAAGTTACTTGTGCTATTGATTAGAGGAGATATTACAAGAGCTAACCACTATAGAGAAGAAGATGTACCTTGGGCTTCTTGCTAGAAGGAGTTTTTACATTCTTCTTCCTCTTAGTGACTAAATTGTGGCTTTGGGAAGGAGGTCTAAAGTCAAATCACCTTAAAAAATAAGTGGGACATCCACTTGTTGGGCACCACTTTCCCCAAAATTCCAAACATGTTCTCTAATGTTAGACCACCATGACTTGAACCTGGGTGAAGGCAGTACGGTTCTAGTGGGGCAAGTAAAGGGGATTTCAAGGCTTAACACCATATTTTGATGAGATTCTCTCTTTTAAAAGCTAAGGAGGCCACTACAGTGGGTAAAGCTAAAGTAGAGAGGTGTCCCAGTATGCCTTGGTCAAAACCAAATTGGCGGGAAAACCTATGGGGATTATAAGCTAGAGTTTCATAATCATCTTGAAAAGTGTGCCTAAAGGTGAGAAGGAAAAGCATAAGCAACAAAAGAAAGTTCTTCCTTAGACGAAGGGGTGTCTCTGTAATGAGAAACATAAATATTTCCTAAAGACGTGAATAATGGGGGAGGTCCACCCTCTAGGATAGAGTAAGGGCTGACTGTCTAATCAGTAAGGTCATCCAATACTTTGCTAAGGAAATTGTTTGAGGACACTACCATTTTGTTCCAATGCTAAGAGCATTGAAGGCCTTGGGGTGATGGCAGAGGTTTCTTAAGAGCTTAAAACTTTAGGGATAGGAGCATAATTCCTAAAGTGTTCCAATAACCATATTTGTTCAAAAGCAATAGGTACAAAAGTTTCTACTTAAAATCTACCCCATGAACATTGTAAATCAAGGGTAAAATGATCTAGGTGAGAATACAAAGTTCCTAAAAAATAAGGAGCAAGGGGAAATGATTGTCTTTTGGCTAGTTTAACAGCTAGAGGGAAATATCTGCTCAGAATCTTCTTGTGGAGATATCCCTTAAACAAATAGAGGGAAAGTAAAAAGGCAATAAAAGCTTCAAGTTCATAAGAGCTAGAGTTACCTTCTCCAACAACAAAGTCGGTGCCTTCCTTCAAGGAGTCTCCATTGGCTTCCTCATCCTTGCCATTAGCAAATTCTTTCCAAAAGTACTTGATCTATCCCTAGAAGTTGGCCCTAGAGCCCTTGTCTCTGCCAACACTAGTATCTTCTGGTACTTCTTTGCTGGGGGCTTTCCCTCTTCTTGCTGCCTTCCAGACTAGTTTCTTTAGAATTTTCTTCACCGCATCTTCAAGAAACTTCACACATCACGAGATAAAGAAATGTTGACTACTTCACCATCTCCGAACAAGGGAAGTCTCAATACTTCATAAAAATCTTCTAAAGATGAAGAGATTTCTTGACACCCTGTGAAGAAGGTTTGAGTAGTAGGATTTCATCGATATAGGAGAGAAAGAAGACTTTCACTATCCTTGCTGATCTCCAAACTAGAAAACACAAGAATGGTGTCCACAAGTTTCACTCTCTATAAGATGTCCATGAAAGGAGGATGAGCCAACACCCTTCGACACCAACTTTTCCAACCTCTGGAAATAGAAGTGTGGGATTTCAAACCACATCTACCGTGGGAGCAAATTCTCCTCTGCAGGTGCCAAGCCTAGGAATATGCTTTTGTTGGATTAATCATAGTTTGTATCTCATACAAAATATACGCAGCGGAAAATAAACAGATCTACTTCATTCGTAATTGATAATATGTACTATGTAAATTTTAGAATTTAAGAACAAAATAGTGTACCTTGAAGCGGTGAATTTCATAAACAAAGATCAGAAGCACTTGAGAATACTTTTAATCTTCACTCCAATTCCACTAACGCCCAAGAAGTGTGGTCTCTCAATCAGTTTTTCAAAAGGAGAATGATAGAGTGGCTTACACTCACATACACACCATTTCACAATAGTGTCTCTCTTACATAAAATTCTATATGTTTCTCCCTTTGTATCTAACTAATCATCTAATTGGGTTGGCCTTTAGGGTCTTTCCAATTGGGCTTAAGTGTGTGGCTTGGAGTGGGATCAAAAGGACTAAAAAGACACTAGCTCCAATGGGCCTTGGGCTTTTTTGTTAACTCTTAACAAATCCAAAGTTACCGTTAACTGTATTTAATACCACTATATAAATATACTTGCACTGTAGGCCTTATTTATAAATTATATCTCAAGACTTTATTATAGATGCAACCCATTCATAAAATATTTGTAGTAATACAAAGTCATGAAAGTAGACTGCCACTTTGAAGATTACTACATCTTAATTCCTTGAGTACCCAGTTTAATCCTCTAAGTTATTCATCATATATTTATGAAATCCAATTCCATAAATATATACTTTAGTAACTCTTTACTGAAGTGGTTAGGCTTAATACTCTGAATAACCAAACTCATTAAACTTATCTCAATATTTTATATCTCTGTTAAGAGACTATGAATTCTATCTTGAGAATATATGTTTCATCAACACTAAATGTGGCTATCCAACATACTGATGTTTTGATCGTTATTTTAGATCTCACTCCTGATATAATAAAGTAACCTACACCTCATGATCAACTCCATTATCTCTTAGGATTAAGAGTTCATGTAAATATAAGTCGTGGGTTTTTTATTCATTTGACAATCGTTAGGAGAATAATAAATCTCACAGCGGTCTAGTTTAATATGTTTTAACTTTTAAAACATATCAACATACTAATTAGAAATCTCCATTTCCATGATCAAGACAAATAATTTTAGTTGATATATTTTAGTCTTCGCAAATGAAATGCCCAATTTCATCACCGACTACAAACTAAAATTCTGAGTTTACAAAGAACTTATGATCAATATCTTTTATGACTAAATCACATAGATCACATACTATACATCTCGTGGACTGTATGATAATGTCTTAATATTCATGTTACAATTATTTTTAAATAATAATAAAATAACTTTATTAATCATAACATTAAGTCATAGATAATGTCGTACATAGCATTATACAATAGGATTTAAGGGCACACATCTTAACAGCTTTAACTTCAGATCCATGGTCGGAAGATCATCGAGTTCCCCACAGGCCATGTAGGAAGGGTCTTCAGAACAGGGGATTGAATCTCAATCGAGACTTTTATGATAATGTCCTAATATTCATGTTACCATTATTTTTAGATAATAATAAAACAACTTTATTAATCACAACATTAAGTCATACATAATATCGTACATAACATTATACAATAGGATTTAAGGGCACATCCTAATAGCTTTAACTTCAAATCCATGGTCAAAAGATCATCGAGTTCCCCACATGCCATGTAGGAAGGGTCTTCAAAACAACGGGTTGAATCCCAATCAAGACTTTTATCAAACGGGTAGTCTTCGAAGAAGGGAGGGATAATCCATTGTTCCTCTATGAAAGGATTCTCATCTCCTCCTAGAAGGGGTTTGTTACTTTTTAAAGGTGTAGGTTTTGAAAATTTGGTAGAACTAGATCTCAAACCACATTTTACACCCATGATTTGTTGTTTAAAAAGAATTCTGGGTTTCGAGTTGAAGAAGAAGTAGAAGAAGAAGAAGATAATAGAAAAAGAGAGAATTAAGGGAAATATATTTCATTTCCTTTTATACTTTGGGGAGCTAATATTTTTCCCTCCAAAAGAGACTGGTTCAAAAGTGAGATATCTTTTCAAATTTGACACATGTCAACATAGGGAAAAAATTGAATCTCTGAAAAGAAAGGGTAATTGATGGTGCTGAAATCAAGGAAACCGTTGTCACAGACAAAGTGCAAAGTTGTGACCCTTCACCAACAAATTCAATTTAATTTTGCTGCATTTCATATTTTGTTAACTGGCACGTTTACCTTTTATGTCTTTGTGTAGGAATTTTATATGTGATAAAATAAACATAAAGCATAACATAAATGAAAATAGTAAACATGTAATAAAATAAACTTTATCTTTCTTTCATATATTTTTGTTAATTTTTTTTTTACAAAATTAGAAAGAGTGATTTACATGATTTAGCCCTTATGGCCTATCACCTCTTTTCTAAATACAAAAACACAACAACAAAAAAAGAAAAAAGAAAAGAGAACTGTAGGATTGATGGCGAGCAGATCAAGGAGACCGTGGTGCACATCCTTGTCATCCCCAAAGTCCTTTTAGGAATAATATGGAGCTTGATACTCCATCTCCTTTTCCTTCCTCCCCTGAGCTAGAGCCATCAGAAGAGCCTTCAAAGGGGCTGTTAGAAGAGTTTGACTCCTTAGGATCAAAAAGCTTTAAAGGACTAGATTCTGAACCTGATTGGGAGAGCCTTTGCCTTCTTTAGCGCCTAATGGGGGCACCCATGAATGCAACAGTCGTTGCATCCTTAGCCTCCTCTTCAGCCCTCAGTCAAAGTTCCTCTGAATCCTCTTCTTCATCGTCACTCTAGGTGAAGGGAGTGACTTCCTCGGGAATGAAGACTTGAGGAGGCAAAGGTGTATGGGAAAAGAGAGAGAGGGATGCACAGGGCTTAGTGGTAGGGAAGGAATGTGGTCACTGGAGACACTCTCAGAGGAGCCCAAAGGGCGCTTTAAGGAGTTGGAACTAGCGGAAGAAGGGTTCGACATTTTTGTTCATGGAGGTTAAGGTTCTTTGAGAGAATTAGAAAGATACAAGGGGAATGAAGATTGAAGAAGAAACATTCCCTATTTAAATCCTCAACTGCAGTTAAGTAAAGAGACATGGCATTTATGAGGAGTAATGCCTTTTTGCCAAAATGCAAGAAACGAAGAGACGCCAAAACGGCTAGAAGCACCCTTGTGAGCCATGTGTCCATGTTCAAACGTCACAAGGCATGATTACTAGAGTGTTAATGGCTGAACCAATGTGATTGTCAAAGGCCTTTGCCATTAAACACCATTGACAGTCAGGGGGATAATGTACATAACACTACTAAGGTGTGGGAGAATGCACATGTGGTTGAATCTAGACCTTACACGTGGAACGACTGTGAACAAAGGAAGAGGAAGCGTTGGCTAAGGGATTCCATTCTTGGTATGTGCTAAAGGCACGACTGCCTTGGGAAGGAAGTAAGACATGCACCTGACATGGTACTCAAGTATTCCCAAAAAGGGAGATAGTGACTATCTAAGGTTAGAAGCTATAAGGACACCCTTTATTGGTTGAATGCATGTTGGACCACCTCAGAGACACGTGTATCAATCACAATACTCTCGATGTCCCTCTCAATGTCCAGGACTTGTTTCCCAAGCAGTGGCAAAGTTACCTACCCTTGTGACCTAGTGCCACGTTGGCGCAATTCCTATCCTCTAGTCAGCGAATAATACCACAGCTGTGAAAGAGAGCAAAGTAGAGAAATGATGCCATGATATCTGTCTTTGTACTCAGCCATATTCCTTAGATTATAAGAAGGATATGCAGCTGTAGTTTTAGGCAAGAACCTAGGTAGATATAGAGAAGAGAGTAGAAAGTTAATAAGGTAAGAAAAAATTAACACCATTATTGTACAAGAGTGACCTCTTTTCACACATAATATAACCTGAGTAGAGCAAGAACATTCCATTCTTGCTCAAACCGTGGTTTTTCATCCCTTCTCTAGGGTTTTCCATGTACATCTTGTGTCCTTTATGTTCTTACTATCACTTTCTTCTTCTTTTTCTAGTGTAATGTCAAAGCTAGCATCTTTTCAAGCTTTTTCATGTTGCTATACTGTTAGATAACTTATTTTATTCTCCTATATAAGTTCAAATCTAACTTGCACGTATAGTATGAGAAAATGAGGCTTTCTTTTGTTTGGTTCTTTGATATTTGTGGGTTGCAATTTGGAATAGTGTGAGAGGTTTGTTGCTGCTTGGTTCTACGGTTTGGTGATTTGCTCTCTTTTGGTGTGTTGCAACTTTTAGATTTGATTTGTGGCTCTCTTTTTGGTTTGTGTGAAATTCGCATTTAGTATTTGGTATTCGTATTTGATATTTGTGAACCTTTGGTTCTTTGATTTTGTATTTGTAAGTGGGAGCTATTTGGGTGTATTTGGGATTTGGGATTTTGGTTTGTGTGAGTGCCTCTACACCAATTTGTATTATCCCAAATTTGTTATAGTGAAGTTTGTTCGTCGTCACCCGTGGATGTAGGCTATTGCTGAACCATGTAAATTCTTGGTGTTTTGTGTCTATTTTCTTTTGGATTAATTTTCTTCGTTCCTATTGTTAGTTTAGAGATCTTTCAAAAGCCTAAAATATTTTCACAATCAATCTTGGTAATTTGAGCTTTTGCTATTTTACAACATGTTTGACGGGCAATCACTCATGTGACTAATGTCTCTATCTTACGAGTTTTGGTTTGAACACTAGAAACTCTAAAGAGAAAAAGGTTTGAATGAAATTCTCACTTGTCTATGTATAGAAGCAAATAACCAGGCTTGCTTTCATATACATGCAGATATAACCTTGCCTCCACACAAATTTAAAGTTTTGCACTTGCTAAGTTATTGATTCATGCAAGTTCTAAGTGTAAATTTTAGTCATTTCTTTTGTTTCAAATTCAAATACACTTGCTTAACTCTTCTTTTTTTATGCTATTCTCTTTGTAAAAGAACAAAAAAATGTCTTCCCTTTAATGTGCTAATTTTCAAATGTTGTGTTCATGAGAAAGAGGGTGTTTGATTGTTGCATGTGTTATGTGTAGGAGTGTCATTCCTCTTTGGTCAATTAGAGAGTTCTCGTTAGAATCGATAATTTCAAATGGGCAAACATAATTTTCTCATCTAACTATGGAAAAACACCAGTTCACCGAGAACCCCATGTCTATTATAGTTGTGTTTTTCATGACATTGGCCTCTGGCTTTCAAAACACTAGGCAGATTGAAACCTCTCTCTCTCTCTCACCCAATTTTTCAAAACTCAAGATTCTTTAAGCATAGTTGATTTCATTCATCTCCATATACTTCATAGAGGTAATCTCCCTCTCCCCCATGCATTTTAATCTTATATTGCATCTAGTTTCATTCTAGGACATGGGGTTTGCGAATTTTTTAGAAAAAAGTCGGATTTTACTTAAATTCTTTCAATTTGTCTAATCGATTGGGTTTCAATTCATGGGGCTTGTTACCTTTTGCTGCCATGAAGGAAAATTGTGTGTAATTTTGGCAAGAATCATGGGTGATCCTTCGCTTACTAGTGTGTTGTACTTGATGTGGTGTGTTCTACAAAATGTCCGAGTGACTTTTTTGGTCTTGTGATAAAGACTAGTGTGGTAGACGTCTAGAGTTCAAATTCCCTTCCCTCAACTATTTTATTATTAGAAAAAAAAAAATCTGGTGTGGCTTGAAATCGTTGTGGAGATTGTTTATAGTGTAAGTGAGTGATTCATTCATTTGCATTGTAGCTTTAACCTTATGTTTGACCTACGCCAATTGACCTTTGCATTAGACATGGTCATATGCAGTACATCTTCTTGGTGACATGGTGATCTTGTCCTTGGCTTTGGCTTGATGCTTGTTCTTCATCTGAGTGAGTACCTAGGTGTACTCCTTGCATTCATGCTAGATTTATGTATTTCAAAGCATGACATGTGTAAAGTTGTGATTTCCAACTATATTGTGTTGACTTTAATTCCGTGCCAAATTTGATTATAATTTCTTCAATCATTTTCCTTGTATGTATGTGGGTTTAATTGTAAGGGATGAGTGTGAGAGATCAGTGATGAATCAAGCTTCAAAAGATGAATAGGTGGATTTTGTGACTGGTTCGCGAGTAGCTCACGAGAAACAACTCGCGAAAAAGCCACGTGTAGAGCGCATGATTGGAAGATGAAGAGTCATGCAAGGAGTCATTCATTGGTGGATGCAATTGGGCTAAATTGTGGGATCCGAAAAGCTAGAGAAGATAAGACTCCAAGATGTTAGTTGGTAGTAGGAGTTTGGAGGGCTTAAGTATATGGGTTAGACTAGGCTTGAAGGGTCTTTTGTTGTTCGTGTATTCCAACTTTATTCACTAGTGAATTGATTTTAACTTGGAGAGTCATAGAAAGGTTTTTCATCAAGTTCTTCGATTTCATCTTCGATAACATGTCTCAGTGTTATCTTGTATTCGCATCTCTCTTCCCTACTCTTTAAGCTTTCATTTTATTGTTGATGATGGATGAATATGGCTTAGGGTAGAGTTATTGGTTCATTGCAATTATTTACTATTGTTCTGCACTTAATTTAAGTTAGAGTAAAAGCAATCTAATCGTAATTTTCATTTGGGGGTCTAAACAAGCTCTTTGGTTTTAGCACAAATCTGAGCTTTCAATTGGTGTTAGAGCAGGTACGCTTGTTTTGGTTTCATTACCTAAGTGTGATCCTTGACCTCTGGGGTCTAAACAAGCTCTTTGGTTTTAGCACAAATCTGAGCTTTCAATTGGTATCAGAGCAGGTATGCTTGTTTTGGTTTCATTACCTAAGTGTTTTCCTTGACTCCTTGTGTTCATTGTCATGGATAGTGTGATACACTTGTTTTGGTTTCATTACCTAAGTGTGATCCTTGACCCCTGGGTCTAAACAAGCTCTTTGGTTTTAGCACAAATTTGAGCTTTCAATTGGTATCAGAGCAAGTACGCTTGTTTTGGTTTCATTACTTAAGTGTGTTTCTTGACCCCTTGTGTTTATTGTCATGGATAGTGCTTTGTATGCTACTATGGATGTTTTGGATGATGTTGAGTGTAACATGCCACGTGTTTGTGAAAATGTCTCTATGAGTGTTAATTCTCATGATTATGATGACATGCTACATGAATTTATGGGTGTTGTTAATATTCCAAATGTCAAACTCTTGAAGAAAAATACTAAGAAGTTTCATGAGAATTTGAGCAAGTTTATTTGTGAAAAGGATGATTTGATTGCTAAGCTCAATGAATCCAACAAATTGGTTGAAAAGTATAAGAAATTTTCTGAACATTCTCTTGTAAAACTAAAGGAGTTTGAATGTGGACTTGGATGCTAAACTTGTTTTGTCTAACAAACTTGTTGATGATCTTAAATGTGAAAATGAATCTCTTAAGATGCATGCCAAGTGTTTGATTGCTGAACCTATTGTTAAAAAGGAAGAAAATCTTTGCTGCAATCATGTTTTATTGCCCAATTTTGTGCCTATCGTGAGTTCTACCTTTAAAGACAAATCAGTGTACATTCCTCTACATAAAAGAAACCAAAAAGTGGAGAGAAAGGCCATTAAACCTAAGCCTTCGTTTAGGTCTTATCTTAGGGATTTGAGTGGATCTAAGTTTGTTTCTACTTGCCACTAGTGCAGTGTGATTGGTCATACTAGATCTCAATGTCCCATGTTGAAGAAAGAGTATAACCATGTTGCTAGATCCCTCCCTAAAAAGCCTAGTGGACCTAAACCCATTGTTTGTCACCATTATGGTGCCTTTGGTCATCTTAGACCTCATTGCTCTAAGTTTCAAGCTCTTAAAGGAATTAAAGGAAAAGAGAAACTTGAGCTTTTTGGAAGTTGTGCTTTGCAAGCTAAACCGGATTTGATTGAAAGTGGTAAGTTGTTAAGCATGTAGTTAATACTTATATCTCCTTGTCTATGTGCATCTCTAGTTCTCATTCTTTCAAATCTCATCTCATTTCTCATGAGATACTCATTCTAAACAATCATTCTATTTGGATGAGGAAGTGTTCCTATGGTTGAGCTTATGCTCTTTTGGTCCTTAGTTTAATTCTTTTGATCATTGTAAGACTCTTCATGCATTAGCTGCTTCATACTCATGCATTTGTGCATCTTGCATCTCTTTGTATGTATTGTTTTTATTTTTTGATCTTACTTTTTTTGCTTTGTTTTTGGTGTGTTAAAAAATTCAAAAACCCATAAAAAGTGAAAATTCTCAAAAGTTTGATCGCTTGTTTTGTGTATAGCACATGTTGAGTTTGGTTTAGTACCTCCGTACTAATGGCTTGGTGCATTTATGAGCTTAGCTTGTTATAAGTGTGAGTGACATCTAGAAATCTACATTTGATTGTTCTAAATAGATCTTCAAGTTTGTCATGAATGATTGGTCAATGGTCTTGCTTGATCTTGATACATGCGTAGACTTGTGCTTATATATCGACTCACATTTTTTTTTTTTTTTCAAAAAGAGCTCTTCAAATGTCTATCTCTAAAAAGGAGGAAAGAGCTAAAAAAGCCTTACTTCGAAAACTAGTTTAACTAGGAAAAGGTGAAGTAAATATATATTAAAATGTATGGTGCCAAAGTCAAAGGCTTAGGTTATGTTTGGTAACAGTTTTTGTATTCTATTTTCAAAATTTTGTTTTGGGAATATAATGAATTTTTTTTTTTTTGAAATAAAAAACATGTTTGGTTAGTTGAAATTAAAAAGATAGTTTTTTGAAGAAAAAAAAAAAAATAGTATGTTGTTACTAGGATTTGAACTCTAATACTAACTCATTAAATGAGATAGATTCATTATATTAAATGCGTGTTTTCATTGACTTTTGAAAATTAGAAACTAAAAACAGCATTTTGTTTGTTTTCAGTTTCCTTCATAAATTGATTTTTTGTTTTCTGTCCATTTTTGGTTGCCAAACAAGTTTTTTAGTCTAAAAAATAGATTTTTTTTTTTTGAAATAGAAAATAAAGGGAAAAAACAGTTACCAAGCATACCTTTATTTGTCAAAGAAATATCCAAAAAGTTCATGGCATTGTTTCTCAAAAATTTGAGTTGTATTTGATCAAAAGTATGAAATATGGAAGCCAAATGAAAAGTATTCAATCAAAATATAAACACATTGGTGAGGGGTCATATATGTTCATTTCTACAAGTGAGATAGGTCACTTGACTTCGTACTAGCTGTGTATGACATGATTGAATTGATCATTGAAGTTTCGTACTAGACTATGGTCTAGTTCATACTTGATCCACACACACAACACATAAGTTTAATGTTCAATGAATGCCTATTTCATTTGTGTGATTGTATGTGTTCAAATGTGATATGCGTATACTTAATCTCTTGATGATCAAACCCAAAAAGATTTTTGAATATTTTATATGTTTTTGAAAGTGCTTTTATGTAGCATTTTTGTGTTAAGAGTTTTCCAAAAAGCCAAATTTGTTTTTGTTGAAAAACTCTTTCAGAAGCATTTTCACGAGTAAGTCGTGAGTAAAATCTTACCCACGAAAATGAGGAAGCCATTTTCAGTTTCTTCTAAAATTTACACAGAGAGTTTTGTGACTCCTTCACGACTCCTTCGCGAGAAGTAGCTTCCCATAAAACTTGTCCTGTGCTTCAGAGGCCATTTCGTAAGTAACTTCGTGAGTAACTTACCCGCAAAATGAGCGGACTTTCAGTTTTAAAAGCCAAACAATGATAGTTTTTAAAATCATTCTCTTTTGCCTCCTCCATGCCTCTCTTAACCCAAAACACATTTTCACTCAAAATCTCACCCAAATCTCAAGAAATTTCATCCCTAAGACTCATCTAAGGTATGTTTTAACACTTTTTTTTCTTGAATTCTTAGATTAAGTCTTAGATTCAAGGATTTCTAGGGTTGGGTAATTTTTGAAAGGGGTTGGAAAAAAATTATTTTCTTGTAAAATTTTTAATTTTCTTGATTGGGCTGTGTCCCATTGTGTATGTTTATGTTTGTGTTGGCCACAAGTGGCATTTTAACATGTATTTAGGCAAGATTTTATCATGTTCATGCATTGTTTTACATGTTAGTGGTTTGTATGCACACTAAGTGTTTGATAAAATGCCCAAATGACATTTTCTCATTGTTTTGAACTCATGAGTACCAATTTTTGGGGATTACTATGTTTTTACATATTTAACATGTTTTGAACATTGGTTGTGTGTTTCACACACTTTGCCCCATGAGTGCCTTGTCATGCATTGCTCATGCATCTCACATGCACACCACATGCACATTTGATGCACACACTTGATCACTTGACATATTTTGCATTTCACTCATGCTATGTAAGTCTTGTTAGACCTTTAGCACTTAAAACATGATCTTGTGACTTTTTTTTCTTGTCTTTATGGCTTTTAGGACTATTTTGTTCCTTTTTTTTTACTAACTTGTGGCTAATCAAGTTTGTATCTATGTTTGTTTTTGTTTTTGTTTCTTTGTATTGGTGTTTGCTTTGTAGATGTCTCCTACTAAGAAAACGCCGCAAAGAAATCTTCAAAACGTCCCCGCATCTCCTCGGATTCATTTTGAAATGAAGATGCTAACATGGCCTTCATTGATCACTACAAACGGGCCCCAACTTGATGACTTTGTCAATGCCAAGGACCATATTCTTATTTGATCTCTTCACTCACAAGGAGATCAACATCTGTGGTCAAATTTATCACCTTTTCATCAAAAGGATCACAAAGAGGAATGTAAGGCTAACTCCACCGTTCCCAAGCCTTGTCGTGTCTCTTATTTTAAGGGCAAGGGTGAAGATTCCAAGTGGACTTCAGGTGATGCAAAGGGAAGATCCTATTAGTAAGCAGACCATCATCCAAAGCAAAGCTCATATCCCTGGACCAAGCTTCGGTGTCTCTCAAATTCCAAGAGATGATGTTGCTGAAGAAGCAAGAGACATTGACGAGGAAATTGAGCATTTCACTTCCGTCCCAGAAGATAGTGCACAACCTTCTTCCCAAGAGCAACCAAGAACACCCGATTGCCTAGATCATCTAATTGGAAGGGTTGAAGAGTTGCATATGATGCTAGCTTCACATATCAATTACTCCAGAACTCAATTCACATACCTTAAAGGCCAGATCACTTTCCTCTCACTTTAAGTTGATGACTTAATGCACAAATTGGAGCCGGAGTCGGATTCGGAGTCCAATGCATTCTAGTACCTTTGGCCATTCCGGTCAAAAATGGGGAGTAGATCATAGTTTGAGGGGGAATGCTGCTTGAGGGGGAGTAGTAAAATTAGTATAACATTGGTTTATTTTGGTGGTTTCTAGTTTATTTTACATTGTTATAACTGTTGGATGTTTACAATGCTTTCGTTTAAAGCTTTCAAGTACTTTAGTTTAAAACTTTGTTTTCTTTAGTATTGGTTTGTTTCTTGGTTTTTATAGCCGTTTCTTGGTGTTTATTGTTTTCTATTGCTAATTTCTTTAGTTTCTTTAATGCATCATTTGTTTTTTGGACATGCAATTGATTCTAGCATTGCTCTTAATTGTATTGCGTGTCCAGATGATCATTTACTTGATAAATGTTCATTATAGTCATTTCCTAATGACTGTTTATGTTTGATCAAGTTATGCTTATTGACATATATCCCTTTAGATATCTTGATCGCATTTAACTTGTTCCATATATGTACCTTGTGTTATGCTTGTCTTTGAGCTTAATGAAGTTTTGTTGTTATGTGTAAGTGTTTCAGGATGCAAGTGTTTTTGGTACAAGTGCTTCACAGCTTTTAGATTTAGGTGTGAGTGAGTTTTGCTTATGTTCCCAAACTTACGTTTAAGTTTAGAGTATGTTTAGGGGTTTTGTCACGGAATAGCCAAAGGGAAGATTGTAGTGATTTTTAATTATATTGTGTTGGCTTTAATTCCGTGCCAAATTTGATTGCAATTTCTTCAATCATTTTCCTTGTATATATGTGGGTTTAATTGTAAGGATAAGTGTGAGAGATTAGTGAAGAATCAAGCTTCAAAAGATAAACAAGTGGATTTCCCAACTAGCTCGCAAGAAGCAACCTGCGAAAAAGCCATGTGTAGAGCACAAGACTAGAAGATGAAGAGTTGTGCCAAATTGTCATTTTCATGATTTTTTTGTGGGTAAGGCCAACCTACGAAGGCCTCGCGAAAGTCTCAGTTTGGCAAAAAGTTATGTTTTGCTTTACCAATTTTTTACCCACAGTATATATACCCTCATTATCCACAAAGTGTATGAAGTGTTTTTCAGAGAGAAAACCCTAAAAAATACACTTGAGAGTTAGAGATTGTTATACCCTCAATCATCTACACATTTCTTGTGGT
Source organism: Castanea mollissima (assembly GCA_014183005.1). NCBI lineage: Eukaryota > Viridiplantae > Streptophyta > Magnoliopsida > Fagales > Fagaceae > Castanea > Castanea mollissima. The sequence goes on along the minus strand of JACAVU010000003.1, from coordinate 19,839,369 downwards.
TTTCCTCAACTCCTACCTCTCCATCTCTAGATCTTTGAGAGTTTGCTAGTCCAAACACTTACCACGCCCATACTGAGTGTAAAGTGAGATTTTGGTGTTGTTAGGAAGTATTGGAAGGAGCCATTCATTGACGGATGCAATCGAACTGAATTGTGGGATCTGGAAAGGTAAAGAAGATAAGGCTCCAAGAAGTCAGTTGGTAGCAGGAGCTTAGAGGGCTCAAGTTCATGGGGTAGATTTCGACTTGGAGAGTTGCGGAGAGGTTTTTCGCCAAGTTCTTCGGTTTCCTCTTCGATAATACGTCTTAGTGTTATCTTGTGTTTGCATCTCTCTTCTCTTACTCTTGTGTTTTACATTTATTGTTTATTGTTCATATTTGTGCACTAGAGTAGTTTAAGTGTTTTTGCTTCTTTTACTCTTGCTCTGCACTTAGATAAGTTAAAGTAAAAGCAATCTAGTCGTAATTTTAAGATTTAGGGGTCTGACAAGCTCTTGTGTTTTAATACAAATCCGAGCTTTCAACATGTATGTAATGAACCTTGAATTAATTTTGAATTGCAAAATTTGTTCCTTTCGCCTCAATATCATGACTCCTAACCTAATCTGCTCATTCTAGTGCCACTGCTCCTCGCTTTGACAAGAACTAATTTCACAATGTCCAACCCTCTAATACCTTTCGTGAGTATCATGGCGTTTGCAAGTTGCACGATAAGCATCCTATAGACATAACTATCCTAGGAAACACCTGTATCCCCTAGGATTTCTGAGTCTCGTGGGTGGTCCTCACTCGTGATCTCATCGAAATCACTCCCATTCTTGTTCAAGAATTCTATTCCAATGTCCATCACATCACTGAAGAGAGGACACTTTACAAACCTTTGTGCAAGGTATTCTTTTTGAAGTCAACCCTGAAATCATCTTGAAACTTATAGACATGAAAACAGATTGATCCTAACCTCAATGAGGCTCTTACTCATTTGTGTGGTTCCTCTACGGTATGGGTAGGATATGTTTTCCAAGCAAAAAAATTACTCCATCTGTATCAACTTCTCTGTCGATCTTGTTTGCAACCACTCACGCATCCTTCCTGAGTTCTTCTGGAGTCCAAATGCTTTATGATCTTGTTACTGGTGCCCCCATTGACATTAATTTCCATATCTGCCAGGTCATCATTACGAGTGTTGAGTGTCTTAATCAGATCTATCATTTTGTTTTCCAGTCTCATGATCAAGCTTCTCATAGACTAGGGTGTTCCTATCCCTCATGGAGTGAGTTGAACTAAGATTTCCTAAGCCATCAATGTTTGTATGTAGAGCCTTATTATCTTTGATACCCCAAACCCTCATGATCCCGATTCTTCATGCGAGGATGAGCTAAGCATGAAATTGATGACTTGGCTGCTACTATGGCTGATGAGGAAATTCCTCCTACACCAAACACCACCTATGCTATATACATGTGACAAGAAGTACATAGTGGTGATTTAAAAAAAAAAAATTATTATTATGTGTTATGTGATATATTTTGATGTAGTCTTTAAATATCTAAACTTCGTTATTCTCTTTAATTTATTGTCTTTTAATATTTCATATTCTCGATTATGCATTATTAAGGTATACTTCAGTTTAACTCTTGATTGAGTTGTGTAACCGTTTGGAATGTTGAGCATGTTGATATTTGTTACTCGTTGTGCTTATCCAATTAACATGTTCGGACGGTGAATCTAATGTTTGATTGATTACTATGGTCAAATCTTGACTGTTAGCGTATGGTTAGGTTATATGTGGCTCAGTGATTATTATTTCTATTCTTTGATCTTTTTATTATGTAACTTTTACACTATTTATAGCCAATGTGTTTAGTGAGGTTTGTTCATGATTTTACAGAAGACAGTTAAAGCTTCTTGACTCTCATGACTCGACCTCTAGAATAGGTGTAACTTTTTTTTTTTTTTGGTTTTTTTTTTTTTTTTGGCTGTGTGTATTTCAAAAGCTTATATTTAGGGTCTACTTGGTTGAGAGCATGGAAAAGTAGGAGGATAGAAAATTAGAAAAAGATGGAAAAGTGGGGGATAGAAGAGATAGAAAATTTCTCTGTTTGGTTGAGAAGAAAATGAGATGATTGAAAATGTGGCTTATATAAATTTATTCTCATACCTCAGATAAATTAAAAGAAAAAGTAATGAATTATATTTTCATTAAAATTGTGTGTGGATGGACACTTTTTTTTAAAAAAAAAAAAAAAAAAAATACAAGAACCCAAAAGAGATGAGAGAAAAAAAAAAGTGGATGATTTGATTAACCAAAAAAAAAAAAAACTGGAGAAGTAACATAAAATGACAAAAATGAAAAAAGAAAGAAAATGATGAAAAAAAATAGAAGAAGACAAACCAAAATAGATGAGAAGTAAAAACTGAATGATGAAAAAAAAAACCGAATAGTGAAAGAGGAAAGCAGAATGTTGTTGCACAAATATGGAAATTCCGGAGTTTTCCTTCCAAGTTTATTTTTGTTGCCACCTCAAGACCAAAGGCTACTTATATTTAAACCTTATTTCAACTCTAATGAGTCTAATCACAAGAGAAGGAAACGGAGACACTAAACCTTAAAAGCCTTCTAGTTCTTCACCTCTCTAATTTGACTATTCTTAAAATTAAGTTTGTTCACTTCCAAGCACAAAGATCATTACTTGTGTATTGGAGTTGTTTGAAACCACAACAACAACATCGAATCTTCAAGAATCCTTGGAGTGATTAAGAGATCAATTTTACGGTCAGCAAATTGAGTTGCAAAAACAACTTTGAAGGCACAAGAAAAGTCTACAATTGCTAGCAGGAATAGGAAGCTCGGGTACTTAATTTGACGACATATACGGGAAGTTATGTGAGCATCATTTATACTACAACAACAAACATAGTTGACTTATTGAGTGTGACAACAAATACAAGAAGTCATGTGTTTTTACTATTTATGTTTTCATTCCATGAACAAATATTGTTTCTCTCTCTCTCTCTATTTGTATATATTCTTTATTGTTTTTCTTTTTATTTTTTATTTATTTAAAATCCATTTTGTATATTATGCTTGAATACTTTTTTTTTTTTATACAAGAAAAAATTTATACGCTAGTCTAATCTAAGTGTATATGTATGTGAAGTTCCCTCCTAGATACTTGAATCCAGTCTTTGTCCCCCATACCCCACAAACACTTATACTTGTAGAGTGACTACCACACTAAGAGTGGGCGGTGGTAAAAATATGCATGACACGCGTGTTAACCACTAAGGCAACATACGTTTTAGTTTATGCTTTAATACTGAATTCGTAACTACTTAGTTGACTAATGGTATAAATTATTAAAATTGGTAGTGAAGCTTATTAAGGGTCTAAACATAATTCTCCACATTGTACAAAAATGATTCCAATGCAAACGTAGCACAATATTTTGAATTTGACTTGACTGATTCATCATTTGTTTGCTATTCAGATGAGTGTCTAGTAAATTTTACTAGTACCTATCAAATTTGTCCCCATAGGGAATGGTTTTACAATTTACAGACTTAAATAGTTGGAAGGTGGTTTTATCTGCATGAACGAAATTGAAATTGCATGATGCAACAATTCGTTTCCTAACTAAAGTTCAATATTTACCAGACATAAAGAAGAATATAATCTCAGTGGATTTGTTAGAATCCAAAGCTTTGAATATTGTTATGGAAAATGGAACTATACAAAGTAATATTAGGTGCATTATTAGTGATGTGGACTACATATCAAAGTAACTTATATTTCTTTAAGGGCCTGTTTGGATTGAAGAAAGTAGAGTATAGTTTGGTTGAAAAATAAGCTATTTTTCGGGCCAACTTTATCATACTCCTCTTCACTCCACCTCAGTCCAAACGGATCATAAAGGGAGTACAAGTTCAGATGGAACTACCAAAGTTTTGGTAAAATTAGGGAGAATTAGGGTTTCAATATCCACCTTCTTTGTACTATCATATTATAAAATAAAGAATAAAAAATTTGTTATTTCATATTTTATTCAAGTCATTTAAACTAAAAGATGAAATTCGAAACTTTTGTTTTTAAATACCACTGTCCAAATGAACCAAAAGGAAAAAGAACACGAAAAAAATATATTTTAAGGTTGAATTTCATGAAGATATTGAAATTGTTAGAGATATATTAGCCCATTAGTATAAGTCCAAGCCTAATTCTACTTTGTGTGCAAGTCAAGTTTTCTACTTGTACTAGAAATCTATTAGTCTAGGGTTTAGTCTACTATATATATACATGTTATGGTTCATTGTAATACAGGATTTGTACTACACTCTAATATATTATTGATGTAGCCCTTTAGGGTTTCCTCCGTGGATATAGGCTGTTAGGCTGAACCACGTAACCCTCGTGTGTTATTGTGTTCTACACTTTATGCTTTCGCTTCCGCATCCATACTAGCATATTCAACATGGTATATCAATGCTAATATTTAACAAAAATTACTACATGTACATGTATTGATTGTTAGGTCTGAAACAATCTCTTTCCCCTATCACATGAAAAATTGTGTTAGGGGAACCTTAGACTATTGGTAGCGATAATTTAACGAAGTTAAATTAGCTACAAGTCTCTTGGCGGAGAGCCCTGTTCTCAATCATGTAACAATATGATTTGTGTTTTTAGTTTTATATTTATTTTGATAATTTAGTGAGTATAGAGACATACCTATAATGACCATCTTCGATTTAGATTTTCGCTTGTTGCAAATATAGCAACCATCTGTGTTTTCACAATCCAACTTGTTTCCGCAATAATTGAGATCATTGACTTCACATTCATTAATATCTGTCATAGGATAACAAAAAAATTAATAAATTTATTTTTGGAGCTCTCACCATTCGGATCCTTTTCATTTATGTGTGATAGTTTGACAAACAAATTAATAATAAATTCATTAAAATTTTGTGCAATTTATAGCTCAACCAACACATAGACTGACAAGAAATTACAAAATGAGGAGTAATTCTTAAGTACTTTTGGAGTATAGAGAATAATGCTCATTCCTCTCACATTCATGTGAGAAGAGAGAGCACAATTTCTTTACTCTGAGAGTACATACCTAAGAATTTTCCCAAAATGGGAAGGAAAACGTTAATAATACTACCATATTTTACTTTAAAAATATTTATAATTACAAATTGACATTGTAATGAATTTTATTGATACCACATCAACACATAATAAATAAATTTATTAATTATATATCAGAATTATTTTTTTGAAAAGTTGACACTTGACAAAATTTATACTATTTATAAGATGATTTCCCTCTTTGAACTAGACTTTTATGTGATGCAAAAATACCCTCATTAATGAAGGGTAACTTCTCTTAAAAATAGGGTTATAAATGTTAAATAGCAAATTTTATTTTGAATTCGAAAAGAGAACTCCTAAATTTTATGATGCTTTTCCCTTCAAGTCCATTTTCTTTTTATTCCCTGAAATTTAGCATTTTTTATTATTTTTTCATCCAAATAAAAGTAAAACACCTCCAATTTAAAAAATAAAAAACTAAGAGAACTCCTAAAATTTAACTTTCTTTCCCTTCACATTCATCTTATTTTTCCTACCCAAACATTTTTCTATATTACTACGCCACTTTTAAACACATGTTCAAAAAAGAAATTACAGATATTGCTTATCTCTAAAGTTTATAATTTTCATTTTTTTTTTGAAAAATAAAAAAATATTTTCAAATTAAAATAGATACAAATTATTAAACTTTACGTAAAAAGTAGATGAGCCTCTAAGTATGTGCAACATGCATGTTTAGAGGTTAGTTGTTTATAAACTAAATATTGTAAAATTTGTAGTATCTCTAATATCATCCAAAATAGTATTATAATTTTAATGTAAACATATGCTTGGTTTAGAGATTAATCCTTAACCCAAAATGATTTAGTGATAAAAAAATGGTTAATCCTTAACCCAATATATTAGCCCAATAATAATAATGGACCTACCGTTAGTTTCAGGGGGGAAAAGAAAACCGTCAAATTCTAAAAATAAAAATAAAACATATTGAAACCTGAAGATTGAAACTTGAAGATTAAAGTGGCCGCAATACTAATTGAGGATTAATTGTGATCTTAGCATTACTAACTGAAATAATGAATGGTAGATGGGAATTGACTAAACCCTTTGGTCTTCACTCTTTAGTCACAGTTTAAGGTCATGTGATCACACAAAATAAGAAATTTAAAAAGAGAAGCTAAGGGACAGTGACATTGAAGGAGAGAGTGAGAAGATGAAGAGGCGAAGAAGCCTAAGAAATTCAAAGACAACTACAATAGATGGAGAATTGTAAAGACAAAGTGATTGAAGAAAATGATGAAGAAGAAGAAAGGCAAAAGAAACAGTAAAAAGTTTTGGTTAAATTCTGGCCCATATACATTTACTAACCGAAATCTGGAATACATCCTTGCATAAGAGAAACAACCTGATAAATTCTGGTATTTCTAGTGGTACGTACGTTTCAACTTTGTTTCTAGACTGACTTGGGAACCAATTGGGTAAATACCAATCGTATTGGTCGTTACGGTATGAAATTAACTCCCTAATCAAAATTGGTTTAGGTAAAATATGTTTAAGTAACAAATAATAAGTGTCCATTTAAAATGTATTATATTATTATTTGATAACTTTAAATGAAGAAGAATAATTGAAAATATTATTATGCAAGCGGCTTTATATTTTTGAGTTTATATTTCTAACATAGAATACAATTTCAAGTATGAGCTATCTATAATAGAATCTATCTGTTTAAACTCAAAGGCCCACTCATTACTGATTAGCACTAATTAAAAAGCATACGACTATTGGTATACATGTGTGAGTAAAATCTCACATTGAATAATGATAAGAATAATGTATTAATTTGGGAAAAGGTTGCTTCAGAGGATGTATTAATTTGGCCCCACACTCATGATGGAAGGTACACGTGCAAGTCAGGATATATGTTTTTGAAGGAAGAAACTGAGCTGCATTGTACACAGCAGCACACACTTTCGGATTCAAAGCTTTGGAAGGGTTTGTGGTCTCTTCAAGTGCCAAACAAAGTGAAGAATTTGGTGTGGCGTGCTTGCCGTAATGCAATGCCAACAAAAGCAAATTTGGTGAGGTGGAAGATCATTGACGACCCTTTCTGTGACCGCTGCCATGAAGCTCATGAAACTGCTTTGCATGCCATATGGTTGTGTAAGGAAGTTGATGGTATTTGGGCTGATTCTGAGTTATGGTCTTGTCGAAGGGAGGCACCTTTTCTAAGCTTCAAAGAGCTACTTTCCTGGATGATAGAGCAGCAGAATAACACCGAACTCTTTGCCATGACTGCGTGGATGATATGGAGACAAAGAAACCAGGTACGTCTCAACCAAGCAGCTTGCAACGTCGACCAAATTGCCCAACAATCCAAGGAGATGCTTGCTGAGTACCAGGCTTGCCAGACTACTCGGACAATGTCTCTGTCAGATAGGCAAACATGTAGCAGGCAGACAGGGGTGGCCCAACATAATTTGGGGCATAAGGCAAAAAGTTTATGCGTGGCCTTTTATATGTAAATATTAATTACACAAATATTTAATACTAATCAAATCAAAGTTAATTTGATATATTAAATACATAATTTGATAAATAATACCAACTAAACTAATGTTAATTTTATGTAGGGAATTGAATATTATAGTTGAACCATAAATATTAATAAAATGAAATAAAAATATATTACGATTAAAAAAGATACTTTATTTTGGATATATGACGATGCATAACTAAGTAAAATTGTAATCTAATTTTTAAATTTATATCTTGTTTTGAAGAGAAAGGGATAGGTATTATTTAGTGTGTGGCTTTGTAATATATCGATTTACAAAAATTAAAGTCTCAAATTATTAGGGGAGATTAATCTATAATTGATGATTTAACACATTTGCAACATTTTTTGAAACATTTTAGGGTTTCAATTGAGTTAGGGTTCTATTGGTCTCGTACTTTGAAAGTCTTAATAGAAATAAAAAAGAAAAAAGGTGTTAAAAGCGAGTAATTCTTAGGTACTTCCGGAGTATGGAGAATGGTGCTCTCTCCTCTCACATTCATGGTAAGGTCCATTAATTAAATTCATGGTGGGGTCCACCATAATGTGAGAGGAGGAAGTACCATTTCACTATACTCCGGAATTACCTAAGAATTTTCCGCTAAAAGCACTATAAAATGTTCAAAATATAATGTGACATTGACTCTCATTCATAAACTTCATCAATTTAACTAATGAAGGTTTATATCACTTTTTTATGATTAATAACATAGTAATTTGTAAGCTAATATTAAAATTTATAGTATCATTAATATCACTAATAAAAAAAATGCACAACTTTAAAATATATGTAATTTTATAAAAATTTGGGCCTGTAACCGGGAGGAGTGAGACATTTTTTCAAGGTAGAAATTTTGTTTTTTGGCAGGGCCTTGGGCCTAGGGCTAACTTGCCTAGGCCTTGGGCCGGCCCTGCAGGCAGAGGTGGATCGCTCCACCATTGGACATGGCAAAAATCAATTTTAATGGGGCAGTCTTTTCAGGCGAGAACAAGTCAGGCATCGGCATCGTAATGAGAGACAGTTCGGGCTTGGTCATTGCGCCGTGTCCAAAGAAGCTACAGCAAGCTTATAGCAGTGCGGAAGTTGAAGCACTAGCTGCTGCCACGGCCTTGTCCTTTGCAGCTGATATTGGTATTAATAAAGCAATTTTGGAAGGCGACTCAATGGAGGTTATCACAGCACTATCTCAGGAGGCTCCTATACTGTCCTCAATTGGTCCATGGATTGTTGATGCTAAGGTCTACTCAAATAGTTTTTTTAAATTGCAATTCTCTCATGTAAGGAGAAAATGTAATAGTGTAGCGCATAATCTGGCAAGATATGCAATAAACATTCCAGATTTTATAGTGTGGATGGAGGATGGTCCATTACATGTTTCACCTATTTTTCAAGCTGATTTAGCTGGGATATCTTAATAAAGTTCAGTATTTTCCCCTCTCAAAAAAAAAAAAAAATGATAAGAATAATGAGTGGTTAATATAATATAGTTGAACTGATATCTATTGGACTTAAACTTTTTGGGTTGGAATGTCTAGATCCATAGTCCAAGATGGATACAAAATAAATTACATTAGATTGTGTTTAGAGAAATTCCTAGAAGGATGTAAAAATAAAATATATTAGTTTGTGTATGGGTGTTCAGTGAAGGAGCCTGGTTAGTTCTATACATGACTCAATGCCTAGAATGCTTTTAAAAAATGATATAAAATTCAATATTTCTTAGTAGATAACATTTAGCTTTATAGCAAAAATTAAAAGTTTGAAACTATGAAAATAAATAGGAGATGAAAAAGAAAAAAAATTAGTGGAGGTGCTAATTTTATTGCCATGTAAAGTAAAAGGATATAAGTACATATTTGATCCAAAATAAAAATTAACATGACTATGTATTTTAAAATTTAACCATTGAAATGCATATTCTTTATGCTCTTCACACACATATCAAATTTTGTGCCAATTAAATGTTATTTACTATATGATCCACAAACTTATTTTTCATGCATAATTTTATACTTAAAAAACTTGTAATTTATTTTATACAATTGATTGCTGATAAAACTATTAATATTTAATTTTCTAGAAATTTCGCAAGCATAAAGTATATAACAAGAAAATGTAATTCAATAGTAGATTTATCAAAATTCATATTTAATAAAAAGATATTGAATGAAGTTGTAGTCTAAGGTTATAGCCAAATTTGTAGTCAAACTTTATCTTTTTAAAAAATGTAAGGTTTATTATTTTTATTTGAAAAATGTTAAAGTTAATATAAATTTTATATAGTAAATTTTACAACTTGATAAGACAATGAATGTAATTTGTAGAATTCAACCATCTAATAAATGAGTGTTAGATTTTTATTTTTATTTTTTGTAATTAGTGACACATAAATTTGTATACTCTATATAATAGAATTTTATAATATTACTAACATCACTTTTTTCATTATTGAGCGTGACCCACTATTTTAATACGTCAATGGTGAAACTTAGGACACATGACAAGTAAAGAAATTTTGAAAGAGTTGTGTGTGTGTGTGTGTGTGTGTATTCCTCCCCTTTTTCAGGAGAGGTAAATTTTGTGAGAGGCAAACAACTTTCTAATAAACTAACAAATGGGGATGCCAAAAAAAAAAAAATTAAAAAACCTATTTTACATTATCAAATACCGTTTTATCTATTTTACCAACCTATTTCACAACTCATCTAACATCTCAATTTCTATTTTTATATACAACTCATTAAAATAATATAAACTTTATCAACAAATAAATAGTCACTTTTATGAGGAGATAAGAGGAGAGAAGAGAGAGAGTCTAATTGGTTTATGAGGAGAGTGATTAAAATAGTCACTTTTATGTTTACAACCATGCTACAGTTGCATATATGCAACCTTCATGTAGCAAGGATTGGAAAAAAAAATTTAAGTTTGCATACACGGATGTTGCATGATTTTAAGGGTTTAAGTGGTAAAATAACAACTAAGGGGTTTTTACACCCCCAATGCTGGTGCTAACAAGTGTTATGTCCATTCAACAAAAAGTAACTACTAATCAGGGTCGCTGCCTCTTTTAGTCTCGTCTCCCTTCCTTGCTTGTGATTCTAAATGAATTGGAATCTAAATTTGGGACGTGTGTGAGATTGTCACCGGGAGTGGGAGTAGAATTCCGTAGTCAATTTAAATTTCTTTAATTTATATTATATTAAGTTAATATTAATTCAATAAATAATTTATTTAGGAAACGAGAAAAAAGTGGACAGTGAGATCCAATTACAATAATATATAATAGAATTGTAGATATACGCTCTGTTTGTTTTAGCAATAATATTTTCTTGAAAATGAATTATTTTCCTAAAATTATTTTCTATAAAACTATCACATTTTCCTACGTTTGATAGTAACCTTAAATGAGTTAAAAAATAATCTCCACACTTCTCTTATTTAATTTGTTATGAGATATAGTTTTTTTTTTTTTAATTTAGTGGAAAACAATATTTAAAAATAAGTTATACTTTTTCTGTTGATTAAAGATATTTTTCCTTTGATTTATTTTTTCTGATGTTACCAAATACTGAAAAATACAAAAAATTATCTTTACACAAAATTTTTCATTAAAACAAACATAATTTAGATATAACATAAATTAACCACTAAAAGAATGTTATGAAGATCCAATTCCTATGATATTATATTATAATCTATTATATAGAATAAATAAAAACAGAAACCACCGAAACATAGTGTCTGGCTCCGTCAAAAGTTAGAAGCAAGAAATGGACGTGCCATGACAATAATTAATTAATTATCTCAAAGTTCTCTAAAAAAGGAAATATCAAAGTCACTTTAGCTTTCTATCTTTTTCTTTAAAAAGAAAAAGAGTATTACACGACACTTCTCCCTCCAATCTTGCTACGAAGGGGCCTTTACCGAAAGAGATGGTATTACACGACACTTCTCTCTCACGATTTATCAGACTCACACATGATGTAAGAGAGAAATGTTTTGTTAGGAGACTATCTCATAAAATCATTTTTCTTTAAAAGAAAATATAATATTGTTTTCTTAATTATTATTATAACATGGAGTACTTAGTAATTATATATGTGATTAGATTATTATAAACTGGAAATACATATTTTACTTTGAATTAAATTTAGATGAAAATATATATTTCAGAATAAAGTGCAAAACATTAGCTTAAGATGAAAATATGTAAATACAAAATTTACAATAAAAGGGGGGGGGGGGGGGGGGGGTGAGTGTGTTAAAAATAAATTTATTTTATTTTTTAAACAAATTCTAATCTTATAACTAATCTAGTTAGTAAGCATTATTTTGAGGGTATTCTATATGAGAATTTAATTTTAAAAATATGCATTCTGACATAATTATAATGCACAAAAATGGCCATAAGGGATTATTTGTTAGATAAATTAAAACCAAAATAAATGGAATATTATTTATAAAAATTAGAGAGGGTTTATGATATTTCCTATAACTCAAAAAAGATTATTGTAATTTACCAACAAAAAAAAAAAAAAAAAAATTGTGCTGCAGTAATAGTATTGCGAAATGGCTGCGGCCTGGCACAAAATTTTATTGAATCATAGGTGTAGCAAAAAATGATTAAATTGAAGTATTTTGGAGTAAGTATAAGTATATATATATATATTGTGTTAATGGGTGTCTTTAAGGTAATTGTTAATAAACTATATTAGAAAAATTTTAACATCACTTTTATAGGAAGTATATAAAGCTATCAACAGAATTAATTGTTTTAAAAATAGCTTTTAAACCAATGCCCTTAGAGCATTCTTTAACATTTCCCTATATGTAGTTGATATGAGAAAGTGGTATCCAACCTAAGGAAATGGAAAATACAAAAAAACTATATTTACATAAATTTTTCCACTGAAATAAACATAGTATTAGGTCAAACTATTTCACTTTCTACTCATGGGACACACCTCTAAGGTTTATGTTAACGGATAACCTTAAGGTAATTGCTAATAAACTATAATAAAAAAGTTTTGACATTACTTTCATTGGAAATATAAAAAGCTATCAACGACATTTATTATTTTATCATTTTCTCAATAAAATGTTTTTAAAAATAGTTCATAAACTAATATTATTAGGAGATTGGTTAACATTTCACTTTAATGTTTTATACAGCTAATAGTGATACATTGGAAAATATTGGCATTATACTAGTGTAATGAAAGTACTTGTTAGATATATGTTAGTAAAAATAGTACTGTAAGGACAAAAAATCATGCACAAACCCAACAATATTAACGTTTAATAATTCAAGGCCCAAAACAATATTTGTAGAGAAGGTATCAACAACAAAGTTCATGGAGTTCTGGTTATATGCCTTAGTCACCTCACTTTTTCCATCCACACTCTCTTCCCCCCCCCCCCCCCTCTCTTATTTATACGCCTTGCCCTTGTTATCTCAGCCCTACATCTCTCACCTAATCAATCTCATTTACTGACACTTGTCTATTCCCTTGTAGTCGGTAATGGAGAAAAGCTCTTACTCTGTGCCTTGTACTGTTCAGGTCATTTCCACATTAATGTAATGGATAAAGCTAGTACTCCCTATTCAATGCGGTCAGAAAAGCTTGGTACAGAACATTCAATGCAACGTTCATAGTTACCTATCTCAACTCAGATATTTGCAATATATCCCATGCATTACTAATATATCTTTCGTACTTTTCCGGACCATCCCACTTCATCCTCGGGCTCTTGACTTTTACTCTCCTATAAAATTTGAAACAACTGGTAATTGTTTAGAAAAAATTATTAAATAATAAACTATAAAAAGAAGTTTTATTTTTTTTAATTTTTTTTATTCTTTTATCAAAGTTATAAAAACAAGTTTGGTTTTTTTTTTTTTTTTTTTTTTATCATCTCCAGCACAGTGTTCTAGCCTACACATAAATCATGTGTTTTTTTTTTAATTTTTAATTTTTTTTATATAAAATAGAAATTCTACTTTAGGCTAATCTAAGTATATATATGTGTGTGAAACTCACTTTTGAAAACTTGAACCCCAGTTCTTACCTCTCACACCCCATAAACAATTATACTTATGGAGTGACTACCACACCAAAAGGGCGCAGTGATCTACACATACATCATGTTAAGAGTCAACTATATATAAAATATAAACTAAATTATACTTTTCCCTTAAAGTTTGAGGTTATTTTCATTTTGACCCTTACTTTTCAAAATTTTCATTTTGATATTTCATATTGGATTTTGTTTTCATAATATTGCCCACAAAATTCATTTTTATTAGAAATATGACCGTCCATAATATGTATAAGATTAGATTCTTCACAGTTTATTCAAAGATTAGGTAGATATTTAAAATGTTTAAAGAAATTGCTACAATTTGATAATAACTCAAAAAGTTCTATATACTAATACAATTAAAAAAACTAAGTTTTAAAAGCTAAGTTTTAAAGTTTCAACAAACAGTTCAAGAAAAATAATCAAAATCTAATGAATATCATATAATTATATAATATTTTTGGAATAAAATAAATGCTTACTTCATGATCATTTAATAACAAATTTCAGTAATTAAATTTATGATAAGACTTACTATTTATGTGAGAGTAGAAAGTACACATGATCATTTAATGAGGTATATATTTATTGTATTCAAAGAGTATTTTATAATTTTATGTGATATATACTTTAAAATTAAAAAGAATAAAACCCATTTCCCACTTATTTGACAACGAAACCTCGTTCCTTCTCCCTTTCAAAGTCTCTCTCTCTCTCTCTCTCTCTCTTTTTCAAACAATTTGATGAGAAATTCAAAACAACACTCCCTGAACCTTTTAGTATTTGCTCTCACCCACCCACTGTTTTTTTCTCTTTTTCTCGCCCCACCTCTTTTTCCCAAGCAAGTAGATCTGGCGAAGGAGCTGGCTTGGCTTTTGTTAAGGATGGATGATGAAAACAACTTTTAGAAACCCATGTTCGAATGGCAAACCAGTGCCCGGTTTAGAAAACTAGGCTATCGACCATGGTTCAAGTGTCTCCTAGAAAATTCAACTTTTCGGTTTTTTGGGCTTCAAAAATTGGATTGGTGATCGATTTGCGGTTAACCTAGTTCGACCAAATGGTTTGGGATGATTTCTAAAACCATGTGAAAGGCACTTAATGGTTAAATTACTAACAAAAATAGATAGTATAAGTGTATAACCAATATGAAAGGTCAAACAGAAAATTTTGAAATGTAAAAGATTAAAATGAAAACAAAGTCTAACTTTAAGGGCCAAAAATATACATTATTGTAAAACAAATACATCTTAATCACTTAGCCCAAAAAAATATGATATATGTGGAATGGCTTCAAGGGGGAAAAAAAATACAGCAAGAATGATATGTATCATGAAATAGCCACGTCCTTCAAAATAAAAAATAGCTACTTTGTTAGGGTAGATGAGTTAAAATTTGGCTTATATGATCTTCTCTATTGAAATGAATCTCTACACTTTTATACATAGAAAATAAAATCTTAACCATAAAATAAATAAAATGAAATTTACTTGAAATGGAGAGAATGGTGTTCGGGTTCAAAAATGGAGTATATAAACTAGTATTTGAAGTTTACCTTCGCATCCCCCTTCAACATAAGGATTTCCTCTGTATCCCCGAGCACAGTCACAATAAAAGGTGTAGACGTCTGGGTAAGAACAACTGACTTTGCGTCTATTTTTTAGCAAGTTAAAGAACTCACGTGAATCGTTGTTGCATTGAAATATTGCCCATTCCAGCACCACGGGAACATATTCCCAATATTGCACAGAAGAAGGATCTGGTTTGTTTTCCTTCAACCAAACTTGGTCCGCTAGGAAGGCATATTTGCAACCCTTTATTGCTCCCTCTCTGTCATTTGATTCGTTTACACTTCTGAAGTCAAAATCAAATGCTTGAAGGTTTGATGGGATATTCTTCGACTCGCAGCAGCTAAAACCTGAGCATGCATCTTCTTTGTCTAACTTTGAGTCCCTCTTGCAATCTGACTTGCACCCGAAAACCTTAGGAAAAATTCCAGCTATTGTTGCAAAGTTGTCGCAACCAACCGAAATGAATGTATTATTAGAGGCAGAAAAGTAAAAAGGACTTCCTGAAAAGTTCGTAACACTGTGATTTCCCGTGAGCTGACAAAACTTCGAATAAATGATTGGGATTTGGACTTGAACCGTTGGAGCAAAAGAATAGTGGCTATTTAATGGCTTGCTACTAATATTGATTTGCCGCACCTCCATGTCCATATTAGTTAAGAAGGCTTTAGCAGAGCCGCCAGTTCCATTGCAAACAATTTCGAACCACTTGTCCAAGTAGCAATCTGGTCCAATTCCAAACGGGTATGGAATTTGAAGGTGTCCACAGCTACTTCTACAATTGGGTTTCGCTATAGGTGGTGCTGCTTCTGCTAACTCGCATGCAAGCAGAAGTATGAAAGTAATTCGTATTACCAAATGTACAGCCATTTTTTTCAGGCGTCACTCACAACCTTCTCATATGTCATGTCTCTCGCAACAAGAAGACTTTTATAGACCTCTACCACTCACATGTTCTCGTATATGTTGCATAGAACAGTGGTGGCTCTTTTAGGTTGGTCACTAAAAAACTTACATTATACAAAATTTAATAAAGAAACAACTTTAGCTCTCATGTATCATTTCTTTCAATGGCTGCAATTTCAGCATCCATAGCCTTTCTCTATTTTGGTTCTTTGACAGCTATTTCAAAACTGATAGGATCACAATCTGAAAACAAAGCAAAGTGAGTGAGTGGGTCTTTAGATTGATCAATTCTAGTTACCTCATAATCATACATCCATGCTGGTCTTCTTTGAACACGTTCAGGCCTTTGTGATTCAGCTGCAAGTGGGCTTTGATCAGCTATTGGAACATTTTGAGTGACTTCCTCTTCCTGCTCATTCTCCATAGGCTACTGCCCTTTCTCTTCATCATCAAAATCTACTAGAATATCAATTTTATAAATAAAACACGCAAATATATAAAATATTACAATTTTTTGTGCTAACAAAGAGAATAAGAAAAAAAAAACTAATAAAAGATAAAGTACAAATTAAAATTGTTAATATGAAAATAATAAAGTGACCATAACAATTTCATAATAAATCTTATGCAACAAGTTGTTAGCATGTTATTGGTAAGTAAAACATGTTAATATTGAACCTGAATTAGAATTAGTAACAGCTTACCACATAAGTTTATTGTAAAAATGTTATGGATGTAGCATTACTCTTATATTTATTAAACTCAAAGTTTTATGATTTTCAAGTAAAGGAATTCAACATATTAATTAGGGTGATCAAAATAGGTCAATTTAGTATATAATATATATATATATATATTTAAGAATCTATACACATTTATTTCAAATTAGGGTGTTCATAAAACATATTAATTTAAAATAATTTTTTATATAATTTTTTTTATTTTTTTGACCACCTCACATGCAAGTAGCTAAAGCCGTCAATGCATAGGAGAAAAAATCCACCCTCGAGAGGATAGATACATGCATTTAACACGTAATACTACCCATTGCATAAACAAAAATGGGAAAACCAAGCTCCGGTTGGTTCAAATTAAATAATGACGGTTCTTCTTTTAGCAATCCTGGTAAGGCAGGGGTGAGGGCATCTTAAGAGACCATGATGGCAACTAGGTCAAGGGATTTACTCGAGCCATTGGCTTGGCTTCTGGCCCTATTGCTGAACTTTGGGCGCTAAGAGATGGTCTCATTATGTGCAACAATCTTAATATTCAGTCCCTTGTTGTTGAGATGGATGCTTCTATGATTATTAATATGCTTTGCAATGACAATGCTCGGTCTAGATCCTTATCCCCTTTAGTTGATGATTGTAGAAATTTTCTCAATAAGGTCCCACAGCACAAAGTTCAACACTCCTATAGGGAAGCGAAAAAATGTGTCAATACTTTGGCGAAGATGAGTGCAGATCACAGTATAAATTTTGTTTATTTTGATAATCTCCCTATGTGTATTTTGAATCAAATTAGGCAGGATGCCTTAGAAACTTTGTATTGCAAGTGTAGTAGTAACTGTGCTGCTATGTCTTAATTGTTTTTTTCTTTTCTTCTCTCTTATTGTATTCCTCTTTACCCAAAAAAAAAAAAAAGAGCCGCCAGTGCATAGGAGAAAAATCCACCCTCGTGTGGAAGCCATGCATGCATTTAACACATAATACTACCACATTGCGTAAACATAGACCACTGCCAATGATAGAGGAAATGGGGTCCACTTTGACCCGCAAGGAAAAATGAGCACCGGCTTTTGTCGATATGGCTATTCCCGCTACATATATAATACAAAGCAAAATGTTACTGTGGCGTGCGTGCGTGTATATATATATGTATGTATGTATATTAAAATTTTCGATCTTCTCCTTCACAAAAATTCCATTAATTAAAAAAAAAAAACCTCCCTCTCAAAATTATATTTATGAGTTGTTTTAATGAGTTAAGCTTTTTTCTGGGTGAGTCACATATATCATGTCACTCACAACAAGAGGACTTTTACAGACTTCTCACCTCTGTTACTCGTCGGGATGATATCAAATGCAATATCCTACTTGGTGTAATTGCTCCATTCCCTCTTATAAATGTTTTTACTCAATTCTTTTAAACTCTTTCTAACTTTATTATACAAAAGTGAAAGTGAAAGCAAAAAAAAATGAAGATGATAAAAAGTGTTTGTGAATGGAGAGGGAATAACTACATCTAGTGAACCCGATCTTAATTTGCTAATGATAGAGAGGAGACGGGGCTCACTCAGACCCCATGGAAAAAAAAAAAAAAGCACCTGCTTTCATGTGTATATATATATATATATATATATATAATAGCAAAATTTCAATCTTCTCCTTCACAAAAATTTCATTAGTTTAAAAAGAAAATCTTGCCTCTCAAAGTTATATTGTTGAGATGTTTTAACTAGTTAAGAGTAGGGCTGTCTACCCACGTGCATAGACCAACCGAGCCAACTGAAAACCACCCGATTTGAGGCTTATGATAGTCAGCGGCGGGTTTGGACCTCCAAAAATTGGATTCCGATGGGTCAGTTGGCGGGTTGTTGCATCAAAATTCAATTCCAATCGACCCGACTGATCTCCACCAACCAATGCGGTCAGATCTTGCTAGATCCTGTGAGATCTCATCAAGATTAGTCTAGACTCGGCAAGATCTTGTCGAGATTTCATGTAGATCCTGTGAGATCTCGACAGATCCGGCAAGATCTTAATAGATCTAGTGGATTTTGGCTAGATCTGACTGGATTTCGGCTAGGTTTGACAAGTTTTGGCCAAATCTCCTCCTCCCTAACTCCAATTGAGACTGACTGCCACTTGACACAAATCCAACCAGTCCAACCTGAGTCCTTCACCATTTGATCGTGGGTCCGAAAGTTTTCAACCCGAATTTGTCTGGTTGGTTGCTGATTGGGCACAAAGTCAACTCGAACCAACCCGTGGACACATTTAGTTATGAGTCTTGTAGCTAAACTGTTTGACATTTTTGGTGTTTTTAAATGAGACATTTGAGATTCAACTCTCCCATTCTCCCAACTATTGAATTAGAAAAAAAAAAAAAAGTTGTTCTAATAAAATTACTTTCCATACAAAAATAAAAATTTGTATTGCTTATTTCTTTGTTTTATTTTATTATATATATTTTTTAAGTAATACTTATTTATTGACTAGTGATGATTTTGATGTATGTGCGTCAACGTGTGCACTGGTTAAACCACAAATTAAATTTATATCAACCTTGTACAATATTGTACATTATTTACTATATTATAAATAAAATAATTAGAGATAAAGGATCTCATGTTTGTTCATAATGAGCTACAATTTAATATATTATTAATAAAATAATTAGACCATCATGCACCTTTAGTGCAATGGTCATTCCACAAGTATAAGTGATTGTGGAGTATGGGAGGTAAATTAAAGCCGGAGTTCAAGTCTCTAAAAATGAGTTGTACACATATAAACTTTTTTTGAGTCATATAATAACGCTTTAAAACATATACTTGTTAGATATTTATGTAAGCATTATATTCTTATTACTATGCTTAATTTGTATAATTAAGCCATGATTTGCATTAGCCCTATTATTTATCTTTATATAATTTATTGAATAAGACGTCATTCATTGTGTGTAATTTTCTACTTTCAGGAAATCATGTAAGAAAGATGAATTTACAGGAATTTTTGAGAGAATGGAGGCTAAACTAGAATTAAAGTGGAGCTAAAGGACCATGCTTAAATGCCTAAGGAGGTGCAGCTGGAGTGCTTGAGTCATCTACTGATGATGTTGAAAATATCACCAGTAAGTTGCAAGCACTCTCCCACTCGAATCAAACCTGCAAACAGAAAACAAATAGACCTAAAAGAGAGCACCGGTGTGGTGCCGGCCAAAAACCATCTGAATGTCAAGTTAGAACTTCTTTTCAACCCTAAAGTGCTAGAGCTGAGTCAAATGTGCGTACCTTTAGCCATGAGGGTTTTGGATGTATTTATAGAAGTGTAGAGTCGACTTCCATCCCTTGATTATCAAGCTCTTTCCTTTTATGATTAAAACTCTTTCCATTCTCATACCTTCAATAATTCCTTTCCTTATGAAATTCCTTTGATTAAGGCTAACGTGTAGTGCAAGAATTCTTCGTATTTATGTTTACGTGAATCACACTCAGGGCCACGTCAGCCCTAATTACATAGCGTGGTTTGAGGTAGCCTGGAGAGCGACGCGTGAATTCTTCCTGTCCGTCTATCACCCATCCGTCCTCTTTAAGTCGCATTACCCGTCACCTTATTGCTCTCATACCAGTCATACCGTTATGTTGATTTCACCCTTATCAGTTGCCCCCTCATTCCGTGATACTGTCATCTCTACGAAGCGGTTTCATGGAATGACGGTTAGAATTTCTGACGGACAGGCTGGATGCTGTCATAAATGCTTAGGGACACGTGGGGAGATTTAAATGGTTGTTCGCTGGAATCGATGCGTCACTTCGTTTACCGTGCTATTACCTCTATATATATCACCCTCAGTATTCACTTTTACACTTTTCAGAAATTTTTCTGCTGTTGAGAGCGCTACCGTCAACCTTGTTCCGAGAGCAACCGTCTCCTTTGGGTAACCGCGAAACAACATCTCGATAATTTCTCCGTCGTGTTTTTCTCGCTGTTTACTAGTAAGTTATTCTTATCCAATGTTTTGTTATTTATTTTTCTTGTTGGTCCAGTCGTCGGCACAAATCTAGAGCCTTAGGTTTCCTTTACCCGTCATATGTAGGTGTCAGATGTCTAGTGAGGCGTCAAGTAGTCAGTCCTGTGCCTGCGAGGGAGCGGGTTACGAAGAGGTGTTCCCGTCAGGTCAAGCAGACCAAGACACCTCCAGCGGGAAGAGGGAACCGTCAGCCAGCTCTCCTTCCCATGAGGAAGATGAAGGGCAGGATGGGGACAGGTCAGAGTACGACTCGACCGATAACCTGGATGGTGTAGACCCGCCAGTCCAATCCGTCATAGGTCCTGACGGCTTCAGGGAGTTCGTCCTGCTCCCTTTGTGGATGGTGAATGACTTCGTGTCAACCATTAAGCCAGCACACTTCAACACGCTGAGGCAAAAATACCAAATACGCGACACCATATCCATCCGTCTACCATTCAAATCAGAAAAATGCTATTACTACGGTCTCGAAGATGTCGGTGTCTACGAGCAAATGCTAAAAGCGGGTCTCCGATTCCCCCTAAGTGCATTGCACCGTCGCCTCCTCCAGTACCTAGGTCTGGTCGTCACCCAGATATCTCCGAATGCATGGAGGGTTTTCCTGAGCGTCGAGGTACTGTACGGCGTTATGTCTGACGGAGCTAGACGTTAACAGTGGAAGAATTTTTTCATTGTTACCGTCCGTCCGAAATCACAAAGTCAAGAGGATGTACAGCTTTGTGCCGAGGAGTCCGGTACTTAGACTAGTATCCGAGACCCCAGACTCCAACCGTAACTGGAAGGGTCGTTACTTCTTCCTTCGAGGAGATAACTGGATGTGTCATCCAGGCGACGACGACTACATGCCGGTTGATAAAACGTGGGGTATAATGCCCCCGTCTGGTACGAGTCCGTCTACTCATTAACCGTTATTCATTTTCATGGATTTTCTCTTAACCCCCCCCCCCTTTTATATATATATATATATATATATATATATATATATATATATATATATATATATAGCGAAGGACCGTCCACCTATCTCAACCGAACAGTTTGGTTTTCTAGAGAAAATTTTCCAAAAGACGAAGTTGTTTGAACGGACCTGGTCGAAACTCGTCACATTGGACACGTTACATTGGTATTGTGACGGTCCCGAACCTTCACCCGTTGCCAGACGATACGACGCAGGTGTACGCAAACGTAAGTTCTGGAATCCCTTCGATAATCTGGCTTTATGTTATTTTTTGTTGACCGTCTTCTTTTGCAAAAATGGATGACACTAGGAGACTGGCTATCATTAAACAGCAAGTAGCTAAGAAGAAGCAGGGGAGCGATGCTTCAAAGGTAGATCCGTCACAGCCGGCCCTTAAAAGGCCATCCGTCGAGAGGTGGGACCGTCATTCGAAAAAGCAAAAACTTGTGACGGGTCTACCTACCGGTCAGGGGTCCGGCATGGCAAAACCAGCCCCCAAGCTTGGAATCGGCAAGGGGAAGGGTTTGATGACCAACCCAGACCCCGTGAAGGAGAAGCCCCCGTCCTGCTTCGTGAAGACCTCCAATACGCTCTCCGTCATATTGGTTCCATCATAACCGATGAAGATTATGAAGACCTGGGGAACCATGCCACCGAGACCATGGGGGAGACTTGTCTGTACAGCTTAGCCCAGGTTAGCTTCCGTCATAGGCCCATTCCATCCTTTCAACTTTGTTTCGTTCTTTTTCGCCGTAAATTTATTTCTAATCGAACCGTCGCAGGGTGTATTAATGGCCAAGGGCTTGTTGGACCGTTGCCTGGCTCAGGAAAGAGGGCTTGAGCGAGTTCATGCTAAGGCAAAGGCGACGGCGGAATAACTGGACAAGTTGAAGCTGTGGAGGGTCCGTCATGAGAAGAAGCTGGCGCTCTCCGAGCAGGCTCGCGAAAACTTAGAGAAGGAGGTGAAGCTGCTCAGGAAGACGGTGAAAGCTCATGACGACAATATTCTGCAGGCGAAAATTGATGCCGTCAGAGAGTATCGAGATTCCGACGCACTTCTGACGGAGCTTGGTTCCTCCTTTAGCGACGAGTTCGATGACTGCATCCGTCAGGTGAAGGCGCCATTCCCTGACTTGGACTTAGCTTACATAACCATAGATGCTGAGGCCTGAACCCCTGCTCACCCCGTCGACTCTGAAGGGACCGAGGAACTCTTTGGTGAGGTTCTGGAAGACGACGGGGTCGCTAAAGCTACAGAAGAAACGACCGTCACTGATTCTGTCCAGCCGTTGCCTGAAGCTCCTGAGGAACCCGTCACCATTAAAGATTAATTTAATTTGTAGCGATAGGGAACAAGTTTATTTTTTGTATTTTGTTCAACTCTTTCGGACTTTTTGTTATTGAACTGCACTGTATCATTTATACTTCTTAGGTAATCTGTTCATATTTTGACCCGTCGTTTTAATTTTTGCATGATATCTTCGATGTTTTGGACTATCCGTTCACTATTACTGGATTTTGCTTTTGATTTTGCTTATTTATTTAACTCTTCAGTGGATCCGTCCACTATATGGCCAGAAGGTTTTCGTCCTTCTGTACGACCCATCCAGTGTATGAGCAAAAAGGGTCCGTTTACTTTGTGGATTCGTAGAGTTTCACTCTTTGGTTGATCCGTCCACCTCATGGATTTGTCAGTTTTCATCCTTTGGATGATCCGTCCACTTTGTGGACCCGTAGGCTTTTTACCCTTTGGATGATCCGTCCACTTCGTGGACTTGTAGAATTTCTCATCCTTTGGATGATCCGTCCACTTTGTGGACTTGTAGGTTCTTCATCCCTTGGATGATCCATCCACTTTGTGGACTCCTAGAATTTTTCATCCTTTGGATGATCCGTCCGCTTTGTGGACTTGTAGAATTTTTCATCCCTTGGATGATCCGTCCACTTTGTGGACTCGTAGAATTTTTCATCCTTTGGATGATCCGTCCACTTTGTGGACTCGCAGGTTCTTCATCCCTTGGATGATCCATCCACTTTATGGACTCGTAGAATTTTTCATCCTTTGGATGATCTTTCCACTTTGTGGACTCGTAGAATTTTTCATCCTTTGGATGATCCGTCCACTTTGTGGACTGGTAGAATTTCCATCAGCATGCATTTCTTGTTTTCTTAAATAAAAATTCCTCTCATAAGTTCAACAAACCAAATTGTCAACGGAAAAGAAAACTCGAGTTTAAAAAAGTAAAAGCTATGGCTGTCTAAAATTAAACTAAAAATAAGGCGATAGGCATCCGTCTGATGACTGCTGTACTACTGGTAGTACTTCTTCAGGTGTTCTGCATTCCATGGGTGGCCCAACTTCCTTCCGTCTAATGTCTCCAAGTAGTATGTTCCTTTCCTGCGCCATGAGATGATTCTGTATGAGCCTTCCCAGTTAGGACCCAGCTTTCCTAGGGATGCATCCTTCGTAGAGCCAAGTACTTTTCGTAACACAAGATCTCCAACCTTGAAGTCTCGATGCCGGACCTTGGAGTTGTAGTGTTTTGCCATCATGTCTTGGTACCGCGCCAGTCTCTGGGCTGCTGCTGCCCTGACTTCATCTACAAGGTCAAGCTCTAGACGTAATGCTTCAGTATTCTTGCTCTCGTCATAGCTTTCCACGCGGGAGCTTGTTAATCCTACTTCTGCCGGTATGAGGGCCTCAGCACCAAACGCCAATCGAAAAGGTGTCTCTCCTGTTGGCGTTCTTGCCGTTGTTCTGTACGCCCATAGTACACTTGGTAGTTCGTCTGGCCATATGCCTTTTGCCCCCTCGAGTCGGGTCTTGATAATTCTTAGCAAGGACCGGTTCGTGACTTTAACTTGTCCGTTGGCCTGTGGGCGAGCGGGCGACGAGTAGTGGTTCTTGATTCCCAGCTGAGAACAAAAGTCTCGAAATGCATCGTTGTCGAATTGCTTCCCATTGTCTGAAACGAGCACTCTCGGGATCCCATATCAGCAAATAATACTTCTCCATACAAAGCTGCAAATGTTTTTCTCTGTGATAGTAACAAGGGCTTTGGCTTCCACCCACTCGGTGAAGTAGTCGATACCAACCACCAAGAACTTCAGTTATCTTGCTGTTATTGGAAATGGACCCATGATATCTAACCCCCATTGTGCGAACGGCCATGGGGCCATCATGGGTGTGAGTTCCTCTATTGGCTGTCTAATGAGATTGCTAAACCGTTGACACTTATTACAGGCTCTAACGTACAGATGGGCATCCTTCTGCATTGTCGGCCAGTAGTACCCTGCTCGGAGTAGCTTGTGCACCAGAGACCTTGATCCCGAGTGGTTTTCACAAATTCCTTCATGAACTTCCCTCATCACGTAGTCTGCTTCGTCGTGGCCAAGGCATCTTAGATACGGTCGGGAGAATCCTCTTTTGTAGAGGATCCCTTTGATCAATATGAATCGGGCAGCCCTAACCTTCAATTTCCTTGCTTCTACCTTGCTGTCTGGCAGCTTGCCGTCCTTGAGGTACCCCACGATTGGAACTGTCCAATCGTCCTCAGTGCTTAATTCCTGCATTCGAATGTTATCTAATAGCGATGAATGTTGGACGAAGGACAATACCTGTTCTGGAGTGATCATGGGTTCGGCCGAAGCAGCCTTGGCGAGTCGGTCCGCCTCTTAATTCTCTTCTCTTGGGATCTGAGCTATCGTGAATTGGAGGTCGCTCGTTAGACCCTTCACTTCTCCGAGGTACCTTTTCATTCGTTCATTCCTACAATCATAGCTCCCATTAACCTGGCTGGCTACGATTTGAGAATCGGAGTAGACCACTGCATTCCTGGCCCTAGCCGCTATCGCAAGTTCCAATCCTGCCACTAGGGCCTCATACTCCGCTTCGTTATTTGTAGTGGGGAACTCCAGACGGATCATGCATTCAATCTTATCTCCTTCTGGGGTCTGGAGCACAACCCCGACACCTCCAGTATGCTTATTGGAGGATCTGTCTATGTGAATTCTCCATGTGGGTGTTTCTTCTGCCCTCTACTCGTCAGGTGTAGTGAATTCCGCGATGAAGTCTGCCAGTATTTGTCCTTTCACAGCTGTTCATGGCTGGTATTGGATATCGTACTCACTCAACTCGATAGCCCACAAAGCCATCCATCCGGCGGTTTCAGGATTGTTCATTACTCTACGCAAGGGCTGGTCCGTCAGGACTATTATCGTATGTGCTTGAAAATAGGGCTTCAGTTTTCGAGCTGCAGTTACGAGTGCGAATGCGAGTTTCTCAATCCATGGGTATCACTCCTCTACGCCTCTTAGCGCCCTTCTTACAAAGTATACGGGCTTTTGTATCCTTCCTTCCTCTCTGATGAAAGCTGCACTTACTGCTGCTGATGAGACGGCAAGGTACAGGAACAATTTCTCCCCCGACGTGGACAGACTAAGCAATGGCGGGGTAGAGAGATATGCTTTTAACTCTTCAAATGCCCTTTGGCACTCGTCCGTCCACTCGAAAGATCTCCTTAGTATTCTGAAAAAAGGTAGACACTTGTCTGTTGCTCTTAACACAAACCTATTTAGGGCTGCTACCTTTCCTGTCAAGCTTTGCACTTCCTTCACCGTCCTCGGAGGAGATAGCTCCATAATTGCTTTCACTTTCTCAGGGTTGACCTCAATGCCCCGCTAGGACACCATGAATCCTAGGAATTTTCCAGCGGTTACTCCAAATGCACATTTGTTTGGATTCAACTTCATTTTATATGTTCGAAGAGTGTTGAAAGTCTCCTGGAGGTCCCTCAGATGATTGGACACCTTTGCGCTTTTCACCAGCATGTCATCTACGTAGACTTGGACGTTCCGGCCAATTTAGTGCGCGAACATTTTGTTCATTAATCGCTGGTATGTGGCTCCTGCATTCTTGAGCCCGAATGGCATCACCTTGTAGCAAAAAAGCCCTTAGCTTGTCACAAATGATGTTTTCTCTTGATCTGTTTTCTCCAACTTAATCTGATTATACCCTGAGAAGGCGTCCATGAAGCTCAACAACTCATGTCTTGCGGTGGAGTCCACTAGGGCGTCAATGCGTGGGAGCGGGTAACTGTCTTTAGGGCACGCTCTATTCAGATCCGTGAAGTCAACACACATTCTCCACTTCCCATTTGACTTTTTGACCATTACCACATTTGCCAGCCATTCTGGGTAGTACACCTCTCGTATGAAGTTTGCTTCCCGTAGCTTCTGCACTTCTTCTGCTGCGGCTCGATCCCGTTCGGGGGCAAACACGCGCTTCTTTTGTCGAACTGGAGAGAATGAAGGTGACATATTCAATTTATGGACTATGACTGCCGGATCTATTCCTGGCATGTCGTCATGGCTCCACGCAAACACGTCTTGGTTCTCTTTGAGGAACAGTAGGAGTGCATGTCGAACTGCTTGGTCGACTGAGGTCTCTATCCTGGTGGTCTGGTCGGGCCTCGAATCGTCCAGTTGTACCTCTTCCAATTTCTCCACGTGTTCTGCCATTGTTCTTTGTTCTTCGATGTTCATTGCCTGTACATGGTCATCCATCCCCATCATGGCCACGTAACATTCCCGTGCAGCCACCTGATTTCCGCGCAGTTCTCCCACTCCGTGTTCAGTGGGAAACTTGATCATCAAATGGTAGGTAGAAGTGACGGTCTTCCATGCGTTGAGAGTGGGTCGTCCAAGTATGGCATTATACGCTGAGGAGCAATCAACCACTAGAAAGGAAACATCTTTGGTTATTTGCTGCGGGTAGTCTCCTACTGTCACTGCTAATGTGACGGATCCTAAAGGATGGACCCAGGCTCCTCCAAAGCCAACGAGGGGCGTGCATGCCGGGATCAGCCGCTCTCTTGCAATCCCCATTTGCTGGAATGCGGGGTAGTAAAGTATGTCCGCTGAGCTCCCGTTGTCCACTAGAACTCGATGGACGTTGAAGTTTCCTACCTATATACTAACCACAAGCGCGTCGTCATGGGGGTGGTGAAGGCGCCGAGCCTCTTCTTCAGAAAACTCGATACTGGAGCCGTTTCGTCGTATTTTTTCTAGTGAAGAGGTCGTCGACTGGACACTCTGTACCGCCCGTAAATAGGTTTTTCTGGCCTTTTTAGACGACCTCGCTGAAGTACTGCCCCCTATTATCATCCGTATGTCTGCTACCGGTGGTCTGGGACGTTCGTTTTCCCGTCTAAGATTCTGTTCCTGGGGTTGATCCGTTCTCTCCTTCCTCACGAACCTCTGCAACCTTCCTTGCCTGATAAGGGCTTCGATCTATTGCTTCAGGTCATAACAGTCCGTTGTATCATGGTCGTGGTCACGATGAAAATGGCAGTATCTATCTATCTCGTGGCCTCTTGTTCGGATCTCCCTTCAACTTGCTCGGGAACGTCAAGGTTCCTTCATCTTTGATTTGCATTAACACCTGGTCAATTCGGGCTGTGAGGGGTGGTGAAACTTGTAAACCTTCTCGGAGGTGGTTTGGATCTTCGGTCTTCTCGTCGATCTCTGGTTCTTGCCATTTTTTGTCCACTATCTGGTTTCGTATCTTCCTGTCTTTCCCTTTTTCTTGGTTTATAGTCGTCTCTGGCCAACAAGGCATCCTCTGCGTTCATATACTTATTCGCCCTATAATATACATCGGACATAGTCTTTGGGTCATTCTTGCATAGAGAGAACAAGAACTTACCCTCTCGTAGCCCGTTCGTGAATGCTGCCACAAGTATCTTGTCATCTGCTTCGTCTATCGAGAGGGATTCTTTGTTAAAGCGGGCAATATAAGACCTTAATGTCTCGTCTTCTCGTTGCTTAATGCCCAGTATACACGCAATTGACCTCTTGTGTCGGTGACTTCCAATGAAGTGTGATACGAACTGTATGCCCAGTTCCTTAAAAGTGCAGATAGAATTAGGCGTCAGCCTACTGTACCAATCCCTCGCAGGCCCTTTCAAGGTGGTGAGAAAAGCCCTGCACATGATTTCATCTGGTACACCCTGAAGATGCATTAGGGTTCTAAAAGATTCCAGGTGATCCAACGAGTCTTTGGATCCGTCGTAGTTTTCCACATGGGGCATGCGAAACTTTGGAGGAACGGGGCATGAATTCACCAACACTGTGAAAGGCGAATCCGTTCTGTGTGACTAGGTCATCCAGGTTGCTGGATACCCGTCCTCTAAGGGCGTTCATCATTACATCCATGTGTTCCCTCATCTCCTGCATCTCGGCTGTGATATGAGGTGGCAGGGAGTCCGAGGCAGATGGCGGGTTTGTCTCCGGCCGTTCCGGCCTTGTCGGTGCGGTGCTACCTTCAGGCCTGACGGCATTCCTCCCCTCCGGGCTTGCGACTTCCTGGTCCTCCGCTGGTGCGCTCTGGTGCGCAGTCATCTGCCATAGTTGCTCTTCCAAATCGTGATTCTATTTAGTGAGGCGCTCAACAACAGCAGCAAGCGTCTGAACTTGCCTTTCTAGCGCTGTAGCATGCGGTTCTTCGCCTTGATTGTTGACTGTCGCCATCGATCTGGTGAGTACCATGCAACTTTTTGTCTTTGGAATAGAGCAAAGGCTGAATTAGTTTTCCTTTCACTCTCGTTTCCCTTAGATGGCGCCAACTGATGATGTTGAAAATATCACCAGTAAGTTGCGAGTACTCTCCCACTCGAATCAAACCTGCAAACAGAAAACAAATAGACCTAAAAGAGAGCACCGGTGTGGTGCCGGCCAAAAACCCTCTGAAAGTCAAGTTAGAACTTCTTTTCAACCCTAAAGTGCTAGAGCTGAGTCAAATGTGCGTACCTTTAGCCATGGGGGTTTTGGATGTATTTATAGAAGTGTAGAGTCGACTTCCATCCCTTGATTATCAAGCTCTTTCCTTTTATGATTAAAACTCTTTCCATTCTCATACCTTCAATAATTCCTTTCCTTATGAAATTCCTTTGATTAAGGCTAACGTGTAGTGCAAGAATTCTTCGTATTTATGTTTACGTGAATCACACTCAGGGCCACGTCAGCCCTAATTACATAGCGTGGTTTGAGGTAGCCTGGAGAGCGACGCGTGAATTCTTCCTGTCCGTCTATCACCCATCCGTCCTCTTTAAGTCGCATTACCCGTCACCTTATTGCTCTCATACCAGTCATACCGTTATGTTGATTTCACCCTTATCAGTTGCCCCCTCATTCCGTGATACCGTCATCTCTACGAAGCGGTTTCATGGAATGACGGTTAGAATTTCTGACGGACAGGCTGGATACTGTCATAAATGCTTGGGGACACGTGGGGAGATTTAAATGGTTGTTCGCTAAAATCGATGCGTCACTTCGTTTACCGCGCTATTACCTCTATATATATCACCCTCAGTATTCACTTTTACACTTTTCAGAAATTTTTCTGCTGTTGAGAGCGATACCGTCAACCTTGTTCCGAGAGCAACCGTCTCCTTTGGGTAACCGCGAAACAACATCTCGATAATTTCTCCGTCGTGTTTTTCTCGCTGTTTACTAGTAAGTTATTCTTATCCAATGTTTTGTTATTTATTTTTCTTGTTGGTCCAGTCGTCGGCACAAATCTAGAGCCTTAGGTTTCCTTTACCCGTCATATGTAGGTGTCAGATGTCTAGTGAGGCGTCAAGTAGTCAGTCCTGTGCCCGCGAGGGAGCGGGTTACGAAGAGGTGTTCCCGTCAGGTCAAGCAGACCAAGACACCTCCAGCGGGAAGAGGGAACCGTCAGCCAGCTCTCCTTCCCATGAGGAAGATGAAGGGCAGGATGGGGACGGGTCAGAGTACGACTCGACCGATAACCTGGATGGTGTAGACCCGCCAGTCCAATCCGTCATAGGTCCTGACGGCTTCAGGGAGTTCGTCCTGCTCCCTTTGTGGATGGTGAATGACTTCGTGTCAACCATTAAGCCAGCACACTTCAATACGCTGAGGCAAAAATACCAAATACCCGACACCATATCCATCCGTCTACCATTCAAATCAGAAAAATGCTATTACTACGGTCTCGAAGATGTCGGTGTCTACGAGCAAATGCTAAAAGCGGGTCTCCGATTCCCCCTAAGTGCATTGCACCGTCGCCTCCTCCAGTACCTAGGTCTGGTCGTCACCCAGATATCTCCGAATGCATGGAGGGTTTTCCTGAGCGTCGAGGTACTGTACGGCGTTATGTCTGACGGAGCTAGACGGTTAACAGTGGAAGAATTTTTTCATTGTTACCGTCCGTCCGAAATCACAAAGTCAAGAGGGATGTACAGCTTTGTGCCGAGGAGTCCGGTACTTAGACTAGTATCCGAGACCCCAGACTCCAACCGTAACTGGAAGGGTCGTTACTTCTTCCTTTGAGGAGATAACTGGATGTGTCGTCCAGGCGACGACGACTACATGCCGGTTGATAAAACGTGGGGTATAATGCCCCCGTCTGGTACGAGTCCGTCTACTTATTAACCGTTATTCATTTTCATGGATTTTCTCTTAACCCCCCCCCCCCCCCCTTTTTTTTATATATATATATAGCGAAGGACCGTCCACCTATCTCAACCGAACAGTTTGGTTTTCTAGAGAAAATTTTCCAAAAGACGAAGTTGTCTGAACAGACCTGGTCGAAACTCGTCACATTGGACACGTTACATTGGTATTGTGACGGTCCGGAACCTTCACCCGTCGCCAGACGATACGACGCAGGTGTACGCAAACGTAAGTTCTGGAATCCCTTCGATAATCTGGCTTTATGTTATTTTTTGTTGACCGTCTTCTTTTGCAGAAATG
The DNA here is from genome assembly GCA_014183005.1 of Castanea mollissima. Taxonomy (NCBI): domain Eukaryota; kingdom Viridiplantae; phylum Streptophyta; class Magnoliopsida; order Fagales; family Fagaceae; genus Castanea; species Castanea mollissima. The sequence continues at coordinate 19,807,670 of JACAVU010000003.1, read as the reverse complement.
GATGACACTAGGAGACTGGCTATCATTAAACAGCAAGTAGCTAAGAAGAAGTAGGGGAGCGATGCTTCAAAGGTAGATCCGTCACAGCCGGCCCTTAAAAGGCCATCCGTCGAGAGGTGGGACCGTCATTCGAAGAAGCAAAAACTTGTGACGGGTCTACCTACCGGTCAGGGGTCCGGCATGGCAAAACCAGCCCCCAAGCTTGGAATCGGCAAGGGGAAGGGTTTGATGACCAACCCGGACCCCGTGAAGGAGAAGCCCCCGTCCTGCTTCGTGAAGACCCCCAATACGCTCTCCGTCGTATTGGTTCCATCATAACCGATGAAGATTATGAAGACCTAGGGAACCATGCCACCGAGACCATGGGGGAGACTTGTCTGTACAGCTTAGCCCAGGTTAGCTTCCGTCATAGGCCCATTCCATCCTTTCAACTTTGTTTCGTTCTTTTTCGCCGTAAATTTATTTCTAATCGAACCGTCGCAGGGTGTATTAATGGCCAAGGGCTTGTCGGACCGTTGCCTGGCTCAGGAAAGAGCCCTTGAGCGAGTTCATGTTAAGGCAAAGGCGACAGCGGAAGAACTGGACAAGTTGAAGCTGTGGAGGGTCCGTCATGAGAAGAAGCTGGCGCTCTCCGAGTAAGCTCGCGAAAACTTAGAGAAGGAGGTGAAGCTGCTCAGGAAGACGGTGAAAGCTCATGACGACAATATTCTGCAGGCGAAAATTGATGCCGTCAGAGAGTATCGAGATTCCGACGCACTTCTGACGGAGCTTGGTTCCTCCTTTAGCGACGAGTTCGATGACTGCATCCGTCAGGTGAAGGCGCCATTCCCTGACTTGGACTTAGCTTACATAACCATAGATGCTGAGGCCTGAACCCCTGCTCACCCCGTCGACTCTGAAGGGACCGAGGAACTCTTTGGCGAGGTTCTGGAAGACGACGGGGTCGCTAAAGCTACAGAAGAAACGACCGTCACTGATTCTGTCCAGCCGTTGCCTGAAGCTCCTGAGGAACCCGTCACCATTAAAGATTAATTTAATTTGTAGCGATAGGGAACAAGTTTATTTTCTGTATTTTGTTCAACTCTTTCGGACTTTTTGTTATTGAACTGCACTGTATCATTTATACTTCTTAGGTAATCTGTTCATATTTTGACCCGTCGTTTTAATTTTTGCATGATATCTTCGATGTTTTGGACTATCCGTTCACTATTACTGGATTTTGCTTTTGATTTTGCTTATTTATTTAACTCTTCAGTGGATCCGTCCACTATATGGCCAGAAGGTTTTCGTCCTTCTGTACGACCCATCCAGTGTATGAGCAAAAAGGGTCCGTTTACTTTGTGGATTCGTAGAGTTTCACTCTTTGGTTGATCCGTCCACCTCATGGATTTGTCAGTTTTCATCCTTTGGATGATCCGTCCACTTTGTGGACCCGTAGGCTTTTTACCCTTTGAATGATCCGTCCACTTCGTGGACTTGTAGAATTTCTCATCCTTTGGATGATCCGTCCACTTTGTGGACTTGTAGGTTCTTCATCCCTTGGATGATCTATCCACTTTGTGGACTCGTAGAATTTTTCATCCTTTGGATGATCCGTCCGCTTTGTGGACTTGTAGAATTTTTCATCATTTGGATGATCCGTCCACTTTGTGGACTCATAGGTTCTTCATCCCTTGGATGATCCGTCCACTTTGTGGACTCGTAGAATTTTTCATCCTTTGGATGATCCGTCCACTTTGTGGACTCGCAGGTTCTTCATCCCTTGGATGATCCATCCACTTTGTGGACTCGTAGAATTTTTCATCCTTTGGATGATCTGTCCACTTTGTGGACTCGTAGAATTTTTCATCCTTTGGATGATTCGTCCACTTTGTGGACTGGTAGAATTTCCATCAGCATGCATTTCTTGTTTTCTTAAATAAAAATTCCTCTCATAAGTTCAACAAACCAAATTGTCAACGGAAAAGAAAACTCGAGTTTAAAAAAGTAAAAGCTATGGCTGTCTAAAATTAAACTAAAAATAAGGCGATAGGCATCCGTCTGATGACTGCTGTACTACTGGTAGTACTTCTTCAGGTGTTCCGCATTCCATGGGTGGCCCAACTTCCTTCCGTCTAATGTCTCCAAGTAGTACGTTCCTTTCCTGCGCCATGAGATGATTCTGTATGAGCCTTCCCAGTTAGGACCCAGCTTTCCTAGGGATGCATCCTTCGTAGAGCCAAGTACTTTTCGCAACACAAGATCTCCAACCTTGAAGTCTCGATGCCGGACCTTGGAGTTGTAGTGTTTTGCCATCATGTCTTGGTACCGCGCCAGTCTCTGGGCTGCTGCTGCCCTGACTTCATCTACAAGGTCAAGCTCTAGACGTAATGCTTCAGTATTCTTGCTCTCGTCATAGCTTTCCACGCGGTAGCTTGTTAATCCTACTTCTGCCGGTATGAGGGTCTCAGCACCAAACGCCAATCGAAACGGTGTCTCTCCTGTTGGCGTTCTTGCCGTTGTTCTGTACGCCCATAGTACACTTGGTAGTTCTTCTGGCCATATGCCTTTTGCCCCCTTGAGCCGGGTCTTGATAATTCTTAGCAAGGACCGGTTCGTGACTTTAACTTGTCCGTTGGCCTGTGGGCGAGCGGGCGACGAGTAGTGGTTCTTGATTCCCAGTTGAGAACAAAAGTCTCGGAATGCATCATTGTCGAATTGCTTCCCATTGTCTGAAACGAGCACTCTCGGGATCCCATATCGGCAAATAATACTTCTCCATACAAAGCTGCGAATGTTTTTCTCCGTGATAGTAGCAAGGGCTTCGGCTTCCACCCACTTGGTGAAGTAGTCGATACCAACCACCAAGAACTTCAGTTATCTTGCTGTTATTGGAAATGGACCCATGATATCTAACCCCCATTGTGCGAACGGCCATGGGGCCATCATGGGTGTGAGTTCCTCTATTGGCTGTCTAATGAGATTGCCAAACCGTTGACACTTATCACAGGCTCTAACGTACAGATAGGCATCCTTCTGCATTGTCAGCCAGTAGTGCCCTGCTCGGAGTAGCTTGTGCACCAGAGACCTTGATCCCGAGTGGTTTTCACAAATTCCTTCATGAACTTCCCTCATCACGTAGTCTGCTTCGTCGTGGCCAAGGCATCCTAGATACGGTCGGGAGAATCCTCTTTTGTAGAGGATCCCTTTGATCAATATGAATCGGGCAGCCCTAACCTTCAATTTCCTTGCTTCTACCTTGCTATCTGGCAGCTTGCCGTCCTTGAGGTACCCCACGATTGGAACCGTCCAATCGTCCTCAGTGCTTAATTCCTGCATTCGAATGTTATCTAATAGCGATGAATGTTGGACGAAGGACAATACCTGTTCTGGAGTGATCATGGGTTCGGCCGAAGCAGCCTTGGCGAGTCGGTCCGCCTCTTAATTCTCTTCTCTTGGGATCTGAGCTATCGTGAATTGGAGGTCGCTCGTTAGACCCTTCACTTCTCCGAGGTACCTTCTCATTCGTTCATTCCTACAATCATAGCTCCCATTAACCTGGCTGGCTACGATTTGAGAATCGGAGTAGACCACTGCATTCCTGGCCCTAGCCGCTATCGCAAGTTCCAATCCTGCCACTAGGGCCTCATACTCCGCTTCGTTATTTGTAGTGGGGAACTCCAGATGGATCATGCATTCAATCTTATCTCCTTCTGGGGTCTGGAGCATAACCCCGACACCTCCAGCATGCTTATTGGAGGATCTGTCTATGTGAATTCTCCATGTGGGCGTTTCTTCTGCCCTCTACTCGTCAGGTGTAGTGAATTCCGCGATGAAGTCTGCCAGTATTTGTCCTTTCACAGCTGTTCGTGGCTGGTATTGGATATCGTACTCACTCAACTCGATAGCCCACAAAGCCATCCATCCGACGGTTTCAGGATTGTTCATTACTCTACGCAAGGGCTGGTCCGTCAGGACTATTATCGTATGTGCTTGAAAATAGGGCTTCAGTTTTTGAGCTGCAGTTACGAGTGCGAATGTGAGTTTCTCAATCCGTGGGTATCACTCCTCTACGCCTCTTAGCACCCTTCTTACAAAGTATATGGGCTTTTGTATCTTTCCTTCCTCTCTGATGAGAGCTGCACTTACTGCTGCTGATGAGACGGCAAGGTACAGGAACAATTTCTCCCCCGACGTGGACAGACTAAGCAATGGCGGGGTAGAGAGATATGCTTTTAACTCTTCAAATGCCCTTTGGCACTCGTCCATCCACTCGAAAGATCTCCTTAGTGTTCTGAAAAAAGGTAGACACTTGTCTGTTGCTCTTAACACGAACCTATTTAGGGTTGCTACCTTTCCTGTCAAGCTTTGCACTTCCTTCACCGTCCTCGGAGGAGATAGCTCCATAATTGCTTTCACTTTCTCAGGGTTGACCTCAATGCCCCGCTGGGACACCATGAATCCTAGGAATTTTCCAGCGGTCACTCCAAATGCACATTTGTTTGGATTCAACTTCATTTTATATGTTCGAAGAGTGTTGAAAGTCTCCTGGAGGTCCCTCAGATGATCGGACACCTTTGCGCTTTTCACCAGCATGTCATCTACGTAGACTTGGACGTTCCAGCCAATTTGGTGCGCGAACATTTTGTTCATTAATCGTTGGTATGTGGCTCCTGCATTCTTGAGCCCGAATGACATCACCTTGTAGCAAAAAAGCCCTTGGCTTGTCACAAATGATGTTTTCTCTTGATCTGTTTTCTCCAACTTAATTTGATTATACCCTGAGAAGGCGTCCATGAAGCTCAACAACTCATGTCTTGCGGTGGAGTCCACTAGGGCGTCAATGCGTGGGAGCGGGTAACTGTCTTTAGGGCACGCTCTATTTAGATCCGTGAAGTCAACACACATTCTCCACTTCCCATTTGACTTTTTGACCATTACCACATTTGCCAGCCATTCTGGGTAGTACACCTCTCGTATGAAGTTTGCTTCCCGTAGCTTCTGCACTTCTTCTGCTGCGGCTCCATCCCGTTCGAGGGCAAACACGCGCTTCTTTTGTCGAACTGGAGAGAATGAAGGTGACATATTCAATTTGTGGACTATGACTGCCGGATCTATTCCTGGCATGTCATCATGGCTCCACGCAAACACGTCTTGGTTCTCTTTGAGGAACAGTAGGAGCGCATGTCGAACTGCTTGGTCGACCGAGGTCTCTATCCTGGTGGTCTGGTCGGGCCTCGAATCGACCAGTTGTACCTCTTCCAATTTCTCCACGGGTTCTGCCATTGTTCTTTGTTCTTCGATGTTCATTGCCTGTACATGGTCATCCATCCCCATCATGGCCACGTAACATTCCCGTGCAGCCACCTGATTTTCGCGCAGTTCTCCCACTCCGTGTTCAGTGGGAAACTTAATCATCAAATGGTAGGTAGAAGTGACGGCCTTCCATGCGTTGAGAGTGGGTCGTCCAAGTATGGCATTATACGCTGAGGAGCAATCAACCACTAGAAAGGAAACATCCTTGGTTATTTGCTACGGGTAGTCTCCTACTGTCACCGCTAATGTGACGGATCCTAAAGGATGGACCCAGGCTTCTCTAAAGCCAACGAGGGGCGTGCATGCCGGGATCAGCCGCTCTCTTGCAATCCCCATTTGCTGGAATGCGGGGTAGTAAAGTATGTCCGCTGAGCTCCCGTTGTCCACTAGAACTCGATGGACGTTGAAGTCTCCTACCTGTATACTAACCACAAGCGCGTCGTCATGGGGGTGGTGAAGGCGTCGGGCCTCTTCTTCAGAAAACTCAATACTGGAGCCGTTTCGTCGTATTTTTTCTAGTGAAGAGGTCGTCGACTGGACACTCTGTACCGCCCGTAAATAGGTCTTTCTGGCCTTTTTAGACGACCCCGCTGAAGTACTAGCCCCTATTATCATCTGTATGTCTGCTACCGGTGGTCTGGGACGTTCGTTTTCCCGTCTAGGATTCTGTTCCTGGGGTTGATCCGTTCTCTCCTTCCTCACGAACCTCTGCAACCTTCCTTGCCTGATAAGGGCTTCGATCTATTGCTTCAGGTCATAACAGTCTGTTGTATCATGGTCGTGGTCACGATGAAAATGGCAGTATCTATCTCGTGGCCTCTTGTTCGGATCTCCCTTCAACTTGCCCGGGAACGTCAAGGTTCCTTCATCTTTGATTTGCATTAACACCTGGTCAATTGGGGCTGTGAGGGGGGGTGAAACTTGTAAACCTCCTCGGAGGTGGTTTGGATCTCCGGTCTTCTCGTTGATCTCTGGTTCTTGCCATTTTTTGTCCACTATCTGGTTTCGTATCTTCCTGTCTTTCCCTTTTTCTTGGTTTATAGTCGTCTCTGGCCAACAAGGCATCCTCTGCGTTCATATACTTATTTGCCCTATAATATACATCGGACATAGTCTTTGGGTCATTCTTGCATAGAGAGAACAAGAACTTACCCTCTCGTAGCCCGTTCGTGAATGCTGCCACAAGTATCTTGTCATCTGCTTCGTCTATCGAGAGGGATTCTTTGTTAAAGCGGGCAATATAAGACCTTAATGTCTCGTCTTCTCGTTGCTTAATGCCCAGTTTAACGCAATTGACCTCTTGTGTCGGTGACTTCCAATGAAGTGTGATACGAACTGTGCGCCCAGTTCCTTAAAAGTGCAGATAGAATTAGGCGTCAGCCTACTGTACCAATCCCTCGCAGGCCCTTTCAAGGTGGTGAGAAAAGCCCTGCACATGATTTCATCTGGTACACCCTGAAGATGCATTAGGGTTCTAAAAGATTCCAGGTGATCCAACGGGTCTTTGGATCCGTTGTAGTTTTCCACATGGGGCATGCGAAACTTTGGAGGAACGGGGCATGAATTCACCAACACTGTGAAAGGCGAATCCGTTCTGTGTGACTAGGTCATCCAGGTTGCTGGATACCCGTCCTCTAAGGGCGTTCATCATTACATCCATGTGTTCCCTCATCTCCTGCATCTCGGCTGTGATATGAGGTGGCAGGGAGTCCGAGGCAGATGGCGGGTTTGTCTCCGGCCGTTCCGGCCTTGTCGGTGCGGTGCTACCTTCAGGCCTGACGGCATTCCTCCCCTCCGAGCTTGCGACTTCCTGGTCCTCCGCTGGTGCGCTCTGGTGCGCAGTCATCTGCCATAGTTGCTCTTCCAAATCGTGATTCTGTTTAGTGAGGCGCTCAACAACAGCAGCAAGCGTCTGAACTTGCCTTTCTAGCGCTGTAGCATGCGGTTCTTCGCCTTGATTGTTAACTGTCGCCATCGATCTGGTGAGTACCATGCAACTTTTTGTCTTTGGAATAGAGCAAAGGCTGAATTAGTTTTCCTTTCACTCTTGTTTCCCACAGACAGCGCCAACTGATGATGTTGAAAATATCACCAGTAAGTTGCGAGTACTCTCCCACTCGAATCAAACCTGCAAACAGAAAACAAATAGACCTAAAAGAGAGCACCGGTGTGGTGCCGGCCAAAAACCCTCTGAAAGTCAAGTTAGAACTTCTTTTCAACCCTAAAGTGCTAGAGCTGAGTCAAATGTGCGTACCTTTAGCCATGGGGGTTTTGGATGTATTTATCGAGGTGTAGTGTCGACTTCCATCCCTTGATTATCAAGCTCTTTCCTTTTATGATTAAAACTCTTTCCATTTTCATACCTTCAATAATTCCTTTCCTTATGAAATTCCTTTGATTAAGGCTAACGTGTAGTGCAAGAATTCTTCGTATTTATGTTTACGTGAATCACACTCAGGGCCACGTCAGCCCTAATTACATAGCGTAGTTTGAGGTAGCCTGGAGAGCGACGCGTGAATTCTTCCTGTCCGTCTATCACCCATCCGTCCTCTTTAAGTCGCATTACCCGTCACCTTATTGCTCTCATACTAGCCATACCGTCATGTTGATTTCACCCTTATCATCTACCATGTTTGGAAACTTCAAATAAGGAAAGAAATCAAAGGAGTAGAATCTGAAAAGGAAAAATCAGATTTGAGCACTGATCAGTATTTTGGGCATATATCTCTTCTCAAAAATCCAATTGACACAAGACTAAATGGGTTGGAGCTATGACTTAAATATCTACAACTTTTCAGTTTTGAGTTTTTCAAAATTCTCAATTGTTGAAGGCTGAAATTAACTCACAAGTTACTGCTAAAAACCTGAATGAAAATCAAAATAGTTAAAGTTTTTTTTTTTTTTTTTTTTTTCTTTGGACACTTGGACGTTAGGGTTTTGGAAGGGAGGCTGTGTAGAATGAATTTTGGAGAGAAAATCTTGTATTTTCCTTTCTCTAATGGCCACCTAAACTTTTTACTAGGGTTAGGGGTTATGCTTCTTTTATACGGTATGAATATTCAATGTGATTCTTTCTAAGATTTTATCAACAACATATTTAATTGTTCAATTAGATTTCTTTTGATGTATTAGTTCTTCCATGCTTTCAATAAGTTCAATCATGTTTTTCTTATTGTTTAGATGAATTTCTAATAGTTTCAAATAGAAATCAGGATTTAAAGTGAATGAGTTTTTCTGAAAACTTTTCTAACCGCATTATTAATCTAGGTTATCATGCGTTCTTGAATTGTCTCAGTTCAACCGAATTATAAGTATTTAATAGTATAAGAACAATCAATTATGAAATATATAAATTCTTAGATCACAAAGAATTTTATATCGATATAGGGAAACATCTTGATGCCCGGGTATTTACATTATTAATTTAAATTAGTTTTTATTATTATTCTTGTTAACAATCACCAAGCAAAAATACTTTTCTTTTTCATTCAAATTTTTGTTTAATTATATTGTCTTTGAATCTATCTTGCTTCTTGTGGTTCGACCTCGGTACTCCGAGAACTATATTGCTACGATCTCTTGCATTTGGGAGTGAGCAAATATCAAATATACACTTAAATTAAGTTAAAGTAGAATTTCTATATTGTATCTAAAAAAGAAATACAAAAATACAAAAAACACCTCTAAGTTTCACAATTTTTTATTTTAGTCCTATAAGTTTTGATTTTGTTATTTCAATCCTCTAAGTTTCATTCATTTTGATTACGTCTTCCATTAAAGTGTTGTTAGTTTTTGCCGATTACTTTCCAAAAGTGTGTCGTTTTGGACCTTAGTTAATATTTAATATTAATATTTATTTATTTTTCTTAATTTTAGAAAAATTGTTAATTTTTTTATTTAAAAAAAAAATCCAATTAGAGGAACACCTGAATAACAATCAAAGCATTCCCTAGAGTGCTGCTATCAAATCCTCACAAGTCAAAAGACCCTTCTGCCCAACTTGGAGTTTTTCCAGTCCAAACCTTTACAAGCTCTGACACTTCTGTATGCTTCCTAATGTGAATCTTTTTGCGAGAAATTGGAGTTCTTGAATTGCATATAAGTTCCTTACTTAAACAGAAGCCTAGAGCTGCTGTGAAAAATCCAATTCAATTTAAAGAGATTGTGGAGAAAGTCAAGGAAATGGGATTCAATCATTCGAAGTTTCCTTTTGTTCATACTGCTTTTGCAATGGTGAAAATGAATAAATCCACATTGGAGAGGAAGGTCAACGTTTATATGAGGTGGGATTTGTCTCAGCAAGAGATTCTTGCAGCATTCAGAAAGTGCCCCTCGCGGGACGACGTTGATCCTCTACTTGGATTTCGCTTATTTTTTATTTTATTATTTTTTGATAGTGTGAAAGCTTACTTAGATCGTCCCTGGACGGTCATCACCTCGACGGCCGTCCAGGAGTTATCCTCAAGACGAGGGTAACGAACGAGCTCGTCCATGGAATGCGCGAAGCCTGCCCTGAGAGGACTCGCCCATGTAAAGATTTGTGGACGAGGATGCTACACTTGGAATTAACAAACATACTCAACGAAGGAATTCTAGGACGGGGACATCATACTTAGGAGAATCTCCGAATATAATGTGACAATCCCTCATCCCTCGCATAACCGTCATATATCCGTTGTGAAATAGAATTGTAACTCCCCAACGGTTGTGGTAGTTACGTTTAATCCGCCCAAAATCCAGGGGAGGTTCCAATTTCAATAACCATCTGTGAAGGCACTATATAAAGAGGGATTCAGACAAGATAAAGGTATGTGTGAAAAACAAAGCTTACTCCAGAAAAAGTTAGAATTCCAAGAATATAAAGAGAAAAACTAACTTTGCCATCGGAGGGTTTTTGGCCGGCAGCCCCGGTCACCTTTTGATTCGCTTTTCTTTTTCTTCAGGCCGCAGAGAGAGCAAGTGGTCCTTTCAAGTCCGGAACATCCAGCCTACTATTTTCTTTGCATCATCAGTTGGCGCCGTCTGTGGGGAAAAAGGGTGTCTAACGAGAATAGAGCAAACAAACACTATCCACTGTTCTTTTTGTTCAATCGTGTTTTTGTTGTCAAAGATTACTCTGTCCCAGACAAAAAGGCTGAATGGTTCGAACAAGATCAAGGGCTACTAGCCCAGGCCACCAAGAGAGTAGGGATGCATCTAGTAATCCCCTTCGCGATCGTAGATCAGCGCCCGTAATGCAACCGCCTTCTATTCAACACATACAATCCATGGCTGCCGCTATGGCAGAACTGACACGTCAAAACCAGGAGTTGAATAAGGAGATTAACCTCAGGAGGCAGCGCCAAGATAGGCACATGGAAGGACGGGCCCTAAGTCAGGAAGGAGGAGGGGAAAATGCCAAGTCCGAGGATCAGACAAGAGGTACCACTTCAAGAAGGATGCCACATTTGGAGAAAGAGATGGACCAGATGAGAAAAGCCATGGAAGAGATGAGGGAGAATATGAGGAAGGCAAACCCAGTAGACGATATGGTCCACCGAACAGACTCCCCTTTCACAGCTTCCATCAACAGCCATCCTCTACCCCCGAAGTTCAAAATGCCTTCTTTAGACTCGTACGATGGGAATCGCGACCCTTGCGATCATATCGCAACTTTCAAGACGACCATGCACCTGCAGAGGGTCCCGAACGAGATCATGTGCAGAGCTTTTCCTACCACACTTAAGGGACTAGCGCGAGTGTGGTTTAGCAAGATACCCCCAAACTCAGTAGGGTCATTTGAAGAATTGAGCAAGTTGTTTGTCAACAATTTCATCGGAGGACAACGTCACAAGTGTTCTTCCTCTAGTTTGCTGACCATAGAGCAAGGGGAGAATGAGAGTCTGTGATCCTTTATCACCCGCTTTAATAGGGAGACCTTGACAGTGGACGAGATGGATGACAAGTTGTTGCTGGCCGCTTTCCATAATGGGGTCAATTCTGACTTGTTCATTCATAAACTCTACGAGCAAGAACCGCAGACTATGGCTGAGCTCGTCCATTCAACCCAGAATTTTATGAACGCTGAGGATGCCATCATAGCCAAGAAGAGAAAAAGGGCAGAGTGTTCAGAAGCAGGCCACCATCGTTATTCGGATCAAGGACCTCGTCCAAAGAAAGCTCGGGTTGACAAGAGGAAAGATAAAGATGTTAAGAAGGCCAGTTCCTCCGCGAGGAATCAGCAATACATGCCCCTGACTATGCCACTAGAGCAGGTTCTTATGCAAATCAAGGATGATCCGTCCTTGAAGTGGCCGGACAAAATGAAGGGAGACCCCAACAAGCGCAATAGGAGCAAGTACTGCCGTTTCCACAGGGACCATGGGCATGATACAGACGAGTGCTTTGACTTGAAGCAACAGATAGAAAATCTCATTAGACAGGGAAAATTGAGGAACTTCCTTGGGCGAGACCAGAGAGATGAAAAAATGAAGGCCAAGGTGGAGGAATCGTCACGCCCCCCACTAGGAGAGATAAGGGTAATTATAGGAGGAAACTCAACGGTGCAGTCGTCCAAGTCAAGGAAGACATACTTGAAGGTGGTGCAGAACATCCAACTGTCTGGACGACATCCTAGAACGTGGGAGGTAGACCAACAGACTGTTACGTTCACAGACGAGGAGGTAGGACGAATTCACCACCCACACGATGACGCGATAGTCATCACCCTGCTCATTTCTGACTATACAACCAGGAGGGTATTGATAGGCAATGGCAGCTCTGCAGACATTCTCTACTACCCCGCATTCCAACAAATGAGGCTAGGACGAGATCAACTTCGACCAGTGAACTCGCCGTTGGTAGGATTCGGAGGGATGAAAGTGCAACCTGTGGGCACCATCACTTTGCCAGTGGTCATCGGAACATATCCGCAGCAGATAACCAACGAGGTAAATTTCCTCGTTGTTGATTGTGCATCGTCATACAACGCAATTATTGGAAGGCCAGCTTTGAATAGCTGGAAAGCGGTAACCTCTACCTACCACCTGTCCATCAAATTCCCAACCGAGCACGGAGTAGGCCAGGTGCAAGGAGACCAGCTGGCCGCCAGAGAATGCTACTTAGCTATGCTGGCCATGGACGAGCATGTGCAGGCGATGAATATAGACGGAAGAAGGGTCGTGGCTGAGCCCACTGAAGCATTAGAGGACGTCCCTTTGGACGATAACCAGCCCAGGAAGTCTACTAGAGTTGGGGTGAGCATGGAAAAGGGGGCAAAGCACGCTTTGATTCGGTTCCTGAAGAAAAACCTCGATGTCTTTGCATGGAGTCATGAGGACATGCCTGGCATTGATCTGAGAATCATTACCCATAGCCTGAATGTGTGTCCCTATTCAAAACCAATGCATCAGAAGAGAAGAGTTTTTGCTCCCGAGCGAGACAACGCCATTAAGGAAGAGGTGCAGAAGTTGGTCGGCGCAAAGTTCATCCGAGAAGTTCATTATCCAGGCTGGTTGGCAAACGTAGTCATGGTCAAGAAAGCCAATGGCAAGTGGCGGATGTGCGTGGACTTCACCGATCTAAACAAGGCTTGCCCCAAAGATAGCTACCCGTTGCCGCGCATTGACCAGTTGGTGGACTCGACGGCAGGACATAGGATACTTAGCTTCATGGATGCTTTCTCAGGGTATAACCAGATTCAGATGAATGAAGCGGATCAGGATAAGACCTCATTCATCACGAGCCAAGGGTTGTATTGCTACAAGGTAATGCCTTTCGGTTTGAAGAACGCGGGGTTGACCTACCAAAAGCTGGTTAACCATATGTTCCGTCCTCAAATCGGGCGAAATGTGGAGGTGTATATGGACGACATGCTGGTAAAGAGCCAGGACGAGCATAAACATCTGGACGACCTCCAAGAGACTTTTGATACGTTGCGACGGTACCACATGAAATTAAATCCGAGCAAGTGTGCTTTCGGGGTTTCATCGGGTAAGTTCTTGGGATTTATGGTATTGCACAGGGGAATTGAGGTGAATCCGGATAAAATCTAGGCGATACTGAACATGGAACCACCGAAAAATATCAAGGAAGTCCAGTCTCTTACTGGACGAGTCGCCGCCCTCAACAGGTTTGTATCAAACGCTACAGACAAATGTTTACCGTTCTTTAAAGTCCTTAGGAAGGCTTTTGAGTGGACGGACGAGTGTCAAAAGGCTTTCCAAGACTTGAAGACGTATCTAATGACGGCACCGCTGTTGAGTCCGTCTGTACCTGGGGAAGAATTGTACTTGTACTTGGCAGTGTCCCCACACGCAGTAAGCTCGGCGTTAGTCAGAGAAGAAGGAAGAGTCTAGAAGCCGGTCTATTACATGAGCCACGCGATGAGAGGGGCAGAAGGACGATATCCGATGATGGAGAAACTAGCATTCGCATTGATCACGGCTTCTAGGAAGCTAAGACATTATTTTCAGGCACACATCATCAACGTCCTAACAGACCATCCCATAAAAAAGGCAATGAGCAAGTTGGAAGCTGCTGGACGATTAGTGCAGTGGGCCGTTGAGCTAAGTGAGTTTGATGTCAAGTACCTCCCAAGGGGCACGATAAAGGCGCAAGCGTTGGTAGATTTTATTGCAGAATTCACCCCCAGTCAGGACGACCTGAACAAGGACGAAGGAAATGAAATGTGGGTAGTTAATGTAGACGGATTGTCCACACTGTATGCAGGAGGAATTGGGGTTGTACTGAAGTCCCCTGAGGGTGACAAGCTGGAATATGCGGCCCGTTTGCAATATCCAACTACCAACAACGAGGCTGAGTACGAGGCTCTACTCAAGGGGTTGGAATTAGCCAAGTCTTTAGGGGCGGAGTAGTTAACAGTCAGAGGAGACTCTCAACTAGTCATTAACCAAGTAAATGGGATGTGTGATGTCAAGGAGGATCGAATGAAGAAGTACCTTAACAAAGTGAAGCGCCTTACCCAAAAATTTTCAGCCATAAGTTTTATTCAACTTCCCAGCAAGGAGAATGCGGAAGCAGACGCCTTGGCGAAAACCGCCTCGGCAGGGGTCATAGACGAGTTCGGCGACATCCAATACATGCCGAGCATAGACATCCGTGACATACAGCAGATAGGAGAAGGAGAGAGTTGGATGAGTCCGATAATCATTTACCTCAAGGATGGGAGGCTTCCAGAGGACAAGGATGAGGCGAGAAAGTTAAGGGTCAGGTCGGCCAAGTATGTCCTCATTAATGAGGTGTTGTACAAGCGAGGCTTTTCCCAACCCTACTTAAGATGCTTGGCTCCTGACGAGTCGAACTATGTTCTAAGGGAAGTTCATGAAGGATCGTGTGGAAATCACTCTAGGGCAAGGTCCCTTGTCCATAAGGTCGTCCGTGCTGGCTACTATTGGCCAACAATGCAAGCAGACGCTAAAGCCTATGTCAAGGTATGTGACCAATGCCAGCGTTATAGCAATGTGCCTAAACAGCCGTCAAAATACCAGACCCCAATGACGGCCCCATGGCCCTTCGCACAGTGGGGCCTGGATATCTTGGGTCCTTTCCTTATAGGAATCCGACAGATGAAGTTTTTGGTGGTAGGAATAGATTACTTTACCAAATGGGTAGAAACCGAGCCTCTTGCAGCAATCACTCAACCAAATGTGAAAAATTTTGTGTGGAAAAATATTCTATGCAGGTTCGTGGTACCCAGGGTGTTAGTATCCGACAACGGACGTCAATTTGACAACGCACCCTTCAGGGATTTTTGCAATCATTTCGGGATCAAGAATCATTACTCCTCACCCTCCCATCCACATGCAAATGGACAAGCAGAAGTAGCAAACCGATCCCTGCTGAAAATCATCAAGACTCGGCTCGAGGGGGCGAAAGGGATATGGCCAGACGAACTACCGGGTGTTCTTTGGGCCTACAGGACGACCGCACGAACTCCAACAGGAGAGACCCTTTTAAACTAGCCTATGGGAGTGAAGCTGTCATACCAGCGGAGGTCCGTATGGCAAGTTACCGAGTGATGGAGTACCGGGAGAAAGACAACGAGGTACAACTTCGCCTTGACCTCGATCTTATTGATGAGGTAAGAATGGACGCGGAGCAAAGGACGGCAAGGTACAAAAATCTCATAGCCAGACAGCATGACGCCATGGTAAAGCCCAGACGGTTCGGTGTAGGGGACCTTGTCCTCAAAAGGGTCTCCTTGGCAACCAGGAACCCAGCTCATGGAAAACTGGGACCCAATTGGGAAGGACCCTACAGGGTAATCAACTGCAAAAGGCAAGGGTCCTATTACCTGGAAGCCCTGGACGGGTGGAAGTTAAAGCATCCTTGGAACGTGGAACATCTGCGAAGGTACTATCAGTAATGAGCAGGGACGAGGGAAATCAGTGGCAAAATTATAGCTGTGATTTGTGTGTTCGCTTATGTTTACTTTTGTTTTTCCTACTATTATGGTGTGTTATGAATAAAAATGCACTAGTTCTTAAACTTTTGCATTACTTACAGACTAGCTTATGAAAGACGATGCTATGTACTTATCTTAATAAGGCACTAGCTTATAAGCATGTGCCAAGTTTGTGAACAATGTTCATGTAATAATATGGTGTGGATTTCTTATGTATTTGAATTCCAGTTTCCCTGATAATATCCACGAACGAGGCAAAAGCCTTAGACAAGTAGAATCTCAGGACGAAGGAAAACTCGTCTAGGGTTTCCTCCAAAAAGGATAAAGCAAGAGAAAGAAGCCAAAGACTGCTCGTCCAAAGCTTTCTCTCGAAAAAATGAAGGCATGCTCTTCCAAAGCTTTCCTCCAAAGAGGATAAAGCGAGAGAAAGAAGCCAAAGACTACTCGTCCAAAGCTTTCTCTCTAAAAAAATGACAAGGCATGCTCGTCCAAAGCTTTCCTCTAAAAGGATAAAGCAAAAGGAAAAAGTCTACGGCCCACTCGTCTAAAGAAAAGAGCCTTAAGGTATCACGTTCCAGAGACGAGCACTCGTCAAGACGAGAAAGGACACGTTATAAACTTCTTTCGAGAAGGCGAATAATAATTCCCTAAAGGACAAGCCAAAGTAACGCAGTCATCAGTCCTAAGTGGGTCGTCCATAAAAAATTGTAGACGGTCATTCAACACTTGGAGCATGGTTTAAAAGTCAATGGCATAAATGATAACCAACAGAGGAGATATTCTTATTTGAAAAGGGTAGACGGCCACCGTCCAAAAACCCTCATAAAATAAGCAGTAAAAGACATTGTTCATGAGCTAGTCTAGAAACTTTGGATGAGGAAATTGTACTTGAATAACATCTCAAATTCTTAAATACATTCTTTTTAAAAAAAGAAAAGAAAAAAAAGAAAAAGAGTGACAACGATGATCGGTTTGAAACAGAAACATCTTCTTCAGGAGGAAGGGGCATCAGTGTTGGGGTCGTCCTGGGCTGGCCTGGTAGAAGCGTTGTCCTCAATGTTGATATCATCTGAACCTGTGTGGACGAGAGAACTGGTAGCAGCAGCAAGGTTGAGTTTTATGACGCTAAAGTCAACTTCAGGAAAGCTGTCCATAGCGTCCATCCTAAAGTCCTCAAACCCTGCTGCATAGTTTGTGTCCATCAAGTCAGTAAACTCCTTGGACGCCTTGAATTCCTCCACCGCCTCGTCTTTAGCTTTCTGCAGAAGTAGGCTCAACTCATCGTTCTTCTTTTGAAGAAGTTCAAGACGCTCGTCCTTCTTGGTAGTGTCGGACTTCAACTCACCCACCAAAGCCTTGAACTCCTCAGCCTCGTCCTTGGCCTTGTTCGCCACCTCTGCCCACATCCTACAGTCGTTTTTGATCTCTTCTATTCTTTTCTCTAGAAGGATCCTCGTCCTGTCCAACTCTGTGGCCTGCCTGGACGCAGCTACGAACTTGGACATTGCCTACATAGAAGAATAGGAAGTTCAGATGATAGAAATAATACTGGGCAAACATGAACAAATCAAGACGAGGCAAAGATGGTCACCTTGAAGAGATCGTGGACGCCAAGTGCTCGAACTCTTTCAAGGACATGTTGTAGCATGCAGCTACGTCCTCGCCTTTCACAGCTTCTTGGAATCGCTCCCAAGCCAAATCCTCATTCTCCAATAAGTTAGTAGAAATCCCTTGAGGAGGCTGGGACAAGACAGGAGCAGGAGACTTGGACGGAGTGGCACTTATGGGCGTGGACGAGTCAACATCAATGACCAGGACGGGCGGCTGGGAAGGAAGTTCAGGCCTGGACGACCCAGACTTAGCTTTTTTCCCCCGACGGCTTGGCAAGCTGGCCAAGTCCACATGCTTGGACAAGCTTTTCCTTTTTTCTCCAGTAGCAAGACGAGGCTGGGTCTGAGGTTCAGATCTGGCTACCTCGTCGGCCACTTCCTTTCCCTTGTTTCCCTTCATGGTTGCCATTCCTAAAATAAACAAATAAAAATAAAATAATTAAATAAATAATAATAATAAAACCAGAATGAAAAATTCATATCTCAAGAGGAGCACTCACGTCTACGGGTCGTTAGCTCGTGTGCTCAAGCTTCAACGGACGGTTCAGGGCCGAGTCCCCACCTGTGTAGACGCTTAAGAGTCACTAACGAGTGAAAGTCGCGTTTAGAATGTAGACGGGCCCTGTGGACGCGGTCACGGTGGAGCTTGCTCAAAGAAGGTCGTCCAACGGCTGGAAAGGGAAGAAGGAAGTTAAGGTTAGACCATCGTCCAAATAGAAAGTATGATAAAAAAGAAATAAAAAAGAAGAGCATAACATACCTTCTGGACGAAGGTTCCCTATGTCTCCAGTATACGGAGCAAACGAGTCTCTACCAACCTCAACGGGATGCCCTGCCCAGAAACCAGAGACGAAGAAAAATTCCGTCTTCCAGTTTCTGTCAGACGAGGGCAAAGACTTGATCAGTCTACAATCATTGCCCCTGGCTGTAAACTGATGGATGCCTCGAGATTGATTTATCTCGGAGGGTTTATAGCAGTGCAGAAACTCGTCCACGGTGATAGGACAGTCCCCGTCAAACACCTCCATCCATAAGACTTGCATGGAGACAATTAACTCCATGCGTTGGGGTTAAGCTGACACACTCCTAAGCCTAGCCTAGTGAGTAATTCCCTAGCAAAGGCATTCAAAGGAAGTCTAAGCCCCCCCAACAAATACGCCTCATACACACCTATCCCAAAACGAGGCTGGCAACACCATTCACCTCGGACAGCTAACTTAGGATTTAGGTCATCAGGAATCTGAAACCAAGTCCTAAGAGCATCTAACCTTCTCTCGTCCGTCCTAGAAGGAACCTCTAGAGCACAACTATACACAGTTCCCGTTCGTCCAGAGGGGAGGACGGCAGGGAGCTCGTCGAGGTGTCAGCCCCAGAGGCTGCCCTCGTCCTAACACTTTCTTGAAAAATTTCTACGGGGATTCCAGGAACACCAGAGGTGTACTCCTCAGTTGTGTGACCACTACTACTACTGACATTACTAGAAGTGTTATAGCTAGAGTCATCGTGATACTCGTCTATGGCCTTGACCACGCTGTCGCTAGATGAGCAGGAGGCCATTGAAAACGTCCTAACACTTGAAAAGGAAAGCTAAAATAAGTGTAGAAAGATTACCTGGCTCTAGACGAAGGACACTAAGGATGCTGAGGATATTCTTAGACGAAGCGACGGACGCTGAGGATATTCTTAGACGAAGCGACGGACGAAAGTGTCAAAGCAGAAAATTTGAAAAAGTGAAAGGGGCATGGGAGAGAAACCATTATTTATAGGCAAAAAAGTCTCGGTAACCGAAACAACAGAACCAATTAGAAGGCGACACGTGGCGCATGCCTCGAAGGAGTAAAACAGTTGACTAACCCCCTATGGATATGTGACACGTAGAGCGTTTTAAACTCTGTTGGTACATTGCATAACTCCTGGACGAGGGACAACTGATAGTGTGAAAGCTTACTTAGATCGTCCCTGGACGGTCATCACCTCGACGGCCGTCCAGGAGTTATCCTCAAGACGAGGGTAACGAACGAGCTCGTCCATGGAATGCGCGAAGCCTGCCCCGAGAGGACTCGCCCATGTAAAGATTTGTGGACGAGGATGCTACACTTGGAATTAACAAACATACTCGACGAAGGAATTCCAGGACCGGGATATCATACTTAGGAGAATCTCCGAATATAATGTGACAATCCCTCATCCCTCGCATAACCGTCATATATCCGTTGTGAAATAGAATTGTAACTCCCCAACGGTTGTGGCAGTTACGTTTAATCCTCCCAAAATCCAGGGGAGGTTCCAATTTCGATAACCATCTGTGAAGGCACTATATAAAGAGGGATTCAGACAAGATAAAGGTATGTGTGAAAAACAAAGCTTACTCCAGAAAAAGTTAGAATTCCAAGAATATAAAGAGAAAAACTAACTTTGCCATCGGAGGGCTTTTGGCCGGCAGCCCCGGTCACCTTTTGATTCGCTTTTCTTTTTCTTCAGGCCGCAGAGAGAGCAAGTGGTCATTTCAAGTCCGGAACATCCAGCCTACTGATTTTCTTTGCATCATCTTTTTTAATTTACGTTTTTTTCTTCTAAAATTAAGAAATATATAAAAATAAAAATTAAATATTAACTAAGATATAAAACAATGCCATTTTGGTAAATTAATAGCAAAAACTAACAGTACATTAACATAGAACTTAATTGAGAATAAATGAATTTTAGAGAATTGAAATAACAAAACTCAAACTTAAAGCATTTATATTAAGTATTGTATATACCATATGTTGGTAATATTTAGCATCAGTGTCTCAAAACTCTACATTACCTAGTCTTGCAAAGTCTTACAATTGCAAAAAAAATTTCAATTATGTTACAGTGCTATCCTATTTTTATGATGGCATTGTAGCAAATTGTATACATTTTTATATTATTTTTTTCCCTAGTAATGGTGGGAGGGTATTTTTAATTATTTTTTTATGAAGAGGAAGAGAGAGAAAGAGCTGGTGACATTAATATTTAATGAATAGATGAGATAAATAAGAAATGAGATGTTAAGTGTATTGTTAAATGGTATTATATAATTGATAAAGTAAATTTTGAGATGGTAAAATAGAATAGTTTGAAGATTTCGGATATGAATGCTTTATAAGACTAAAATGAAAAATTGTGAAACTTAGAAGGTGAATTTTGCATTTTGACCTAAAGTTAATTAGAGATGAGTAATGCTATAGATATAAATTATTTTACAATTTTTTTACAAACTGCTAATGTGAGAAATTCTTATTAGTTTAAAAATGGGTCCACTACTACCATCACATTTATGTTTATCAATGATTATGTGAAAATTACTAAAGCTATATCAGCTGTTTGTAAAAATATTGTAAAATGGTTCGTGTCTTTAGCATTACTCATTAGAGGTAAAGGATTGCATGTTTGGTCCTAATGAGTTCGGGGATTTAACTAGATTAAACATGCAACTAAGATTATAATATGAAGTTGTGAACATGGGTGGTGAAGTTGATAAGGGAGTACTGAAAAATGTAGTAACGTTCTTGGCCTAATTAATAGGAATACAAATGAACCTTGGAAAATTTTGTGGGCTTAAAAAACCCACTTGACCTCTTTGAAACATGATTACCACACAGGGTTCCTGATTTCCTATACAGAAAAAGTCATTGCTAACCAAACACTATCTACTTTGTGTCTCATATTCATTGTTTATTTATTTTTATTTATATCTTTTTTGCTTCATTCGTACTAAAACATGGAAGCAAATTTGTTCTATCTAAATTTATCTTCACTTATTCTTATTCGGCTTCATCCTAGGATAAACGCCAATTTTTGTTGCCTTCTTTACTCTATTCTATTAGTTTTACCAGGAGTGCAATTTTATTTTATTTTTCTATTTTCAGTAACATCCAATGTTATCAATTTCGTTCCATTCTAATTGGAGCCTAGAATCTATATAAGTGTGCAAACCGAAATGAAAATCACCCTTATTCCACCTTATAAAAAATTTCAGATAGCTATTGCTATGGTCCATTTCGGGGCCATTTTTCGAAATACGGGCCATAATTAAAGATTCAATCGGTATGCAAATACAATAGCAGTCAATGTTTTGTGTTTTACTGTATTTCTTTTCCTCAATTTCACGTGTCTTCTTAATTTTTTAAACTCTCTCTCGCTCTCGGTCTCTCCCCATCCAATCAATCCACTCCTCTATCTCTCTTGGTCAAAAAAAAAAGAAAAAGAAAAAGGTTTTTATCAATTTAATTCATTTTTTTCCACTATCATCCGCCCATGTTAAAAAAATATCGTTTGAATGGACAAATCAAAACAGGCATCAAAATTGTATTCACACCAATAACTTGGATAGAAGAGGGTCTTTTTTTTTCTTTTTTTTAATCTTTGTATGCAAGAAAGTGACATGCTGAAAGCCTAATAAATTGGGGATTTCATCTTGACCATCAGCTTTTTAGTTTTTAACGCTTGTGAGAGTCAAAATTAATTGGCTCCTTCTTTTTTGTCCCCACGTTAATGTTTGCTAAAAGAAATGAGAGCAGAGCCAATTTTTCTACCCTACACTACTTTGTTTGTTTTATACTTATAAATGTGTGAGCCGTAACTTGATTAAATAAATAGCAATGCGAATCACCACAGTGCCTTGTAGTCTAGTGCTACCCGGTTTCATTGTAACCTTGAGCTTGGGAGTTCTATCCCCTACAATTACCCAGCAAAAAAAATAAAATAATAGCAATGCGAATCCACACGCCGACATGATGGACCTTTGATAGGCACCTGATGATATTTATCTTCTTCAATTTTTTTTTTTTTTTTTGAGAAAGCGATGATGTTTATCTTGTTGGGACTTAAAAACCGAATGACCCCAAATTATATTGATCTTGTTGGGACTTTAACCAGTCCGATATAACTTCACCGATATTGATTTTTATTTTTTTTAACTTTTTTTTGGATACATTTTTAAACTTCGAAAACACAACAAAATTGTTTTTTTATTCTTTTTTTCTTAGAAGAAAAATTTTGAACACAGAAAACAAAATTAGTTATAAAAAATAATCTTATATTTCTCATAAAAATTATAACTTTCTTAAAATGATTTATTAACAAGATGCCCTAACAATACTCGTTAACCGGATTCTTTATTTGTTTATTTATTTCTCTCTATTTCTTTCCTTCTCTCTCAAGCAACCTAATAACCACCAAAAACCTAGTACCACCCCCACAACCCACCACTGCCACCATAACCCACCATTACTGCCACTGCAAGTATATTTTGTCACAAAATAAATAATAAATAAAAAACCACAACAACCATATTCAGAAACAAAACTAATCACCAAACCCACCGCAAACTCACCACATGAAACTAACAAAACCATGCTATCCACCATGGATTTCCCCAAAATACCCAAACAAATCACCAACTCACGAGTAGGTATTCACCCTAAATCATCACATGCAAACCCACTACAAATCTCTAACCCACCACCAGCCACCACAAGAAATCAACCAAAACGTCCCAAAATCAACTCACAAATTACAACCCACAAAACCCAAAGTCAATGAGAGAGAGAGAGAGAGAGAGAGAGAGAGAGAGAGAGAGAGAGAGAGAGAGAGGAAATGATTTAAAAATGATTTTTTTTAAGTTTATAAAGTTTTAAGTTTAGCAATCCAAATATTGTAGGTTTTTTGGTGTTTGGGGGTGCTAAGATAGCAATTTGAGTGTTTTAGTTCTCCAATAGAATTATAAGTGAAAATGCTAATATTAATATTAGAAGAATATATGTAAAACATTAACACAATTTAAAAATGTTAGAGATATATTGCTTATATTTATAGCACTTGACATTGAAATTCTATTAAATATATATATATATATATTATATATATATATATATATATATGCACATGCTTAAATAATGTTTGATGCCATTATCAAAGCATATCATGCTTCCTCTAAAACATACATATACATTCAACTTTTAATTAAGAGAATTAATGAAACCACAACGAAAGAATGTGATAATGTTATTAAACATGTAAATAAATTGTCAATCATTGCAAAAGATTCAATTGTTCTAGGAAATCTAATTCTGCATAATAAGCAAGTGTCTACTATTTTGCATAAGTTATTTGAACCGTGGAAATCTGTAGTGGTAACCCTTACCTATCATGAAATTCAAGTGAATATGAAAAATTTATCAACTCTTTTAGGGATAGAAGCATAAAGAATAGCTAAAAAGAAAACATTAGAATCTCCCATAATTAATAGTTGCTTCTGCTACTGAACCCCTGAGAATGAGATCCCTAAAAATGAGAGGAAAAATATTTTAAAAATTATATCCTAGACTACTTAGATTGTATTTAACCCCACGATGATAGTATTTTTAGTGAAATAAAGTCATAAATTTCTATCACTTTATTAATACCATATCTTCTTGAATCCCTAATTTAATTTCTTGATTATTTTTATATTCATGAAGTACAACTTTTAGTAACAACTTACTAAAATGGTCGTGCCCAACACTTCAAGTAATAATTTCTCATTTAATCTATCTCAAAAGGATGTTTCATATATCTTATTGAGATTATAGATTACATCTTGCAGAATAGTGTTCCCACAACACTACATACGATTACACTTGAAAAATGCTAATAACACCCTAGGATATGTTTATAACCCAAAACTAATTTTACAGCTTAATACTCAATTAATCCTAAACTAGGATTAATAGCAAATATACGTGATTATTCAAACATATTGCATGCATATAACAAAACTAAAGCAAAGGAGTAAAAGCAATATGAAAGGTGCAAAACAATAAATGACAAGCCATATGATAACACCAAGAAGTGTTATCGAAGAGGAAACCGAAGCCCCCTGTGAAAAAACTCTCCGCCAACAACTCTGTCATAATCTTCACTAGAATGAATAGTTGCACTACATGAAAGACTAACCCTCCAAGCCTATACCCCCTTATGTACTTGAGCCTTTCAAGTTTCAGCTAGTAATCGGCTTCATTGAGTCCTTTCTTCATCTAGCTTCCTAAAATTGCCACCTTTGAGCCACCAACGGAAGCCACCAAACTTGATTTGGATTTAAGATACCTTTAATGGTTTCCAAGCCTTTAATAAACATACTACATGATGTATTTGGTGATGGAGGTGAAGGTTACAAATTTCTCTTCAAGGATGTGTCAGTGGTGAAAGAAATAGAGAAGGAGAGTGGAAGATATTTCTCTCAGGCTCTAGCTCTCTTTCTCTACAAGGGTTAGGATGTTCAATGCTCTCTCTAAGTGTATATACTCAACTCACACTCATTTCCCTTGCCTAGCATGCACATGGTGTGTTATTTGGCATATGTGAAAAGGCGGGAAGAGCATAATAGAACAGGCTAGGAAGTTCTACTTGCATGCTGATCATGAGTTGGTTGCGACTTCCATTTTATCAAAGATTCCAGCTTTGGTTGCCACATCTCACTCGTATGCTATGCAGGTTGTAGGCAAGTTCCGTGCATGTCAAAGAACGCATTCCAATGGACGACCATAAGCACATTAAAGTCAGAAATAACTCCACCAATCCAACTAGCAATAAGTTAACGGCAACAAGACTGTTACAAAGGTTTTCATGAGCCGCCGCCTAGGCATTACAAACATCCATTTAAGAAGGGACTTCATTGCCATTAAGGAATCAATTCAGGTGCAACGTCCGGAGGAGATCAATGGACAAATGCATTAACTCAAGAGCTGGCTATATAAAGCCAACTAGTTCAAGTAAGTTATCTCAGACACATCATACTGTAGTACATGCTATAGATTCCAAAAGAGAGGTTATCTAACTTAAGTATCGGAGGGCCCTGGGCTAGCACCAACCCGGTGTCTTTCATATCTATTTTCTTTGTTCTCAATAGGAAATCAAGATCATCCATCAACATTGACAAGGAACGTATTGACAAGACAATCTTATGCTTTATCACCAAAAAATTACATATAAATGAGAGAATAAATACATAAAAAATTTTCATGGAATTAAATCAATAAAAGCATGGATCTAACAAACTGTATTGACGTACCAACCATAAGAACTCATTCTGGCATACATCAAAGCAACTTAAATTTCATGTTTGAGTTTATCCTCATCCTAGGATTGAGAGTTGATGCATATAGCAACAATGAGGTCATTTGTCCAAATGACAGTAGTTAATAGAACATCATCACACAACAGTCTAGTTCAATGTATTCCAAATACAACAATATATCAATTAGAATTCTCCACTTTCATGATTAAGATATATTATATCATAATTGATATGCCCAATCTCATCATAGACTATGAAATAAAATTTATGAGCATACAAGGGCTTGTGATTTGGATCTTTTGTATGTGAATCTCATTTCCAAACCTGAATCACATAGAATGCATCTCAATGATTACAACACATTATGTCCAATGTTCATGTTATATAGTTTTAGAAAATAAGACACTTTTATAAGTAAGATAAATGAATTAAATTGGATTTTAGGTAAGCTTGGATAAATTGGACAAGAACTAAATAAGCCGACCCCAAGTCGAAGGAAATATTAAACAAAATCTTACTTTTTTAGGCCAAAGCAAAAAAATTTAATCCGTACCCGACTCGCACAACTTCTAAGTCAGGTCGGGTTAACCAGTACCCAACTTGAACCCTACCTATTTTTAAAGTGATTTTTTTACACCTATCATATTTAGATTGGAAAATACAAGATATTCATTTTTCACAACTTTACACGAACACACTGTATCACACCCGTATGCAAGTTTGAAGACATTTTTTTTTTTTAAGGAACCCATTATTTTTTAAAAAAAAGAAAAAACTAAAACCAAAGATTTTGTGGTCCATGAAATTTAGTAATTATTTCCTTCTTTTTTTTATGTTAATAATATTGATGATGTACAAAAATCAGTAGGCAAAAATACTTCGGGCTATGGCAATGGTTGTAAAATCCTGAAAAGAAAGAAAGAACTATCAAAGGTGACTGGTGTGACTTGGCCATGGACCCTTCGATAGTTAAGTCAGTTTTCTCTTTAGGACACAAGGATAGAAAATAGTGAATGGTTAGAATTTATCTTGGGTGAATGAGATTTGCTCATTTTATAGAGAGTTAGACATGGGTCTATTTGTTTGGATCCACCATCATCGTGGGTAATGCAGGCGATTTTTAGAGAAAATTGGGTATATGGAGCATAGTACGAGGAATCTCTTCCACGTGTTAAGAGCAACATGTCGTGGTTTGTTTATGTAGAACCTTTGGAGAATTCTTTGTAGGCTTTACTAAGTATAATTTGGTTGTTCATGGATCTGGTCGTCTATGAATATAGTTGTCAATGGACAAGTTCTTTCAACTAGATCTCATTATTCTTAATGAAGAGACTTGTTCATGCATTTTGTCATTCTCTGATGGTTTTCTTTCGACGTGATCAATTCATGAACGACAATCAAGGACAGGTTATGCTTTGTTGATCCCCATCAATTATCATTGGTGAATTATAGATTGTATAATCTTTGACGCATTTTTGTTCTCTCTAATTACTCCTATAACATACATAGCTTATTAAATTGGAGGATATTTAATGTACAAAAAGAGTAAATATTATATATAAAAAAAACATTTCTATATTTTAGTTACCACGTGGCTACTAGTTATAATTTTTTTTTAAAATAGTACTTAGCGATGCAACATATTATAATTGTTTAAACTTTTTTTAAAAAAATACTAAGTATTTAACACACACACATATGGGGAGAGAGGAGAAAGTGTTTGGAACCTCGAGGTTCCTAATGGGAATGGGTATGAATTGTAGGAGGATTGATGGAAATTGTAGGGAAATTGACTTAATTTGAGGTAGTCACCCTCCATAGAGAAAGAGAGATTAAGAGAGAGAGAGAGAGATGCACTAATGCACTAAGAAGTTGGTTGATTCTTCAATTCCTCTCTCATATTGGATTACAATCATGTATTTATAGGAGACTAGCTCTAATCTCAGTGGCTCACATGGCCTCATCCTATTGGTTCTATTATTCCCCATGTACATTAATAATTCCAACATGTGCTTAATGTGATTAACCATGTGCATTAATAATTCCAACATGTGTTAAATGTGATTAACATGCTTGGAATTGTAACCAAATAACTAACTAAATCTCAATACAATAATTATTATCCACATGCTTATAGAGGTTCCTAACATTTCCCTCCCCTTGAAAACACCTTGCCCACAAGGTTTTGTGAAATAGCATCTTCATTAAAGGAGATCTTCCAACGAACCAATACCTTAGTGACATTTTGATCACCATATTCATACATTTCTCTTCAACAAGCGGTCTCATGCACCTGAAGGTTTCTTCTTTGTAGAGCTTTAAACTTTGCTCGAATTCTTAAGCCTTTAATGGTTCTTCAATCTTTTAAGGTCTCATTGGTTCTTTGAACCTTGAAATAATCTTGTATCCTTAAGACCTCATTTGATTCTAGAACTATTAAAATTCTTGGCGCTTGTTTCTTGGATTCTTGGATTACCGACACTTGGATTTCCAATTCTTGAATCATAGACTCTTGAATGGAAGCCTCCATTGGTGCATCAAGAATTGGTTCTTGGAAGATCATCATCACCTTCTTTGTTGGTTCTTTTGATTGAACTTCAAGGGCAGCATGTACGTGTATATCATCATCCACTTTGATACAGAAATCAACATCCTGGCTTGTAACAACAGTAGTAGATTCTTGGAACTTGATTTGTTCTTCGAGTTTCATTGAATCAAGAGATTGTAACTCTTCTTCGGATATGTTCTCAAGATTCTCTTGCACTCTTGAAAGTTCTTCCTTCATGGCCATGTTAGATTCAACCAAGACCTTGACCTTTTCTAAAACTTCATTCACCATTTGTTGTAAGTCCTTCAAGATTTCTTGTCGGTCATATTCACCCATCTCAAGATTGACGGCTCTAATATCAAATGTTAGGAACCTCGAGGTTCCTAATGGGGATGGGTATGCATTATAGAGGGATTGATGGGAATTGTAGGAAAATTGACTTAATTCGAGGTAGTCACCCTCCATAGAGAAAGAGAGATTAAGAGAGAGAGAGAGAGATGCACTAATGCACTAAGAAGTCTGGTCCCCTTGAAATGACCAATACATTTCCTTTCTATATATTGACATAGCCTTAACATTTATGATGTTATTTTAGGGCTGACAGGTTATTACAGGAAATTTATAAAGTGTTATGGTTCCATTGCACAACCCTTAACTGATCTCCTCAACAAGGATTCTTTTCTTTGGAGTGATAAGGCTTTGGAAGCTTTTACAAGGTTAAAGGAGGTTGTGACTCATCCTCCTGTGTTGGTTCTTCCTGATTTTTCCAAGCCATTCATACCCCATAGATTTAGGAAGACCCTCCACAAAGTCCAAACTCACATCAGTCCGAGGAGTGGTAGGAATAGACAGTGGTTGAAGTAAACCAGCAGGGGAGGAGGTATCAGACTTGATCCTTTGGCAGATGTCACACTCCCTAATGAACTTCTTGAGGTCAAACTTCATGCCATGCCAATAAAAGTCACTCTTAGCCCTCTGGTAAGACTTCAAGAACCCAGAATGACCAGCTAAGGGGCTGCTATGAACATGATGCAAAAATTGAAGCTTAAGAGGACAAGATGGACCAACAAAGAACCTGCCCTTATAAAACAATAACCCATTCTGAAAAGTGAAGCCTTTAGGAGGAGAACTAGCTTGGACAGTAGCAATAATTTGTTGGACAGAAGCATTTAAGGAGTAGCTAACTTGCAATCCATCCAACCAAGTAGGGTCAGGGACAGTCAAGAGCATCAAGCAACCTGTCC
This sequence comes from Castanea mollissima, assembly GCA_014183005.1. NCBI lineage: Eukaryota > Viridiplantae > Streptophyta > Magnoliopsida > Fagales > Fagaceae > Castanea > Castanea mollissima. The sequence goes on along the minus strand of JACAVU010000003.1, from coordinate 19,778,485 downwards.
TAGAATCAAAACTAGCAGTAGGCAAGTTAGAATCAACCCCAAACTACCTGGACAAGGTATCAGCTACCCTATTATCACGACCCCTTTTATATTTCACAACAAAAGCATATCCCAAGAGTTTAGCAAGCCACTTCTGTTGAGATGGAGTAGCAATTCTCTGTTCAAGTAGAAACTTAAGGCTCTGGTGGTCAGTTTTAACCACAAAGGGCCTTCCCAACAGATATGACCTCCATTTTTTTTACTGCAAAAGCTAAAGCCATCAATTCAGTCTCATAAATGGATAAATGAAGGTACTTGGCTTTCAAAGCTTGACTATGGAAAGCAATGGGTCTTTGATCTTGCATAAGTACAGCCCCTAAACCCCTCCCTGAAGGATCACACTCAATAATGAATGGCTTGGAAAAATCAGGAAGAGCCAACACAGGAGGATGAGTCACAGCCTCCTTTAACCTTGTAAAAGCTTCCAAAGCCTTATCACTCCAAAGAAAAGAATCCTTCTTGAGGAGATCAGTTAAGGGTTGTGCAATGGAACCATAACCTTTTATAAATTTCCTGTAATAACCAGTCAGCCCTAAAAACCTCTCAAAGCCTTGACAAAATCAAGTATTGGCCATTGCACCATAGCTGATATTTTCTTGGGATCAGCCTTAACACCCTCACCAGAAATGATATGACCCAAATAGTCCACCTCAGAACTCCCAAACACACACTTAGACTGTTTAGAAAATAATTGGTGTGACAACAAAACCTCCAAAACAGTCCTAAGATGAGATAAATGAGCATCCAAGGACTGATTGTAAACCAAAATGTCATCAAAGAACACTAGAACAAATTTCCTTAGATAAGGTCTGAAGATAGAATTCATTAAAGCCTGAAAAGTGGATGGTGCATAGTCAACCCAAAGGGCATGACTAAAAACTCATAATGCCCTTCATGAGTGCGAAAAGCTGTTTTAGGAACATCCTCACTCCTCATCCTAATTTGGTGATAACCTGACCTAAGGTCCAACTTAGAAAATATTGAAGCACCTGCCAATTCATCCACAACAAGTATAGGAAATTTATCTTTAATAGTGGCCTTATTGAGAGCCTTGTAATCTATACACATGTGCCAACTACCATCAGCCTTCCTTACAAGCAAAACAGGTGAAGAAAATGGACTCTGGCTAGGCTGTATTGACCCTACTTCCAACAATTCATTCACAATCTTTTCAATTTCAGACTTTTGAAAATGGGGGTACCTATATGGTCTCTCACACACAGGCTGTGTACCCTCCTTGAGATTGATGCTGTGCTCATGACCTCTGATGGGAGGCAGACCAGTAGGGACATCAAAAACCTGTGAGAACTCACCCAACAAGGCAGCCAACTCAGGTGGAAGAGGTGATTGGACAGAAGCAATAGAATCTGTAGCATTGATTTGCAATATCAAGCCTTTTCTAGTTGCCCCACCAAAAAACTTATTGGCATCATAAATAGTTGAAGAAGCAACAGGCTGCAATCCTTGGAGAAATACACTTTTACCCTTATATAAGAACCTCATAGTTAACAAGTGAAAGTCCTAACTTATTACCCCCAAGGTACTCAACCATTGTGTACCCAAAACCACCTCACAACCACCCAAATGCAAGATATTAAAATCCTAACAGAAAGTCATAGACAAACTAATGGTGGTGTATATCCAAAATGACATAATTGTTTACACCTCGTATTGATATGTTTGAAACCCTTTTGATCTAAATTCAATAAAATACATAGACTTCTTGGACACAGGATTAGTGGCAGAGACATAGATATTTTTTCGAGGGGGCCAAGCTATAATAATAATAATAATAATAACACACACACACACACACAATTGCTTATACACGAAGAATGTTTGTGATTTTGACTTAACATATGATATTTTTTTTATGTAAACAAAAATATTTATATTAAGTAAGTCTTGACATCTTTGCTGAAAAAAAGAGAGTAAATCTTGACATGTTTAAAAATATACAAATCAATTTAATAAAAAACACAATTAAATTATATATGATATATATTAAATACACATTGATTTAATGAGGTATGTATGATATAAGAGTAATTAGAGAGAACAAAAATGCATTGGTCAACTATAGCATTACATGTTTTTAGGAAAAATCTAGAGGAGGGGGGGGCCATTATTTAAATTTATGTCTAAAATTATATATTTTTTAACTAAAAATACAAGAGGGATGAAAGACTTTTGAAAAGTAAAGGGGACCCATGGCCATCTCTTGAAGTGAGTTTCATGAAAGGGAAGGGCTTGTTTAGATCCATTGCATTACTTTAGCCTAATAACATCAAACACTTATAAATTAATAAGGAATATCTCACAATTCATGTGATTGGAGTAAGTACAACATTACTATACTCTTGAAATTGGTATATCTATAAACAAAATCAAGAACCTCATATGTGTAAGAGTATGAGATTTTGCAATGTGATATATTCTTCGAGAATTCTTTTATTTTGGGCATACTTGGTAGACTGTAATATGCCTTATATTGTAATAGGCTAATAGCTATTCTTATGGTTTGGCTATTCTGTAGTTTAGTTATATTTTTATTACAAGGAATAATCCTTATAAATATTTATTCTTTAAAATGATGAATAGTCATTCTTCTCTAAAAAGATTCTAATACCTATTCCTTAGTAGTGTAATAGTTTTTGAAATTAATATATTTCCAAATAAACAAACTTTCCATATGTACATAACAAATATGAAATAAAAAATATAAAAAAATTCATCTCTCTCTTAAATTTAAAAAAAATTATATTTTACGAAACATAATTGTATGAGCAAAATACTTCCTAAAATAGATCTTAAGTTTTATTCTAATGTTACAGCTCACAACTAAACTTATGAATAGATTTAGTTATTCTATTACAATACAATTTATTCCTAATAATAAAGATTATCATTTATGTTGTGATCCTCATTTAGTGTATGAAACTTGCCTTAAGTCTTCCATCTCTCCTCCAAAAGAGAAATATGTACTTAGAGAAAGAGAGAGAGAGAGAGAGAGATACTATTCAATTAACCTTCTACTGAGCAAGGGTTTTAATGAGTCAATATATTTAACCTTCCGCCCAAATAAAAATTTATTGAATTTTTATTATTTATTACTATTCAACAAAAAATTTATTAGGGAACCATCTGGAAAGCAACAGTATGATCTCATCTAGAAACCAAAATCAATTTCCAGCTTCTCTTACTCCTCTTGGAGATCTTCTTAAGGCCCTCATGTTTCTTTCGAACTTGAACGGTTTTAATTTTTCCCCCTCACCACCGGATCAAGGGTTCACCAAATAGAAAGGTTCTTCCAAAGTGTGAAAGGAAAAAAGCTCAAAGTGATTTAGTCACTTTTTCTCTCTCTCCCTCTCTTTTTGTTTATGCATTACTTGTTTGTTTTGCTTTCTTATTCTTTTTGAGTCAGTCTAGTTTTATGCTATGCTATATTTCATGTTTCTCCCTCTCCTTTTGTTTATTTTTTTTCAGTTTTTGCTTTCATAAAAAAAACGTTAAAAAAAATTGAAAAATCAGAAAAATACAAAAACAATGTGTGTTTTGTATACTTTGGTACTTATGTACCTTGGATGGCCATTGAAACAAAATTTTCTAAAACTTTGTATTTTTTGTAGCTTAGATGAGCATCTTAATGCACAACTAAGCAAGTGAGCTTTGTGGCTTGTGTTTGTGATGAATACGATTAAGTTTGTCTCTTTTACACTTAACATTCATATTACTCTTTTTGACGGAAAGGACTAGAAAATCCTAAGAGAAAGGCATAAGTAACCATCTCACCACTAAAGCCCGTCAATCATGTATAACATTTGTATGCTTCAGCATAGCAAAATTGTGATTTTGTTGGCTTAACATAATTGGATATTTCTTCTCTCCTCTCTATATATGCCCATGCATGATATGCTCAAAAAAAAAATATGCAAAGAAAGTCAAAAGCAACAAAAATTAAAATGCTTTTAAATATGGTTACAAGCATGTTTCTAGGAGATGTGGGAGTTATAGGATATACCTCGAAGGTGATAGTCCCCATCAAGCAATTATGATTGTGTTTGAGTTAAATTGATTTTCTCATATCTAATATCGTCATAATGTGAGACACTTATGTAATCTTGCGATGTTTTCACACACAACGCGCAAAATTCTTTACTACTTTTGATACATGTGCAGGTACAATGTGATTTGACTATCACAAAGAATACATGTGTTAATGTATACTCACTAAACTATCTTGACTTGTTTTTGAAATAAAATATTGGTTAGACTTGTTTAGTGTGTGTGTGTGTGTGTTTGGATCTTAAATACTTTACATTTTTCTTGTTGAGAGATGTTTTTGAAAGCTTAAAATATTGATTGGATCTTTGGTTGAGTAGCTTCCTTGATTGCATTCATTTCTGTGTTTTTCTCCTCTTTGAAAAATCTGTTTTTATCAAGCTCGGCAGCTTCTCGACAGATAGCTATCTATTGAGACCCTTGGACTTCTTTTTCTTGACAGATCTTAACACATCTTCAATCCATCGAAGCTTTCTAGAATTTGTTTCGATAGCTCCTCGATAGATTCTCGATCCATCGAGAAAGTTTCAGTCTGGTTGATAGCTTCTCGACAGCTTTTCAATCCATCGAGGTACTTTTGCCGTCGACAGATTCTTGACAGCACCTCGACAGATTTAACTATCAAGAATTAGTGCTTGATAGACTCTCGATAGATCCTAAATCCATCAAGACACATTTTCTTTAAATAGATCCAACACAAAATCCATTTCATTTTTCTTTGACTTTTCTCGATAGAAACTGTCTCTTCACCTTCCAAACTCTCTCTTTTCTCTCTAAACCTCAAACCCACTTGGATTTCGGCGTAATCCCTGCTTTTTCCTTCTGGTAAGCTTCTCTAATCCCTCATTCTTCATGCATTTCACACATTTAGACCTAGGTTTTATGTTTTCTGTGTGTTTTTTTGGGGTTTCTGAAAATTGATGAGTTTTTCGTAAAAATTTTGGGTTGGGTTTTGGTTATATGATGTTATATTCTCATGCATTGCATTACATTTGCATTTTACATGTTTCATGCATTATAAATGTGTGTTTCTATGTTGGAGCCTTGTGTGTTGTTAGGATTGGATTGGATTAAGCCCATGATGCAAGTTTTGTTGCACATCACATGCTCATGCATACGTACCTTTTCATTCTATATTCTGGTACTAGATGTTGATGGTGCTTTTTTGCTTCTCTCTCTCTCTCTCTCCTCTCTCTCTCTCTCTCTCTCTCTTCTCTCTCTCTCAGATAGTTTGCACATGGTACCCAGCACAAAACTACTGTATCTCGAAACCCTCTTCGTTCCGGGCATCATCTTCTGATCCTACTCCTTTTCATGTCAGGTTCCATGATGAGAAGGCCCATAAGGACTTCTCGGAGAACTTGTCCAAACGTAGCATTCATTTCAAATGCCACATTATCCTATCAGACTTCTTCGATACTACTCTACTGACTGTCACTCACAGGCGGGGTTAGGAATCTCTATGTGAGATACCTGTGAGTTGTCCTTTCATGATCATACATGAATTATACTCCAATATGCACAATTTTGATTCTTCAGTACCTCAGTTTGCTACTTTTGTTCGAGGTACTTATTTAGTAGCTACTCCGGAGCTTATCTCCGAAGTGCTACATGTTCAGAGGGAATCGTATCCTGATTACCCCAGATGTCCACATCCGAGGACTATGTCCGAAGACAAACTTTTGTATTTCTTTTGTGAGACACCTTCTTCATGAGGTGAGCTTCAAAAAAACTCATGCTCGGGCTTTGCAAAAGGTCTAAGGTTCCTGAATATGGTGATGACATTTGTTCTTTGTCCCTTGTCTCACTATAATTCTATTACTGAGCCTCATGCTCGCTTTTTTTTGTCCCTCATTGAGGACCTTACTATTGACTTTCCCTCTCATTTCATTCTCTCCCTTATGGATGTCTATAAGGATACAACGACTTGTGATAAGCTTATCTTTCCTTCTGCTATTACGAGGATCATACGCCACTCCTTTGTCTCTTATCCTGAGTCTACTCACTTCACTTTCATGGGTACCTTGAGCGCGACGTCCATTAGACGAAGGGAGGCCCAACTTCAACCAAAGTGGCCACGGATTGAGACGGCGACTCCTCCAACCTCCTTCACTCCATTTACCTTCACTCCTTATTCTTTCGCGTGTGGTGTGACTCTCGATGCGATCATGACACAGTTTCAACGCATGGCTGCTTGCCTTGACACTCTCACTAATGAGATGAGTCACGTGACCACTTGTGTCAGTTGTATTGCACGACGACAGGCTTGCCTTGGTGGCTTCGTTGCTTCTCCCTCTCCATCTCCATAAGCTTTAGAGGATGAGGACGATGATGATGGATCTGGTGATGATGATGATGAGGATAAGGATGCTAGCTCTTTTAGTATGAGGAGATGACTGCTTCTTAGTGACTTACCCTTTGTCATTCGTGACAAAAAGGGGGAGTAACTTTGGGTATGAGAGTAGTCATGTACTTAGAGGGAGAGTTAGCATAAGACCTTTTTGTTAGGGGGGAGTGTATTTTTTTTAGGGATGTAGTGAGGATTTATATATCTTTTTCTTTCTTTCTCTTTTAGATACTTTATCTTTTTGTACATTGGTCTTGTAACCATTTAGTGATAGAAAACATTGTACTTATCTTTGATATATATATATATATGATGACGATGATGATGATGATGTTGTTATCTCTTTCACCTATCTCTCCATGTGTTGTTCTTTACTCGCTTTATACACATGTTTCTTATGTATGCAATCTTTTAATTTCTGTTTCATACTAAGATGCCTTGATGAGTTTTGTTTAAAGTGTTTCAGAAATATAGGTTGTCAAAATCTATCATGCCATGAAATCTCTTCTTGCAAAGTTTTTTAAGAATTTGTGTTAGGATTAGATTTTATTGTATTCAAAAAGTGAGTATGAGTTGAGTGTTTTATGACTTCTCTCATATTTCATTTGTTTGTTGTGGTTTTGTCACGGATTGTCAAAAGGGAAGATTGTTAGGATATATGTGGAAATTGTTATGAACATATGTCATTTAGAATTGGCTAATCCTTTGACAAAACGCACTTTACTTGTATTTAGGTAGATTTAGGATGATTTAAGTTTTCAAGCAACATTTTGTTCAAGTCAAGAGTTAAAGCCATGCAAATCTGTTCAAGAATCAAGTGAAAAAATGTTGTATTTTAAAGCTCGACAATCTCTTCAGATTGTATCTATGAAGGTTTAAAAGGGAATTTTAGCCTGATGCTTGACAGCAATTCGACAGATAATCTATTTATCAAGAATTACGAAATTCAGATTTCTAGATCTGTTTTTTATGCATATCCAAGCTATTTGTATAGGGTTTTTTTTCTCACAACCCTAGACATTTATAAGGATTATTTTAAGGGTTATCAAAGATGGTGCAACTTGATGCAAAATGATTGTTCACTCAAATTGTGACTTGAGACAATTTGCTCTAGTTCATCTTTCTCTTGAAGAAGCTCTGCGTTTGTACGCCATAGGGTTTTGTAACTAAGGAGTTTCTTGATCTTCATCGTGTGGATGAACTGAAAAACTTTGCAGCTAACATCTTTCTCAAGTTGGTGTGTTAGTTGTGTACTGGGATTCGCGCATCGATTGGTTAATCACGTCCTAGGAGCCGTGCATTGAAGGGAGAGATTGTCATTACATTACAAGTCTAATTGTGTATTGGGGTAAGGGTTCAACTGTAAGTTGGTATAAGGTACTAGGATTCCTTTACTGGTAACCGCTTGTTTTGATAATAATGGATTCTCAGGAGTGGTGACCTTAAATTCACCCAGTAGAGTTTTGCCTCGGTGCTTTTCTCCATTCGTAAACAAATCACTCATGTCAAATTTAATTTCCGCTGCATTTAGTTATTTGGTGATTTGTTTGTGGTACCATACGTATTGCATGTTAAATTGATTTAATTAATTAACTTCATTAATTAATTGGTTAATTTACCTAAGAGGTCAATATATTCTTGGCCTATCATATCATTATCTTACGAACCTAAAGATCTCAAAATGAAAGAACAAGTTGTTTTGCTCAAAGCTCAAGGGCCTTGATCGATGGTCTTTCCTAGGCCCAATCGACTACTTATGATGACTTTGCCCTTACCTACTAGTGTTGGAGCCTCTCTTGCCAATACCACAACTAGTTCAAGTACTTTCACTAGTATTTAAGCCAACACCTAGCTATGCCCATGTCATAGCTTTTGGGGCTATGAGAAATCTCTGAACCCTAGCTATGGGAGGGAAGCTTAGTGAGCTTTATAAGGCCAATTACTATGTAAGTCACTGGCAGCCAAGATGAACTTGATGTGCAAGACATGTACTCTATTATTCTATAATCACTCATTTATGTGGAGGTGTATACACCTCATTTTGTGTTTGGTTGATAAAATTTAATCCCCAGCCCCAATGATGAGCTTGACATGTCTACAAAAGATAATTTAAGTTATTTTCATAGTTTGGAAGTAATCACAACTCAACAGTGCTCAAATCGATTTGAAAACAATGTTAAAAATGACATTTGCTCACTGTTTTGACCATAACGTTTGATACACAAAGAAGTTTTGAGTGTGGTTTCTTTTATTAGAAATTAGACATCCTGGACTTCAATTTGAACACATATTTTTCCTAATTTGAATTTATATTAAGTGAGTTATGGTCATTTGAAGTTGGGTCATTAGAGTTATCAGATTAGGGTTTTTGGGGACACATGTGTATGCATGCACGAACCTGCATACGCAGGACCTTTTCCAAAAGCCCAAAACTTCATTTTTTAGGGTCCAAAGCCTCCCTCTATGATGGGTACCAACCCCTAGATCCTTTGAAATGTCCAAAACCCTCTAAATAAGCTTGAAAACCCTAGTTTAAACATATAAATACAACCTTATGCCTCCAAACTCAAACCCTAGCTAGAAAAAGTGTCTCTTTGCTTTTAAAACTCTATTTTCTCTCACAAAGACCCTAGAGTAGCAGCCACCACGTTTTTTTACAAAGATTCAAAACCTTTTTCTATTACAAAACTAAGGTAGAAACTTGTTCTTAAGGGGGATTTTTGAAAACCTTTTGATTTTGAGTTGTGAATACTTATGAACTATTGAATAATTTGATTCCTTTGATTATTACTTGATCTTGTTGTGCAGGCACTGAAGGCCCGGTTAAATATCAACCAAGTTGTGTTTCATAAGTAAGGTGAGTCTCTTTTCATGGCTTTTCTTTAATTTGGGTTTTATAACTTGTGTTTTTTTTTTTTGTTCTTAATTTTATTTACATGTTATATATGCTTAGAAATATGTTTTGCTTTGTTTAATTTTGTTTTGTTGTGTCTCATCATGTTTTGATTGGAGAGTTGAATGATTGGATATATTGATGAACATGTTTTGATGTGTTAAGTGTTGTTCTTGTTTGTTGTTAGATCCAATGCATGTTTAGGAATAGATTTTTTTTTTTGTGTTTTTTTTTTTTATCTTTGATATCTTTGTTGTTAGTTTAGGTTGTTTAGTTTTGTATTAGAAGAATGCTAGGTTTTGTTTAATTATAGTTTTGTATTAAAATTGTGTTTTTGGGCGTGTATACATGCGCATGCTTTATGCATGCGTACACATACTTGTGCCTAGAAACGCAAATTTAGGGTTCTTGTTTTTTATTTGTTTTGGTTAGTTTTAATCACATGTTTCGGTCTTGTTGAGTCTAATTTTCTCATGTTTAGGTCTAGGGTTAGTAGAATAACATATTTCGCATGCTTTGATTGTTGAATTGACAATTAGGGTTTAAGCTTTGATGAACCACATGAATATTCATGAGAGCTTGAACATGCATTGATACATAGGTGTTGTGGTACAACAAGGTCAGTGAAGGTATGTCATGCATATGAACATGAGCATGCATCTTTGAATGCGATTATTGGTCTTCTTGATTGATGAATACCATGATGCTAGGTTGGAATAATTGAATATGCTTGATTAAAAGCCTTGTTGATGCAACTGCCTTGGATATGCTTGCTAACCTTGGATATATTTTGCTAGATGAATTGTAGGGTTTTTATGCTATGGATGAGTGTGGGACATTTGTCGTGTTTTGCATATTAATGTGTGTGAGTTTAGAACAGCAAGTTAGAGGACCCTTTGATGAGATTAGGATTTGAAACACAATAAGTGGAGGCTAACCAACGGGTCGGATGGGGTTGGGTGCCTAACACCTTACCATCCCCATACCTAAAATCTTGACATGTGCTTTGATAAAGATCAGTCCTTCTACAAGGGTGCTAAATTTATGGTTCCTAGACTTAATTTAGGTGGCGACTTAGTTTTTCTCCGCCACGATTCACTCGGTCGAAGCGTATTCCCCCCATTGCAGCCACAGGAGGAGACTGTACTTTGGGAGTTTTAAATAATTACCCAATTTAAAGGGTATAACAAATTAAATCACGTAGTTTTAAAAGTAGCAAATCATAATTTGAAGTTTTAAAAGTAAAGAATTGAACCATATAGTTTCAAAAACCATCAAATTAAATTTATATTATTTATAAAACCCTAAATACGGTAACAGGGACGAAGCTGTTGTTATTTTTTTATTTTATTTTTAGTAAATATGTAATATACTATTTTTAGCAATTTCTTTCAATAAAATTGTACTTTGCCCCCTAACAATATTATTGATATTTTTAAATGCTATAAAAAAAATATTAGCCCAACAACAAAAAATAAACCCCAAACAACACCCCAAAACAAACACAAGAAAAAAAAAATCAAAGCTGGTTCTAACTAGATATCTAACTAGCCTAGGACTGGAAACACCCAACTTCCTCACATATATAATAAAAGGGAAAAAAGAGGAGGATTTCTAAGCCATTCAAAAAAAAAAAAAAAAAAAAAGGAAAGGAAAGCCTAACTTACAGCTGAACACAGAGGAGAGGAGTTCGGTAGCCAATGACACTACAGGTCTGCAGAATTCCTCTCATCTCATATTGAATCCTTGTTTGGTTAACTTAGATTTAATTATATGTTGACACTTGACACTTTTGTGACTCATTGACTTGTAAAGAAAACTTAAAAGAGAGCATAGAGCAAGAGCAAGGATGGAGAGACTTCGAGACATAGAATATACTAGAGGAAACTAGAGAGAAAGAGTCAAATAGAGGTAAAAATTTGACCCATCTTTTTCTTTCACTCTTTAATATAGCCCATAATTTATATTCTTTTATAAATAAAAAAAGTTGTCATCTGACAAACACAACCCAACACGTCAACAGTCAACTGCTATTGCCATAGCCTGTGATGTTTTGTGATTTTTTTTTTTTTTTTTTTTGTAGTTTTGTCTTTAGTGTTTTTGTGTATTAGTTAGTGTCTTTTAAAACATTAAAGATATTTTTTTTCTAGGTAAATAATTAAAGAGATTACTTATAACTTTAAATTTATTGTTTAGTTGTTGAATGCTTGTGTGCATTGTGCTTGTCTATTATGTGTAATGATTATAGATTACTGACCATATAATAACATAATAATTTTAAATTATATTTTATTTGTAGACTATGAAAAAGTCAACTACCATATTTGATTTTTTTGTATTTTTTAAGAAAAGCTTCAATTGATTTATAAGCTAATACTAGTGGTGCAACATTGCCAACCACTAATGTTGAGGGTGTCCCAATTGAGGAAAATCTCAACGTCCCAATTGAGGAAAATTCTGATGAACCTGTTGAGGAAAATCTTGATGTCCATTTCAAAAGGTTGATATGAGTTTGTTTCAAATAGAATTTGATCCTAGATTGTGTAGAAAAATATATACTTATCATGTCGATCAACGAGATGAGATCCAGTGACGTTACATTAAGTTGGGTCCATACCAGCCTCGTTTTAAAAAATTTTAAAATTTGAGAAGGGTCTAAACTTTCTAGGTTCTAGGTATGAATATGATCACTTTAAGTCATGGCTTGAATATTCTCCTACAAAAGATGCCGCTTTTTGTCTACCATGCTTTCTTTCATAAGCCAACTGGGCATGACGAACAAAATGCATTCACATTTAACAGATTTAAGAGTTGGAAGAAAGTTAGAAATGGTGAAAATTGTTCTTTTAGTCTTCATATGGGGAAAGATCTTAACTCCGCTCATAAATTTGCCCACAAAGCGTGTTAGGATTTAATGAACCAATCTCAACACATAGACAGGGTAGTGGGCAATTTCACTTTAGAAAAAATTGCAAATAATCGATTGCGATTGAAGGCTTCAATTGATGTTGTTTGACATCTTGCCTTGCAAGCTATTTCTTTTAGAGATTGAGATGAGAGCTCTACTTCAACCAATCGGGGAAACTTTCTTACGACATTGGTGGGCTATAAGAATAATATTGTTGAAATAAAGGCAAAAGCTCCAAAAAATGCCACCTACACATCACCTCAGATTCAAAAAGAAATTCTACATGTTATTTCAACCAAAGTGAAGAAAGCAACTAGGGAAGAAATTGGTGATGCAAAGTTTTGCATATTGGTTGATGAAGCTCGTGATGAGTCCATGAAAGAGCATATTGCTATGTTTTTAAGATATGTTGATATAGATGGCTTTGTGTGAGGACAATTCTATGGGATTATTCATGTTGTTGACACTAAAACATTGACCTTTAAAAAGGAGATATATTATTTGTTCTCTAATCATTGCTTAGATATCCAAAACATTCGGGGGCAAGAATATGATGGTGCAAGGAACATGCGGGGTGAGTGGAATGGATTACAAGCTTGGATTTTGAATGACTGTCCATATGCTTACTACATTTATTGTTTTGCACATTGCTTACAATTGGCATTAGTAGGAGCATCAAAAGCAGTTGTCCCTTTTAATAGATTTTTCACTAAATTGATTTCGGTTATCAATAATATTCGTAATTCATGCAAACGTATTGAGCAATTAAAAATTGCCAGAGCTTTTGACATTGCATATTTGATTGATATTGAAGACCTTGAGACTGGGAAAGGACTTAATCAGATGGTCACTTTACAACGACCTGGAGATACTTGCTAGGTTTTGCATTATAAATCGATTACTAACTTGATAAAGTTGTTTAGTCCAACATGTGAAATTCTATTGAAAATCATGGATGAAGGAAATTCTTTACAAAAAGTAGAAGTAGAGTTTGCTTATGAGGTATTAATTTCATTTGAATTTGTCTTCATCTTGCATTTTGTTAATGAAATTATGGGGATCACCAATAAACTTTGTCAAGCTTTGAAAAACCAATCACAAGACATTTTAAATGCTACGCATTTAGTTTCATCCACTAAAAAACTTATCCAACAATTTAGAGATGCGAAATGGGATGACTTACTAGCTACTGTGATATCATTAACGTGGTGTAGATGTCCTTGATATGAATGCTCGCTATGTTGCAAGATTTTGTCGAGCTCGTCATCAACAAGAGGACTTTAGAAATGAGCATTATTATAAAGTAGATATTTTTAATGTAGGAATAGATTGTCAATTGCCGGAACTAAATCATCGTTTAGTGAGCATGCCATGGAGTTATTTACGCTTAGCTCAGCTCTAGACCCTCAAGAGGCATATGAATGTGAAATTTGTTCATTGGTAGATAATTTTTATCCAATAGACTTCATTGATGATGAAAAGAATGATTTGAAAAAGGAACTTGATCCTTATAAGTATGATGTAGTTCAGTATTCAGGGTTCAAGAATTTGAAAAATATTTTTAAGTTATGCCAATGGATGGTGAGAACTAGAAAATCAGAATACTATTCGCTTATTTATAGAGTGGTCAAGCTTGTGCTTACTCTTCCCATTTCTACTGCAACTACAGAGCGAGCATTTTCAGCTATGAATGTCATCAAAACTGACCTTCACAACAAAGTGAAAGATGAGTTTTTTTCGAAAGCTATGATGTTATTTATTGAAAGGGACATTGTTGCGACAATTAGTACAAATTCAATTATAGATGATTTCAAAAATTTAAAAAAACTGCGAGTTCCATTTTCATAAATAATTGCATTGTATATTTTTCTCTGTTGATGGTTTATTAAATGAATGTTTATTTTGAGTTTCAAATTTTTTTTTTGTTTATACTTCTGCCCCCCCCCCCCCTAACTCCAAGTTCTGACTTCGTCCCTATACGAGTAAGTACTTTGTAACTCAACTCATTGACACCTCCTAGTGTTTTCAACGGAGACATTTAGGATTTGCAACCCCCCTCTCAACTATTGAATTATAAAATATAAAAAATAAAAAAAAGTCCAAACATGATGCTTGCTCAACATAAAATGGTTTGAGATTTAATTTGTTGCTTTTTTAAAATCTCAAAATGTTTTTTTTTTTTCCGAAACCATAAGATTTATTTTGTTACACCCTTAACTTATAGGTTTAAAAGGAAGTTTTTAATTTTATTTATATTTATTTAACCTTACTATTCTTTTTTGATAAATATATAACCTTCCTAACCAGTGTGGTGATAAAATAGTTTCTCAAATTTGCTTTTGTTTTTGTTTTTTTTTTATTATTATAAAATATATAACCTTTCATTTTATTATAAGGGGCAAGACTTAGGTACTATTATTTACGTCTCTCTTTTAAGATTTTTAAGATTTTGCTACATAGATTTTTTCTCATAAGGTGAAAGTATATTTTTTAATTAAATAGTTACATGACTGATCTTTAAAAGAGGAACTTAAGGTGTTTTACTTAAATAGGAAAGACAAATTGTGGGTGCGCGGCCTATTTACCAACAAGTGCCTTCTGTGTATCAACCAACTTCCTAGTTTCTTTTTTCGGACCCAGTCATTTGTGTGAGCTTGCTTGCGATGCGATGGTGTCCTTTAATGGGCTCTTGGTGACTCTTGCATTGGGCTTTAACATCACCAAAGAACCTCCGGCTTCCTCACTTCACAAACAAATACAGTATATGTTTCCTTGAGGTACTTACATATTAGTAACACGTGTGTGAGTTTCATGTACAATAATTGGGCTCAAACAGACCATGGCTAGGATTTTGGCTAATATGTAGGATTTACCACTCTGCTGCCACCATATAATGGGGTCTTCAGGTATTTGCTTTAATGCTCATGAAACTTGAATTGCCCGTTCCTTAGATAATTGTGTGTTTGTTATTTTATTTTATTTTATTTTTTCATTTATTAAAATTTGATAATTGAAGCCGGAGGATTTGAATAGTAGAAGCCTCGGTTTAAAACATAAGGAGGTGTTAGTTGTGCTCAAACACGATATTAGTTGTTTTGGCTTGGATTTTTGACTTTTGAAGCAGGTTCAGCAGCATTCTTTATGCTGAAATTTCTGCTTTGAAAAGGATTGAAGGCTTCACCTGTTATAAACTTACTACTTCTGTACTGTACATCTGGTTAGATCTTTTAATTAGTGCATGTCCTTTTATTAGTTCTTTAACTGGTAGTTTCATACATCACAATGTTATACAGAGAAATGTGATGTTACTCACTCAACTAATGAATACCAAGTTTCTATGATATTCACGCGCACACAATCCATTGCAAAAAATTGTTTGCGTACAGTTATAAAGTTTTAAATTGTGCAGCATTATTGTAGACTCACTTTGTTATTTGATTGGATTAGTAGCAGAGAAGACCAGAAAGAAAGAATATTAGCATTTCTAACCTCTCAAATCATTATGGTTTTAAGATTCTAATTCATTGTTTAAAATAGAATGATTTCCGAGTATTGTGAATGAATATGTTAGTATTATCTGACTCCTGAAGTATCCCAAATTACAAAGAGTATTTAAAGATGGTCGCATATGAATCCTCTGCAAGGGCAAGGATGTGTGTCTGCCTAGATTTTAAATTCTCGATATAAGGTTACAACATATATACCTTCTCAATCAATAAACCTAACCCAATACATTGAAATTCCCAATATACTTTTCTTGAATGACAAGGGGCTTTGCTTTCCGCACCCCCCAAGCCTATTATTCATCCCTGGCATAACAGAATATGAGCCACCATCTTTAACATGGCCTTAACATTGCACAATCAAAACCGCATCCAAACCAGACATGTAACTACCTTGACAACAAGAATGAAGGTGGTTTATGTTTTATTTTTGGAATAGCTATCATTTGGCTAGCAAAGTGTTTCAACTACTTGACTTTGTCCATTTAAACATACAATTTTGATAGTGGGTATGTGGCATACCTTTGATTGATCATGATTTTTATCATTCCTCAGCATTTGTATAAATTCTTCTGGCATCTCTTCCAAGTACAGCTTCTGGAGGTTAATCAGATGTTCAACACCCTGAGGCAACGCCTTTAGCTCCAGACAACGAATTAGATTCAATTCCTGAATGGTTGGCAATGCACCCTCTTCTACTACTAGACTATCCAATTGTGCGAGCTCCACAATTTTCAGCTTGTTGAGTTTAGGAAACCATTTTGCCTTAAAGTGCAAGATCTTACCATTGTAGGCTTTTCTGAGTTCAAGAAGCACTAGAGCAGACAATCCGTGGAGAGAAGAAACCATATCATCTTGGAGATAAGACCTACCTAAATACAGATGAGTGAGATTTGATAGTGACCGAACCCAGAGAGGCAACGTATTTAACCGTCCAATCAATTCCAGCTTCTGAAGATACGATGGAGGAAGAGATAAAGATTCCAACTGAAGTTCTTCCTCGTTAGTAGCTGTCACACATAAACGGAGGAGGTTTTTCATCTTCTGAATGGAAGTGCACAACTTTGGCCCATGAACAGTTTTAAGCTTTGTGATATCCAGCCTTCTGAGTTTAGTCAATTTCCCAACTTGTTGGATTAACTCTTCCTCTGCATCAATGCAAGCAAGAGTTTGTAGGCATTGAATATTCCATATTCCTGTTGGAGCCATCATGCTGTTAGCAATATTGGATGTTTCAGAATTCTGATAATTGTTGCAATACATATATAGATGTCTCAATCTTGTCAGCTTTGATATTCCACTTGGTAGCCTTCTCACATTAGTATTCCAAACATCCAAGGTTTGTAGGTTCCTTAGCTTTTTGATTGACTTGGGAAGCTCACTAATCTTGGTATCTCTCAAGTTCAAGTACCTCAAATTGAACAACCTACCCAATGTGCTTGGAATTGTTTCAACAGGAACTCCTTGTAGATTAAGCACCCTTAGCAATTTGAATTTGGATAGTGCTGCATCCAAAGAGAATGAGGTGCACATATCTGTCTTAAATACAAAAAAAGAGCGAAGATGGTGTGACATGGTTCTGCCCAATCGGATTTTTTCACCTCTATCGTGTACTGATAGGTGGTGGAAATTTCCTTCTAGCCTTGATTCATTTCCATCATAAGCTGTACAGAAATTCTCTTTCTCAGAAATCGTCATAGCCAGTTCACGCATAACATCATGCACTCGACAGGTCTTCACCCTCCCAGTAGCATTAGTCTCTGTGACCTGAATCATGCTTCGTAGAATAAGCTCTGTGAGGTGCTCCTCTGCTACCTCCTCCATAGTATTCCCTTTTCTTTCTTTAACAAAACCTTCTGCTACCCACAACCGAATCAGCTTCTTCCTCTTGATCTGGGAACAATAATGGAACATACAGCAATACAAGAAACAATGTTTTAGATAGAAGGGTAAATCTTTTTAACTTAACAATAACATACCTTAACTTGTCCCAGAATGGGATTGTAGCTAAGTTGCCAATTGAGACTTTCATAAACTTTCTTCCATTCCCCGATTGCCTTGCTTCTTGAACACATTAGACCTCCAATGGCCACAATAGCAAGTGGCAAGCCTTCACATTTGTTCACTATGGCATGAGCTAATGGTTGCAGTTGTTGAGGACAGCAACGACCTGGTTCATTCCAAAATGCCTTCTTACAGAAAAGGGCCCAAGCATCTTTCTCTTGAAGGGGCTCAAGGTGATTAACACGGTAACCGACTCCAACAGATGTTGCGACATTCTCATTTCTTGTTGTGAGGTTAATTCTGCATCCATTTTTATTATCTGGGAAAGCACCTCTTATTGAACTCCAGAGATATATGTCCCATACATCATCCAAAACAACAACATACCTCTACTGATGCAAATAGTGAAAGAGCATTGCCATCAACTGTATATTGTTGATTGATCCAAAATTGTTTGGTAACACTAGTTGCTTTGTCTCAAAGAATTCTCTGACCATGCTTCTTAGTAGCTCATTGCTGTCATGTACTTGTGTTACTGATATCCATGCGCAGCAATTAAATTGTTGCTTGATTCTTTGGTCATTGTAGACTTTTGTAGCTAGAGTGGTCTTACGTAAACCACCCATACCCACAATTGAAATAATTGCCCGGCGTTGTTCATCCTCAAGTAACCATTCAATAATTTCTTCTGTTTTTTCTTCCATTCCTACTATCTCATCTTCACCAAAAAAAATTGATGATTCTGCATAGTGCTGCCAACTTTCACGGGACATATAGTTACTTGTCCCTTCATCAAGCTTATCAAAACGATATCTCTTGCTTCTATCAGAGATCTCACGCACCTTCACTTTGATCTTTGGAAGCTTTGTAGCAATTTGATGCCTTGCAGTGATGTTCTTGGGGAAGTGGACAATTTCTTTGGTGATACCCTTGAAACCACTTTTATGCTTCTCCTTATCTTTATGAAGATTCAACTCGTCTATAATATCCTCAGCTTCATATGCTACTTCTCTTACTTGCCTCACCCAAGTTTCCACTGACTCACTTCCTTCCATTCTTCTTTCTGCATCTTTTAAGAATGATCTCATGCTCTCTAACTCAAGCTTTATCTCTTCAATTTCATCGTAAGCATCTCCTAGCAGTGATGCCTCCTGTAGTAAAATACTTGTTAGTTTATCAATTAAGAAGTTTACAGCACTATCTGCCATTTTTGCTCCCAAATTTCTCCTTCTCTCTTTTTTTTCACAAGGAGACGTGAGGGCATGGAACAACAAAAGTAGTTTTGTCACTTTTTTTAGGATAATATATTAGGAAGTGCTAAAAGTTACTCTCAAATTTAGCATTTATTTAGCTTATGCTCAGTACTTTTTAAAAATAAATCTTTTTTTATTTTAATGATAAGTTGTCACGTTATTCACTAATTAAATAAAAAGTGAAGATTAAAACTCACCATTACTTATCATTATATATTTAAAATAAAAGGATATGTTCAATTAAAAATATTCTAGAGGTAAGGCAAATCCTTTTACCGTAAAAACACCTATAAACTAGCAAGACAATATATGTAATTTGTGCTATATGAACAACAAAATAAATCAATTTTTTTATTACCTTTTTTCTATTTGTCTAAAAAGTTGATACATCAATTTGTACAGTTTTTGTTGTAAAATTTCTAATATCCTTAACATTGCTTATTTGACAAAGCCAATGAAAAATTAAAAAAAGAGTAGGTTGTTTCCATTCTATGGTGGATGGTGGCTTTTTAACTGCCCACCACAGTCCAAAAAAATTGACCACTTGGCTCAAGAATTTGACCGGTTTGCGTTATGAATTTTCTGCTAACGGTGTATTGGTAATTTGGTACATTGATATATGGATCAGCATGCACTTTCTAATTAGATAGGCAATTGATTTATTAACTTGGTTGGTCTTCATTTTTTTTTTTTTTTTTTTGACAAATGGTTGGTCTTCATATTTTACAATGACCGAGTGAAAACCCAGCAATGAGATAGAATATGGTGAAAGTTGTATGAAACAAGAAGATTTCTGTATTTCTTTATAGTAAAAAAATTGGAGAGATCTGTTTTCAGGGCTCAAGGCAAAATTTTGTTGATATCCAAGATCTACTTTGTACATTTTTGGATCTATTTTTAAGTGCCGCGTCAAATTATGATCCGCTAGACAAAACCTTTAGGTCAATTTATGTCTTTTCCCATCGTTTACGAGGAAGTTTCGAAGGCTATCATTGTCCAATTAACATATCAAAAATATTTTGGCATGACGCTGCGCATAGTCTAGAATCTATACCGTCAATGTTAAATGAAAGAGGGTTAGGTTCAGCTTTTTTTATATATATATATTTTTTTTATGCAACTTATTTAGCTTTTTATATATATAGTGTGTTTAAGACATATATTAAGTTATTTATTTTTTAAAAAAATTTAAAAAAATTATTAATATTTTCTAATTATTAAAAAAATATTTTTAAAAATAATTAATTATTATATACCTTAAAAGTACACATTAATAAAATTTATATGTATAAATTATATGTATAAAAAAGTGCCGCCTCAAATTTTGATCCGCTAGACAAAACCTTTAGTCAATTTATGTCTTTTCCCATCGTCTACGAGGAAGTTTCGAAGGCTATCATTGTCCAATTAACATATCACAAATATTTTGACTTGACGATGCGCATAGTCTAGAATCTATACCGTCAATGTTAAATGAAAGAGGGTTAGGTTCAGCTTCTTTTTTTTTTTTTTTTTTTTTTAATGCAACTTATTTAGCTTTTGTATATATATATATATAATGCCTGCAAAATTGTCAGCAATATAGGTCCATTCAGATAGTGTCAAATCCTCGTCAATGAACCTGCAAATGTGATGTAAAGCTCTCTTCAGGTGGTTATCGGTGTGGTACCTCCCACAGAGTCTCTGATGATAAAGTTTATAATGAAAGCTTTTTTAGGAAAGAAGAAAGCTTAGAATATCAAAACTACTAGAGTGTATTTTAATTGTGTGTATGTACCTGGTCTAGTCCCAATGGACTTGTATATATAGCTTCACTGTTTCTAGTCATTGGGGATTTAATTGTGGCTTTAGTGCCCTTTCTGTAACGCTTCAGGGCTTATTAATGAAGGTGTTGATGAGCTTCCAACGGTATGACAGGTAATTGGTAATTGATTATAGTATTAAAACTTCTTATTAATGATTTGCTTGCCTTCGTCCATGTTGTGGCAGGGTGGACGAATGGCCTTAATGAGGTTGTCAGGCAGTAGAGTTCGCCAGTCCCATCAGATGGCCCTCCAAGTTTTATGGTCGTCATTGCGTGTTATGACAACCACTAGAAGGTGAAAGGTTTTCTGCTCAAACTCGACTTTTGGGATTACATTTCGCATTTAATGCATAGTGGCGACGCTGTGCACATCGTGGCCACATGGTGTGCCTTTACTGGTGGACTTAATGTTGCACTTGTGTGACTCTCAGGTTTCCGTTGGTTTTTCAGTTTTTTGTGCCTAGTTTTTAAACTTCAATTTTTGCTCATTTCCCTTCACTTTTCCCACTCTTTCACCATTATTGCTATGTGTTTCTTCTTCTCCAAGCTGTTCTACCCTATGATTTTCTCAAGCTTTTCCTTTCCGTGGTTGCTTTCTTTAAGGTATGTCTTTTTTCCCTCCTTTTTTGCTCTTTGTTATGTAGATGAGTTGTATGGATTTCTGATTTTCTTTTCTATTTTGGGTTTTGATGAATTGTACAAGTTTTTGGTTGTTTTGGATTTTTGAGATTTGATAAACTGTACAAGTTTAAGAATTTTGTCCCTCTTCCTTTGTTCTTTGGGGTTCCCTGGTTAGTGGTCCCGAAGTTAGGATAGCTTGCCCCTCTATTTCGTTTCTTTTTGTGCATTTGGGGGCATCTTTAGGTGCTTCCCGTTCCTTTTTCCAAGTAGTTGAAGGCTTTGTTTTTAGGGTAATAGCCTAAGTGTAGCGTTGGCTAATTTGTTTCTCTTGCTGCGTCAGTCAATAGATTGGTTCGAGAATCTAGCTAGTGAGCGAAGAGCGATGTCAGAGGTGAGATGTAGTGAGCTCGAGACTTGGTTGTCGTCTAGCGAGAACCCTGTGGAGGTGAAGGTACTATCAATTTTAGCATTTATTTGGTTTACTTCCAGTACATTTTAAAAATAAATCTCTTTTTAAAATTTCTAATATCCTTAACATTGCTCATTAGTCATTACATTATTTGACAAATCCAACGAAAACTTAAAAAAAGAGTAGGTTGTTTCCATTCTATGGTGGATGGTGGCTTTTTAACTGCCCACCGGAGTCCAAAAAAATTCACCACTTGGCTCAAGAATTTGACTGGTTTGCGTTATGAATTTTCTGCTAGCATTGTATCGGTAATTTGGTACATTGATATATGGATCAGCATGCACTTTCTAATTAGATAGGCAATTGATTTATTAACTTGGTTGGTCTTCATATTTTACAATGACCGAGTGAAAACCCAGCAATGAGATAGAATATGGTGTAAGTTGTATGAAACAAGAAGATTCTGTATTTATTTATAGTAAAAAAATTGGAGTTATCTTTTCAGGGCTCAAGTCAAAATTTTGTTGATATCCAAGATCTACTTGGTATATATTTGGATCTATTTAAAGATCTTGATCAGCTCTACACCACTGTATAAGCAGCCTCCTCTTCTTCTTTAAGTCACGCAAAATTCTTAATTCTCAGACTTTTGAGTTCTTGAAAATTTTTCTATCACTGAATTAACCTTTGGAGTGTTTTTGGCCAATGCCCCACCTGTTCTCTCTATTGGTTCTTTGTTCTCTTGTTCTTCAAGTACCTTGATTGACGCGCGTGTGGACGATGATTTTTTGCATTATCAGTTATGAAGATTTCAGCTATGTTTCATTAAAAAAAATAAAAATAAAATCATGAATTATATATATATATAATATATATATATATATATATATATATATATATTCACGTCTTCCGTTTTCTATTGGAAATTGCGTTACCCCTATTATTAATTTTCCTCTCTTTAGAATGGATCAACTCTTCTCAAAAAAGAAAGTCAAAGGTCAGCCCTTCCCCTTTGACAAGTATGGCCGGCCAGCCAACCACAACTCAGCATTACAAAGCCATGTTTCTTCCGAGTAATTTCGAAGACTAATAATGTGATTGACAATAATATTTTTCTCATTGAATGGTCTTCAAGAACTACAACCACGCGCTACTTCGGGAGAGAGGAGAGAAATTAGTAAGAAATAAGAAATGAATATATAATTACAAATTTAAAGATTAAAATGTGAGAAGACTAAAATGCAAATTGCACAATTTAAGTTTGATTGGAATTCATTTCAATATTCTAATTTTACTTTCGTTCAATTAAGTTATCTAAAAATGTGTTTGCAGGAACACGACACCCCCTCCTCCCATGCCAAAAAATACAACTGGTTCATTAGTGCTGAATTTTGACATATTCCGTGATGCAATCCTTTTGTTATTTTTAGGAAAATCCTTTATATTAATTTTTGTATACTGGGGTTTCTATTTTCTAATAAGATATTCATATTACTATTAAAAAAAAGGAAGAATAATTGAATATAGCGTTCTCTAATAGTGTGTTGTATTTGTGTCTTTGGATTATTTTTCAATTTTTTTTTGGTTAAATTGTGTTGAAGAAAATATTATTTGATGGAAAGCAATAAATAAGGAGAGAGAGAATGCTAGTATTAATTATGTAATAAGTTGGAAAACAATAACATTTAATGAGGGTTTTTTTAACTGTTAGATCTCTTAAAATTTATAGTGTAAAAAAAAATATAAGTTTATAAGAGTTACACCAGGTGTAACTTTCTCTCTCTCTCTCTCTCTCTCTCTCTCTCTATATATATATATATATATAAATTCTTTGTGAAGTTGTTTTCAAGAGAAAGAATGGGGAAAATAATGGAGTATTTAAAGGAGCTAATAATGGATCTTCAAGTATTTAATTACATAATATTTAAGAATTTATTATAAAGATGGAATTCTAATGTGTATTTAAGGACAATTTAGAGTATTTAAAAGAGCTTGTAGTGGATATTTATTATAATGGTGAAATTTATTGTTGACACATGGCAAAATAAATTTAACATGTACCAATAATTGCTTGTCATGTGGCTTAATCTTTCCAACGTTATATGTGTAATTGTTTTATACATTGTCAAAAGGACACGTGTCACCATTGTGTGTATCCCCCAGTTTGAGGATTCAAAAAAAAAAAAAAAACTTTTATAAAACAATGACACCTATATATTTAAATCTAGAATCCCCCTAAATGATGTGTAATAGTAATACCCACTTAAATAAAAATGGTAATAATTTTTTTTCCTAAAACTCAAATGAGAATGACAATAAATAGGTTTAATTATATATATATATATACCCCCCCCCCCCCCTAAATGATGTGTAATAGTAATGGGCAACACTTAAGTACAGTATTTAGGTGTTGTTCCTTAGGTTCCCCTTTTAAGATTTTGCCACATGAATTTTGCTTTATGGATAAAAGTGTATTTTTTAGTTAAGTAGCCTTAAATCTTAAGAGAGAAACTAAGAAATAACACTTAAAGTACTGTATCTAAGTTTTTTCCAATAGTAATACGCACTTAAATAAAAATAGTAATAATTTTTTTTTCCCTAAAACTCAATTGAGAATGAAAATAAATTGGTGTAATTTTATATATAAAGACATCTATGTTTTTATTTATATATTTATTTTTATACTTAAAAGAGAAATACGCGTGAAAATTAATTTTTTAAGACTTGCAAATTCTTTGTAAAGTTAATTAATGAGAGAAAGAAGGGAAAACATGGATTATTTAAAGGAGCTAATAATGGATCTTTAAGTATTTAACTACATATTATTTAAGAATTTATTATAAAGGTGGAATTTTTAATGTGTATTTAAGGACAATTTAAAGTATTTAAAGGAGTTTTACGGTGGATATTTATTATAATGGTTAATTTATTGTTGACACATGGCAAAATAAATTTGGAAAATTTTTAGGTAGTCTCGGAGTATAATGAAATGGTACTCTCTCTTCTCACATTCATGATGGACTCCACCATAAATTTAATGAGCAGACCCTACCATGAATGTAAGAGGGGGGAATACCATTCTCTGTGTTCCGGGAGTACCTAAGAATTACTCAATAAATTTGACATATACCAATAATTGTTTGCTAGGTGTCAATAATCTTCTCAATGTTATATAAGTTATTGCTTTATGCATTGTCAAAAGGACACATGCCAGCATTGTGTGAATCCTCCGGTTCGAGGATCTCACTTTTATAGATATATAACAGCATAAATGTTCTAATATTAGCTAGGCTTTAACTCTGTAAAGATGGCACTACGAAAATCTCAAGTTGCGATTCTTACGTTGAGGGGCCTTTCTTTACTTTTCCTATTACTATCACTCATAATCCTTATTACAAATAAGAACACAGAAGCTGATAGTAAACACTACTGGAAGAAGCTTTGTAGTTACAGGTAAACTCTAAGCACTGAAAAATTAATTTGCAACTCTCTAATATTGCTACTGTATTTGTTTTTTTACGAAGTATTTCATGTTCCCCATCTCAAAAAAAAAAAAAAAAAAAAAAAAAAAAAAAAAAAAAAAGGAAGAAGAAGAAGAAGAAGAAGAAAGTATTTCATGTTAAACTTTTGTAAACTGCAGCTTCATGTTTGGTATTAGCGTCACTGGCATTGGATATACCCTCTTACAAACAGTTACATTTGTAGCGTTCCGGATCGTGATGGAGAATGATAAAGGGGTTCTCTTTGAATTTTATGGTGACAAGGTACAACCATTACATATATGTTTAAATTATCTTTGATTTCCTACAAATTTCTACCTATTTTATTTTATTTTTTCACGGTACTCTAGGATATTTGAGGCATAGTGTTGTGTTTCATAGCCTTTAAAATTAATATTAAAAATAAAAATAAAATAAAGGGTGTTACACATTTGAACTTTCACATTTGCAAGGTTGCAATTGAAAACAACTGAGTGATCTATTGTACGTATATCAAAATTAGTTTTATACACTCTTGGTGTGATAATCACTCTACAAACATAAGTACTTGTGAAGGGTAATGGCCAAGATTCAAGTCTTCTGAAAGAAATTTCACACGCATATATACTTAAATTATGCTAAAGTAGGAATTCTATCTTGTATAAAAAAAATATTTTTTACGGAATATATATATACTGAAATTACTGGAAATTTCCTCTAAAGATTCTCTCCATATATTTGGATTATTTATTATAATTAGAGGACTTCAACAATCTAAACAAATTAATTTTGATTGGTTTGATAATAATGTGATTGTTGGACTTTAACAAGTTTTACTATAAAACATTTACAAATTGACGTAGAAATGGAAATTTAGTAGATACTTCTCAAGCAGTGCCCAAGAGTTTGGGTTCTCACATAAGGGGTGGGACCTACACATAGGACCTACCATGGTCCATGGGGCCCACCCCTTATTTCTGAGCCATGAGTAGATATATATACACCAGTTCGTAAGTATTATGTACTATATTCGCAGTATATCCCAAATATCACTACTTAAATATATATATAATGATTAGTGACACGTTGGTTTGTAAATATTATGTAATACATTTGTAATATCCCTAATACCATTAGTTGAAAATATATCTCATTGTTACCTTGGAAGTTAGAAGCTTCTCATTGTTACCTTAAGGGCGAAAACTATTATGCCCCTAAAACAACTTGGTTACATTTTAATTTGGGAGTTTGACATTAGTGGTCTTGGCAGGCTATATCATACTTGTTAGCCACCGCGGCAGCTGCAGGAATTGGTGTTAGCATAGATTTGAAGAATTATAATAATGGACATTACAAATCGAGATATTTCGATATGGGATTTGTATCAGCTGGCTGCCTTCTCCTCGCATTTGTGTGCACTGCTTCATTGTCAATCATGTCTTCTTATGCACTTCAAAAGAAACTTTAGTTGTTGTCATGCAACTGTCTTAAACTAAGAACTACCACTTTTTTTCCTAGAGAAAGACTCTATTTTAGGACGGTGGCCATAACTTGTGCTCAGAATTGGTAATTGCAGTGAAATGCCTCTCTAGTTTATAAGTTCTGTATGCAACACAATCTGTTGCTATGGCATAAATAGAGATTTCTTTTGAGGGAAGTAAAAGATTCTTTCTTTCAACTAATGAAATTTGCCAACAGCATTCATCTCAGCAAAACTTTTAATGTTTTCTATTATAATAAAATATTAATTTATTGTCATGTGTTTAATGAGGTACATATGTTTATTTCTAATTATAAATTTTCATTGGTGGTGTACTAATTATTAATTAAAAAAGGGAATTTACATGGTTTTTTTCTTGGGCTCCCAATAAGTTGGGATGGATTTTCATTGAGATACAAGAGCCATGATAGTTTATATGGTTATGTTTATGATATATATATATATATATATTAAAACATAAATGGTTTGTGTAAGGGTGAGATTTGGATCCTGGGCCCACAAAGCAACAGGACTAGGGCTCAAATAACGTGGCACAATGAATTTATAGAGAGTGGGCTAGAAGGCTGAGCTTCCACGGAAGTATCAATGCGCATAGTAGATCAAGGATAATAGACAAATAAAGAAAATTAAACTGAATACGAAGAAAATCGCTCCTCAGCAAAGTCCGAGGAGAATAGTTATTGAATATATTCCTTCTGTCCTAGTTACAATTTCTGTTCTAAGTAGCTACAGTATCCTTTTCTGCCATTTTTCCAGGTCCCCTCTCCTATGGAGGGTCTCTCACATTATATAGCCCCCTTTGGATGATCTTGGCCCTCCAGTTATTGGTCGCCCAAGCTACTACTTGAGTGTTTATCCTATCAGACACCTTTCCAAATCCCATGTGAGTTGCGGCAATCAAGGCAGCACTGTTTGGAGGTTTTCTCCACATAAATGCGGTTAGGGGGTTTGGTGGGAAACATTAAATGTGGTGGCAGCCTCCATCCCTTCAGTCAGGGTTGGCCCCTTCCCCGAAGTTCCTTCGTTTCAGTGTGACCTCCTCTGATAACGTGCCACTGAAGTGGTTTCACCATCCGAGGACGTGATCTCCTCGGAGCTACAGTGGCCTCCTCGGCCTTAGGTATGACATGTGGCATGTTCTTTTTATTGAATTTTTGTACCCCACAGTTTGGAATATGGAGTTCCTCCTCTAGTTTAGTTGCTTTAGCATTAAATTAAAAAAAAAAAATCCAACAAAA
The DNA here is from genome assembly GCA_014183005.1 of Castanea mollissima. Lineage (NCBI taxonomy): Eukaryota > Viridiplantae > Streptophyta > Magnoliopsida > Fagales > Fagaceae > Castanea > Castanea mollissima. The sequence continues at coordinate 19,750,424 of JACAVU010000003.1, read as the reverse complement.
GGCCAAGGTAAATTAAATTATAAATGCAATTAAAAAAAGAAAATAAGTATGCAGTTAAGTTTGTCAAAGGCTTAATGAGCCTCACAAAATTGATTACCCAAATTAATCAAATTAATTATTTTTTTAGAAGTAATTACATTAATTAGGTCCATTATTCTGATGTATTTGTTGTTATAAGATTAATTGCTAGATATAATTCATTTCCAAATTTGACCTGCTCCCTTCACCTATCTAGTCTAATATCTATTCTAATACATATTAGCCCATTAGTCACCACAATTAAAAACAATAAAAGATTCTCTCTCATTTTCAATATAGGATTAAACATTTCACTTTTTTCTTATCTGCCATATTTAACTCCTATATATTTATATTTATGTTGTCATATTAATTCATTTTAATTAAATACTATTAAAATGCTACAACACAAAGTTTATCAAGCACCGAAATACTTGCAATGACAAATCTCTCCACACCCGTTGAAAAGCTAAAAAACTAAGAAGTACCTTACATTTTCTTTGGGCTAAGCTTTTAAATTTCAATTCCTATTGGACTTGGGTTGGTGAATGGATTAGGTAATAGACCTGCATTTATATATTTTTTTTGTATGGAGAGAGGAAAGGGTAGAGAGAAAATATAAATATTTAAAAGAAGTAAGAAATAGAATATTGAGTCTGATGTGTGTGCATAAAAAAACATAAATTGCTAAACTAGAAATATTAGAGTTTTTTGGATTAGTTTAGCTAGAAATCTAAGGAGGCTAATGTGAATACTCTAAAATAGGCATTAACTATCTAAAGCAGAATTTTTATCTATCTCATAAATGTCTTCCTTTATACTAAGTCCTTGAGCAAAGAAGAACAATTAGAAATGATTGAACTATACTTCTTGCAATCATACCAACTGTAAAACAAGAAAGAAAATAAAAATAAAAATAGATTAGACTTGTAATACATAGGGATGGCAATGGGGTGGGGCAATGCTGAAGGATGGGGTCTTCGTCCCTACCCCACATGACGTGGAAAAATTTCTCACCCTATCTCTGCCCCTTGGGGACCCGCAAAGCCCCACTCCACCTCATAAAACTCTACTTTTTGTTAATTTTTCCTACAGCTAATACAATTTTTTAAATGAAACCTATTTCATTAATAAAAATATATTTGAAATTACAACTAAATTTATCCCATCAAATCAAATCAATTTTTAGAAAAAATTGAATAATATATCCAAGCATTTAACAAAACAATCACCAAAAAAAAAAAAAAAAATCTCATAGTACAATACATAACAAAATAAAGGTAGAGAACCATATGGATAAATAAAATAAACTAATATTAAAATGTTTGTTTAAATAGTAGGGTTTTAAGATATAAAATATTTAGAGTTATAACATTTAGCAATGCGGGGCGGGGTGGGGTGGGGTGGGGTGGGTTTGAAAAATCTAAACCCATCTCCGCCCAGTGGTGCGAGGCTAAAATCTTGCCCCATCCCCGCCCCACCACCTTTGCAAGGTGGGGAAAACCTGCGTGGGGTGAAACGGGGCGGGACGGGTTAAGCGAGGCGGAGCAAAATTGCCATCCCTCTAATAAGAATGAATGTATCGTACTTGCTTGTGACCAAAATATTACAAATCAATCCGGGAGGGGAGGGGAGGGGAGGGGAGGGGGGGGGGGGGGGGGGCGGAAATCCTTCTTTCATAACATTGCTATCCCTCTTTCATCCTTTTGAAGTCATGTTCAATGTTAGATTGGATCTTTTTGTGCATCTTCATAGCACGTTCTAGAAACACATTGAAGATTATGCGGAGAAGAAAGTTCTAATGATGATAAAGCCGGCTAGCATGTCTCCTCACAATTGTTTTCATTTTCTTCTTCATAAACTGTATCCAAGCTTAATATTTGAAACATGGAAACGTACAACAGTGCGATGCGGCGTAATTGCTAAGAACATTTGAGATGGGTTCTATTGAGACACTATTGAAAAAAAAAAAAAAAAAACCCAAAAATTGCCTCTAGGCTCTTGCTCTTCATACTCATTTGTAATATATTAAAATGTAAGCCACATGCCATGGGGAAGTTTTAAAAGATATTTTCTTCTTGATCCAACCAATTTTATATATATGTTTTCTTGGTCTATTTTTCATAATTGACAAATGTTAGGACCATATTTTTATGTAGTTGGCATATACTATTACAAAATGAACATTACTCGTATTTGGGTCGATCTAAGTGGATTCAAGAATATCATGAAGTACTTTGAAGAAGTTTTTCAACTGGTAGTATTGAAGATATGAAAATTGCACAAAGAAATAAGTGGTTAAAAGCTGAAAATTGGGAACTTTACACCTATCTCAACACCTTCAATCTATCGAGATTTAATGAACCTCGATACCTAGTTTAACTGTTTAACACCTCTCAATCTATTAAGCTGATAGATTTCATAATATAGCCTACAATGTTTGAATTATAATTAGATATTGTTTATGAGTTTGTGTAAACCTAATAGGAATAAGATAGCCCGTTCAAAAGGCATGTTAAGCTCCTATTGAAATATGGTGGTAGAGATAGAAAACCCTAACCCTAGCCCATTCATAAGGTTTTCTTATTGACACCCTCTCCTCCATCTTTTGAACCTGTAAGTTTAGAAAATAGAAGAAAGAGATCTTGTTGCAATTCTTGTGCACCTTTGGGTTCCATACCAAGCAAAGTCTCGTGCAAAGTTGTTAGACACAAATTAGAGATTTGTGTAAAAGAAGTGTTTTACAAGATTAAATCTAATTAGGAATTCAAGCAAAGGTTCCATTGTAGGTTAGTATTATGAGATAGGCCTGGTAGTGGTAAGATTTCTTGTACTTATAATCACTTGATTCTTGATTAGTAGATTTTTATTGAGAGTGTGATGACCTGAAATTTACTCGGTGGAGTTTTTGCCCCATTAAAGTTTTCCCTTTTAGTTAATAAATCACCGTATCAAGTTTAATTTCTGCTGGTTGGGGGCTTGCATTCACAGCTCTAGTGGCACATGAGTTTGGAACTTGGAAGTACGTGCTTGTCTATTCAGCAATTGGGTTGCTTGTCTAAGTAGGTCCGATTCCTCCTAGGCTTGCATGTGTGCTCAATTACCTTTGATGGTTACTTTGTAGTTGACCGGCGGACAAATTTGAAAGCTCTCTCTTTGTAAGCTACGTACCCTTCAGATAACTCTTTTTAATGCTTAAAATCAATAATACGAGTTGCTATTCACTGTTCTAATTGAACAATTTGTGAGTTTTAGTCCCCACTTATAACAAAATTAATCAACTTTTAACCAATTAATTAATTATGACCTTGAATAAATTGATTAACACACTCAAGACTCACCAAAAACACTATAAATTGATTACATTATCAATTTCTTAAAATTGCACTTTCTGATTTTATCTATATATATGCAAAATTAAATTACAATTTTTATTATTATTTTGAATTTGAACAAAGTTTAGTTACAAAATTGGTTATAGCATAAGGCTAAAACTTTACTTAATATCTATTTGTTGGAGGAAAATTTTGACAAATTTACCGTTATATTACATTTTCTCTTATATCTTTCATGCTTACAAAATTTCTAGAAAATTAAAGATCAATAGCTATGTCATCAATAAAATTTTTAAATTGTAAGTATTTGTAGTTTAATATTATGCATAAAATATAAGTTTATAGATCTCACATAAGAAATAATATCTAATTGGTACAAAATTTTACATGTGTATTAAAAGGGTAAAGAAAATGGAATTCAATGGTTAGATTATCAAAATATGTAGTAATATTAAATTTTTTTAGGGAAATGTAGCCTTAGGCTACAATCAATTTTGTAACTAAATTTTATCCTATTATTTAAAACAAATGTAAATTGGTCCTACACATGGTTGTCAAAATCGCGATCCGGATCGTAAAATTGCACGATTTTACGATCCTACCTGACCAAAAAGTTTAAAATCGTAGTAGGATCGCAAAAATATTAGGATCGTAGGTAGGATCGTATGGGATCCTACCGATCCTACCATTTGGCTTGAATTTTTTTTTTTTTTTTTTTTTTTTTTAAAGTGGGATTCATTTGGGTAAACCTAAACCTACAAGTCCAACAGGTTTTAGAAGCCCAATAATGAATTGAAGTCCCAAATTTACCCTTATTTCAACATAAAATCTCAAAAAAATCTATGGTATAAATTTAACGTTTTCAAAAACAAAACCTAAACTATTTAGAAACACAAAGCTCCAGCACGCCCCTTTGTCCCAGGCCTCCTCAACCCTCTGTCAAAAACCCAACACCTCTCAGCCCTGTTAATGGTGAGCCATCACTGCCTTGAAGCTTTCTTAACTTAAGTTTAACGTTTTTTTTATAAAAAAAAACCTAGTAAAAAACCCAGCACCTCAATCCCATGCCTCCTCCCTCCTTTGTCAAAAATCCAACACCTCTCAGCCCTCTCAATGATGTTGTCATAAGCCATCGCTACCTTTAAGCTTTCTGGTAATTTGTTTTGGTAGTTAGTACTTAGTAGTTTATCATTTATTTGTACTTTGATAGTTTGATTCCATATTGTTGTGTTGTGTAGATGATTTTGACAAAGCTTTTAAGGTTTTTATTTTTCTATTTTGTTAACTAAATTAAGTAAAATTTGAAAAATTATGAAACATGATCATGAGAAATATTAGTAAACACAATTAGTAGTTTAGAATTGCACACAACTTGTTTGATGAATTCTTTGTGTGATTTTTTGAGCATGCTCTGTATCTTGGTGTCTTTTTTTTTTTACAGCTCTAGTACAAATATACAATGTCTACTTTGGCTAGAAAGAAAATTAAGTGAATTTTCCATTTGTGTAAATAATATTTTGGTACTTAGTTCTAATTAAACATGTACTGAACTTTTTAGATACATTATGTCAAAAGTTAAATATATTTTGCATCATTAGAATGACATAAGAACGATGTAGTGCATCCAAATTACATTTTATGATGCAATTTTTTTTTTAATGGATGGATTCATATTTTAAGTGATTATATAACATACAAAGTCCCTATCAATAGGTTTTTTGCTTAAAATCTAAAAATAGGTAGGATCTTACGATCCACGATTAGATCATACGATCTTCGATCCTATCTACCTTCCATGATCCTACGTAAGATCCCAATTTTGACAACCTTGGTCCTACACATAGGAAAATTGATCAGAATGCTGCTGGATGACATTATCCAAAAAGATATAACCAATATAGCGGTAAAAGCAAGAATTTTGGAGAGAAAATGACCCACAAATTGGGAGTATTGCTTAGTTTTTAATATTGGTTTCAATTGGTTCATACTTCATATTGAGTGCCGGATCTGGCAATGTAAAATTGTTTGTCTTTAGTCTTTACCACTGGAAGTAGAAGGACGGACCAACCTAATAAATTGTCTCAATTTATTAGCTACCTTCCATATGAATATTGTTGAAGAAGGTAGCTAATATTTGGAGGTAATAATTGGATTCATTATATACTTAGCTATTAATTGTTTGAATTTTACAGACAGCATAAATGTGCAAAGTGTTAGCTTGGCTAGGCTTTAACTGGTGAAGATGGCACTACCAAAATCTCAGGTTGCGACTCTTACGTTGAGGGGCCTCTCTATGCTTTTCCTATTACTATCATTCATAATCCTTATTACTAATAAGAACACAGAATCTGAAAAGTACGCCTTGAAGGCTCTTTATAGCTACAGGTAAGCTGTAAGCACTGAAAAATTAATTTTCATTATCACTAATATTGCTATTATATTTGTGCAGAAATTAGTGTACATAGGCACACGTTGAAAATTATGTTTTGAAATCACAATTTTAGTTAATAAGTGGGTTTCAGTTAGCTCAACTGGTAAAATATCCGATGGTTAAATAAGAGACGTGGGGTTCATTCCTCGCCTACACCAAAAACTGATTGATGTTTTGGTCTGATGATAAAAAACTATTATAAGAAACGGACGCCATAGGTTAAAACTCTCTCTCTCAAAAAAAAAAAATAGTCAATAAAATAAGAGATGGAAAAAAATACATGTGACTGGTTCTAATTAATAACATAGAGTGAACATAGAGTGAACCCATAATTAATAACATATACTACGACAACCAATCCCATATTTAATATTCCTCAGCATAGAGTGAACATAAAATACTATGATTGATTGAGAATTATTCTCATTATTAGTGCTATCATGATAACTCTTATCAAACACTAATAATATGTTGTTTTTCCTTTAGCTTCGAAGTAATAATAGTAAGAACTCAGCATAGAGGATATTATAATACTTAGTCTAGTGTACACCATTGTCTAGAATTATGTGTAGTCACATTTCATCTCTTTAACAAGCTTATTATGTAGTACCATGATACAAACACCATCCGCATGGAATGCAAAACTCGAAGCTAAGACAAGGCGTTTGATCAAACCACTATAAACTAAGAAATCCAATCGAGTAGGACCATGAAATAAATACTCTCCGCATGGAATGCTAAGCTCGAGGCAAAGACGAAGTATATATTTCACACTACTATGAACCAACAATGGAGGCCGTGAGATCCAACCCTTGTATCTCTCTCCCACTAGATGTTTTAAGAAAAAGGTTTTCAAAATTAAAATATGCATAAACTAATTACAAATAGCCTTGCTCTTAATACATGTAAAAACACTTTGGAAAAATTCTAAAACCACAGTCCTCGATCTATCCTCGACAGATTCTCGATCGATCAAGAATAAGTTCTACGAAGCTCGATCGATTCTCGACAGATCCTCGATCGATCAAGAAACCTTCTGTTTGCTCGATCGCTCCTCGACAAATCCTCGATTGATCGAGAATCAATTACACGAAGCTTGATCGATGCTCGACAGATGCTCGATCGATTAAGCGTAATTTTCCACAATTTTTCTACGACTTCATGTACAAAACAATCAACATACGATTATAATGAACAAAATTTGATATCAAAACTGAATTTCATTGATGCTATAGCCTTAAAGTTCTGTTTAACATACTTAAACTAAAAATTAAACAACATCATAACATCAATATCAGTTTTTATCAAAAACAATAATTTCAACAACCATGCAGAAAACTATTTTCTAACAACATGAAATTATTGTCATCAATTCTAAAACTCAAAACATGTTAAACAAATACGAAATGAAGACCGCTTCAATATCAGTTAATGGATCTACTTCATTCATATAAGTTAACATGTACTATATAAGTTTCAGAATTTGAAAACAAGAGAGTGTACCTTGGAGCGGTGACTTTTAAAACCAAAGATTAGAAACACTTGGGAAGACTTTCAATCTTCACTCCAATTCCACTAACGCCCAAGATGTGTGGTCTCTTAATCAGTTTCAAAGAGAGAATATCAAGGAGTGTCTAACACTTTTTACACCATTTTACAATAGTGTTCTTACAAAATTCTCTACAGAAAATTCTGTATATTTCTCCTTTTGTGTCTAACTAATTATTCTAATTAGGCTGACCTTTTAGGCATTTTCAATTGGGCTTAAGTGTGTGGCTTGGAGTGAGACCAAAAGGGACCAATAAGACACTAGCTCCAATGGGCCTTGGGCTTTTCTCTCAACTCTTGACAAGTTCAAAGTTACCATTAATTATATTTAATATCACTATATAAATATAGTTGCACTTTAGGCCTTATTTATTAAATTATATCCAAGACTTTATTGTATATGTAACCTCTTCATAAAATATTCGTAGTAACACAAAGTCATGAATATAGACTGTCATTTTGTAAATTACTACATCTTATCCTTGAATACCCAGTTTAATCCTTTAAAGTTATTCATTATATATTTATGAAATCCAATTCCATAAATATATAACTCCTTACTAAAGTGGTTAGGCCTAACTCTCTAAATAACAATCTCATTAAACTTATCTCAAGAGAATATTTTTTATCTCCGTTAAGAGATTATGATTCCATCTTGAGAATATATATTCCATCAACACTAAATGTGGTTGCCCAACATACTGAGGTTTTGACCGTTATTCAAGATCTCACTCTTGATATATCAAAGCTACCAATACCTCATGATCAAATCCATTATTCTCGCAAGATTAAGAGTTCATGCAAATATAAGTGTGAGTTTATTATTCAATTGACAGTTTTTAGGTGAATAATAAATCTTACACCGGTCCCGTTCAATATGTTTTAACTCTTAAAACATATCAACATATTAACTAAAAATCTACATTTCTATGATCAAGACAAATCATCTTAGTTGATGTGTTATAGTCTTCGTAGATGAAATGCCGAATTTCATCACCGACTACGAACTACAATTCTAAGTTTACAAAGAATTTGTGATTTACATCTTCTGTGACTTTTCACATAAATCACATACTATGCATCTCATGGACTATATGATAATGTCCCAATATTTATATTATCATTATTTTTAGATAAAAATAAAACAACTTTATTAAACACAACATTAAGTCATACATAATATCATACATAATAAAATACATAGTATCATACAATAGGATTTAAGAGCACACATCCTAACAACATTTTCATTTGGGAGTTTGACAATAATGACTTTGGCAGGTTATATCATACGTATTAGCCACCGCGGCAGCTGAAGGAATTGCTGCTAGCATAGATTTCAAAAATTATTATGATGGGTTTTACAATACGAGATATTTCAATATGGGATTTGTATCAGCTGGTTGCCTTCTCCTCGCATTTGTGTGCACTGCTTCATTGTCAATCATGTCTTCTTATGCACTTCAAAAGAAAGTTTAGTTGTTGTCATCATGCAACAATCTTTAACTAATAACTACCACTTTCCTTCCTAGAATTGAAATGCCTCTCTAGTTTAAAGAAGCATTTCACTGCAAATTTGCAATTACCAATTTTGAAGAAGTTATGGAGACCCAATGCCAGAACAAGTTTTTCTTTAGAGGAATTTCAATACTAATGGTATCCTTGAGTCTTTTAATTATATAGCCACTACTCCTGGGAATATCTTCAGATAATTTAGTGCTTGCCAATTAAGTGTTGTATGCAACAATATCAGTTGCAATGTCATAAAAGGAGATTTCTTGTAACTAATGAAATTTGCCCACAGCATTGATCTCAGAAAAGCTATTAATATGTTCTATTGTGAAAAAAATATTAACTTATTGTCATGTGTTTAATGAGTTACATGCATTCATTTCTAATTATTTATTTTTATAGGTTGTGTACTAATTATTAATGTAAAAAGGGAATTTATATGAGTTTTTTTTCTTTCTTTTTTTCTTTTTTTTGCTTCTAATAAGTTGGGATAGAGGATTTATTTTTTTGAGACAGGGATAGAGGATTTAAATTGAGGATACTTTGGACGAGTAATTCTTAGGTACTCTCGGAGAACGGAGAATGATATTCTCTCCTCTCACATTCATGGTGGGATCTACTTATTAAATTCATAGTAGGGTCCACTATTAATGTGAGAGGAGGAAGCACCATTTTACTATACTCTAGAAGTACCTAAGAATTTTCAACTTCAGACAATGCCATTGAGACACGGGAATCTTAGTCATTTATATGGTTATTTTTATAATATCTATATTAAAAAGATAAATGGTTCCGAACATGAATTCCTCCTATAGTTTAGTCGTTTTAAAAATAAATGAAAAAAAAACTAACAAAAGGCAAAAGAAAATTTAATAATACTTGTAATTAAAAATATAGAAAATAATTATGCAGTTAAATTAGCCAAAATAATTAAATATTTGTGAGTTCATTCAGATAATATATTCACATATTTCAATCATAATAATATAAATTTACCAAATTTTTAATGACATATAATATAACTAAGAGGTAATTAAACTCCCCTCCCTTAAGGTTTAGAGAAGTAACTCTCCACCCGAAACCTGAAGGAAAACAATAGATACATTTCCTAAGATTTGAAGAAAATAACACTCGCCCCCTTATGTTTATATTAGTAACAGATTGTTTATATTTGTATGATCTAGTAACAGTATATCATAAACTTATACAAAATTCTTTTTACCAAAGTTTAACTATGATTAGTAATAACATAACTGAAAATTTTAGAATAATATATAATGCAAAGTTTAGCAAGCATGAAAATACTTGAAATGTCAAATCTCTCCACAATTCGTTGAAAAATTTTTAAAAATAAAAAGTTTCATACTAAATATTTTAAAATAGTATTTGATTAAAAATATAAACCAATAAGTTTTAAGTCTGAAAGGGAGGATAATTTTGGAAACCTACTTTAAGCAAAGGGCAAATTAATAAACAAATTTTTTTTACTTTAATTTAAGAGAGATGCTACATCTACAACATTTTTACAACATTTTCACAACAAATCATAAATGGTTAGTTGTTATTGGTTCAAATTTAAACATAATACTAAGATTACTTTTTCGCTCCAACAATAACAATTGGTAACAACATGCCATTTAAGATTTGTAGTAAAAATGTTGTGAATATATCATTTCTCTTAATTTAATATAGTTTGATCAAACAAATGTCAAGGGGGGAAAGTAATGTTTTTACAATATTTTCAAATGATCTTATGATGTACTCACACATTGCATGAGACATTTCCTAGTATTGAAACTATATGATTTAATTTGCTATATCATATATTAAACCCCAAATGCAATGTCATTTCAAATTAAAAAAAAAAAAAAAAAACTCGAGATTTAATTTGTTACTTTTTAAAACCACAAGGGTTAATTTATATTACTACAATTATAAGATTTAAAATGTTACACCCCTAAATTAGATGGTTTAAAATGTTAATTTTCAATACTTAGACATAATTTGAAATGTGTGTGTGTTTGGCATGATTATTTAGGATGGTTTAAAATGTTAAATTATGGCCTAAATTAGACATAATTTATGATTATTTAAGTTTTAAATTAAGTAAGAATAGTTAAGGGGTACAATAACACCCATAGTGGGGCACTTGCCTTATCCAACTTAGGAACATATATCCAGAGTTAAGCACTTGAATTTTCTGAGTAACATATATATATATATATATATATATAATATATATATATATATATATATCTTATTAAGCTGAATGATTTTAATTAACTGACATAATTAGTGTTTAAAAAAATTCTTAATAGATTCTAGTTAGGTTAATTGGTAAAATTTTTAACGATTGAATAAGAGAATTAGAATTTAATAAAGTTTCACGTGATTTAACTATTTCACTCAGTCACTGCAAAACTTAAATAGAGTACTTTATATACTCTTCCTTAAATTCCTTTCATAAAATTCAGTCAATTGTCTAGTTAAAAGAATAAAGCAAACAACGTTAAGCACTACGTCACTCTAATATGGAAAAATTTCATCAATATGCTGAAATAGTTCATAACAGCTCACTGTGCTTAGCATGGTTGAATTGGACTTAAGCATTGAACCGGTAAATTTTGGCAAGAACAAAATGGATTTTAAGGTTATTTTATTTTATTTTTTTAGACTTCCGTGTTTAGGATGTACTCGGCTTGTCGCGACCGTATCTGGGACATACCCGGAACAATTTTTTTAATCTCCTAATACATGTTGTGTACGTTATTTTGGGTGTCATAATAGTACCAAGTCCAACACAGGTACGTGGCCAAAAATGCCATGTCCGTGCAACATAGATATGAACAAGAAGCCAAATAATTTTGTGTCTTATAAAATTGGATGAAACGCTTTGCACCAGTTGCAAGACAAGTAAGATGGGTGGTGAGAATGAACTTTGTTGGAGAGAATAGAGTCTAGAATTGAATATTTTAAAGGAGAATAAGAGTGCCTGTTTATGTGTTAAATTTAAAACCAGAGTATTCCATATGAACACACTCTCTCTCGAGCTCTCTTTCTCGTAAGGAAGAAGAAGAACTGGTTAGGAGCAATAAGAAGGTCAAAGATGCTCGTTATGGGAGCTTCAGCGAAGCAAAATCCCCTGGTTTTGGGGATGGTAGTCCATAGCCGAAAGCTTCATTCAAAGACAAACTTGTGGGGGCTATCCCTGGGGCATATACCTAAGCCTTTAATTTCTCGACTGGGGCGGATGAAGACTCGGCCTCCGACGATGAGATACTGGAGCTCAAGGAAGGCATAGCAGCGATAAAACTGTCAAAGGAAGAGAAGCAACGAATTAGAGCTCCATGGGCGAAGACTTTGATAATTAAGGTTTTTGGGAGGACTGTTGGTTTCACCTTTCTACAATCTAGGCTCCTATCTTTGTGAAAGCCAATGGGAGGGATTGATATTGTAGACCTGGGCAAGGAGTTTTATCTAGTCAACTTTTATTTGGAGGATGATCATGACTCTGTTTTGGATAAGGGTCCATGGTTCATAGGAGAAAACCATGGGCGGAGCTGTTATTGGACTAGGGGGCAATGGCCCCCCTAAATTTTTTAAAAAAAATATTATTATATTAATAGGTACTAATTTTAATAATTTTGTTCAATAAAATTACCCTTTGTCCCCTTATAAATACCATCAATTCTTTTGAGAGTAATCTTATAGCCAAAAACATTTTTACAATGTTTATACAAACTATTGAGGTAGCAAATTCTTATTAGTTCATACACTTGCATCACTTTTTATATATTAATAACTATTCATCACATTAGCAATTTGTAAAAAATTTGTAGTTTTAGCATTTTTAACCTTTTAAAAGACATAAAAAATTAATAGATTAAATCTAAAACAAAATATACAAACTCAAAAAAATTAGTTCAACAACAAAAATTACCAATATAATAAAACTAAAAAAATTAAGTCCAATCAATCTATTTTACCTAGAACAAACTACTTGGCCATTTAAAAAATTTTAAACAAAAATCCTTAGTAGTAAAGCAATAGACTTAAGCGGCATACAGCTAACAATAAAGTTGCCCCCCTTAAGTCCAAGTCCTGGCTTCGTCCCTGGAGAAAACTTCCTCTCCATTTGCCCCTGGGAACCCAACTTCAAGTCGTCCACTGCCATTGTGTCATCCACAGCAGTATGGATTAGACTAAATGAGTTACCAATAGAATATTATGAGGCGAATACCCTTAAACCGTATTGGTGTTGCTATTGGAAGTGTTCTAAGAGTTGACGGCCATACTGCGGTTGAGGCAAGAGGACGATATGCCAGGTTTTGTGTTCAAGTGGATATTAACAAGCCGCTTATCACCTTAATCCTCATTGGGGAATTTGAGCAATCTGTCAGCTATGAAGGTATATAGAGATTGTGTTTCACGTGTGGGCGCATTGGACATCGGAAGGATTCCTATCCATTCTTAATTTGTCCATCATCCCCTCCGGGGAGGGGATCACTGGAACGTCCTACTACTCTTGGGGCTGTATCATGCAAAAAACATGAGGTGGGCAGGGCAGCTGGTGACAAGGTCAGTACTACGGATGAGCAGGACACTACGTATGGACCGTGGCTGGTTGTGACACGCAGAAGGCATGACAATAGACCAACTAAGAAGGTAGGGCCTACAAAGGACACTGTGCGTGATCCTATGGACAGAGGTAGTGGGGAGACCAGTACAAATGCCTCACCCTGAAAAGTTTCATTGAAAATAAGTTGGATGGCATGTGTATTAGTAAAAGGAAGATGTCATTGGGCCAAGATGTTATGGGTTTAGATAGGAATAGGGTCACGGTCCTTATGCCTATTGGGCCTATTCAACAAGCAGGAGATGCCAGGTCCGGATACGGCCCAGGTCACCTACGTCTACAACACCCGACCCCAAATAGGAATTCTTATCCGTCTGTTAAGAGTAAAAAAGATCAAGCACGAGCTAGGGCTCTTTTCCACCAATCTGGTAGCGCCGTAGAAACTAATACAGTGCAATTTTCTTTTGTTCCCAAACTGCCTGCGGTTTCTTGTCCCTCTTCTAATGGCATCCAAAACCCAGACGAATTGTTCCTCTTCTCCAGCCCGAGTCCAACCATAGTGGGTGATCATTGAGGAAGAAGTAATCGTGGAAATCCCAGCGGTGGGGATAGAGGAAATCAGAGCAAGTCCCAACCTTGTGATGGGATGTTTTAGTCGTCCACTTGAGAAGGCATGGAAACTGATATTCCCACCAACGAAGCTGAGCATGAAGTTGAGGTTCCTACCCCTATCCGATTTGAGCTGGGGGTTAATGCTAAACCCATGGTGGCAACATTTGATGGCTGCACTGAGTCCAGAGATGGGGAACTTAAGGACATGGGAGAGCATTTCACAGTTAACTCCCACCTGAGTATTATGCGAAGCAATTTTGTGGGAGTCGATGTCAGAGAGAAGGATGCTAATGGTCTATCCAGGGTAAGCCCAATCGCTAGAAATGATGAAACGATTGGGATGGAACATGATGGAGGAGGTGAAACTGATGCTGCTACTCCTTCTTACTTAGTGCTTTAACCTGTATCATCTGTCATTAATGAACATCATTATTTGGAATTGCCGAGGCGCTCTTAAGCCTGGGTTTCAAAGTCATTTTCGAGATTTAGTTCAGAATCACAATCCTGCAATTTTTGTGGTTATGGAAACTCGCATTAAAGGTGGTGCTAGAGCCAAAGGTGGTTATGGAAACCTGTATCACCTTCCTTTTTATAGTGCCATCCACACGAACACTATTGGATATGCGGGAGGTCTCTGGTTGATGTAGAATTCAGACAGAGTGGAGGTGTCCTTACTAGCCAAGACAGAGCAAGAGATCCTTGTTACTGTAAAGGTGCGTTCTCCTGACCTTTGTTGGTTATTTTCCGCAATTTATGCTAGTCCTAAGTTAGCTGAAAGGCGTGTGCTTTGGAATAATTTGTCAGCCATCCCTGATCTTCTTAATATGCCTTGGGTTATGGCTGGTGACTTTAATGAGCGGCTTACTGATAGTGATAAACTTGGAGGAAGGCTTGTGAGCATATTGCGCTCTTTGGAATTTAAGGACTGCCTAGATAAGTGCTCTATGGTTGATTTGAGGTTCTCTGGTCCAAGGTTTACTTGGACTAATAAAAGAGATGTTGGCGTTTTAATCCAGGAGAGAATAAACAGGTTTTTTGTCAACCCAGGGTGGTGCTCCCTATATCCCGATGCTAGAGTCTCCTAGTTAACCCGCTGCCATTCAAATCACTGCCTAGTGCTTCTTGAGTTAAAGCCTCGTAGTTCAATTAATCTCCCTAGGCCTTCAAATTTCAAAGTTGTTGGCTAGCTGATCTTGGCTTTCCTAGAGTGGTGGAAAGGGCTTGGAGTCAGGAGAATCATCTTAAAGAAGCCATATCCAGATTTGAAAAAGAGGCTCTTGATTGGAATAAACATCACTTTGGAAATATTTTTGTTAAAAAAAGAAATATTATGGCTAGGCTAAATGGGATTCAATGTAGTTTGGCCCGCTGCCCATCAACCTCTCTCATTGAGCTGGAAAAAAAATGCTCTAGAAGGATCTAGATTTAATCCTAAATCAGGAGAGGGACCTCTGGGCAATGAAATCCAGGATTAATTGGCTGGTTCAAGGGGAAAGAAACACGGCTTTTTATCATGTATCTACCCAAGTCCGGAGAAAGAGAAATCGCATCTACGCTATCCAAAATAATGTGGGCTATTGGATCTCTGAGGAAAGAGACGTTATGAATTTCATCAAGAAAGGTTTTGAAGACTTATTCTCGACTACAAAATCTCTATCTCACAACACAGTGACCCTTCCTTCTAGATGGCAAGTCTCTCTCTCGGACTCAGATCGTGAGTGCCTAACTACTTCTGTCTCAAAGGATGAAATCAGGGTGGCTCTTTGGTCCATGAAAGCTTTCAAAGCCCCTGGCCTTGATGGCCTCCATGCTGGTTTCTTCCAACAATTTTGGCCCTTGGTCGACCCCAAAGTACTGCAAGAAATTAAAAAAATCTTTTCATCAAGGAAAATTCCTGAGTATCTCAACAGAACTCTTATTGTCCTTATCCCCAAGATCCAAGGTCCAAGAACCCTCAGTAATTACCACCCTATCAGTCTCTGTAACACTGTGTACAAATTAGTGACCAAGATTATTGTTAATCGGTTACGTCCTCTCCTGGGTAATCTAATTTCTCTGATGCAAATGGCTTTTGTGCTGGGTAGGAAGGGCACAGATAATGCTATCATTGTCCAAGAGCTGATCCACACCATTAGTAGAGCAAGAGGTAGGGAAGGGTATATGGCTATCAAAATTGACCTAGAGAGAGCTTATGATAAATTGGAGTGGCCTTTCATCAGAGAAAGGCTCAACCATATCAATATGTCAAATGAGCTCATTGAGATTATAATGAGCTGTGTCTCGTCTATTTCTACCTCAATTCTGTTTAATGGAGGCACTCTGGATCCGATCCACCCCTCTAGAGGTATTAGACAAGGTGACCCCCTCTCACCTTACTTCTTCATCCTCTGTATAGACTAGTTGGGGCAACTGATTGAAGGGAAGTGTGCTGATAATCAGTGGAAACTTGTAAAAACGTCAAGAAATGGCCCATCCTTCTCCCACTTGTTTTTCACCAATGATTTAGTATTATTTGTGAAAGATAATTATACTAGCTGCAATGCCATCCACAAAGTGCTGGAAGAATTTTGTGGAAAATCTGGTCAATCTATTAGTGAAGCTAAATCTAGGGTGTATTTCTCCCCAAATGTGGATATTGATATGAGGGAGTCTTTGTGTGATATCCTAGGATTTCGGTCTTATTTGCTATCTGGAACATTTGGTTGAAGAGAAATGTTGTTGTATTCCACAACAAGCCTTTCCCTCTTGATCTTTATGCCGAGATAACTCAAAGAGCTAGGGAATTCTTCTACTGTGCTCTGAACAGGAAAGCTGCAACCCAAGGCACTCCTAAGCTAATCAGATGGGAAAAACCTCCAAGGGGTTGGATAAAGCTCAACACAGATGGTTCTTCCTTAAATAATTCGGGATTCGCGGGGGGTGGTGGCACTTTACGAAATGATGATGGTACATGGATTCTCAGCTTCTCCAGAAACATTGGAATCACCACCAGCTTCATGGCTGAGCTATGGGCGGTTCAGGATTGGCTGAAACTATGTGTAGAGAGAAATTTCCAGGCTATAGAGATTGAACTGGATGCAAAAGCTGTGTGTGATGTTCTGAGTAACCCCGCTCAATCTAACATGATTATCTCGCCCATTATGGACGATTGTAGGCAGCTGGTTGAGAGGATCACCCAAGTTAGATTCAAACACTACTATAGAGAAGCCAACAAATGTGCTGACGGCCTAGCCAGAATGGGAGGAAGAAAATCTCTTAGTTTTACTGTCTATGACTATCCGCCTGTGGAAATTCAGTCCCTTTTTGATTTTGATTCATCTGGCATGCACTTAAGTAAGGCTTTGTACTGGTCCTTCTTTGCATTAGTCTTTAACATACTCTTCAGTTTACCAAAAAAAAATAAAAGCACATATGGAAACATTGCATCTTCATAAATTTCTTTTATAAGTCTTTCTATGAATTTATGTTACTCTATGTCTTACTTACCATAAGTCTTGAGAAATATTTTTTTTTAATGTCTATCCGTTATGTGAGATCTAGAAGTATGAGTGGTGCATCCTAGGTGGCCAATAATACCATTATAAGAAATTGGATTTACCTTCTTGTCATTCCATTCTGGCTTTACAGTACAGATTAGTGTGGCCGATATCGGCCGTATTGGCCGGTACATATCGTACCGGCCAATGCACCGGTACCGGTACACTTTTATATTGTACCAGAAAAATACTAGCCGCATACCGGCCATACCGACCAATTTTGGGCAATACCGGTCGGTACATAAAAAAAACTATTTTTTTTTTAATTTTTAGTTTTGTAATTTTTGAATTTTTGAAAAGGCATAATGGTAACTTATTTATATTAACTTCTTAGTATTATTTGTTTTCTTAGTATGCAATGAGCAACTAAGCTTTCTATTTTTTATATTGTGTTTTTTTTTTTCTTTTATTTGATACTAAAGTCTAAAACTATGAATAATTTGTTCTGAATTGAGGTAATGTTTTATAATAAACTTTTATATTTACTATAATATAAGTGAAATATTATATGTTTATAAACATGGTTCTAGAGATTTTGGTGTGTGTGTGTGTGTCTATATATATATAAAATAGCGGTAAACCCGAAATGGTACACCGGTATTGACTGGTATCCGAAATATATCGTACCGGTGGCCAAACCGGTACAGCCTCCGGTACGGTATTGACT
This sequence comes from Castanea mollissima, assembly GCA_014183005.1. Taxonomy (NCBI): domain Eukaryota; kingdom Viridiplantae; phylum Streptophyta; class Magnoliopsida; order Fagales; family Fagaceae; genus Castanea; species Castanea mollissima. The sequence continues at coordinate 19,732,189 of JACAVU010000003.1, read as the reverse complement.
TCCTTGGTACAAATATTGGAACCCCTGTTTTGATGTAGATATGGCCCTAGAAAAACACCAATTTAGAAAAAATGCTGCACATTTAGGAACATAAACCACATTTTTAAATGCAGGGTCTCGAGACTCAAATCTCAACAAATAGAAGGTATTTTCCCTGAATTTTTTCCACCAATTATTATTTTGGTAAATCAAGTTAGAAGTTACCACATGCTCTGGTATGCTGTATAGACTTGCTATACAGTTAACTATCAATTTTTTTTCCCAAGTAATTACATTTTATTAACATCATTTATAAAAATTGTATTTCAGTCTCACTTCATGAATTTATGTATTCTGATTATAATAACATTTTCTGATTTGTTTTTTCAATGATCTAAAGGTTGAGAAATTGAATTCAACTCAAACCAATAATTAGGAGATAAAAATCTGCATTTAGATGCGTTTAATAAGTTTAATAAGTTTTGTACGTAAGAAGTCAATGTACCTATCATTTACTTTAGCACCACGGTTTTCATTGATATGATCTTTTATGTTTGATGTATAATAAAAGTTGTCTGTGATAGACTAATGTAAAATTGATGTCTCCAATCACAACATAATCTCAGGAAGTAGTGAAGAAAGTTGTAAAAATAAAAGGGCTAAAAATATTGTTGTCATCCTTAAAATATTGTACACGAAATTTGATTTTTTTTTTTCCCCAAAATTTTCAAAAGTTCTTTTTGTTCCTAGTTTTTTGCATTCTAATTTATGTCCTTTCATCTACTCAAATTAACTTTTTATCAATCTTGCTAGATTACATGAATATGACAAAAATGTCGAAGTACCTGTGTTCAACATGGGTACAAATTAGATTCAGGCACAAATAAATCAGACATGTTTCCAGGAGTAATTATTTTATTTTATTACTCTAGTTATGAACTAGCCACGAGAGAGGAAAAAATTGAAAAGAAAAGAAAACAACAGGATCAAAGGATAGCACACCACATTCTCAAAAAAAAAAAAAAAAAAAAAAGGATAGCACACCAATCTTAACATCTTCAGTCAAAGGATATCTAGATTAAAGGATTAATGCAACCTCTCTCTTTCTCTCTCTGAAGATTGATGAACTCGTAAATGCAGCAACAATGCACCACAGTCATGAACAATATTACTTTTTTAGGTTTGGTATTTTTGGTCTTTTTTTTTTAAAGGCTAATGATGAGATGCTCATTGCTTTGTTGTTTTACTTTGCAATTCATTATGAAATTTGAAAATCTTTGGTTTCTCTATCTAATCTATATTATATAATATAAAATTGAAAACCTTTGACCTTTAGTTTATTTCTTAATATAATGCCACATTAATTTGTAGGTATTAAAAATTGTTATATCATAATAATTTTATTTATTAATATTTTATTACAAATTAAAACTGTAAATTTCAGGAAACAAAAAGATCCTGCTAAACCCTATAACCATGCGCCTATTTCTAAATCTCATAAAAATTCATCTCGTTTGTACACACAAAACTTGTATATATTTTTTAATTTTTAATTAATTGAAAAGTGGAGTAGAATTTATTTATTTATTTTTCTATTTTATAATTTAGAAAAATAATAGTTAAAAAATATTTTATATATATATATATATATAGAATATTTTGGAAAAACAAAATTGAAAGCAGCGGAACACGGATTTAAAAAAAACAAAAAAAACAAAACAAAACGGTAGCGTTTAAGCGTAACGCGTTAGATTAACGCATACGCGGGGTTCCGCTTAAGCTTAACGCAAACGCTAACCGTAAACCGCCTTGTGCCCCTATTTAACTCACTCTCTCTCCAACGCTTACACCCTTTCTACACTCAACACTCACTCACTACTTCCTCTGTTCAACTACGCAACAACATTCTGCAATCAACTCTCACATTCTCTGGGTTTTGAATTGAATTGAATTGAATTGATATTCATCCATGGCTTCTCGATTCAGTGGGACTCCTGTTTCCTTTTTCATTTACTCTTCTCCTTCTCAAGAAGCAGAAGGAGAACAACAACAACAACAACAACAAATTGGGAGTCCGACGAGTGTTCTTCCTGTTTCGTTTTTCTCATCTCGAGAACAACAAAATCAAATTGGGACTCCGTTTACTCCTCTCAATGCTCCTAAAATCATGAACCCCATCTCTCCAATCTCTTCTGCTGACCTGTTCAAGTTTCGGGTGCCGTACACGACTGATGATGATGTAGTGCTTCAGAATCTTGTCCACATCATTCACTCCATTGTCAATGCAAATGGGAAGAAATCAAAATCATCATCCCTAACCCTAACACCTGCTCAGAGGCTCTTCAACTCACTCGATCTTGTTCAGAAAAAGGTCACGCAGCAATTGGACAGAATTAAAGAGACCCCCACTTTTCAGATGGGGGTCAGAGATAAGAAAATTCGAACTCTGATGTCTATGCGCTAATTCTCATTCTTATTGCAACACACACGCACACTAAACCAACCGTTCCATTACTCACATACCAAAATGGTTTTTTTTTTTTTTTTTTTTGGGATTAAATCATTTGGGATGGGTTATAGGTAAACCGCATCTTGTTAGCAAGTTATTGAACACTATATGCAATTCCTTTATAGTTTTATTTTTATTTTGAAGTTGAGCTTAATATCACAACCTTGAATTTGGTTGTTTTATTGGTTGAATAGGATAATAGTGATCTTCTATTAACTAATTTGGATCTATTTATCCTACATGTGATTCTTATTGAATATTCGACAATTATGCCCTGTATTGACTACTAATGGTATATGCAGTACCAAGGTGAAAGGCAGGGGCTTGGGGAGTACTTTTCAATGATCTGAATGACTGGGATGAAGACATGCTTCTTTTCCTTACTCTTCTTTCTCAACAGCAACAAATTGGGAGTCCCAAGACTACTGTTAGTGTTACTCCCGTTTCGTTTTTCTCATCTCGAGAAGAACATATTGGGAGACCTGTTAGTCCTGCAAATGTTGCTAAAATCAGGCGTGATGTGTCGATCTCTCCATCCCCAATTCCCATCTCGGCTGACTGGTTCCAGTTTTGGGTACCTTACACGACTGTAGTGCTTGAGAATCTTATGATTCTTATCATCCCTAGCACCTGCGCAGAGACTCTTCCACTTGATCTTATTGGGAGCCCCAAGACTCCTGATAGTGTTACTCCCGTTTTGAGAAGAACAAAATGGAAATCCTGTTACTCTTGTAAATTTGTACTACATGATAGACCTTTTTTTTTTTCCCTTTTTTTTTTTTTTTGAGAAATACATGATAGACCTTCTCTTTTTGTACAGATACATGAATGAAATACGCATTTATTTTGTCTTCTACGTCAAAGTCGATTCAATGTCTTTAAGAAACATTTGCTATTGTCAGTTTTTAATTTTATTCCGAGAGTATTCATTCCTAGTGCAAGAATGATTTCAATTTTAATAAATTCTAGGATATTGGATCTCACAAAATACCACGTAAAATTTTAAGTCTCAAGCCATCTGTACAAAACTTGGTAATACAAACAGTTGACAAAAAAGTTGTGTCGTGCCTAGAACATAACTCATTTATTATGGATGTAGATGTGCGTGTTTGAATAAACATATGTTTGGATAAATTGTTTCAAAAGGTGCGTTTTTAAAACTAGCGTTTTTAAAACGTGTGTTTTGAAAACACCATTTTAAAAACCACATATAAGTTTGGTAAAAATATGAAAATATGCGTTTTCTATTTTTAAAGTTATATTAAGCGTTTGGATAAGCTGTTTTAAAAATAGCTATTTTGAGGGTAAATTCCAAAAAAATGACTTAACTATTTTTTAAAGGTTATATTGTCATTTTTTAGTAATCAATGTTTTTTTTTAAGGAAAAAAAAAAACTGATTTTGTATCTCATACAAAATACACAACAGAAACAACAAACAAGGATCTATTTCATTCATGATTGATAACGTGCACAATGTAAATTTTAAAATTTAAGAACAAGATAGCGTACCTTGACGTGGAGAAATTCAAAACAAAGATTAAAAGTATTTGGGAACATTTTTAATCTTCACTCCAATTCTACTTTACGCTCAAGATGTGTGGTCTCTCAATCAGTTTTTCAAAGGGAGAATGAAAGTGTGTCTCACACTCTCTCACACACCGTTTCTTTTCTTTTTCTAATCTCTTCTAATAAAAATTCTGTATGTTTCTCCCTTTATAACTAACTGATTATCTAATTGGGCTGCCCTATTGGGCCTTTCCAATTGGGCTTTAGTATGTGGCTTGGAGTTGGACCAAAAGGGACTAATAAGATACTAGCTTCAATGGGCTTGGGCTTTTCCGTCAACTCTTGACAAGTCCAAAGTTACCATTAATTATATTTAATACCACTATATAAATATAATTGCACTCTAGGCCTTATTAATTTATTATATCCCAAGACTTTATTATACACGTAGCCCTTCATAAAATATTCGTAATAATACAAAGTCATAAATGTAGACTGCCACTTTGTAAATTACTATATCTTATCCTTGATTACCCAGTTTAATTCTTTAAAGTTATTCATTATATATTTATGAAATCCAATTTCATAAATATATACTTTAGTAATTTCTTACTAAAGTGGTTAGACCTAATTCTCTAAATAACTTAACCTATTAAACTTATCTCAAGGGAATATTTTATATCTCCATCAAGAGACTATGAATTCCATCTTGAGAATATATGTTCCATCAACACTAAATGTGGCTGCCCAACATACTGAGGTTTTGACCATCACTTTAGGTCTCACTCCTGATATATCAAAGCAACCTACACTTCATGATCAGGTCCGTTATTCTCTCAGGATTAAGAGTTCATGCAAATAGAAGTCGTGAGATTTATTATTCATTTGACAGTCATTAGGAGAATAATAAATCTCATAGCGGTCCTGTTCAATATGTTTTAACTCTTAAAACATATCAACTAGAAGTCTCCACTTCCATGATCAAGACAAATCATCTTAGTTGACACGTTATAGTCTTCGCAGATGAAATGCCCAATTTCATCACCGACTACGAACTATAAATTCTGAGTTTACAAAGAACTTGTGATTTACATCTTCTGTGACTTTTCACATAAATCACATACAATGCATCTTATGGACTATATGATAATGTCTCATATTCATGTTACCATTATTTTAGATAATAATAAAATAACTTTATCAATCACAATATTAAGTCATACATCATGTCTTACATAATGTCATACATAATATCATACATAGCACCATACAATAGGATTTAAGGGTACTAATCTTAACATTTTTATTATTGAAGATATGTAATTGAGCTTAACAATTACATTAGGTTCAAATTTGAACCAATAACAACTAAACATCTATAATTTGTTGTGAAAATATTGTAAAAATGTTGTGAATGTAGTATCTTTTTTTAAAAGAAACAATATGTCTATAAATTTTCACAACATTTTTACAACAAATCCTAAGTAGCAAGTTATTACTGGTTGTTATTGTTGGAGCAAAAAAGTAATCTTAGCGTTAAGTTCAAATTTGAAATAATAACAATTAACCACTATTAATTTATTGTGAAAATATTACAAAAATATTATAGATATAACATTTTTTATTTTATTTTTTATAAATGATGAACTGATGACAATTGTATTGCACTGTATGTCTACAACGTGGCCATTAGGAATATAAGAATCAACTATTTTCTTTATAATAATAGCAAAACATAAAATGTTAAAAACTTCAACCAATAGCCAAGCAAAACGTGGCAACTCAATAAATTCTCCCACCTACCCCACCTACTACCTTGACCACTTCTCTTTCTTTACTCTTGGCCGCTGAAGCAGTGAAGCTCATTATTCAATCTTTCTCCTTTCTATTCTTCTGTGAGCTCTTTGTCTCTATTTGGTCTTCATCCTGGAGTAGCCTACATCTATTTGCTGGGTTTCTTCTCCACAATCAACAATTTGCTCTTTCATTAGTGGTCTCTTTGTGTTTGTGTTATCAATCAAAAAGAGTTCATTCTCTTGATTATCAAAAAGAGTCCCTCAGCCAAAGTAAGTTCCAAAATTTTGATTTCAAATTCAAACAATCATGTAACCCACCATGCAAAAAACCCAAATCTATAACATAAATTCAGTAGAAGAGAAACGGAGAATTGCTACCTGGCAAGCGAGATGAAGAACGAAGACCATAAACAAAGCAGAAGTAGGAACAGAGAATAGAGAACCCGTGGAGACTCAGAGAATAGAGTAGCAGATATACATGGTTGAGTGTAGAATGACTGAGAAAATAGAGGAGGAGATATACATGCAGAAGGGATAAAGCTGGTATTTCTTATCGTATTAGCACTATTTTGATATTCATGAAGAAAAAAATAGCGGTAACTCAATCTACGTTTCTAAAAATGCAGAACTTCACAGTGTTTTGTAAACGTGAAAAATCTGGATCTCTAAAATGCAAACGTGCTGATTTTGTGGAGCCAAACAGTTTACAAAATCATGTTTTCTCCAAAACTCAACTTCAATGTAAATTTGGATTTGTAAGAACCATGGAAATAATAGAATAGTAATTGACTTAAGATGAGAATTCCTATTATATAAATGCAATCATGCATAAAACTCACCTTCGTTGTAAAATCGGGTTTAAGAGAAAGGACCCAAGAAGGCAATTGGTTTAAGATGATAGTTGTTATTTTTGGGACCACAAGAGCACTATTTGCAGTAGAACCCACCTTCCAATCCAAGCTTTACTAAATTTCTAACAAAATCAAACCAATCTCAGACGAACATAATATTCAAAACCAAATCATGCAAAAAAGGAAAATTTTGGAAATGAATAAAGAAATTAACCAAAATGTTAGCATTAATCTAATATATAATTCTTTTATGTTTTCTTGAACGAGATAATCCGTGTCTTTAAGTTGGTTAATGCTGACTTGAAGCTCCGTTAGGCTTCACAGTTCTACACCTCACTATTATTATATATATTTTATTTAATTTCTTTAAACAACATTCCAAGACCAACAAATTAAGAGGATCCGAATACTAATCGAAAGAGGTCTAAAAAACATGCAGATTTTTACTTTTAATCTTCTCCAAACTTCAATCTCAAGTTTCTAGCAATGAGAAACAAATGAAAACCAGAGTCAGTAGAAATGATAGCATATGGTGAAAATGTGCCCCACCAATAAAGAACCTCAGCCAACAATGTTCACCATGAAACTTGCAACCCAACTAAAAATTCCTTCAATTCTTACCCAAGTGCTAAACACAAGGAATGAAATATCTCAGAATTTAAGACACGAGATAGATTTCATTCCTAGTGAATTAGTAAAAAAACTAATTTATGACATAAGGGACACACCTTTACATTCCATTTACGGCTTCTCCCAAGACACAAACTTTCGACCGACTATTAATTTACTAAGCACGCACTAGGTTTAAACTAGCTAGCAGTTACAAAAATGCAGAAAAGAAAAAGTAAAATAAATGATGAAAATTTTTTATGAAAGATAAATGCGTAAAGTATTGAAAAAGAAAAAATTCACTTGATTGCATTGCTTTGCAAAAAATGCACAATTTTCTATCATACATATCACAAATGTCCATTTAGACTTATTTTCTGACAAAGAATTAATTGGAAAAGCAGCATTGGTAGCAAAGAATTTTGAGTCATACTCATCAATTGGTATCGCCAATTAAGTATTGCGCTCAAATGTAGATGCTAATACGAAAATAGATACAATAACACTAGTCTTTTTTTTTGTTTCAATTTTTTTTATATAAGATAAAAATTTTACTTTAGTCTAATCTAAGTGTATATGTGTGTGAAACTTCTTTCTGAAGGCTTGTGCTCTTGCCCCCCACATCTTACAAGTATTTGTACTTATGGAGTTATCATCGCACTAAAAGTTAGCGGTGGTGAAATAATAGCACTAGTCTAAGAGATGATAAGTGTGGCTTTAATTTGTTCCCCATCTATTAACAATAAGCATGGTCACAACGGTTCTCACTAATGGTAAGAAAACACTCATAATAAATTGTTGTAAAATGGTCAAGTGGGATACATCTCCGTTTAATTTAGTCAAATTTAAAATACTATCGTAGCCTACCAATTAGCACCACCAATTGATGAGTATGCGAGTGAATTATATCATACTCGACCAAATTGAATTAAACGGGGTTGTATCTGACTTGACTGTTTGACAACAATTTTTTATTAATGCTTTCTTACGATGTTTGGAACGGTTGCGACCATGTTTTTAGTCAATAGACGGGGAAGAAAATCCACACTACCATCTCTTTGACTAGTGTTATTATTTGTCTTTTGATACTATGAGCTACAATATTTAGATTCCGGTACACTCAGATTGTTTAAACTAATTAATTAACTAAGTTGATACTTAAGTTTATTATTTAGATCTAGGTTAAACACAAACAATCATATTACTAACTTTTATTTTCTACTTTTCAAAAACAATTTCATCTCCCCCTAAATAAAAATAGTTAAAAACCTTTTTTTTCCAAATTTCATCGATTTCTCCCTTCTTTTTTCACTGATTGACAAAGACAACTCAAACAAAGAGTAGATAGTAAACATATACAGCAGAGGATAAGAGAAAATAGAGAACCAAGGGAACAAAAAAAGACTTAAGCTCTATAGAAAATAAAGGCAACTCCACCTATGAAGAGCAACAACTCCTCCTATAAACAACACAGGTTGTAAAGACAACTTTCTCTCCCTATAAAAATATAGGAAAAACAAAACATGTTTCGGGAAAAACAGTTTTAGGAAAAAATTAGGAGGTGAGAAAAACTAAAAAGATATAAACCAAACTTAAAAAATAAGTTGAGGATACACATAAAGAAAAATATTCTCTCTTTTAATATATGCAAACTTGACACTATGTGACCCATAAACAGATGCATGCAAACACTTCCAAGCACAATCAATTAAGACTATACAATATAGATCTCAATGATATAAACATCAAAACACAAAGTGTTTTCATGTGTCAAGTTGTTTTGAACTCAAATCAATTTCAAGAGTAGATAAAATATTTGTACATTTAGTATCCACCATAACTCTAAAAAAAATATTTCCAATTTTTTAGCAGTTCACACAGCAATAAAAATAGTATATATACTAAAATGTACTGAACTCAAAAATTAATCAATCAATAGCATATACTAAAATGTACTTAACTCAAAATTTAATCAATTGATTTTTAGATCAAGTTGAGTACCCAATTTAGCAAAGTGTATGTGTGTTGTGTGTGAAAAACAATGAGAGATATGACTGCAAAAATGCAAGATAGATAAAGTAAACAATGCAATGCATGTCTTAATCTATATGTGCAACGCATGTGAATCTAATCTAGCGTTTTAAACGAGCCGAGCTTTGTCAAGTAGTGCATGTTCAAGCTTGGTTTGTCAGGAAAAGTCAAGAGCTCAAGCTTAGCTTGAGCTCGTGACAAGCCTAAAAATAGTGTTTGAGCTTGAGCTTGTGAGAAACTAAAAAGCTTGAGCTTGGCTTGTCTTGACTTGATTAATTGGTCAAGCCAAGCTCAAGCTTAATATTAAGTTCAAAATCGACCTTAGGTCAAGCTTTTGAGTTTGAGATCTATAAAAATTATATTATCAAATGCTTAAATCTCTAAAAATTAAGAAGAAGAAAAAATAGTATACTCATTTTATCATGCGACTAGTCCTACTTATGATTAGCCATTATTCAAATTAAAATTTTACATAATTAAATTAAATCATTATCATTCCTTGTCTATTATAGCTTCAGCAAATATCAAAAATACAAGGAATCGATAAAAAATAGCTTCAGGAATCGATAAAAAAATCTGGAAATTTTTTGATCAATTGAACATCAATCAAGCATCAATCGAGAGAAGCAAAGAGTTTTGAACACAAAAGCTCACAATTTTGATCAGTTGAAGATATGGTTTGATTGATTGAACAAAATAAATTTTGAAAAATCTTTAAAATCTGGAAATTTTTATGCAAAAATAGAACTTAAAAAGTAGTTTTAAAGACTCAATGCATATGCACATGATCTAGAAAAGTTAAAAAGAAAACATGTTGCCACTTAGATGCAAATATCAAAACAAATCAAGAAGTTAAAACAAAAATTTTAAACTTCTAAACACATTTTTCTTCAAATTCCCAGCCAAAATAAAAATTTGCATTTACACAACAAATTATATGCAATTAAAGATGACTAGACTAGACAACACATAATCTCATGTACATAATTTAGCATTGATTTGTGTAGTGTGTGCAACTAGTATGTGTACAAAGTACAAAAAATGTGATATGTAGATAGTAATCAAATAGATTTTCTACATTGTCAATCACATTGGTTTGAAAATGACTATCACCTAAAGAGTTACATCATATAACTCTCAATGTCCTAGAAAACATGCTTGTAATCATGTAAAAGCATTTTGGTTCTTTTTGCTTTTTTTCTTTTCTTTTCCCCTTCTTCTTCTTTTTAAGCACAATCAAAGATATCATGCATGGTCATATAGGAGATAGAAAAGAAAATACCCTTGTTATAGACTCCTTTTTTTCTTTTTTCTTTTTAAATAACACCTCATTTTATCTTATTGTGCAAGTGCTACACCATACTGAGCATGGCTTTTATGATTTGCACATAGGTGTTCATGATTGGCGAGTAACAGTGGTCAGATGGTTATTTATGCCTTTCTCATAGGATTTTCTAATCCTTACGATCAACGGAATGTGACATCATAATCAAGATCTTTTGTTCGAAGACTATAAACAACTCTCACAATTAAGAACTAAATAGCACAAACTAGCAAACTGCAAAAAGTAGCTCATCAAAGCTAAGTAAGGTACACAGTCATGACATGTAAGTATCATTGGCCAACCTTAATTACACAATTAGTGGTGTGCAAACCAAAACAAATAAAATCTTTTTGTGCTTTTAAGTTTTTTATGACCAAAAATAAAAAAGCACACATTATGCTAAATGAAAAAAAAAGAAAAAAAAGAAAAGCAAATGCAATGCATGACAACATCTAATACTCAACTAAGCTATAGAGAGTACACAAACAAGAAATTTCAATTTCATAATTAACCCATGATTACTTGTACTATCTAGTACATACTCATACACAATCATAAATATCTTTTTCCACTATCTTTTCAACATGTTCGAAAATATAGAATTAAAAAAAAAAATTCTCAAAATAGTCATGAACTCAGTTATGCAACACATACTTTTCAAAGTTCTCCACAATATCAAGCATATTCTAAGTCAAGAGAGAGACATTATAATTTATGTAATCCTCAAGAAAAATAAAACAAGAAACAAGATTAAATATTTTTGTATTTTTAAAATATTTTCAATGTTTTTGGATTTTGTTTTTTGAATAATCAAAACAAACTAAAAACAAGACAACCAAAAACTAAAAGAAAACATGTCCATAAATAATTAAAAGAATTAAATCAATGACAAATAAACAACACGCACTTTAGTAAATCTTTTCTCACCCATACAACACGAGTCTTTGGCTTTGTAAGTGAAAAACCATGAGAAACAAAGTGTATTTGAGAGATTACACAATTCTTTTGAAAGAGACTGAAATCCTGCAATTTCCTTTCATAAGCCAACAAGCTTAAATTTTTCAAAAGCATATAAAACAATTTATCAGGACTTGTAGCAAAAGATATATCATCACAAGAATGTTGATGTTCCTACTTGTTTGTCACTTTTGTGGTGTCCGTGGTCACATTCGTTCTAACTGTCATAAATTGAAATTTAAGCATTCTATGTTTCAGTCTAAGATGTGTGATGATATATCTTTTGGAGGAAAGACCTTTGATCTTACTACCAGAGTTTGGGTTTGGAGTTTAGGTATGCTCTTGGGAAGATGTTAGGCACCCAAGATCGCCCAACCCTTAGGTTGGCCTCCCATCATTATGTCCTATATCTTGACCTTATTAAAAATCATTTAAATACTTGTATTCTAGACTCACACACACACACTAACATGCATCTAGCAACCGACATGGCATCTTTAACCCTAAACACATACTTATCCATCTATCCAAACAAAAGAGAGCCAAACATATAAAAGAAAAACCTAGCATTCATCTAAAACAAAATAGCAACTTAAACATAGCAAGCAAGCATATCATCAAACAAGACATATCAAAAACAAAATGTTAACATATCAGAAACCCTAATTATACATTTAAAAACCCTAACACAAATGCATGAATATTGCTAATGCGTGACTTGCCTTTAACTTACCTCTCAACAACATAGCACCTATGGCATCAATGCATGAACATGTGAATGAATGGCATAGTATTAAAACTAAGAAAAACCCTAATCTAAGCATGTGATAGAAACCAACATGTTAAAAGGTGAACAAACATTCTTATGGGGGTTAAAAACATGTGAAAAAAAGGCTATGCAGACAAACATATGAAGGCAGAACAAAACAAACAAAGAATTATGGTATTTTGGTAACAACATCACGCATACTAGAACAGGTTTGTGTATGCATGAATTCAACTTGTGTGCGTATCACGCTTGAAGATAGAAAGAAAACCTAAAACTAACCTAAACAAACAAATGTAAGCATAAACTAGGCAAAAGAAATAGATTAAAACAAAGATTAAGGAAGAAAAGAAAAAAGATTTTTTTAAAAAACATACCTTAAAGCAAAATCTCCTAGACTTGATTTTTGACCGTTCCCCTCAGTCAAATCTATCACAATTCAATGAAATAGTGATTAGTCATCTTAAACTCAAAGGATTGGGACCAGAAAATGTCCTAATCAAATAAAAAGAGACTTGAGAGTGTTTTGTGAAAAACTCCCTTTTGATTCACTATTTTCTAGTGAATCTTAGGTTTTTACAGTGAGATTTCTATGACTTTTGAAAATTTACCATGTAAGGCTTTTTATAGTTGAAAAAATGGGATTTGGAACAACACCCAAACGATGTGGGATCATTCCAAACCTCAGCCATTATTGTTGAAAACTTGCCTTTCTTATGCTTTTGAAACCTTAGCTACATACGCAAGAATATGCTTGCATACGCATGCTTTTGCTCGCGTATGCAGGCTGTTACTCATGTATGCAGGCCGAGGGTCACTTTGGTTATTTTATTTTCAAAAATATATTTTTACCCATTTAAAAGGTTATATTTTCCATTTTAATACTCCTCAAGTCAACTTAATATCTGATTGTGCTCTAAACTGGCCTTGAGTCTTAGAGTTTGAGCGTCTTTGGGGAACAAGGCTCAAGTCATAAGGGGTACAAAATGTGATGTTTACAATTCCCAGAGGGTTTGGTTCTTGTGTCAACAAAGTACAATTTGGTCTAATGTGACCAACAACACCACAAAGGTGACAAGTAGGCATAAAAATATATTTCTTTTGCACTCTAACAGTAGGTTTAGACTTAGATTTATAAATTTTTGCCTCTACATCAGAACTTTTACCTTTGTCTAACCTAGAGAAACAAGCCTTTTGTTTATGATTCTTCTTGAAAGGAGGGATATAAACTTTGTCATCTTTAGGCTTAAGAGGAACATAAACATAAATAGATTTGTTATCAGCATCAATTTTGGTATTAGAAATTTTTTGAAGTTTAGCTTTAGACTCAACTAACTTTTTTTCCAAACTTTTCATTTTTTTCATCTTGAGAGGAAAATTGGTTTCTTAAAAATTCATTCTTTTTATAGGGTTCATCCAATCTCAAAATCAATTCCTCTTTTTCAAGTTTAGCCAGTGTTAACTCTTCCTTGAATTATTATCAATTTTCATAGATTTAGATAATTCCTTATAGAGAGTTTCACAAACATCAATAAAATCAACAAAAGCATTAGTGTCTTCTTTATTCAAATTTTCATCGATAAAAGCAGTGAAACACTTAAAATTATCCATGACAGTAGAGATCAAGGATCTCACTCAAGATGTTAATCCAATCAGAGTGAACCAGCTTTGATACCACTTGTTGGATTATGGGAAAACTATGTACTTGGTCCCTATTCTATATATTATATTTCAATTTGGTCCCTCACCTTTCCATTGTGTTAATTTTGTCCCTAATCATACAATAGTACTGTGTTAATTAATTCATTGCCGTTATTTTTTGAATAAAAATTGATGACGCCTCAAATGGCCAAAATAAAAATCTAGCTTTCGTTGATGTGACAATACACTAAAATTTTATTTTGGTCATTTGTCATGTCATCAATTTTTATCCAAGATATAATAACATGGACTAAATTGACACGAAACTTAAAGGTTAGGGATCGAATTAACACAATGGAAAGGTTAAGGACCAAATTGAAATTTAGTGTAAAGAATAGAGACCAAATATGTAGTTTACCCTTGGATTATTTGGACCCCTGTACACTCAGATTGTTTAATCTAACTAATTAACCATGTTGATACTTATGTTTGTTAGTCAGATTTAGGTTAAACACAAACAATCATATCACTAAGTGCAGAAATGTAAAGAAGACAAGTGATATGATAACCCAGCAAAACCATTGAAACAATCCAGTTTCAAGGTAAAAAACCTGGGGAGGATTTAACCTAAACTATCCTCATGGTAACAAATTCACTATATAGAATGGAAGTTTTACAATAGATTTTTCCCTTAATTTAAAGCTACCTCTTGTAGTACTTACTCATCTGACCACATGCTGCTCCATATCCATGGACTCTTTTATCTAAATTTGTTGAACGCAAACACCCACATTTGTTATCCTAAGATCCCACTAAAAGCTTTAAATCATTAGCTATGTATGATTTTTTTGCAGCAATTTTAGATCTACCTGTTCTAATAATGTATAAATGGAATTTCGGTAGTGACTTTGAAAGGAGAGGTAGAGTACCTTTTAGATCTCAAAAGAGCACTTCCAAAGTCATAACAAAACGTAGCTTAGGATTTCCTTTAAATACTTAGTGAAATGGATTTGAAATCCCAATCTAAAACCGGCATCTTGATTGGTCAAACCATAGTCTCGATTGGTTGAATTTGACATGTTTCAAATTCCTAGGCCTGCAGCTTCCTCTTTCTTGTGTTTTGACTTGTAACACCTAGAGTATTGTCTAATAAATCCTATAGACTTTAAGATATATATCTAGTCAAGTTTGTACTCAAAATTTTCCAATTGTTCTAAATTTTTAGAACCTAACAAAATCCATATGGACTTGCATGACATGTTTGACGAAAATTGTTCATTTTGTGCAATCGAATGCAATCACATAAGTTTTTTATTATGAGACCAGAACTTTTGGTGCTCTCAATCAAAAGAGAAAGGTAGTGGCACCTCTCTTTTTGGGGTTGATGTGGAGTTGCCACTTATTTTTTATTGCAAAAAAAAAAAAAAAAAAAACTATGATGTACAATTTACATACAAATTCCTCAAGTTTCATTAATGAATATACAAATAAAATTTGGTAGAATATCTTTACAGGGCTTTGGTCCTAAATATAATCTATGAAATAATTACAAAACTTTGATCCCAGATACAATCTACCAAAACAAAATAAAGTGTAGACAGTCAATTTTGCACCTATGATTTAATTTTGGAAGATGACTGAAATTATCATTCTAAGTACCCTAAAAATCATAATTGCATTTCATGCATCAAATCATTTATCACATATCATAAAAATGATTTTGAGATTCTAATGATCATGACCGTATGTCCAGTTCTCAAATTGGACCATCGGATTGAAAGATATCACGAGATCAAATTTTCACGATCTACATACATTTCATTTAGGTGAAGCCAATCGCAGGTGATTAATTGAAATTAATTTTGATTGGTTAATAATTAAAATTAATTAAATAATTTATGTGATTGGTTGTTGAATTTGGTTAAAATGAGTTTGGTTGCATAGGAATAAAAGGGATAATCTAATAATATAAGAATTATTGATAATTGGGCTTTAAGAAATAATTATCTTTCAGATAATTATTCTTATAAGGACCTAGTTTTCAAATTAAAATGAGTTTTATTTAGAATATAAGTTTGAAAAACGTCCAAGTACAAATCCTGGCCCAGAAAATGCTCTAAAAAAAGAGTCCAAAGTGAACCAGAAGAGGAAATCGGGTTGAGCATTGAAGAGTGCCAATCGGCATTTCCACAATGCTGATTGGCACAAATTTTAAGCTCAGCCCAAAAAATTTCAGCCTAGGTTTAAACTTATCAGATTCAATTTTTAGGGATAAAACCTAACCTAACTCGTATCTGCTGATTTTCTAAGCAACCCCAGCTTATTTTTAAGCAGACACATCTCTATAAATAGAGGAGAAAATCTAAAATTCAGCACACCTCTCTCCCCTTACATTAAAGAAATTCTGGAAGCTCTATTTTAGGAATATCTTTTCTATAAGTGACACTATTTTAAATTTCAAAGAAGTTCATCTTCTTTGACCTCCATGATAGGCCAAAAAACGTATTGACCCCTTGTGATGGATTAAGTTGATTAATTAGCTAAGTTTATTAATTAATCAAATTAACATGCAAATGTGTGGTAGCACAAACAAATCACCAATAAACTAAAGTGTAGCAGAAAATAAATTGACACGGTGATTTGTTTATGAATGGGGAAAACCTCCAAGGCAAAAACCCCAACAGGTGATTTTAAGGTCACCACTCCCGAAAATTCACTATTATCACAACAAGTGGTTACAAGTAATGGAATCACAGTACCTTATACCCACCTACAGTTGAATCCTTACCCCAATACCCAATTGGACTTATTTTGTAGTGACAATCTCTCCTTTTCAATGCACGACTCCCAGTATGTGACTAACCAATTGCGTGGATCCCAGTATGCGACTTCAATCACCAACTTGAGAAAGATGTTGACTGCAAAGTTCTTCAGTTTATCCTCACAATGAAGAATGAGAAGATGCTTGGTTACAAAACCCTATGGTGCACAGACACAAAAACTTCTTCACAAAGAGATGAATTAGGGCAAACTTTGTCTCCTATCACAAATTGTTTGAACAGACTTTGCTCAATGCTTATGCAACTTGTGCTTCCTTTAACGGCCCTTAAAATAATCATTTTATATGTCTAGTGTTATGAGAAAAGAAGGCCCAAAGACATGTCCACGGATTAGAATCAAAATAGTACTGAAAAACTGTTTTTCTTAAATCTCGACAGCTAGAGGTGTCGAGGTGCTGTCAAGTAGCTGTCGTGCCACAGGGCTGGAACAACTTTTTAAATCTTCATAGATGTAGCTGTTGAGCCAGCTGTCGAGCTTTAATGAAGAGCACTTCTCAACTTGTTTCTTGGACAGACTTGCATGGCTTTAACACTTGATCTTGAAACCTTGTTTCTTGAAGTATCAAAAACATCTTAGATCTACCTAATTACAAGTAAAGTGCATTTTGTCAAATGATTAGCCAATTACATAAAAGAATGATATATGTTCTTTTCAAGTGAACCACATATATCCTAACACTCCAAAATACTCCCCGCTTGTGGAGTACATTCATGCAAGTATTTTCTTACTTTGCTTGTTTCTTTCACAATTTTATCTTGTTCTTGTTTTCTTTTCATATGCATGTTCTTGTTTCTTTTGAATTATTTTTGTGTACTCTCCCTCTATCCTTTCTTTCAAATTCACATGCTTAGTTTAGGTTCTAATACAGTAATTGATTAACATCAGGGACAGAACTAGGATTCGAAGTCGAGGGGGGAAAATATAATTTTTTTTTAGGGGGAAAATGTAATTTTCCTTGGGCTTATTTTCTAAAATCTTAAATATATACCTACTATTTAATATTTTAAAAAATTTAGGGGGCGGGGGCGGGGGCGGGGGCGGGGGCACAGCCCCCCTTAACCTGTATGTGGTTCCGTCCCTAATTAACATGCATAGATCTAGGGTTAAACTTCTTTTTAAGTTCTTTTTAGATCTACAAGAAATTTATTATCAAAGCTTCATTCTTTTTCTTTCTAATGAAGACCAAATCTGTATTTTTCATTAAAATACATATCTTAATTTTTCACAAAAATCTAATTTGTATTTTTCATTAAAATAAAGATCTGAATTTTGAACAAAAAATATAATCTGTATTTTTCATTGAAATATAGATCTAATTTTTTTTTTAACAAAACTAGATTTGTATTTTTCATTAAAATACAAATATGATTTTTTTAACAAAAATCTAATATGTATTTTTCATTAAAATACAGATCTAAATTTTCTAACAAAAATCTAATCTGTATTTTTCATTGAAATACATATCTAGATTGTTTTTCTCTTTAACAAAACCAGATTTGTATTTTTTACTAAAATACAAATATGAATTTTTTAACAAAAATATAATCTATATTTTTCATCAAAATTGTTGGGTTAAAGTGAATTGACCTTTTGCAAATTAATTAATTACCCAAGTTAATTAATTAGATCAAATTACATGCAATGACGTGGCAGCACAAACAAATCACCAACTAAACTAAATGTAGCAGAAGAAAAATTTGATACGGGTGATTTATTTACGAATGGGAAAAACCACTAGGACAAAACCCCATTGAGTGAATTTAAGGTCACCATTCCCAAGAATCCACTATTATCAATCACAAGTGGTTACAAGTATAAGGAATCTTATCAAACCCTTTGGCCTATCCCGAAATACCAACCTATAGTTGAACCCTTACTCCAATACTCAATTGGATTTGTATTGTAGTGGCAATCTTTCCATTCAATGCATGAATCTCAGTACATGACTAACCAATGATGCATGGTTCCCAGTATGTGGCTAACTCCAGCAACTTGAAAAGGTTGTTGGCTGCAAAGTTCTTCAGTTCATCGACAATGAAGATCTGGAAGCTCCTTGGTCATAGAACCCTTGGTGTAAAAATGCACTAGCTTCTTCAGCGAGAATAATGAACTAGGAAATATCTGCTTGTGCTCTCTTGTGCGACAGCCTTTAAAATAAGCCTTATATATATCTAGAGTTGTGAGAAAAGAAACCCTATACAAATATTTTAGCATAGGTCGAAAATTAGATCTAGAGATTCTGATTTCGTAAGTCTTGACAGAAACAGCTTGTGTCGAGCTTCAACATTAAATCTTGATAGAAAGGATTCTGTCGAGCTTTAGTGAACATCTCTTCTTCACTTTTTTCTTGATCAGACCTTCATGGCTTTAACACTTGACTTGAACAACATGTTTCTTAAAGTCTTAAACTCATCCTAGATCTACCCAATTACAAGTAAAGTGCATTTTGTCAAAGAATTAGTCAATTACATAAAATATGTCCCTAACAAAAATATAGATCTGTTTTTTTTTTTTCTCTTACAGAACCGGACCTGTATTTTTCATTAAAATATATATCTGAATTTTTTTTTTCCTTTAACAAAGCCAAATTTGTATTTTCATTCAAATACATATTTGAAATTTTTTAACAAAACCAAATATGTGTTTTTCATGAAAATTTACACATTAATAAAAATTTATTTTCTTTCCATTTATAAAAATAAAAACTAGATCTAAAATTTTTTATATAAAAAATTCATTCTTTTCATCATAGAAACTCAAATCTAGATTTTTCAATAATCAATCTCATCAAACTTTTTCCTTTTCATACAAAATAAATTTGCAAACCTAGGACCCTTAAATAGTGGATTAACCTTAGATCTAGAATTTAACATGGAATTTGTTACATTTAAATAATATACAAGGGTACCAAAATGATCATTTTAAAGTCTAGAAGACCGGACTTAGTCCGAGTAGGATGCGTGCCTAACAACTTCCCATTCTGTAACCTGGCTCCCAAACATAAGAATCTTAGGTTTGTAGAGATAATGTCTTATTTTCTTTTGATAGATTGTAATTAGGAAAAAAAAAAAAAAAAGCCTTTTATTTTTCTTACTAGATTGTAACTAGGAAACAAAGTTATGTACAACTCTTTTTATCAAGATGTATTTATTCAAATCAATGAGAATATGAACTATTCAAATATTTTGTATTTTTTTAGTATAGTTTTCTTATTTTTCTTATAAAATAAGTGGCGACTCCACATCAACCCCAAAAAGATAGGTGCCGATGCCTTTTTCTTTTGATTGAGAGCACCAAAAGTTCTAGTCTCTCACAATTGCAACCCTACTAGGGATGTCGAGGGATAAGCTACATTAGACTTAGGATGATCCAATTAAGTACCCTTGTGTTTGTATGACATATTTTTTGCTTGTATAATATTGCTTATGTTTGTATGATATTGTATGGAATGTTGTTTGTTTATAGCTTTTCCTAACTCTCATTTTGTATGCCATAAAACAACAATTATGTATGAACCAATCTCAAAACCTGGTGATAGTAACCATGGATCACTGGTCTTCCTTACATTCGGGTATCCAATGGTGAACTTACCAACTCATAGTCCAATGTCATTGGATCATTTCTTGTTAACTGAAATGGATAAACCATGTCATTTGGACCAACACAACGTTCATTACGTTACAAGTTGGGTGGTGTAATGTCTTAGCTATGGGAAACAATTACACAACAAACCCACCCTACAATGTAATGACTTAGAACCTCTCCTTTGGCTAGTCCAAGTAAAATTGCATTGCATCATGTGTGTGTTTGTTTTGATTGATTGGATTGAAATAGATGAGGACATAGCCTTGATTGGGCCAACCTACCTTTTCTTAGGGGAAAATCTAGTCAAGATTAGAGGGAAGAATTCAAAGAGAACCGAAGAGTGATAGCCAAAAAAGTTCTAGTTCTAGGCCTATTACAGTATTGAAACCATTGTGCATAGAAGGCACCCCACAACGCCAACATCGCAACCCAATGTTTGATTCACAAGACAACCAAAGCAACAAAAGATCAGAACACTTTGTCACTATGGAAGAAGGAGATGAACACTAGAATGCTGAAGAACAAATGAATACCCAAGAACAACTAAATACAATGGTATCTAGCCAAATCAAACTGAGGGTAGATATAAATCTCGTGGTGCAACAATTCCAGAATATGAAGAATGGTCAAGAAGGAGACAAGACTGATCAAACCTCCCCTATCATGGAAAATGAAAAGAGGATCAATGAGAAGATGAACAAGATGGAAGAAATGATCAAAAGGGCAAGAAGGATGGATGATCTTATGGACTATCAATCACTTTCTCTCTTCCTAGATGTGAGGCTACCTCCAAAGTTCAAGATGCCAGTGTTGGGAAACTTTGATGGCACTGGCTGCCTTAAGTCTCACTTGAAGATGCACATGAAGGCCATGCAGCCTTTTGGAGCAATTGAAGAGATGTTAGCCTAGATGTTCTAGAGTACTTTGATCGGAGCCAGCCTTAGATGGCTCATTAATGTGGAAGATAATAGAACTCATAATTGGGAAGATATATCTAGGGAATTCCACAATCAATACAAGTACAACACAAAGGTAGATGTGACGAGAAGGGACTTGGAGACTACCAAGCAAGAGCCTAAGGAGTCATGCTTAGCCTTTATAACTAAATGGAAGTCTAAAACTACCTAAATGATGAATAGACCTAATGTAGAGGAACAATTGACAATGGTTGTAAAGAATTGTTGCCTATATATCATAAGTATTTATTCGCTCAATATTTCTGAATTTTAAGGCCTTAATAGCGGTTAGGACTCAAATTGAAGATGCTATAAATAACAGGACTATAACAAAATGAAAAAGCACCTAAATTTAAAAGGAATTTTGGGCCTTCTAACTCTAAAACTGTTGAAATATACAACATATATAAAACTGATCCATACCAACTTATTTCCCTAATGCAACTATCACAAAGACTGCCTCCAAAACCTAGGAGAGAATTCCATGAACTTTACATACCAGCAATTCAGGTGTTTGAAAATTTGAAAGCAAAAGGGTTATTAAAACCCTTGGACCCAAGACCAGTGTTAAATCCATCACTTGCTAGATTTGATGTAAACAAGAGGTGTGCATACGAACAAGGCTTAGGACATGATACTGATAGGTGTTATAATCACCACCATGCAATTCAGGATTTGATAAACACAAAGTGATTGCACCGCCTACAAGGCCTAATATCACCAACAATCCTTTGCCTAATCATAATTTTGGGAGGGGATTAAGAACCAACTATTCATTTCCTAAAGAAGAAGAAGAAGAAGAAAAGGACCCATTTGATTTGATCTATGTCATTACGGAATGCTTTATGCTAACTTAGGAGGAGTTAATGGGTATTTCATACACAACAGGATATGACATACGGAATGAAGACAATCTAGAAATCCCAAATGATTCAACACCCAAATATGGGGGGAGACACTTCAAACCCCACTCAGATAATTCAACACCCACTTATAGGGGAGACACTTCAAACCCCAAGATATTGAACCAAGTGACCTGTCAAAAAATTGCCCACATCACAAGGGATGAAACACTTTAAACCCCCACTTTTATAAACTAGTAGAAGCCCTGAAAAAAGTAGCCAAGCCAACACCCAATGAAGAGGATAAGGTTCTTAAGCAACTATAGAAGACACAAGCAAACATATCTCTATAGGGTTTGCTCATGGCCTTATACAAATACCGCTAGAATTTAGTGGATCTTCTCAATCGAATTCAGGTCCCTACAACCATCACTTCTCAAGACTTGAACACCATGATTGGATCTATAAGTAGAGAGCTTACTATTTCCTATTCTAACAAGGGCATATTACTGTGGATGCCAAGGAAAAGAGGATACTAGTGGTTTTGATTGATGATGGAAGCACTTTGAATGTGTGCCCATTGGAAACCACACATTGTTTGGGTTTGAGAAGATTTTGTGCCATTTGATCAACATGTAAGAGCATATGGACAATGACACTAGAGCTCACCATAGGACCTATGGTTCACAAGGTGGACTTCCAAGTGCTAAACATAGCTTCATGCTTCAACATGCGTCTTGGGTGGCCATGGATTCATGATACAAAAGCTGTGCCTTCATCTATATACCAGAAAGTTCGATTTCCACATGAAGGAGCTATAGTTACTATATATAGGGACACCCTAAGCCTCCCAAAACCTATTTTTAGTATCCAATTTGAAAATGAGCTTAGATGGTTTTGAGATTGAAAAGCACAATTTTGAGAGAATGGTAGAAGAAGTTGAAAAGATTCCTAAAGATCTTGACCCTTATCGTAATAATAATTTTGTAGAAATGATGCGAAAGATGAGATATTTCCCAAGAATGAGGCTAGGGAAGACTGTGAAAGGGCCAGTAGCCAAATCCCCAACAGTTGTCACAGCCACACCACTTTTTGGGTTGGGCTATAAGCCTACAGATGAAGACTTACTAGAGATGGAATTGAAGAAGATGGCTCGTGCAAAAGCTAAGGCAAAGGGACTTCCTTGCCCTTCGGATCCTTTAAAGCTGAACACTTCTACACTGAATGGGAAATTCATCAAAGTTGGAGATTGCTAGTGTTACTAGGGGTTTCCTAAACCAAGATATGATCTGGAGTTGAAAAGGATGTTGCTTGGATTTGAATTGTTCCTTGATTGTGACACAAAGCTTCCCGAAGCAAAGGAAAGAAACACAGATTTGGTCCCAATTGACTGGGCATATTATATGGATCTAGATGCTATGACTACATTGTTAGGTGATGCTATTTTTAAAATAGAAGAGGAAGAATATTAGGAAGCCAATCAGCATGCATAGAAGGATCCTTATGAAGGAAGAATGGATGATGAAGATGATGAAGAGAGAGAAGCTCCTAGTGATAACAATGAAGACAGTGATAGTGAAGATAGTGACAGTGAAAACTGTGATAGTGATGATAATGAAGACAATGATGGTGGAGATAGTGATAGCGAAGATAGTAACATTGAAGGAAGTGACAGTGAAGACTATGATAGCAAAGACAACAGTAATGATAGGTGTAGACACTTCATTTTGCACCTAGAATTTAATCTTGGAAGATGACTAGAGTGACCATTCCTATATCCGAAATTTGGAGTTGCATTACATGCATTAATTCATTCATTAAATATCATAAAAATGATCTTGAGATTCTAAAAATCACAACAGTATATCCGATTCCTGAATTGGACTGTCAGATTAAAAGATATCATGAGATCAAGTTTTCATGGTCTACATGCATTTTGTTTGGGTGAATTTGACCATACATAATTAATTTAAATTAATTATGATTGGTTAAGCAATTAAAATTAATTAAATTATTTTGTGATTGGTTGTTGGTTAGTGTCAAAAATAAGCTTGCTTGCATGGGAATAAAGTGGATAATCAGATAACAAAGAAGTTGTGGATAATCAAGTTTTTTTAGAATATTTATTTACAAGATAATTATCACTTTAAAGAACTAAATATCAAGAAAAAAGGGATTAATTTTTAGAATACAAATCGAAAATGCATCTAGGTGCAAATTTCGGATAAAAAATCCTTAAAAAAGGAGTCCAAATCGAACCAAAATTCGAACACGGGCCTGGTATCCAAGAGGCACTCTTGGAGTACTGATCGGCATAAGGCAAGTGCCGACTGGCCCAAATGCTCAACTCGACTTAGGAGCTTTCTGATTGAGATAAAGCCTATCTTTTTCTTTTTTTTTAGAGATAAGGACGCATTCCAATTCGTATCCAATCTCATTCAACTTATTTTTTAAGCATTCCAACCTCTATAAATAGAGGAAAAAGATTAGAATTAAGAGCTCTTCTTTTCTGACTTCTCTGCTTCCCTTGTGTTAAAGACGTTCTAGAGGCTTTTGCTTTAAGAACTTCTTTTTTGTAAGTAAAGTATTTTAGACCTCAAAGAAGTGAAAACTTCTTTGATTTTTAAAATATTCTTTTATTTGAAGAGCATGCTCATGCAAGAGGTATTTAGTTTCATTTCATGAGTTTGGTTAATATGTTTGATTTTATTATGCCTTATTCTTAATTCATGTGTTGCCATGCTTAGATATTTTGTTGGAATTTTCTTTGACATGTTCTTTAGTTGATTGTTTGTTTTAATTTTTTCTTCAATTTCAAAATTCGCTAATGATCATCAAAACCTTTTTTTTAATTCAAAACTGGTCTGTATTTTCATTAAATACATATCTGCATTTTTTTTTGTCACAAAACTAGTTTGTATTTTATTAAATACAGATCTGTATTTTTTCTGGTCACAAAACTGGTTTGTATTCCATTAAATACAAATTTGTATTTTTCTTCAAGTCAAACTCATTTGTATTTTCATTAAATACAAATCTAAATTTTTTTCAACCCCAAAACAGATCTGTATTTTCATTAAATATAGATTTGAACATTTTTTAGAATAAGTTTTTCTTTTTTATAAAATTGCAGATTTTGAAATTTCAAAGAAGGAATTAAGAATTAGGTTAAAGTCTTTCTTTTTAATATGTGGTGCATTCATAATAAGTTTGTCTCATGAATATGAATCCTCTTTAAAAATCCATTTTTCTTAATTTTTCAGAACATATTTAATTTTTCCTAACAAAATCTTTCTTTTTACCTTTTACAAAAATAGATCTGATTTTTTACTAATCAAATCTTCTTCTTTTTTAACTTATAAAAACAGATATGATTTTTTTTTTTTTTACAAATCAACTCTTATTTATTAATTTTTCACAACAAATCTAATTTTTCTTAACAAAATCTTTCTTTTTACCCTTTACAAAAACAAATCTGATTTTTACCAACCAAATCTCATTTTTTAACTTTACAAAAATAGATCTAATTTCTATTAACCCAATCAAATCCCTTTTTTTTTCCCTTTACAAATACATATCTGATTTTTACAAATCAAATCTTATTTTTTTATCTTTCAAAATAGATCTGAATTTCCTTTAAAAAGAGGACATTATTCATAAGGCAGATTTGTTTAAATTAATTTTTGTCAATTGTTTGTCATGTGTAATATAACATTTCATTTAACATCATACAAAAAGGGTATATAATGGTCATTAGAGTCCAGAAGACTAGACTCTGTCTAGGCAGAATGGGTGCCTAACACTTTCCCATTTTGTAACCTAGCCCTCGAACTTAGGATTATGGTTAGTAGATTAGTGTTTTGTTTTTAATTTTGGTAGATTGTAAATAGGACCAAAGCTTTGTATTTTATTTTATTTTTTTTGCATAGATTGTAACTAGGACAAAAGCCTTGTAAGGTTAATGTACCAAATTGAACTTTTTTTTATTCAATCAATGACATTTGATGTATTTTGAATATGGAATTGTATTTAATTTTTCTTATTTTTTTTATAAAAAATAAGTGGCGACTCTACACCACTACCCAAAAGAGAGGTTCCTTAAAGCACCCAAATCTTTTTTTTTTAGAGCACCCAAGTTCCCCGTCTCTCACAGTGGCGACTCTACTAGGATGTCGAAGGCTAAGCTTCAAGTTAGACTTTAAGTGACCAATTATATACCCTTGTTTTTTTGTATGATGTTGTTTGTTTGTTTGTTTGTCTATGTCTTGAGATGTTTGTATGATATTTTTTGTTTGTGTTTCCATGTTGATTGTTAAGAGCTTACTCTAACTGTCATAGTGTGTGCCACCAAAACAAAAAATATGCATGTACCCATCTCAACTTGTGGTGTTAGTAACCATGGATCATTGGTTTTCATTAGATTCGGGTACCCAGTGGTGAATTCACCAACTCATAGCCTAAAGTCACTAGATTACTTCCTATTAACTATAAAGGATAGACCATGTCGTTATGCTCATTACATTACAAGTTAGGAGGTGTAACGTCCTAGCTATGGGAAATAATGAAACAACAAATCCACTCTACAATGTAATGACTTAGAACTTACCCTTAGGTCGATCCATGTTAAAATTGCATTGCATTTTGCGTGTGTTTGTTTGGTTGGTAGATTGATGTAGATGGTGACCTAGTTTTGTTTGACCTAGCCAAGCCTTTTATTAGGTGAGAATTTGGTCAAAATTAGAGGGAAGAGTCCAAAGAGAATCTAAGACCGACATTCAAGCTAGTATTTCCAGTTCCAAGCCCATCACGGTATTGAAACCCATGAGCATAGAAGACACTCCACTACTGCAAGTCACAATCCCATGTTCGACTTACAAGACAGCCTAAGCCATAAGAGGTCTGAAAACTCCATCACTATGGTGGAAGGGGGAGAGCATCCAAACACTGAAGAACCTATAAACACTCAAGAGCTATTAAACACCATGGTAGCTAGTCAAATCCAATTGAGGGAAGACATGAACCTTATCGTACAGTAGTTTTAGAACCTGAAGAGTGGCCAAGAGGAGAACAAGATCAATCATAATCCCCCAACCATGGAGGGTTAGAAGAAGATTAACAAGAGGATCAACAAGTGTTTTGGCTTTTGTCATGCAATTCAAGATCTAATAGACACTAAGGTGATTGCACCGCCTACAAGGCCAAGCATCACTAATAATCCCTTGCCCAACCACAATTTTGGGAGAAGACCGAGGATTAATTGCTTGATGACTGAAGATGAAGGAGAAGAGGACCTGTCTGAGTTGATTTGTGGTTTACCCAATTACTTTATGATGACATGGGAAGAGTTGATGGGTATGACATCCACTACAAGGTATGATATATGGATTGAAGATGTTACAAAAACCCCAAATTACCCGATATCAACAAATGTGGGGAGACACTTCAAACCCCAAGCGAACTACCCAACAATATAAATGGAGGGAGACACTTCAAACCCCTATCAAATTACCCAACACCCACATATAGGGGAAGACATTTCGAACCTTTATCAAACAACCCAATACCTATATACGGGGGGAGACACTTCAAACCCCAATCAAATGACCCAACATCCACATATGGGGACAAACACTTCAAACCCCAAGATACCGATCTAAATGACCCATCAAAAATCGTCCACATTACAAGTGGGGGAGACACTTCAAACCCCCATACCTAGAGACAAACAACCTGATAGAAGCCTTGACAAATCTACCCAACAAACACCCACTGAAGAGGATGAAGTCCTCATACAAGCACTGCCAAAATTTGGTAGACCTTCTCAATCAAATTCAAGTTCCTACAACCACTACTCCTCAAAATCTAAATGCCATGATTGGGTCTATAAGTAGGGAACTCACTATTTCCTACTTTGACAAAGATTTGATGAAAAAGGGGAAGCACCATAATGGCCCATTACACATTACTATAGATGCCAAAGGCAAAAGGATTCCAATGATTCTAATTAATGATGGAAGTGCCTTAAATGTGTGTCCTTTAAAGATTTCGAGTTACTTGGGCCTAAGTATTGAAGATTTTGTACCGACTGATTAGCATGTGAGGTCATATGACAATAGTAGAAGGTAGGTCTTGGGAATCGTGACATTGAAGCTCACTATAAGGCCAATGATCAAGAAGGTGGAATTTCAAGTCCTGAACATAGCTTTACGTTTCAATATGCTCCACAGGCGACCATGAATCTATGATACAGAGGCCGTACCTTCATCCTTATACCAAAAGGTTTGGTTTCCAAATGAAGGAGCCATAGTTACCATATACGGTGATACTTTGACCATACTGAAGCCCATTTTTGGTATTGATTTTGAGAAGGAGCCATTGGCCTTGGATGACTTTGAAATTGAAAAGCCTAGTTTTAGAAGAAGAGAAGAAGAAGTGGAGAAGATCCCTATGGACTTTGCTCCCTGTAGCAACAATAATGTGGTGGCAATAATGAGGAGAATGAATTGCCTTCTGGGGATGAATTTAAGGAAGACTGTGAAGAAGGCAACTACTCAAGTCCCAATAATTCCCATTGCCACACCACCTTTTGGGCTAGGTTATAAGCCTACTGAAGATGACTTACTAGAAATAGAGGTGAGATGACAACGCTATTGGGGATCCCTTGAATTGAGGTATGATCCTGAGTGGAAAACAATGGTGCTTGGGTTTGAGCTGTTCTTTAATTATAACAACAAGATTCTAGAACCAAAGAAGGAAGACACAATTGGGTCCCGATTGATTGGGCCGATTACATGGACCCTGATGCAATGACTACGCTTTTAGGAGATGCCATTTGCAATATAGAAGAAGAAGAGTACTGGGAAGCTTGCCAACATGCATTGAAAAGCCCATATGAAGCACGAACAAGTAATGCAGATAAGGAAAGCGGAGAAGCCCCTAGTGATGATGATGAAGGTAGCAACAGTAAGAGTGATAGTAGTAGTGATAGTAGCAGCAACAACAATGGAAATAGTGAGGATGACAGCAATAGTGATAGTGAAAGCAAAAAATAGTGAAGACTATGATAGCCAATCTAGTGGCAATGATTAGGGTGAACCCCTAGTGATAAAGAAGATGAAGATGTAGGAACTTTCTATCAAGACCTCTTTGATGATGACGTGGACTACTATGATGGAGATATAGAAGATGATGCTGAAGCTGAACCTATAGATATGGAGAATGGTGTTGAAAGTGAAGAAAATGAGCTTAAAAATGTGCTGGAAGCTATAGGAGATGAGGTGGAAGTTGAAGATGAAGATATTGATTAGATAGATTATGATGATTGCCCCTATGGGTGGCCCTCGGATTGGAGCTGCATTATTGATGTTAGATTAAGGTCATGCCCTTAATATGACAAGCATGGTAGAGAAATTCCTAAGTTAGGGTCATTACACAATTCAAAAATTGGCTTACTGACCCCATGCACTAAAGAAAAGGATGACATAGTTGCTACATTGGCCACCCTAGACAGAAAGCTGATGATCCACAGTTTCAGAAACTTAATACTAGAGAGTCTTGAAGATGAAGATGAGAAAATGGAAGGGAATGAATTATGATATCTCCCCCAATACATCCACCCAAGCAACAAAGGAAAGCAAGATCTATTTGATGAGTGGATGGATAGTACAGAGCGTCTGGATGCTTATGTGACTGACAAGTCCACATATATTGAGATTGATGGTGAAGGCACGGATTATATGGATGAAGACCCTATGGTACTGATTCTGAGGAAAGAAGGAACTCACTAGGACCCACTTGCCATTGTTGAAGCCACAACCAAGTTGAAGAATTGGGCATGGGAGGGAGCCAATCACTCCTACCAAAGACATTTTTTTTTGTCCCTATTAAGTCTGTTCCTGCTAGTATTACTATTCCTATTGAGTCTGTTTATGATCGTATTCCTATAAAGTCTATTTTCGTTGAGTCTGTTGAGAACTCTTTTCCTTATAATATGTTTTTTGATTTTGCTTATTTGTTGGCTTTGAATGTTTTATTTTGAAATTGGTAAAGAAACTCTTTATAATAAGGAATTAAAACAAGGGCATGTAAAATCTATAAAAGAAGAAACCCAACCTGTTAACTTGGGAATTGATGATAAACCTAAGATGATACAAGTGGGCAATACCCTAACCTCCTTTGACAAAGATGCATTAGTTGCCTTAGTGATAGAATTCAAAGAGGTATTTTCATGGTCATACAAAGACATACCTGGGATTGATACAAATATAGTGCAACATTGCATTCCAACAAATCCAACCATGACCTTCTCCATCAACATCCATGTTTGCGAGCTTGTCAAATACATAATCCTCCAATCGTTCTATGTTGTCCATCCACCAAATAAATCTTGCCTCCCTTTATTACTTGGGTGGACATATTTGGTGAGTACTTTGACTCACTACATCCCATTCCCTTATCATCTTCCTTAAGACTCTCTAAGGTTAAATTCCTAAAGCTATGGATCATCAATTTTCTGTCGAGCATAGCCAATCTTGCATCTATTTCATCTTCTTCATTAGTGTCTGTAGTTAATGAGCCAAACTCTAAGTTATGAAATGGATCGAGTTTAGGAATCTCATGACCATACTTATCATATTGGGGGCCTGATTTTGGACCGGCATCTATAATGCAACTCCAATCTTAAGGTCATTCATAAGGGTATTCATCATAAACCCCCCTACAACTTCCTCATCATCTTCTATGTCTTCATAATAATGGTCCACTCCTTCATAAGAATTTGTACATTAAAGGCTTCTGCATTCCCATCTTCTCTATCTCTATTCTCATCACTAGGGGCTTCACCCCTATCATTACTATTGTCTTTACTATCATAGTCTTCAATATTACTTCCCCTATTGTCACTATCTTCGCCATTGCTGTCTCCACCATCACTGTATTCACTATCATCACTATCATTGTCCTCACTATCACTATCTTCACTGTCACTGTTTTCACTATCACTATCTTCACTCTTACTATCTTCATTGTCACTGTCTTAATTGTCATCACTAAGGGCTTCTCCCTCTTCATCATCTTCATTATCCATCTTTCTTTCGTAAGTATCCTTTAGCTCATATTGATAGGTTTCCCAATATTCTTCCTCTTCTTTGTTAAAAATAGCATTACCTAACAATGTAGTCAGAGCATCTAGATCCATATAATCTACCTAGTTAGTTGGGACCCAATCTATGTTTCTTCCCTTCACTTTGGGAAGTTTTGTGTTGCAATTGAGGAACAATTCAAATATAGGCAACATCCTTTCAATTCCAAATCATATCTTGATTTAGGAAACCCCAGTAACGCTGGCAATCTCTAGCTTTGATTAATTTCCCATTCAATGTAGGAATGTACGCCTTTAAAGGCTCTAAAGGGCTAGGAAGTCCCTTTGCCTTAGCCTTTTCATGAGCCATCTTCTTTAATTCTATCTCCAATAAGTCTTCATCTGTAGGTTTATAGCCCAACTTGAAAAGGTGGCGTGGCTCTGACAATTGTTGGGGACTTAACTACTGGCCCTTTTATGGTCTTTCCTAGGCTTATCCTTGGAAAATAGCTCATCTTCCTCATCATGGTTACAACATTATTGTTGCCATAGGGGTCAAAATCTAGAGGAATCTTTTAAACTTCTTCTATCATTCTTTCAAAACCAAGTTTCTTAATCTTAAAACCATCTAGGGTCACAGGCTCCTTCTCAAATTGGATAATGAAAATAGGCTTTGGAAGGCTTAAAGTGTCCCCAAATATAGTAACTATAGCTTCTTCATGTGGGAATCAAAGTTTCTGGTACAAAGATGAAGGCATAGCTTCTGTATCATGAATCCATACCAGCCTAAGAAACATATTAAAGCATGAAGCTATGTTTAGCACTTGGACCTCCACCTTTTGAACCATAGGCCCTATGGTGAGCTCTAATGTCATTGTCCCCAAAACTTCCCTTAAGCTGTTATCATATGCTTTTACATGTTAATCAGATGGCACAAAATCTCCCATACTCAAACCTAGAAAACTCGTGGTTTTTAATGGGCACACATTTAAAGTGCTTCCATCATCAATCAAAACCATTGGTATCCTCTTTCCCTTAGCATCCACGGTAATATGCAATGGACCATTATGACGCTTCCCCTTTTTAGTCAAATCCTTGTCAAAATAGGAAATAGTAAGCTCTTTACTTATAGATCCAATCATGGTGTTCAAGTCTTGGGAAGTGGTAGATGTGGGGACTTGAATCTGATTAAGAAGATCCACCAAATTCTAGCAGTGTTTATATGAGGCCACGAGTAAACTCCATAGAGATATGTTTGCTTGTGTCTTCTATAGGTGCTTAAGAACCTCATCCTCATCTTTGGGTGTTTTCTAGGCTACTTTGTTTAGGGCTTCTTCTAAGTTATCTGTTTCCAAATGTGAGTGTTTGAAGTGTTTCCTTCCTCTTGTGATGTGGGCAATTTTTGATGGGTCACTTGGTTCAATAATTTGGGGTTTGAAGTGTCTCCCCCCCATATGTGGGTGTTAAGTCATCTGAGTGGGGTATGAAGTGTCTCCCCCCCATATATGGGTGTTGAATCAACAGGGATTTCTAGATTGTCTTCATTCCATATGTCATATCCTGTTGTAGATGAAATACCCATTAACTCCTCCCAAGTTAGCGTAAAGCATTCTAGAAAGGCATAGATCAAATTAGATGGGTCCTTTTCTTCTTCTTCTTCTTCTCTTCTTCTTCTTTAGGAAATAAACAGTTGATCCTTGGTCCCCTCCCGAAATTATGATTAGGCAAAGGATTGTTGGTGATATGCTTTGTAGATGGTGCAATCACTTTTGCATCTATAAAATCCTGAACTGGATGGCGGAGATTATAACACCTATCAGTGGCATTTCCTAGGCCTTGGTGGTATGCACACCACTTATTCACATCAAATCTAGCAAGTAATGGATTTGGGACTGGTCTTAGGTCCAAAGGTTTTAATTATCCTATTGCTTTCAACTTTTCAAACATTTGACCTGCTGCCATGTAAAGTTCATGGACTTCTTTCCTAGGCCTTGGAGGCAGTCTTTGTGATACTTGCATTGGGGCAATGAATTGGTATGGATCAGTTTTATATATGTTGGATATTTCTACAGTTTTAGAGTTAGAAGGCCTAAAATTCCTTTTAAATTTAGGTGCTTCTTCATTTTTTATAGTCTTATTATGTATAGCATCTTCAATTGGAATCTTAGCCGCTATTAAGGCCTTAAAATTTGGAAAATGTTGAGCAAATAAATACTTAGGATATATAGGCAACAAATTCTTTACAACCATTGTCAATTATTCCTCTTCATTAGGTCTATTCATCATCTAGGCAGCTTTAGACCTTCATTTAGTTATCAAGGCTGAGAATGACTCCTTAGGTTCTTGCTTGGTAGTCTCCAAGTCCCTTCTCCTAAGGTTTAACATAAAACTAGGGTATTACATTATTTTTATTATGGAAATTTGGAGTTTTCTCATCTCTAGGAATTGAACATATCTTTTATGTTATAAATGCAGATATATTTCATTCTTGTATTTAAGACTTGGGTAGGAATAAGAGCAACCATACTGTTAGGTTCTAAATATTTAGGAATAAATGTTTTGGTTTTAAGTTTATGTATGTTAGCAAACCAAGTACTAAAACATGTCTAGTTTAAGATTTTTAGGTCTTAGAATAGTATTAGACATTGCTCAAGATGGTTCAAGTTAAGATTCAAGAACAGTCAAGTTGTAAAAAGAAGAATTCAAAAACTGCAAGGCTCAACCAACCAAAAATCAATTTCTGTAGAATTAAAATCAGGCCTGAAAGCTTGCAAAACATTTAGAGTTTGTGTCCAACACTACTAGGTATAAAAGGAAAACCCTAAATTAAGTTTTAGAAGCCCTAGAGAGTCTTGTGAGTTACTCCTATGAGATTTGAGAGGTTTTGTAACCTTCTAATCAATAAGCATCTACTATAAAGAATATCCATATATGAGAACCAGTGGAGAGAAGTTGCTGCATACAAGATCAACTACTGTTGATGGTCTAAAACTTTGAGTGGGATCTCAAAGTCACAAATGAGGGTGTTTGTGTGCAACAAATTCAGATAGAAGAGTCTGTAGATTCAGAGCTGCGTGTGGTCACGTGAGTAAGTACTACAAGAGATAGCATTAGATTTAGAGAAAAATCTATTGTAAAACTCCCATTTTATTTAGTGAATTTGTACCCTCCCCAAGTTTTTTACTTTGAAATTAGATGGTTTCATTGGTTTTCTTGGGTCATCATATCACTTGTCTTCTTTATTTTTTTGCATTAAGTGATATGATTGTTTGTGTCTAACTTAAATTTAAATAATAAACCTAAGTAACAACTTAGTTAATTAATTAAGTTAAATAATCTAAGTGTTCAGGGGTCTAAATAACTAACACATGCATTAGCATATAGTAGTGTTGCAAGTTTGATGGTTAGTTTCCATTCCATAATTTATATGGAAATTTCTTCATCCTCCTGTATGAAACTCTATTATATAGATGAAACTCTTTTTTTTTTTTACCAAACCATTTTATTGGAGTCTTTTTTTTTTTTTTTTTTGAACTTTGGTATTTTATTTTGATGTTCCTCACAAAATATAGAAAATCACTTGAAAAGTATTCACCACCTCTAACACTTATAAAATTTACCATTGTGCACTCTTGGAGTGATGGTCACTCCATAAGAACAAAATCTTTATGGGGTGGAGGGCAAGGGCCGGGATTCAAGTCTCCATGAGAAATACTTACACACATATACAGTTAGATTAAACTAAAATAATGTTTCTATCTTTGTATAAAAAATAAATAAATAACACTCATAAAATTTTAATTTTCCTGTCTTTGTTATATTTAACTTCACTTTATACTTTTTTTTTTTTTGATAGGTCACTTCATACCATTTGAATATGTCAAAAGATTGATTCTTATTTCTATTCAATACACACTTCAATCTAGAGAAATCAATAAATGAAAAAAAAAATCACCTCAAATTAATAAACCATATAGGTCACATACACCTTAACAAGAAACTTATGGATGAATATTATGATTGTTTGCACTGGTTCATATAATTAACATAGAAACAATACCATAATAGGTCAATCATAAATGCTTTAAATATACAATGACTATATTTAAACTTTGCACACAGTTAATCAATTAGAAGTGCTATGTCTACAACATTTTTATAACATTTTCACAACAAATCGTAGGTGATTAGTTATTATTGGTTCAAATTTGAACTTAACACTAAGATTACTTTTTTGCCCCAACAATAACAACCAGTAACAACATACCACTTCAGATTTATTGTAAAAATATTGTGAAGATATTGTGAATATATCATTTTTCTTAAATAATAACCTATACATGCCAACATTACTAGTTAACAGATAAATTTTCCTCAAACAATTCGAATTGGTGCATGCAAATATGATATTGAACATATATTCCATGGAAATCAAATTCATCCACTCATCATTTAAGTTTAGATATAACTGTTTCCTTTTTATATGTTTGTAGCAATATCAACTACGTTAGGCAACTGAGCAATTAAAACCATTGTCAGTAGCCATTAAAACAAAAGAAATCACCATACTTCCATATATTAAATAGATTATACAAAGATTCAAATCATTTAACCACATAGAAAATTAATTATTATTCTAAAATTTTCTCACTTTAAAAATAGATGATTTGCAACACATGCAATAACTCTAAAATTGGAACTTCATCCATCAATTCAAATTGACATTCAAATTTCCTATGAATCATAAAATTCGTACCTTGAATGTTCAATCGTGAACATGACTTTTACTGCAACACTAGCCTCTGAGCACGCATTCACGCGCGTGCTCAGAGGCTCTTCTATTTTTTGAGTAAGGGTTAATTTAGAGCATCTATTATAATTTGGGATTACTACATTTTTCAATCACAAAAAAAAAAAAAAAAAAAAAAAAACCTAGGGGTGTGATGACTATTATGTGCAATGAAATAATTTTTCAGCGCCCCCCTAGGTTTTTTTTTTTTTTTTTTTTTGTGATTGAAAAATGTAGTAATCACAAATTATAATAAATGCTCTAAATTAACCCTAACCCAAAAAATAGAAAAGCCTCTGAGCACGCACTCACGCGCGTGCTCAGAGGCTAGTATTCCGTAACTATTATCCATTTTTACCAATTTTATTTATGCAATAATCTACATGTTCTTGATTGGAAGATGATGCAATAATTTAGTATTAACCTTTAGGAGGAGGAAAAAAAGATCCTCTGAATAAATCTTATAAATAGTGCATATATTGAAAATGCATAATAAAATTGTAACAATAAAACTACTTACAAAATACATGTGATGACCTTTACAAAAGCTATTATGAAGAAGTTGATGGATCAATGTAGAAAACTGAAATATTTACATCAGGTAAAACTGTAAAATAATGCACTACATCTAAAACATGGAATAGATGAACTTATTAATATTATGTCGGCTACGGCGAAGAAGTTGGTGGAGCAATGCTATTTGTTCCACATTCTCATTGCTTTCCAGTAGCATTTGCAATGAACCTATGATACAAAATGTGTTAGTTTGTGTTATTAATAGAGACTTTAAAACGTACATAATAATAATAAGCACAATAAATATGAAGCATAAACTTGTGAAATGAAATATTTGAACTGACCTTGTGATGATATTGCATAACTCCATGTATGTGAAATGGTTTACTTTAGCTTGGGACTTGAAGAACTATCATTTAATTACCAAAAAAAAATTTAAAAAAAATTATATAAAAACTATGTAATTAAGGTATGTAACATTTTCTATGGAATAGTAAATTAATAAGATTTTTTTAAAAGAAAATGTTCCTAAAAAGATCCTAAAATTTAATAACTATGTTTAAAAAAATCTCATGTTCTATCCATGTACTATTTTAAAAAAAATCTCACTTTCTATTCCTCGTTTAAAAGCTACCCAACCACCTGGTACATGACTTGCATTTTTGGATTGGGATTTGGATGCTTCTACTAATTTTTACAATAGTTGAGTATCCAATGAGTTTAAAATTGACAAACTATGATTATTAATACTTATATTGCATATTTATAAGATACATAAGTAAATTAATAAGTTTTTTGTTAAAGGACAGACTATAGTGCATCACACTATTTAAAATTTCAAATGATATTTTATTATAACATTAAATTTGTATTAATTGATATGATGATTTATGAAATGATACTTGTGCATTAGTGCTTGCCAGAGATGTAATGAAACGTGTATTGTTGTGTGAAACAAACGAAAGAATTTGTAAAATCGACAAAAGCAAATGGGACTGAGGATAAGAGTATATCTTCGCGTGGGTTATTGGTGGATTAGTGGGAGTAGATAGTTTTAATGTTTGCGTTGTATTTGAACGGTATTATACTATTTTTAGTGTCAGTGGTTTCCTACTGTGGACATAAGTTTAGGAGATGTGGTTCCTTTATTTTAGGTCTTTAATGTTACTTGAGAAGTTACTACTTAAACAGTTGAAGTTATTTTCAAAAAATCTTCACAGTTCCTACTTCCTAGAGGTCAGGATTAATAACATTTATCAATTTTGTTTAATCCAAAATTTTAGTTTTAGTCCTAAAAGTTAGCCACTTACTACACATCCATAACAAAAGTTAAAAATAGTTTAAATTTCAAATATATCAACAACATCAACAACCTTTAAAACTAAGAAAAAGTTACGTAACATTTTTTATGAAGTAGTAAATTAATACTTATGGAAAAAAAATTTAAATTGAATTTGACATAGAATTATACAAATGATAAATATAGTTTCTATTACAAAAGAAATTTTTTTACAACAATTTCTTATATAACAACCACTTTATGTGAGGTTTAATACATATAATAATTCTTGTAAAGTCTCTCACCCGAACTTATCTAATATTCTATTCCAATGACTCCTCAATGCAATCCAAAAAATTTATGCGTACGTGAACCTGAGAGAGATAAAGGAATTAGGGTTAAACCAAGTATTTTAAAATAAAAAAATTAATCAACAAACCAAAGTTAGAATTTAACTCTATCATGGACTCTTTAAAATCTAATCATCAACTATTTAAATAAATAAGTAAATAAAAAAAATTTTAACGCCATTAATTGAACTGGTGAAAAACACTAATAAAGGTGACAATTTTACAGTGAAACGCATAAATGATTATGTTATGGAATTCAAGATAGAGAGATATGCAATCAAAGAAATTAATCCTTCAAATAGAGAGATATATGCAACGCAAATAGAGAGATATGCCATCAACAACCATTTAAAATAAAAACAAAGATACTTATTCAAATGGGTTTCTCTGAAGAAAAAAAAAAAGACACAAACTTGAGCAAACAAGAGCAAGCAATTCACACACCTAAGGATTGAGAGTGCGAGAGAGAAGATGATCTTCTTCTTCTTCTTTTGAGAAGTCATCCTTGGGATTTGAGAGAACGGGATAGGGAAGATCAAAATTACATTTAAAAAAAAAAGCGTTAATGTGATACATATAAAAAAAAAAAAAAAAAAGTAGAGCTCAAAGAAAGACAATCATAAACCAAAGAAAAGAAAGCAAAGAGAACTTGCAAAAGATAGAACTTGGAAATTTGTTGGAGCCTCTAACAATAAATTTCTTTAATCTGAAGAAAAAGAAAGGAGGATGTAGAGCTAAACTAAATGTCTTCAATTTGAAGAAGAAAAAGAAAGGAGGATGTAGAGCTAAACTAAATGTCTTCAATTTGAAGAAGAATGAGAGATAGAAAGTGAGATAGAAACTGCAATGCGTACGTGAATTTGTAGGTTTTAAAGTGTAGAAGTTTTAATTTACATATTTATCTTTGTTAGTTGAAAACTTGTAAGTAGATATGATAAGGGTAGTTTAGGCATTCAAAATGTGGAATCCAAACAGGGGAAGTCCCTTAAATAGTAACTAGTCTCATCACACGCGCTTCGCGCATACAATGAGACTTTTCTTTTTTAGTGGTCCTATTTTGTAGGAAAAAACTATATTTAATTATTTTATATATATATATATATATATATGATTTTTATTTTAAAAATCTAATTTATAAGTGAATAAATAAATTTAAAAATTAATAAAAGAGTGGTCCTATTTTTTAGGCAATATTTTAGTGGGAGTTGGAGTTGCATTTTTACCGGATTGTCCTTTAGTTTTGTCTTTACTTAAACATAAAACTGTAGGGGCATCTTTGAACTAAAAAAATGAGTTTTTACCAAATTGTCCTTTAGTTTTGTCTTTATTTAAACATAAGATTGTAGGGGTATTTTTGAACTAAAAAAATAAGAATCCAAACAGGAGAAGCCCCTTAAATTGTAGTATAGATATAGATAAACACAATTTACTACTTCGA
This sequence comes from Castanea mollissima, assembly GCA_014183005.1. Classification (NCBI taxonomy): domain Eukaryota; kingdom Viridiplantae; phylum Streptophyta; class Magnoliopsida; order Fagales; family Fagaceae; genus Castanea; species Castanea mollissima. The sequence goes on along the minus strand of JACAVU010000003.1, from coordinate 19,692,544 downwards.
AACTTGCTTTCTTGATATTGGCCTGAACAAAAGAAATCATATATATGTATATATAACTAATGACCATCAGACGTTTATCCAAAAAACAAAGCAAGACAAAGACCATTATAGACCAGGAAAAAAAAAAAAAAAATCACATACATACAATTCTACGCAGCCACAATGTTGATTAAGGACAAAGCAACATTACGAAAAGCTGACAAAGAATACATACATTAACCATCAACATGAATAACAGGTCTTTGCTCTCACACAGATCTTTTTCTTCTCACTCGTTTTTTCTTTCTTTTCTTTTCTTTTACCTTATTCCAGCGGCACTCTCTCCCTCTAATTACCTCACACGCATGTCTCTATTTATATAACAAAAACAACCGCCTTTATTCTTAGAGACTCACGTCTCTTAGTTCACTTTGGGACTCCTATTTCATTTTTGAACTCTATTGGTTTAAAAGATACACACGAACCCTTCCCCAACTCTATTGGTTAATGAAAAAGAGGGAGAAAATGGGCATTTGTCCATTTCGTCAAAAATTTTCAGCAAAATGCCTCATATCTGAAACTAATTAACGAAATGCCCCTGTTTTGAAACTCAATTTTCTAAAAATCGAATTTCAATTTAAAACTCGATTTTTGGACAATTGAGCTATAACAAACTGAAAAAAAAAATTAAATTTTTTTTTTTTTGGGTACTCGAGTTCCTTGAAAAAATTGAAGTGGAACTCGAGTTCCATGAACTCGAGTACCAAAAAAAAAAAAAAAATCCCTAAGTCCACGTTCGCTATAACTCAATGTTCCAAAAATTGAGTTTTACATTTGGAACTCGATTTTTAGAAAATCGAGTTTCAAAACAGGGGCATTTCCCTAATTAATTTAAGATGTGAGGCATTTTGCTAGATTTTTTAAAAAGAAATGGCAAAAGCTCATTTTGGCCGCAAAAAGAGTTTACAAGATATATGCACCACCACCCTATCGTTCATCCAAACGTAAACCAAACTAACAGGGTTTAAAATTGCAGTGTGTTTATACTTAAAAGATGGATTAGAAACCTGACTTGCAATGCCAATGTGGGCACCAAGCCCATGATATAATAATTAAATTGAAGATTTTTAACTTGTTTGAAGAGATTTTATTATTATTTTGAAGCTAGACATTCAGAAAATTCTAGCTTCTTATTTGAAAAATGGAAAATATTAAATCTACTATATAGTTACTGAAAGTTCAATAAGCGTGTAAAACACCTTTGAACGTTTAGACCCTCAAATTACAAATTACAAATTACCAATTCAAGCTTATTAACAAACAATGTATGTGCGGAAAATGTAAATAAGCTAAAATAGAATTGATAACATAATCTAAACCAGATAAAATCACATTCACAGTAGAAATCAAATGGCAAAAATTAAGGGAAGAGAGATGCAAACACAAGGACAACACAACGATGTGTTATCGAAGAGGAAATCGAAGCCCTCGGCGTAGAACCTCTTTGCCACCCTCTAAGCGGTCAATAATTCACTAAAGAATGTAATTGGGATACATGGACAATAGAAGACCCTCCAAGCCTAATCTATTCAGTGTACCTAAGCCCTCCAAGCTCTTACTCCAACGAGACTGCACCAAACCTATTTATTCTTTCGCTTACCTGCTACAACCCATAGCATCAACCAATATGAAATTGGTTCCTTCTTAACTACTTCCCAAAGTATCAAACAACCTTCTCACAGATATAAATATGGTGAAAAAAAGGTTTTGGTAATGTACCTCTCAATGATATAACAATGGAGAGGAAGAGAGCAGAGGAATATGAAGAGTCTCTATGTAAAGATTGTGGATGAGTCAATCTTGTTTTTCTCTAAGGTTTCTCTCTTAAAATTCTCTCTAGAAACTCTTCACATTTTGTGGGAATAAGGGGTCTCTATACTGGAGAAAGAAAGGAATGCGAAGAGTCGGTTTTTCAAAACAGAGTTGGCTGGCGACTTGGCCTCACTACTTGACTGAGTTGCAAGTTCAAGCCGCGAGCAAACAAAATGGCTAGACTGGACTTTTTGTCCTGTAGTGCTCCAGTTGGTGCGACTGTTCAACTTCTCTACATGCTTCACTCGTGTGCAACATCTGGCGGTTTGCAAGCCGCAAGCCACCCGCGAGATCCAGCCACGAGTCCCTGCTTCACTGCACAGTCTTGAGCATTTCTTCACACTTTCTCACACACTACCCTCACATAAATCTCACCTAAAAACAAGATTTCTAAGTGTTAAATTACAAGCAAATTGGCACGGAATAAAGCCTACAAAATGGTTGATAAATTTCAACCTTATAGTTACTACAAAATATTTTAACCTAATAAATGAAGAGTAATGCTACAATCACAAACTACTTTACAATATTTTTATAAATTATTTATGTGACTAATTATTATTTATTCTTATCTAGGTTAACTACCAACATTACTTTTTCACTTATCAATAATTACTCATTAAATCAACAATTTGTAACATAATTTGTAACTCTAGCATTTTTTATAAATGAACGTTTAATAATTCTTTAAAAAAAATTGGTGATACATGTTTTATAGTAGTAGTAGTATATTTGTAGTAACCCTAACATCACTAGTTGAGTATATAAAAATTATTAGTGACACATCAATTTATAAGTGAGCAAGACTTAGGTACAGTACTTAGGTGCTGTTCCTTAGGTTCTTCTCTTAAAATTCTGCCATATGGCTTTTTTCTCATTAATGGAAGTGTATTTTTTAAGTTAAGTAGCCACATGGCAGAATTTTAAGAGGGGAACCTAACAAACAGCACCTAAGGTACTGTATGTAAGTTTTGTCCTTTATAAGTATTATGGAGTAACGTATTTGTAGTATCTCTAACATCACCATTTGACAATATATATCATTTTAAACTTAGAAGGACCACAGCTATGATGCCCCCAAAAACAACTTGGTTACATTTTTACTTGGGAGTTTGACATAAATGGTGGTTTTGGCAGGTTATATCATACCTACTAGCCACTGCGGCAGGTGCAGGAATTGGTGCTAGCATAGATTTCAAAGATCTTGTTGATGGAAAATTTAGTATGAGCTATTACAATGATGAATTTGTATCAGCTGGAAAATTAAGTACGAGCTATTACAATAATGGACTTGTATCAGCTGGCTTTTTTCTCCTCGCATTTGTGTGCACTGCTTCATTGTCAATCATGTCTTCCTATGCACTTCAAAAGAAAGTTTAGCTGTTGTCAACTGTCTTTTGGCCATCTACCACTTTCATTCCCAAAGGACTTTATTTGAGGTCATTTTTATCAACTGTACTTTTACCTTTAAAATAAATAATAAAAATAAAAATAAAAGAATGGGTTCATTATGTTCCATCATTCAATTTTTTGCCTAAACCTTTACAGAATGGGTTCATTATGTTCCCCCCCAAAAAAGTCCAGATTCACAGCAATGGAGACCCAATGCCAGTACAAGTTTTCTAGGAAACTACAGTGTATATGCAAGGTTAACTTCTCTATATATCATCTAGACCCCATTCTTCTCCTTCATGTTGCACTGGCTCCCAAAAGTAAAATTTATGCCCAAAAAAACTGAAAAAGAGAACAAATATTCAAGTCAACAACATTTTAGTTTCTTGAGAGGCATTTCAGTACTAATGTTATCCTTGAGCCTTCTCATTATATAGCCACTACTCTTGGGAATATCTTCAGATAATCCAGTGCTTGCCAAATAAGCGTTGTATGCAACAAAATCAGTTGCAATGGCATAAATAGAGATTTCTTTTGTGGGAGGTAAAAGATTCTTTCTTTCAACTAATGAAATTTGCCCACAGCATTGATCTTGGATCGCTGTCTTCTTCAGTTTCTGAATCACATCATCCTTATCATGGTTGATGCCATCTGCTAACACCTGTATGGTACAAAAAACAAATAAGTTTTATCCTAGTCTGATTTAGCCTTTCCTGAATATTTAACATGACACATATACACAGATAAGTAAAATGCTACAACAAAACTCCACAACCCAAAAAAACAAAACACATTAGGATAACAAAGCAATCAACTAATATGTATCACCAAAGTCTAAAAGGTTAAATTGCTCGCACAATTTCTAACTCCAAAGTTATCCCAGAATCCTTTGCAGTAACAAGATTAATTTCCTACAAACTCTAAAAGGAAAAAGAAAAAAGAAAAAAAAAAGAGGGAAATGGTAACTAAAGAAGCAAGTAAATATGCATAAACAAAGTACTTCTAGGATAAGCTTATGAGCTTTGTCCACCCATCTTCACTTATTTTTCCGCGAGAAAAAGGCAGGCATACAAAATCAAGAACTAAGTTTTTACCTGAAGCCTAGTCAAAAAGGATAGAAAAAGAAGAAATTTGCACCTGAAAGTTGACAGGGAACTCAACTTTTGTGTTCCAACACCCACAACCATCACTAAAATTGATCTTCAAGGATATTTTAAATGGTCTTGTACTAATTAATTGCCTGTATATAAATAGTCACATCAATTACTTATCAAAAAAAAAAAAAAAAAATAGTCACCTGAAGCAAATATTAAAATTACATAAGAGTTACATTTAATGGTAAATTAGGCAGTCCCAATGCAGAGTAGCAGCACCATAATTCTACAAACCTTAGCCATTGATTTTGCACAAGCAGTGAAATTTTTTGTTTCAAAGCATTTGGCAAGCAAAATGATATAAATCAGGACAAGCTTTCCAATTGTTTGGTCTTTCAAGCAACTATCATTAGATAATTATTCTTTCTAAACAACACATCCAAGTCTTAAATTGGAATACAGGATCTCACTTCTTTAATTAGGGGGGAAAAGAAAAGAAAGCTCATCTCCAGTTCAATGAATATTTTATAAGTTCTCCCTTCTTTTTGTTAATATTCCCATTCCTCATATTTTGCACAGTGGTTTTGAGGATGTAGTAAAAGTTCTTTCCAAGCTATATATGTCAACCATTTTTTTCCTTATTTTAGGATTTAGAGGTCCAACTTGCTCAAGTTTCTGGTTCTAAGCCTAATAAATGGTATAATTCTAACCCTATGTTTTATAAAAGATATTTCAAAACATTATAGAAGGGTTCTAAAAATTGAAGAAGGTGACCCTCCTTTCCTGTCTACCACGTCTACTCCAAACCAATTTTAAAAATGCCAAGAGAAAAAATATTAAATTATTATTATTCAACATTTCAATGCCTGTGGTTGCAGGGGCAGACCTACATAAGGGCAGAGGGGGGCCATGCCCCCCCCCCCCCACCCCCATTAAAAAAAAAAAAAAAAATTTGGTATACAAAAAATTAAGGTTTGCCCTTAAATATTTATATATATATATATATATATATTTTTTTTTTTTTTTTTTTGTTTCTCCTCCTCTAAAATATTTAGATATTGACCTACAAGAAAATAAATAAATAACTAAAATTCATGCCCCTTTAACTACGAAAACAAAATAAAAAAATAAATATGGACTAAACAAAAATCATGCACAAAATATAAAACACTTATTTTGTATGTTATACTTTGTTGATGTCTTTTATAATATGAAATGTTTAAGAAAGACTTATTTTGTATGTAATATTTTGTTGAATATGAAATAGATGTTAGTTTTTATTTTCATAATTTTGTTTTTGGTTTTAAGCTTTGGCCCTCCTCAGGTATGAATCCTGATTCTGTCCTGTGTGGTTGAACTTCTGAAAGTAAAAATCAGATTTGTCTAATGCTGTTTTAGTTTATTTCCCTACCAATGTGACATTTTTGTAACAATGGTTGAATATGAAGAAGCTGAAACTTTACGTCTGAATAAGAGAGAAAATTTCACCATGTACCAGCAATTGCAGTACTTAATCTGAAAGAGGATACCTTTTCAGCAAAAATGGTTGCTTAAGTAGGACAGCTGTCCTGAGATTTGGCCTGTCTAAGAAGGAAACCTAAACATGCAAATGAACAATCTCAGAATTAAATCTACCAAGGAATAAAATGTAGATAGACAGATTTGAATAGAAGTGTAGCAGTCAATCTAAAATAGGATGCTTTATAGAAGAACTGCATCTTGAGCTCTGACCAGTCAGGGCAATGAGAAACATCAATATTAAAATACTAAAACTGACAGGAAGACTATACCTCAACTGATTTGATGAATTGCAATGGAGCATTCTTCCCATGTTCGCTTGTTACCCTGAGAGTCCAGTTCACATATTTTTTGTCTGCATTGCAAGTAAAGCACCAGAATCCAAAATGGCTACATTAAATCATTGGATCTATGTAGCTAATGGCACACATGATGAAACTACGAGAATATTTAACTGTAAGTGAATAAACTAAAACATTTTCCTTGGTTAATTGGTTCAACATAAAGGATTAGCTTCTTTGTTTTTACTGGTCCAGGCCACCACTGCAGAATGCACTAATCTGCAAGTCAGAAAGATTGGTAAATAGAACCACCTGATTTGATTTGTTCTCAATAGCCATGAGATGATTGGATGGTGTAAGCAAAATTGGTCCTTCTTCTGGTGCACCAGATAATCTGCTTCCTTAGTTCAGGAAGATGGAAATTGCCAGTTGGGCTTGTCCAACCAAGAAAGGCGTGGGACTCTTTGGGATGTCACCTTAGGTTTCTATGTATATTTTTTTATACATATATAAAATAAAATAAAAAGACTAGAGCCACCCCACCAAGACTATTTACATCAAATATTAAAAATAGGGAAGCTTTAAACTAGCAAAGCTACCTGAAAATCTGGGGAACTGACGATAAGTAAGATTTATCTGGAAAAGATCAACTCTGACATATGGAGGAATCTGTAGATTAAGATCATGCATAACCCCTGCAATCACCTGCTCTTGATCAAGTTAGTAACTGACTTGTTAAAAAATGGGCAAAGCAAGTCAAATGTCTTATACAAATGAACAGTAATTATCTTCTTGACGTATAAGGAAATATAGAAAAAAAACTTGGAATTCACTGAAAGGGCCATCTCCAATTCAAAATTTGTAACCATGCTCCTTAAAATGGACTTCTACCAATTGTACCACATGACTGACAACCCATGTTTTTGAATGTAAAACACCAGCATTGCAAAGTACTGTGCCCCAGAAGCATGATATTTCAAATTGTTTAGGGTCCGAACTCCAAACTACAGAGGTTTTTTATTTTTCTTCTTTTTTGTCTGATAAGTATTCCCCCATCAATGACCTACCAATCTAATGGATCTTAGGGGCCTCCCCAAACTTCAATGTGAAATTTCAGTAGTTCAGCCACCTTGAGTTACCCAGTTCTAGGTGAACTGTATCAAATGTACTTACAATCACCACAAAAAAAAAAAAAAAAAAAAAAAAACAATTTTAAGATAACTCAAAATTATTTTCTTAATTTTAAAGTGCACTCTATAGTCACAACAACTAGTGTAATGAAGGACCATGAAATATGATAAGAGAAAGGCAGAGAGATAATCAAATACTTTCTAGAAAATCTATACACAACATCTTAAGTTGTTAGAAAATGGTGAATTTAATCATTTAATCATATTTTAACACTCATCATAAGTGGACCCAAACTCCCCCTTAATAATTGGGGCCAAAAAAGTAGTGTTATGAATTTTTTAAATGGGACATAAAGTAGAGACATGATTTAAACTAATGCTCACTCAGTCTGAAATCATGATAAATACCACTTAACCCAAAAGCTTAAGATGTTACGAAGTTTTGAATTTAATCATTATGAAGGATTATTGTGATATGAGAGAGAGAGAGAGAGAGAGAGAGAGAGAGAGATACCTTCTAACAAATTAATTTGCTAAACATCCTGGTTTTTAAATTCCATAATGTGACGCAAAAATGGTGTCAAAAGTACTATTTTGATCCAAATTAATAATACCTTATCAACTCGCCCATGGATAACCAAACTTGCTTTCTTGTCTTTTGGAGTTTGCTGCAGATACAAAATGAAATTTATGAGGAACAATTGAGGCGATGGTGTAGCTGCACAATAAGACAACAAGACTTACAAAGTATTTTGCACTAAAGATATTGTGGTAATAGCAGCATGGTGTAAGCAATAGACAACGAAAGCAAAAATGTCATTCCTCGCAAAAAAATCATAGGATGGAGACCCAAAATAAACATTGAACTGTCTTGGAAAATGTATATGTATGAGTTTAAAGCAAATAAAAAAGAAGAAAATCATAGAATCCATAGCCTAGTCTCATCAGATGTCCTGACCATACACTTGCCTGAATTATAAAAAATGAAAAAAAAAAAATTCAATAAAGCTCAAATGCTGGGTGGAAAAAACATTGACTAAAATACGAGAAACATCCAGTTTCATTAATATAAGACTTTGCTTACTTGCAAGAGGCATTAGTAGCAAAAACTTTGCAGTCTGTCACATTTCAAGATTTCACTTTGGATGGTATAGAAATGTAGATGTAATAGAGAGAGGAAAAGAAAAGCCCTAAAGGAAAATATCAAAGTACCTGAAGATTTACAATTATGACCCTACCCCCACCACGGAGAGTTTGAAAAGGAAGGTCACAAGCTGGAGTTATTTGCAAACTGCACAATAATATGAAGCACCTGATGTCTAATTAAATGAACAAAACAGTTTAAAGGAAAGACAGTAATCAATAATATATTCCTTTAATGTCAGAATTATTAACAACCATAATTCAACACAGAGATGGTATGGAGACTTCAGGTATTAAATCTGAAATTTATGCACAAGATCTTTCACCTTTAGCCATAACCTATGATGCAGCATCAGTAGTAGCACAAATAGAAAATGAAGGGAAAATAAAGGGAACTGGGAAAAAACCCTAGACTTCACCACCTATGACTGGATTTTAAGTTCAAAATTCAGTGTCCCAAATATTTACTAGAGCCTCTTTTTAATACCTTCCAGGATTACATTAAGAAGCAAAGCTACAACCATGCCACAACTACAATCCCATAAAATCCTCAATCAAAACAAAAATCAAACTAGTTCAAAATTCAAATAATTACAAAATTTGTTCAAATCAGTGTAATATCTGGTGTCCACACCAACTACCCCAGGGTGGGAGAGACTCAATCCAATCAAGCATAGCTCTAGGTAGCATTCAAACCAGTCAATTAGTGACAAACAATCCTCCACAATCTAACCATGATGTCACTGGGTGGCTCCTTTGACTATGTCGATGCAGGTATACACACATGATCGAAGGTTGGTATCTGCATTGACACTGGGGCAGGAGTAACGCAACCCCATTGAGTGGGTCTCCTAACAGGATAGGATCAAGCTCCTGCAGATCCTCCTTTGGTAATCCAACTCTGGTCATCCTCGCCAGAGAACCAAAAAAAGTTGAACACCTCCATCCCTAATGAAAACAATCTCTAATCCAAAGGACATTAATAGATTCTTTATGTGTTGGTAGAAGGTTTAGTGGGGCCAGATCAAGGCTAGGATTGGCAATTGGGTTAGGGGAAGGTTTGTGAAAAGGATTATTTCGTATGACTGCTGGACCTTTATAAGCGCCAAATCCTCAATATTAAGAGTTAAGCTAATAGCCTAATACCATAGTCAGATGGGATATCAATGACATATGTGTTTGATCCAACTCGTATTACAATTTGAATGGTCCAACACTACGAGCTTGTAGTTTCCTACTGGTTCCTATGGAAAACTGCTTGGGCCAGATACAAACCATGACATAGCATGTTTACATGACATTTAAACTAAGCCGAAGTGAGAATGAAATCCCAATTCATAGCATGTTCACTTACAAGACATCTTAATAGGTTCTAAACACTCCTATTTTTTACCTTAGTTTGAGCATATGTTTGAAGATAGTATGCAGCAAAAAAAATTAGCTTCGGGTGCCAAAGGGTTTTCTAAAAATAACTCATCAATATAATTTCCATATGAAATGGGACATGTTGAGGGATATTGTCATCTAGTTGGAAAATTAAAATATCTTGCCATTACTTGTCCAGATATAACTTGGCATTGAGTTTTGTGAGTCCATTTATGGCAGGTACTAGTCGTCCACAAGGAGTGGTTGTTCTTCAAATTGAGAAGTATCTGAAAGCATATCCCAATTATGGAATTTTGTACAAGGCTAATGATTATTCAGGGTTAGAAACATTTATATTCCAATTGGGCAAGATTCACCCTCAAAGAGAAGGATCAACTACCGGATATTGCACCTTTCTAAGGGGAAACTTGATTACTTGGATAAATTAAGGCAGAGTGTCATTTCCTGCTCTAATGCATAAGCTGAGTATAGAGCCACTCTAATGCAAAAGCTGAGTATAGAGCCATAGTTCCTACATCATGTGAGCTTATGCAGATTAAGCACCTATTTAAGGAATTAAGGCTTACTATGCACTGAAGTTCTCCCGGTGTACCGGGATATTTTGCTTAATGAACATTAGTTACTTATCAAAAAAGAAAAAGAAAAAGAAAAAGTGCACCGCAGTTACCATTGATATGTATTATGACAAGTAGTAATAGATATTTCTTTGAAACCTGTTTCATGAGCAAACTAAGCATATAAAGCTGAATTGCCATCTTGTTCAGTAAAATATGGGAAGTAGAGTTATTGCTACCCCAATGTTTCTACAAGAACTCAGATTGAAATTTACTAAAGCCTTATGCAAAGCTAGACGAGATTAGCTATGTAACAAGCTCAGATTTATATGACATGTGGCCCAGCTTGATGGGGAGTATTATAAGTAGTATTTACTATATTAGGAGTAAATTTGTAATAATGTGGTAATATTATTATTAAAAATGCTAAGCATGTGTGTTAGGGTAAAGAATTTAACCCTAAGCACAGTTCCCAAGAATAACAAAATGTAGTTCAAATCACCATAATATTCTATGTCTGCACCACCTTAACTCTTTTGATCTCTTACCTTAGCACTTAAAAGGAAGCAACCCTCAGGAGTCTAAAGATAGAATACAATGATAAATTTAAACATCTTATGAGGTTGACTAGCAATAGATAGTATAATATTAGCTCGATCAAATACTATAGTTTTATCTTCTACTGAATTCTGACAACACTTTGATACTTGCATAAGAATAATCAATTCAGAGGAGATAATTAAATGGGAGAAAAAGGCTACAGGAACTTCAAAAATTAAGTGTAATAAACAAAGAAAAGGTTGATCATATATGACACACCAATCCTTTAAAACTGAAAACATTGTAAAACTAAGAGCTAATTGTATAAGGAAATTTAAATTCTACAAAATTCCATAACAAAAATTTTTAAGTGATCAATGAAAGCATCGATGCAGGTAAAAGCCATGATATCTATCAAACCTACCTGGTCCCTAAACACAATACAACATCAGCCATCCTACACTGTTCCACAGCTGGATTCAGCTCCTTTAGGGGCAATTCATCCTACATTAAAGAATTAGACTCATGCATCAGCATTTTTAACTTCATAACTTTAACTTCTCAAACCATCTAATTACTTCCCAAACACCCATTTGTTATGAATCATTACCCTGTTCTCTAACAGTTTGACAATAATTATCAGACACAAGCACAATTATGCTGATCTATGACCAAGATTATTTTTAAAAATTTTAATCTTATGGTGCTTTCCATACCTTGCCACCAATAGATGTAACAATTCAACATCAAGCATTTCTGATGTCATGCTCAAGAAATCCAGATGGTCCAACATTAATTCAAAAAATAGAAAACATAACTTTTCTTACCTCACGACTATTTTAATTAGATAAATTTTAATAATTCTAACAAAATTCTAAACCCTAAACTCCATATAGTATTAAATGAGGTAGGGCCACAGAGCAGAATAACAAAACAAAGGATTTGGAAAGGAAAATATATATATAAATAAATAAAGGCAGAATCCCTCAATCTTCACAAGTTTCTTGCCTGCCATTGTCCTCCAAGACACCCAGATAAAATTCTTCCTTCGGTAAAAATTTCATCAGTAAAGTTGATTATAAATTAAATTCTGGTCGACTACAGGAAAATAAAAAAAGGAAAAAGAAAAGAAACTCAAATAAAAAAAATCAAGGCCAGTTCTTGCATGAAAGCGCAGTATGGCTTTCACACCATTCATTACCTGAAATTAAAAACGGCAGTTAGTAGAGTTTGGCACAATACCAATATGCACACAAAACAGATGTTGAAAAACAGGATATGTACAGAACAAGGCAAAGTGAAAATATGGCTTAGTAATTTTAGGTAATATAGTGTATTATTAATAATAATAAAAAAGTGCTCATGCCTATAGTCAGAGGTCATGCAGATGCAAATTTGGCTCACCAAATAAGATAGAACTTCTACACATGACACAGTTTACTTGGAGATGGTTTAATACAAATTTATGTGTACAAAAAAGTGAATACTTTGATTTTAGTTTTACATGGTGTTCAATTGTCATGAAGCATCATGACATGCACCCAGCCACCAAGAGACTTTGTAACCAGAAAATGGTTTCTATTGCTTTATTTGTCACTTCATCTCAAGCACCAAATCATCAACTAATAAAAATACAAAATTGTGGAATCAGTTTTTTAAGCTTCCCACACGGAGACACACACACACACACAGAGCCACCATACCAACAAAAAAACACTTGCTACAATACAATGTTAGATCAATTATGTCATTCTTATTCCTTAACAGTACGCTCCAGTTAGTTGTATCCATGTTAGCATTAAGGTTCACCAGCCAAGCAAAGCAAGTAGGTACTTATTCAGATAGAGAATATAGGAACACTACAAAGGAGGTTTTTTATTTACTCCTAATGGAGGTTTACTATTTGGAGAGCCTTGACAGTGCCTTCCCTTATAATATGTATGTATATTATTATGATTGACCAGATGACTGAATTCAAGCAAAGCAACAAATCAAGTAATCGATACACCTACTAAGCTTTAATTTTTTTTTTTTTTTTTTTGGGGTAACTTATTAAGCTTAAAATTGATGCAACTTAGCAAACAATGAAATACATACCTCCCAATCAAGAACAGTGTCCTTGAGTCTTGCCCCACACTTACAATGCCGTGACGTCTGCTTCATGCCTATAGTCTCCACCTCAAAATCTCGCAAATACCTTCATAATTAAAAATTTAATTTATTTCATAATAACATTGAACTTTCCACTGGAAACATCCCAAGTATAACTCTTACTCTTCTCCACAGGAAGGGCAAAGTTCTCTGAATGAATTGCCATGCAACTCGGCAATTTTTTCCCTTGGAATTCCCGATCGGAGATGGAGGCTATCCACATTCTATAAAGTACAATAACAAGACATATTATCAGTAAGGCAAGAAGATATGCTAAGATCTAGCACTCTATGACCCATTTGGAAGAAAAAAAGACTGACTGTGAGAAATCAACCATCTAGGCTTTTTGCTTTGTAGGAAAAATAGAAGGTTCAAAGTGGCTGCTGTCATATTCAGCAAAACCATATCCAAGTTGCTTCTTATTCAAAAATTTTCCAAAGTGTTCATGCACTCCATTCGATCAGAAAGCAATTGATAAATGGCAGTGCAAGCATGAAACCAAAACACAGTATGTTTTGAGTCTCATTCTTTGACTATAGAGAAAAAAAGAGTAACTTGATATATCCTTAATCCACCATTCCTACTTGCTAAAATATATTCACCCTTGCATTGGCCAAATACTATTTGCATATTGTTTAAGATTTCATCAACTGTCTTCAAGATAATCTAGTTTCAAAAGTAGGAAAATTGAGTCACAAAGACAAGGAAAAAGAACCTGGCTAATGACAAACTTCAAGATACCAGCCCTCTCCAAAGCCACCAAGGCCATATGTGTTATACTTGGTATTGCACGATGGAATGGCAATGATGCTTCAGGCACACCTTTTCCTTCATGCTGCAGCTCAACAGAAAGGAATCAGATAAAGTGCTAAAATGAGCTTATTTTATAAATAAGAAACATTATGAGGCAGGCTGGTCGAAGGTTCATCCAAAAATTCTGTTGGGTTCATTTAAATTTGCAAAGACCTTAAAACCTAATCATGGTTCCCACCTGTAGTGTCCAAACTCCTTTGGGACCTCGAAAATCAGGTATTCCACAGGAAGTGGATATTCCTGCACCTGTGAATGCCACAAGATGCTTACTCTGCAATGACAGGAAAGACAGTTCAGGAAATTGTAAAATGCTTTAGAAGATGCATGAAAACTCATTAAGATTATTTAGTCCTGAAGTGTACTACACCTTCCGAATCAAAGCCACAAGATTTTCAATCTGCCATTGCACAGTAGAGGGAATGGTCAGCACAATAGTATCAAGATCATGTAATCTATCAAGATATGAATCACCCAGCATAATATAATTAATCTACATAATGAAGAAGTTATCAGTGATCCCAATCATCATATCAGCAATCATTGGCCTTGACAAGAATTCCTAAAGCAGATCTTTCACAGTAGACCTAAGAAGCATGGACACCCAAAAATTCACAGCATGTCCATGCTGGACACAGATAAGACTTGTTCAGAAAGGAATAAAAAATGCACTGGTAAGAAAGACTAAGTTGATCTATGTTGAGGGAATGAAAAAAAGTAGAGGAAGACTAAAAATCACAATAGTAGAAGTAATAAAAAAGGACATGCCAAATAGGAAAGTGACTAAGAGTATGACTTCCAATAAAATAGAATAAAAGAAAAGAATACATATAGTCGACCCTAACCAATCTATTGAGGATCCATAGGTGATCCGCCTAAAAAAGAATACTTATTCTTTTACTGATTTTGATGGAAAGATTGGATTCAAAATGAGCAAAATCCACTTAAAAATTGTGGTGGCCCTATTGATGAAAAAATGAGGGAGAGTCACTTGAGATGATTTGGTCATGTTTAGTAAAAAAGTGAGTTGATTCAAATTGAGGGAATGAAAAAGGTTTGAGAAAGACCAAAAATAACATTAACAGAAGTAGTAAAAATGGACATTTATATTAAGGATGTGACATAGAGTATGACTTCAGATAGAAAATGGCCAACCCTAGCTAATGTGTTGAGGATCCATAGCCAACTTCAATAGATTTGAGAGTAAGGCTTTGTTGTTGTTGTATTATTAACAATTTTAACAAATAAACGGAAGATATTGCTTGGCATTAAAGAATCATGTTTCTGAATGTCAAAAAAAGAAGGATACATGGTGTCCCTCAATTTAACGATTTCTAAAAATTGTACCATTTGTTGTGGCACAGCCAAATTTTGCATTTTCACATTAACATTCAAACCATTATCACCTTTATCAAATTAATTGCCTCCTACATTTAAGAATTATGACGTAAACAAAATCAAGACTTCTAAAATTCCACATTCTAAACATTCAAATCCTATCATTAAACCAAACAGATGAAACTTTCCACGTTTAATACAATAGTTTGCATTTGGTTCTACTACTCTAATCATATTGAAAACAAGAAGAACAAAATTCATACACACACACACACACACACCCATCAAAACCTTTCATATACAAAAACAATTTTAGCCCATCAAGCACAATCCTATATCGAATCAAACCAATGTTATGTTTACCCATATGCCATATTACCTACAAATACAAGCACAAAAAAAAACTTTCATGGGCTTTCAAAATCATAAATAACAAGTCTATAGTGATAACAACAATACAAGAACATTCACAAACAACAATAAAATAGCACATGCAACACATAAACAATCATCTGAACTAAAATGACAGGTGAGAATATATTGGAACCTTACTTTTTGTTGCAAAACATGAGGTGGGTCGAAAATCTCAGACATTCCTACCGAGCCCACATTTTCTTTGTAAGAAAGCTTCTCTGCAAAACCCAGAGACATGTTTGTGTGTTTTTTCTCAGAGCCTATAAACTACTTTGTGATTTCTCTTCCTTGTGCTTGAAGTTGAAACATTTATAGTTGCGTCAAACATTTCCACTACAAAGAGTCGTACTTATATGGGTTCTCCTTTTTAATTGGAAATGACAAATATACCCTTTTCACATTGGATAATGAGTGTGCAAATTTGTGAGAATGGTTGGCTTTGTGGGTAGGACTCAATAGACTTTTCATACTACTAGATAAATATGGGGTCACCTTAAAATATGGTTCCACTTGGGATGACAATTTAAACTGGCCCACCTTGTGGGTACCTATCTTAAATTCTTATTGGACTAATATTACTTATGTTGCTTAGAAAATGAGGCGAGAGTATAAATTAATATTTTAACTCATACTTGCCTTGTTTTAATTTAAACAAGAGTTGGGTTCAAGTTACATCTGATGTAAATCTAAGCGATATTACACCACTTAATAACTTATTATTAAATGTGAATTTTAACAAATCTACCGTTGGATTACATTATATTAATATACTCTCTATACTTGCAAAATTTCACAGTGATCAAAGATTAATAGTCATATTATCAATCAATTGTTTTAATTCAAGTTTTTGTAGTTTAAAATAATTCATAAGAGATGAGTTTATAGATCACATGATAAATAATATGCAATTGGCACGAAAATTGGCATGCATGTTAAGCACATATAGAACATGTAATTCAACGGTAAGATTCTTAAAATATGAATTTAATAACAAGTTATTGAATGGTGTAACATTACTTAGAGTTACACCTAGAGTAACTTGAACCTAACTCTTTAAACAATTAAAATATTATTTATATAGGTTTTATATAAGGCATATATATGTGCTTTTAGCCTTTGAATTTTAAATTTATGATTTTTTATGTTTTATTATTGCATTTATATCTATTTTCTAAGATTTATATATTTTAATTGTTTTATTGTTATGTTTGAATTGTTATTATGTATTTTAATATCTGAATTGTTATATTGTTATGCTTTGAGAAGGTTTTGTAATATAAGAACTTGTTTTTTTTTAATGTTTTATAAGTTTTAATTTAACTTATTCAAAATATTTTAATAAATTATATATATAAATGTATATGTATATAAACTTGTGCATGGCAGAATGGGCACTTGCGGGGACCCGTGGGTATCTGCTAGAATGGGGCAAAGAAAGAAACTTGCCCCAAAGTAGGATTGGGGCGAGGGTGGGAAATAGGAAACTTGCCTCATACCCTCCCCGTTGCCATTACTATACTGATGTATTTTAAAGAAAATTACATTTTAAAGCCTCTATAGTTTAAGATGTGTAACAATGCAGTTCTATAATTTGAAAAATAACCTCTCTTTTTTTTTTTAGAAAGATAACCATTTAAACCTGCAAAGTTTCAAAAATCAACTTGTTAAACCCTATAACTGCTACATATGGCCATAGTTACAACTATTGTCTTGGTTTGGCTGGACGATCCCCCTTGAACTTTTGGTTTTGTTCTACAACTGATGTATCATCATGATTCAAATCAATAAAAATGTCTAATCTTTCACTAAAGATAAAAAAAAAAATGCTCCATGATTTCACAAATAACAAAATATCTAATTAAACTATTATATTTGAATCAAACACTTGGTCCATATTAAATTACAAACGCAGTACATAGGCTTAATTTTTTATTTTGTGAAACTTTAGGGTTTAGTTTATTACTTTTAAAATTATAGGGTTTAATATGTTACTTTTGACATTTCAATAACAATCTTTTCTTTTAGGAGAAATAAACACACACATATAGGAAAGAGATGATGGAGTTCTAATGCAAAGGAATACCACAAATTCTACTCAAAAGTCATGTTAACTTTTAAGGGAGGATGGTAACTTTTTGAAATTTCAGGGTTTAATTTGTTATTTTTTAAACTATAAGGTTTACTTTGTTACATTGCTTAAAATATGGGATTTCAAAACATAATTTGCTAAAAATAAATAAAAAATACAATATCTCTATTATTTTTTTAGTGATGTTGGGTTGTTAGATCGAGCCATTTATAAACAATTCAGGCTTGATTTGACAAAAAAGAAACATGTATATATATATATATATAGAGAGAGAGAGAGAGGAGAGAGAGAGAGAGAGGAGAGAGAGAGAGAGAGAGAGAGAGAGAGAGAGAGAGAGAGAGATAAATGGGGTAAAGTTACACCTAGTGTAATTCTAAAGAGTTGTATATTTTTTAAACTATTGGATTTAAGTAGATCTAACGATTAAAAAAAGACCCTTATTATTGCAAATATTTTTATTAAAATCTCATTAATTACCCTCATTTATTACATTCTAAACCTATCTCTAAACCCAACAAAATTTGACTGACTCTCTCTTTCTCTCTACGTTTCTCTCTCTCTCTCTCTCTCTCTCTCTCTATATATATATATATATATATATTCTAAACCTACGTTTCTCCCTCTCTCTATCTCCTCCTCCATTACTCCTCCACTATTGTTCCACCTCAGCAGGTTGACGGCCAAAAAAAAAAAAAAACACCAAGCCGAACAATGTGTCTATTTTTGTGAGTGCTATGTTTCTTTTTTTCCTTTCTTTTCTATTGTGAGTGCTCTGGTTTTTTCTGGTTTTACATTTTTCTTGTAAGTCGTATTGGTAATCATTTTATATTGGAGATATCAAAAGATATTCACTCAAATTTTATCTTTTAGAAGCAGTGCATATAAAATTCAAATATTAAAGATAATTATACACCTAATGAATCAAAAAATGTATGGAACACAGTAAATGATTCACAAAGAATCATGTGGCAATACAAATTTGTTAGAACTCAAAATACATATTTACTATAAAACCATTGTATGTGTAGTAAATTTAGAGAAACTTACACTGTGACTTACATCGTTGGTAGTCTGTCAATCGGTAAATTAATTTTCAGGTTGATTTGGAAAGAAGTTAGAACAAGCATAGAATTGTTGAGTTATGAAATTAAGTCGCACAAAAGTAATGGCTTTGATATATCCTTATAATTATAAATTTGTACTCGACAGTTAGTGTGTTTTGGAAATAGTAAGTTTCACTTAAAAGTCATATGAAAGATAGATTATGACAGTTTCTTGAATAAGCAATGGAATACCTTTGCAAAACACATGTTGTAACAGAATTATTGAAAGTGTAAATTAATAGTTATTATTTGAATTGATAGGAAACAAAAAAAAATTTATAATCTCTATTCATGTGTTTGAGAAAGCTCAAAAATTTCTTGATTGTAAGATAGGGGTTCCAACAAATTTCTCAGGTTGGAAAACCCATGGTATTCTTTTAAAAATAACAATGGAAAGATGTAGAAATAAGTTGAAACTCTTTTTTTCCTTTTAGATTACAAATTAGCAATACAATCAACGTTCCATTTGTTGGAAAAATATAGTTTGTATCACATACAAAACATATGCCGCGGAAAATTAACAGATCTACTTCATTCACAATTGTTAACATATACTATGTAAATTTTAGAAATTAAGAATAAGAGAGTGTGCCTTGGTGCGGTAAAATTCAAAACCAAAGATTAGAAGTACTGGGGAACACTTAATCTTCACTCCAATTCCACTTAAGTCCAAGAAGTGTGGTCCCTCAATCAGTTTATATGTATGAATTTAAGAGAGAATAAAAGAGTAGCTTACACTCACGTACATACCATTTCATACATTCATAAAACCTCATATCAAATTCTGTATGTTTCTCTCCTTATATATAACTGATTATCTGATTGAGCTAGCTTTTTGGGCTATTCTAATTGGGTTTTAGTATGTGGCTTGGAGTGGGACCAAAAGGAACAAATAAGACTCTAGCTCTAGTGGGCCTTAGGCTTATCTTTCAACTCTTGACAAGTCCAAAGTTATTATTAATTATATTTAATACTACTATATAAATATATTTGCACTCTAGGCCTTATTAACAAATTATATCCCAAGACTTTATTATACATTCATCCCCTTCATTAAAATATTCGTAGTAATACAAAGTTATAAATGCTGACTACCACTTTGAAGATTACTACATCTTAATCCTTGAGTATCCGATTTAATCCTTTAAGTTATTTATCATATATTTATGAAATCCAATTTTATAAATATATACTTTAGTAACTTCTTACTAAAGTGGTTAGACCTAACACTCTGAATAACCAAACCCATTAAACTTATCTCAAGGAAATATTTTATATTTCTATTAAGAGATTATGAATTCCATCTTGAGAATATATGTTCCATCAACATTAAACGTGATTTTCTAACATACTGAGATTTTGATCATGACTTTAGATCTCACTCCTGATCTATCAAAGCAACCTATACTTCATGATTAGGTTCATTATTCTCTCAGGATTAAGAGTTGATGTACATAGAAGTTATGAGATTTTTATTCATTTGACAGTCGTTAAGAGAATAATAAATCTCACAGCGATCAAGTTCAATATGTTTTAACTCTTAAAACTTATCAACATATCAACTAGAAGTTTCCACTTCCATGATCAAGACAAATCATCTTCATTGATATATTATAGTCTTCGCAGATGAAACTTGTCCCTAGGATACAACAAAGTTATTGGGTTCTATAAATAGCAATTTTGGAGAATACCTATAGGATTTCTTGTGTTTCTTGTTTTCAAGTGAACACTAACCTTTATTTATACTCATAGGGTTATAACCCTTTAAAAGGTACGTATGGAGAGTTTAAATGTTTCATAAAACCGTTTACAAAGTTTGAAATGTTCTCAAACTTTCGGAACAGTCACTTGAAGATTCTGTAGAAAATTCCGTTCTGCGATTTTCAATCGACCGAGAGTTACTTTCAATCAATCGAATGCTCTTTTTCGATTGATCGACCAAGAATTGAATACCGATCAAATCTTGCAGAAACTCCAGGATTATTTCCTTCAACATTTCAATCAATCAAACAGAAGTTTCGACCGATCGAAATTCCTAGAACTTGAATTTTCCAAAGAAAATTCTAGAATTCGAATTTTCACTTTATTCATTTTACAAATGAATACTCTTCAAACTTATATCATTATTACAACATATCCATGTATATACTTATATATACAATAAATTAAACTTGTGCATTTTACGTGAATTAATTCTTTTAACTCTTTAGGCCTATTTGAAAGGATATGTGTCTATTCAACAAGCAATTAGCATGCAGATAATTGACAAGTTTGGTGACCATGCATATGACACATAAATAGATAGTTTGTGATCTCAACGACATGAATCTGTGATAAATAGAATACCTATGAACCAGAAAAATAAAAGGACCTTTTGGCTGGCCTGGCAAGCAAGAAGTATTCAGTGCCTTATTTCTTATGGAAGAGAAAATAAAACCACGAACAAATAGCTATACTAATGCAGTGTAGTAAAGTGCAGTAAACAGTGCAGAACCACTAATGCAATAACTTAAAGCAACTATACTACCTGTTATTTAGAACCACAAACAAAGATAGATTATCCCTAAGAAACTGGTATTAAAAAAACAAACACGAAGCTACAAGTACCCCTCAAAACAGGGGGTGAGCAGTAGAAAATCTGAAAAAATGAGGCATATGTCCTCAAATAACAATATTCCAACATAGGTCCTTAAAAACACACTGTTAATGACATTAAATTGAAGCAAAAACATTATTCCAACATAGGTCCTTAAAAAAACAAAACTAAATAAAACTATTTCATCATGATTAACAACATAGGTCCTTAAACATAGTTCCTTCAGCTACTTGGACTCAATATATATATATAAATTCCACCAAGAAATGCTCATTTTGTGATTCTCTTTAGCCACATGTACCTAAAGTAGAACAAAAAAAGGTATAAGTAAATTTAAAACATGAGATATATATTATTACAATAATTTTTTTTAATTTTAAAAAAAGACTCAAAAAATGTAATGAAAAGAATCACTTTGTGCTAAATCATCAATATCATTGTCATCAACCTCTGTAATGTTTTCTTCATCTTGGTAATCACTTCCTTCGCCATTATATTGTTTACAAGTATGACAACTATGACCACAACCCCCACAAAGTTGACAAGATCATCTTTCTGTCATTGCACAAGCTAAGGATATTTCAAGCCCACCTTTAATTCTCCCACCCGGACCTTGTTTCTCGGTACTTTTCTTTCGACCTTTGGTTTGTGATACATGTGGATCTTTTATATTCAAAGGAACAATGACAGAGCAGTCTTGTACTTCAACAATGTTAGCTGATTCACCACTCTTGTGATGCATATCCATTTCATCATCTTCCTTATCTTCAAGCAGTTCATTTTCCATTCCAAAAGCTTTCTTAAAGGTGTGGTCTAAGTCTAAGATTATCATGGATGCTTCGTAAGGCTCTTGACATTTGATGCTCATCCTCAAAGCTTGATCTATATTTTACACTTTTGAGTTCTTTATTTGCTTCTTTTGTCTAAAAAATATTTTTAACCTGGAAGATTAATAACATGTGCCTACAAACAATTCCCATAAACTCAAAATGTTGGCAGTCACATTCACAAACTTTTGATTCCAAGTTCAGCTTCACAATAAATGCATCATCTGGATCAAAGGAACTTGTTACTTTGTACCTATAAAAAGTTCCATTTATTCTCAACCTTCTCCTTTGTAAAGTGATTACAACTCACCAATTCTTTTTAGAACTTGCTAAATATGGTTCTCTTGTACATAGAAGTAGCTTGATGCTCTATTTTTGAGCCAATTACCAAAGAAGGTGTTTTATGTCTTGATTCAAAGTCTTCCTTCCTTTCTTTCATATAACGAATGTCCACCGCCTTTGTGAAGTTGACCACAAAACCTTGTAATGTAGTTCTCGAGTTAACAAAGGAGTCAAAGAACGCATTGATGCTTTCACTTCTCTAGGTAGTGTTTGTCATGCCTTGAACCCAACTATAAAGATAAGCACGTGATAACTGCCGCACGCTTATAAAGTAAGCACCCTACAAGTGTGCAAGACCTTCTTAGCAACTAAAACTTATCCTCAAAATTTAAATCAAATAAATCCAAAATACCTCAAAATTATTTCTTTATAAATAGATCTCCAATAATTTAATAGAAACAAAATTCAAACCTCATGTACATAATGCCAATTGACCAATAAATATTAAACTATTAGACGACCATCCAATCCCAAAATCACTAAGCTTCTTTTCCTGCTCACAACACAACATCAAAGTTCCTAAAACTTGTTATTCTTCACAATCTGAAACTAAAGGGGAAAAAGGGGTGAGCTGATAACTCAATAAATAACCAAAATAATAATAAGTTTTATCAAGCAATAGATCCGTAAAGTAATAAGATGTAATATGAGTCTTCAAAAGTTATGATATACTATGGTTTTTCAAAAATAACTATAGAAGTTTCATAGTCTTAAAATAATAAGTTGCAAATAGGTCACATATTTTAATCTTACAAATATATTATAGATGGTTTAGAAAGTAGTCAATTTTCCATATATTAAAAGCTATAACTTACAATAGGTTCCAAAAATACATAAGCAGTTTTAATGACTCAAAATAGTTCAAATACTTAAATATTTCCAAAATCAAATATGTAGTTTTAAGGACTCAAAATAGTTCAAATATTCAAATGTAATTCATATTATTATCAATCTTATGACTATGGTCGAGTCCAAATCTTCTGTCCCACTTTTCCTGCTCCACTCTATACTCCACCAATAAAAACTTGTCATGTGTTCACCTAATTAATTAAATACTACTATTAATTAATAACGGTAACATTTAATAAGTCAATAATGATAATATTTAATTAATTAAGTGAACATGTGACAAGTTTTTATTGGTGGAGTATAGAGTGGAGCAGGAAAAGTGAGACAGAAGATTTGGACTCGACTATGGTCACGCTATATCCTCGTGACTAGGCATCAGAGTACCAATGAATAAACCCTATTGACTGGGTATCAGAGTACCAATTATTAAAACCCATTGATTTGAGTATCAGAATACCAATGAATAACTTCCATTGGCGGGGTATCAATTAACCATTAAATCTCTTATAAAATGTACTGTCTAAAAAATATGTAATTTTACAAAAATTTCACCAAATGTAACACCTTTTTTTTTTAGGAACAATAGATGTAATTTAAACCTACACTTATTATATATAAACTTTATTTAGTGATGTGCCAAATTTTAAATCTATTATTTATCCTTCAATAAAAAAAAATTAAACCCACAACAAAATAATATTGAAAACTTTGTTTATATATGATGATGTTGATTTGACATTAATAACATTTATTGTCACTCTATTTGAAATTTTTTCATAATAAATTGTTATTTCCTGTACCTATAACATTTCCTTAAAAAAGTATCTAAGTTATCGCAAACTTATTTATGTTTTATTTTTTAAAATTTTTTATGAAAGGTTAGAAATATTTATTAATAAAAGATTATCACAATTCACAACACATCAGCTAACAAAGCAGGATAAAAACAAGGAGATAAATACTCCAAAAAAAAACCGATTATACAGACAGAGATGCAGCTATAACTGCCTATAGATAAACTACACTATTAAAAGATTTACCGACTCAATATTTGGTTATTTAGTTTGAACAATATTCTTCTTCTTCTTCTTCTTTTTTCTTTTTCTTCTTCTCAAAAAAAAAAAAAAAAAAAGAAGAAGAAGTTAGGAACAGTATAATCTTCCTTTGCATACATTTTAGGACTTGGTTTAAGTTCACTGCATCTAGTGCATTAGACCTGGTCAAATGGTGATACTTGTCCAAAAGTGGACAAATGACATTATCTCAACGGGTTCAATACTACTGAACACTAGACCTAATCCTAACCCTACATTTTATTATGAAACACTCTCACAACAAATGTTGGGTGGTAAGCTATTATTGGTTCAAATTTGAATCCACGACTTAAACTACTTTTTTTGTTCATTTATAATAATTAATAACAACTTTCCACTTAAAATTTATTGTGAAAACGTTTTCCTTTTGAGAAATGATATGTCCACAACATTTTTACAACAAATTCTAAGTGGCAGATTATTACTGATTGTTATTATTGGGGCAAAAAAGTCATTTTAGCGTTAGATTCAAATTTGAACCAATAACAACTAACCACCTGTGATTTGTTGTAAAAATATTGTGGATGTAACATCTCTATTTTCTTTTACCATAGGCTACAGCAGTTAGCACCAGTGTAATTAATGTATTTGTGAATAATTTCCTTAATTAAAAAGGAGGGGTTCTATAGCATATACAATAGATGTAATCTCTCACTTATAACGCGTGGTTCCTACAAATATGATCCACACATTTTGAGTGAGAGGTTACACGTATGTAAAACAAGTATGTACTTCTTCCCAAAATAGGGATTTATTTTTTGAGGGCATAAATAGAAAATCCAAAACTAAATAGGAGCTAAGCCAAAAATACCAAATAAATTGTGGGATAAATTAGACTATCCTCTAAAATATAAGTCATTAAAAGTTGAAACCGGTAAAACACAGCTTGCAAAACTAGGACTGACAGCCAAATGCACTTATTTAAGCTAAATTTCCAACGAGATTCAGAATCTGTGCTATCAAATCGTCCAAGATTCAATTCCTGAATTAATGCCGTGAAATTCTTAACATGTTTGAAGTCACAGCCTTTCTCTTTTTTATTTATAATCAAACAATTCTCAATTGCACAACAGAGTTCAAACATTCAAAGAAGCACGCAGACTTAAGGTAACATTTCTTTTCATTTTTCTTTCTCTCTTTTCTTTAATCTTTTGAAGGGTTGGTGTAATAGTTATCTCCGTTGCTTTTGATATATTCTCCTTTTTTGAATATTGTTGCATTCTGTTAACTAATTGGACTCATGGGTTATTCCAAATTATTCTCCTTTATGATAAAAATAATTTTGATTGATCTGAATTTTGTTTCAACTCTGATAATATCATGGAGAATTTTGCCTATTTTCAACGTGCTTTGAATTTTCTGCTAAATGAATCCAACCAAAAAAAAATAAAAAATACACGTTAAGGAGGTGGGGTGGCCTCTCTTTTCTTATCAAAAATTCAAAACTAAGAAGGTATTATTATCACAAAAAGTAAGTTCATTCTGTATATTGTGAATATAGGTTGGTTTCTCAAACATCATTCTATATGTTATATATAACTTGTCATAGTAATAGACCATATTGCTCATTATACATATATCATATCCATTTTTCATGTCTTTTCTTCCTAATTTTCACTTTGATCCTTGCAGGAGTTCATCATCGCGTTATTGGTTAGCAACATGGCCATAACTGCGGTAAAGATGGCGGTTGTTGTGGGTGCACTTGGTCTGATCTCCTTCATATTGGGAATATTAGCTGAAAATAAGAAGGTATTTTTATCCCTCTTACTTTTAAAGCTGTTATGTTACACTTCCGCATATTTATGTTCATGTATGTATGTGCACATTGTGAAGAAACAAGTCTTGGGTCAAATCTTTTCTCTGTTTTCATAATTATTGATATGATTTTGCATAATAAAAATGAGGTTAGTGATGCACCCAAGTTAAAATCGTTATCTCCAATCACAATTCAAAACTGATGATCGACAATTGCTGAGATGTCAACTTATCTTTTTATTGTATTGTTTTTGCCTTTAAGTGATTTTTTTATTTTCTTTTTTTCCAATTAATTGTTACTATTTGTCTGAATATTACCTTTGGAAGTTTAATTTGTGGTACTAACTACTAAGTTAAAATCATATGCATTGTCTTTTCTTTTTCAATAAAATTATCCTCGATTTTTTGTTCTTTTGGGCTTTGATAGCCTGCAGCTGGCACCCCAATTCCTGGGAAAGATGTCGTCATTTGCAAGTACCCATCGAGTCCCACAGTTGCCTTGGGTTCTCTCTCGTTTGTGTTTCTTGCAGCTTCAACTTTGTTTGGCTACTTGTCAGTCTTTTACCCTTACAGAGGAAAACCGGTTCCACAGTCCATTTTGTTTAAAAGCCTGAACTTCACCATCTTCTTCAACGTTTCTGTGTAAGTATAATTTCTTTATACGGTCTCAAATCCTTCTATTTGTGAAATACTATATAGAAAGGCTCTTTAACTATTTATTATAGGGCTATGCTAACGAATGCCCTTAGAACATTGGTTAATAATCCAATTTATAAAAGTTTTGACATCATTTTTATAGAAAATGAAAAAAATTGTCAAAACATTAATTGTTTTATTTTCTTTTCCTATAAAAACTTCTTTTAAATGAATTATTAACCAATAACATAAGGACATTTATTAATATTTTCCTTTATTATATCATATCATCGTATATTGGGCCAAACAACATCGAAAGCCATTTACTGAATTTCATGATTTGGATTAATTATCACAAAACTAAAAATGTGTACTTAATGTTACATCATGCGAAATATTAAATGATGTAGCATTATGTAGATTGTCAGATTCAAGAAAATAGAATCTTTACCGTGAAAGAATTATCTCCATTTAAAATAGAGAGGATATTGTTCCGGATTTAATAGGATACAAATAGCCATTAGCCACATAATTTAATCTGAATTGGGATTATCTCCATTCGAAATAAAGATGATCCTGTTCTGGATTTGGCAGGATATAGACTGTCACATCATTTAATCTAAATTAGGATCTATTTCAAATTGACTTGCTATTGCTCTTGTGGTTTACTAATTAAAGATGAGTGATGGTGGTGAAAATTTGTCCGCTCAGGTTTGCAACTGGAATGGGAGCAATGTTTCTATTATGGCCAACCATCACAGAGCAACTTCACCGGACACACAATGTCCATCATAACCTCGAAACAGAATGTCCCACTGCGAAAACAGGCCTCCTTGGTGGTGGTGCTTTTGTGTCCTTGGATGCAGCTCTCTTATGGATGGTTGCCCTGATGTTAGCTGTCAATGCTAGAGAAGATTTCTTAGACGAACAAAAAGAGGACCATTTTAAGGGTGGAGACGACCATATTATCACAACCGATATATGAGATAATGTGTGTGGGTGATGCTTGAGAATGAAAAAAATTGATCTCCTTGTCTGCAAAATTCAGTGGCAAAATTTTTTCCTCTTTGAATATTTTTAAATTTGGTTGATGTGATTCTTCAAGGATAATTCTAGTATAGCAAGCAAGCTGCAGTTAATTTAGAGAATTCAATGTACATATCTTTTAATAATTGTAAGTTTGCTTCTGTTTTCACCACTTTTGAATAATGTTCTTCTTCGCTCTTACCACCAAAAAAAGAGAAGAAAAGAAGGTTCATTTTAGTATCAGTCGAATGTGGAATGGTATTGCCACAACTTATAACAAACCAAATTCAATTTCTAAGCAGATTGGTTCTGGAATACGAGTAATTCAAACGCTAAGTCTTTTACTTTGACAGCAAAAACAACATATTGGATGCATAAAAAATGAAAGTAAAAATTGTAAACTTAATGTTTTTTTATTTATGAAATCTCTATTATGCATTGGAATTTGGAATAACTACCAGGCTATAAGTCCAAATTATTCCAAATTATTCTGTAATATGATTAAAAGTTTTTTTTTTTTTTTTGGGGGGGGAGGTAATATGATTGAAGTTGGCTGGCATCTTGCGCTTTCATTAATTATTAGTTTAATGAAAAATGTTATTTCCACAACATTTTTACTATAAATTCTATATAGCAAGTTATATAATTAATAAAAAAAAATGATGTCACTGGTAAGACAAGTTTAAAACTAATAACAGCTTGTTACTTAGGAATTATTATGGAATTGTTGTTTAAAACTAATAATAGCTTGTCACCTAGGAATTATTATGGAATTGTTATGAACTTTGGAATTATTATGAAATTGTTGTTTAAAACTAATAATAGCTTGTCGAATTATAGGAATTATTATGGAATTGTTATGGACGTATAACTACTCTAGTCTAATAATTTGATGTTGTAGTGATGTATTGTCTAATAATTTGATGTTGTAGTGATGTATTGATTCTGTGGAGATTGATATTCTTAATTTCTTAGCACAACGATATTAATTCAAATATTGAAGCATACTCTTAACTAATTTTAGTTAGCTAATTTCTGCCTGTTGTTTTGTTTTTGTTATATATATATATATACACACACATTAAATGGTGCCTACTGTTTATATGGCATACATTATTGACCTTTAAAAAAAAAAATTAATGAATGGAAGACTTTTATTTTAAACATGCCAGAAAGAACATGGTTTAAGCTCGCAAAGTCAGAATACAGACCCATAGTAACCCAAATAATAGGTTTATACAACAGAGCATGACACTTAACAGCTACTTACTGAATCTAGAACCAACAAACACTTATAAACAAATTAGATCACGCAGGCAGATTTGTTATACATAGTCACTGAACAGCACACAATATTAATGCTTAAAAATAGGATAGGGAGGCTTCCAAAAACTAAACAAATCTCTGATCTTATTGGATCTTGGCATATTTCAGCACAACGATAGTCACAGTTTTACATTTTATACAATTTTCTGTAATATACCACTAATACCAGCTTCAATATTGATCTGGCTTTGGTAGATTCTTGCAATTCTATCAAGCCAGAAATGGCATATAACAACAATGTATACACGCTGCTAAAAGTACTTGAATTTAAGCTTATTTACAACCCAATCCAGTCAACTATTCCAGTATAGGACAACAATACAAGCATTTCTTTAGCATTGAAGCGCATATTCTATTAGACAAGGAGCATTCAAAATACGGGTGGTCACACAGTTTAATCTTGCTACGACAAAAGAAGCATAACATGTGTCCCTGATAGACCCCGGAAGCCATACAGTCCCTCCTAGTTGGCAGCCTATAACAATCCAACATATAAAGAATGCTTAGGAATAGAAGAAGCAAAATCAAATAAGCTTCAACCAATTCATATTTCATAGGGGGCTTCTTTCTTCTGATGGTTTCCCATGACTTACATAACCTTTGGTAGAAGAATGCAACCATCCAGAAACATCTTCATTACCTAATTGCAAGTTGAATACTTCAGCTTGCATCTGTACCAAAGCTTCAGATCTGGCCATTGGTCAATTCCACTGCTGACCGAGAATAATCTGAGAGTTTTGCAATTGAGTAATTGGCATAATCCCAAATCAACCGTGACCCAAAGGCTTGGATCATCTAAGGACCCCTAGGATGCCAATGATCATGCTAAGTAAAGATCTTTTCTCCGTTGTCCAACCTGTATCTTTTCAATAGCCTTGCCTCCTCTCTATGTTAAATATCCTCCAGCACCAGGAGCTATTATGTTCATAGACCAAAAAGACTAACCCTTGAGTAAGTATTTAATATTTATTCTCCCAGGAAACCCCCAATGAACTGGCTATAACAAAACGCACCAAATAAATTTAATAACAGCTGCATTCTTCCATTAAGAAATTTTGATTAAATGAAGACCTCCTTTCTCTTAGTTAGATCATCCAAAGCAAGTTTGGCAGTAGCAACTCTGTCAGAAGAGGCATTACACAAGTAAGCATTAAACCTTTGAACTATAAGCTTGATTAACTTTTTAGAAAGAATGAAAATGCCATACCAATAGACTTGGATACTTTATAGAATAGTTTTGATCAATTGTAGCCTCCCAACAAAGGATAAGTATTTCGCACTCCAAGACTTGATCTTGCTGGTAATCTTTTCCAATATATATATGTTGACAATCCCTTAGAGACAGCCTACCTGAGATTAGGGGCAGCTAGAAACTTGTTGAGGAGTTTACCTTCCCTAAACTGCAAGATAGATAATATCTCAGCCTTCACCTGATCTGACACAAATATAAATAAATAAATAAATAAATAAATAATTCACTCTTTCCTATATTAGCCGCTAGCAGGCCAAATAATTCTTAAACGCTTCCAAATTTTGATTGATGACTGCAATGGAGATCTCTTGATGAAGCTGAAAATATCATAAGATCGTCTACAAAACAGAGGTGTCAGCAATACTTTAGCACATGTGGAGGTGGAATGCATACCTAGAATGATCCCAAGCTGCCATTTGAATCAACTTTGAAAAGACTTCCATAGCCAATACAAAAAGATTGAGGGGTTTGAAACTTACATTTGCTGATTCCACACACATTCACGCTCTGTTTAAAATATTTGCCAATGTAAAATATTTTCAGTAAAATGTTTTCATTTTACTATGTTTGATTGGCAACTTGAAAATACAGTGAAAATCATTTTTCAATGTCTGTTTTATTGTAAAATGAAAAAAAATAAAAATAAATAAATCTTTAGGCAGTATTCAGTTTTGCCCCCTCCCCTAAAAATAAGCGTAACTTCACATCTACAAAGTTGCAAAAATTTTCACAACTTACTTTAGCATCTTACCACTAAGATCACTTTTTACATGATCCTATAGTGGCAAGTAAAGAAGCATGGACACTCCAAATATCCCTGTTTGCCTAGGCACAAACACATGAAGGACATTTTTGAATGCGTCTCCTTAGTATATCCAGAAGGAAAAGTTTTTTTTTTTTTTTTTTAAATCCTTTGATTTTAGAGTTTTTTTTTTTTTGATAAAATTTAAAAAATATTTTTAAAGTTCTTAATAGTTGTAATTTATTTTAAAAATTAAAATAAACATAACATTTGTCTAAAAATTGAAGAACATATGCCTAAAGATATGTATATTAATTTATTGTTGTCATACCTCTACTGTCTTGTGTTGTGTAGTGTTTCTGCATTTTGTAAAAGGAAAGTTCTTTGGCGTATTTTTGTACGATTAAGATCTAGGGTTTTTAAAGTACTCTACCATACTATTCTTTTGATAATAAAAGGTCAAGATTATATGCATAACATTTGTCAAGATCATTTTTTGTGTTTTTATTGTCTGTGCTTTTCACTTTAGATTGAAATGCTTGTTCAAAAGATTGAGTAGAAAATCTACCCATCCTTTTTTCATGTGCTTCAAGAGATTCACAAAGCTCATCTAGTGTAAGTTTTGATAAGTCTCTAGCTTCTTCAATTGCAGCAACCACATGTTCAAATTTTACTGACAAACTTCTCAGTATTTTCTCTACAATTTTTTTGATCATTTATATTATCACCATAGCCTTTAATCTGATTTATTATTGCCAAAACTTAAGAGAAAAATTCTTGCACAGTTTCATTTTCTTTCATTTGCAAGTTATCAAATTCTCTCCAAAGATTTTGTAGTTTAATAGAAATTGCTTTATCATAGCCACTAAATTGCTTTTTTAAAATCTCCCATGCTTCTTTAGATTTAGTTGCACCAGAAATTCTAGGGAAAATAGTCTTACTTACCCCTTGCTGGATGAAGAGTAGAGCCCTTGCATCTCTTTGCTTGTACTCCTTTAGCTTTGCAGCTGCCAAAGTTGACAGATCTTCTGGCTGTTCATAGCCTTCTTCACTTAAATCCCACAAATCTTGTGAGATGAAGAGTGTCTTCACTTGTGTGCTCCAAAAATCATAGCTCTCACCGATGAAGATGGGAACAATGTTTTGGGCATAGTTGAAAGTGGCTGTATTTGTACTTGCTGCCATGGTTTATGGTTGTCTGGTTTATAGTTCTAGGACAAAAGGGGCTGGCAACCTTGCTCTGATACCAAATTTGTTGGGTGCAAGTTTAGAACAATATGGCTAAGAGTAGAATTTAGTATTTAAATTGCTGTTATGCTAGATATGAATAAAACAGAGTATTGTAGAAGCACTATTGCTGAATTTCGGATGTTACAACCTCATTTACAACTCACATCTATATATAGATGTGTTAGGAGTTTAGATGACTACAAGCTTCAAAATACTACAAAAGTTTGCTTCATTTCTCTTTAATTGACACTTGTCCATGAGGTGTCTACTTGCACGCTTGCTTGGTGCTGGATTCTTCATTTGTTGACACTTAGATTTCAGTTACTTCTTTCTGTGACACATAGGGAGCCACTTGTCAATTGCAAATTACATTTTAACACTTCTAATCTGCTCTGTTTCATCTAAACCTGGGGACAATTGTTTTTATTAATAGAGTACGCTTGGGCTTTACGGTGGATAGTATTTTCCATAAGCTATAAAAAGTTGGGCCAGGTATTTTTTATGTTTTATTTTTAATGAGATGGGCCAGGAGGTTTTTTTTTCTTTTTTTGTTTTGGATAGGTATGAGGTATGGTTTGTTTTTTTTTTTTTTTGATAACTATGAGGTATGGTGTTTGAGTCAACATTTGGCTAATTCAAAAGTTCAAAACATTTTTTGGAGAAAGGTG
This sequence comes from Castanea mollissima, assembly GCA_014183005.1. Classification (NCBI taxonomy): domain Eukaryota; kingdom Viridiplantae; phylum Streptophyta; class Magnoliopsida; order Fagales; family Fagaceae; genus Castanea; species Castanea mollissima. The sequence continues at coordinate 19,659,404 of JACAVU010000003.1, read as the reverse complement.
GGAAAAGGTTAGAATAACACAGCAAAATTTCATACTCTCCCTCGTGAGATCTCCACTTTCATATTACTAGTAGTTGAGTTGTTCTTTGCACAATTTTTTTCTTTAAAAAAAAACATAAATTTCTTAAATTTATGTGTGTATAATTTGTATATTCATTGTTATGAACAATAATCACGTGTTTATTGTCAATGTAATTGAGTTTTTTATAATATTTTTCATATCAACATGTAACGTTTTATTATTATATATTATTATATATGAAGTAAGCAATACATTGAAAGCAAATAATTCAAAAAGTATTCATTATTTTCATATACAACATAAATTCAATTTGAAGAAATGTAATAATAGTTTTATGGACAATACTTTGTAAGATTGGATTTTCTTGATTGTAGCATGTGAACTAATTTTCAGTCCTTTCGCCCAATTTCATGACAAATAAGCACAATCAATACAAATAGAAGATAGTATCAACCAATTCCATATGAATTGAAAATTCTTTGTAATTTCTCTTCCTCAGAAAAAAAAATGTTGGAGTTCATAAATTCTCTCTTTCCTTATATATATATGCTTTAATTTTCCTTCTAATTCAAAAGAACCATATTTAGAACTAAAAACGATGCTGATCTAGATAAATTTTAAACAAGTGGAATTGATACACTAGTGGGTCAGAATAAGAATCACCTAATTATCTTCTAAGAGTTTTTTTTTTCTTTTTTTCTTTTCATTCTTTCCTTAATAATATTTCTATTACTTATATAAAATACAATATTTTTTTCTAAGTGTCCTCCAATAAATGATAAAGAAGGATGATCCTTTCAAGTAACCGTTGAACGCTTCAACCTCTCTTCAGCTATCCACATAATCAAAATTAGAGAAACCTTTAACCAAGAGGTCACTATTTACAAATAGATATTTTTCAGCATACACATGAAAAATTATGATTATTTTCTTATATTTTATTAAATAATTAAATAGAGAGTAATCATCTTTCTCAAAAAAAAAAAAAAAAAAAATAGAGAGAGTAATCAACAAATAGAAACCAAGTAGTTCTCCTTCATTTTTCTAAAATATAAAATATAGAGATATAAAAAAATCCAATATATTAATATAAATTTACATCAACAAAGATGAAAGAAAATAACGATTTATGATTTTCCTATGGTACATTAGCAACCAAACATTGGACGACAATAGAAAGAAATACTAAACATACAAAATATCCAAGAGGTCATGGGTTAATATAAACGGAAAGAAAATTCAAAATTCACAAAAGCATAACCCATATAACAAACAGCGATAACACCCAATTAAGATATTGACAAATATATACTACTTACTAAATGATTTGGTTGAAGAAGAGACAAAAGGTTAAACTAAAGTAGAACCAAACCAAAGACGAATATGAAACCCTAAATCTTTGATGTACTTTCATGATAGCCTTGTTCTTGCTTTTGTGTTTTTTACGTAGTTTGAGATCATCTAATCTTTTCTTCTTCTTCTTCTTTTAAGAAGGTTTTTTCTTTTGAATCAATTTGGAAGATCTATTCGAATATTGTGAAGTGAAGTATGAACTAGTCATTCACTCCTTTTGAAAACTTTTTTCCCCTATCTATTAATTATTGGGTATTCTATGGCTAACGTAATATTTTTGGTAATGCCTTTTTAAATATTAGCCATTATGCATTTAATAATAATTTTAGTGTGGCACCATCGAAGGAAATTAATTCTATACTCAATGTGTATTGTCGATTGTGATGCCACTAAATAGATTTTGCAGTTTTTTTTATTTTAATTATTGGTTTTATGAGTCATCTCTCCTTTTGGTACTCTTTTTGTGTGGTAATTATCGGGAACTATGTTGTCAAAAGAATATTTTTGGCAGGTTTTTTTTTTTTTTTTTTTTTTAAATCTTAGTTATTATGCATTAGATGATAATTACTATAGAAGGAAATTAATGACGGTGTTTTGTAATGCAATAAACTTTTTGGGTAGTTTTTTCAAATTATTAGTTTAATCTACATTTGGAAGTTTCTTTTCTAAAAAAAATTTATTAGACAACTAATGCATTTTTAATAAAATACTTGAATAACGTTGGAAGTGGAATATAATAATTAGGAAAACTAATTATCAAATGAAAAATTAAGAAATAAAGGTGATAAATAAGAATTAAAACGTGAACATAAATAGTATACTAAAGAAATGCATTACTTCATTCAAAATTTTAAATTATATGCAATGTGCCAAGTATTATGGCAAACATGTTGACATGTATAAATAAATATTAACGCTTTCAAAAACAAAAAAAAAAAAAAAAAACATTTTTGGTCAATACAATATCAACGTACTGAATGTAGGAAGTTACTCTGCGTTATTTTGCTTAGAAAATGAACACATGTCATCATATTATGCATCCATTCATTTTCGTATACAACTTTGACAATATATATAATTGAATATAATTTGATATAAATATTGATGTGATTTGTCAAAAGAGGAATCTGCCTCGGTTTCAAACTCTGAAGGAACAAAAAGTTTCTGGTCTGGTTTGTGGAAACTTAAAAGTCCCAACATGCCATCTTTGTCGTTACCTAGCTGAGGACACGATGCATGTCCTATGGGAGTGTGAAGTGGTGAAGTCGGTGTGGTGTTCCGAATTCGGGTGGTTGAATAGGTTTGAAGCTGTTCAAGCCTTCAAGGGTCTTTTTCCGATTTGGTTGTTCGAATCCTGACAAAACCCCGAGTCCCAGAAATCTTTGCCACAAAAGCATGGTTTATATGGTCCCATAGAAACAAAACCCAATTAATTGAAGGAGTCCACCTAGCCAGTTAGCAAAATTCCAGAGGTAGTCCATAACTTTCTCACAATGTTTGACTCCAGTCGGGGTCAACCACGAGGCAAAGCTTCTATCAGGATATTTAAAAAAAAAAAGTGGGTTGGGTACCTCCCTCAACCGGTGAGCTAAAAAAAAAAATTTGATGAAAACGATAAAGCAGCAATTGGGATAATAGTCTGAAACTCTCATGGCGAAGTTATAGCTGCTCTATCTAAAAAGGTCCAAAACCCCACATAGTTGAAATCTTAGAAATGTTAGCTGCAAGGTGTACAAATTTAAATTTGTACAGGATGTTGGGGAAAATCCTAAGCCGCTCTCTGTAAATTAAAATATATAACTATCAAGCAGTAGCAATATTATGAAAATAAAAAAAATTCCAGCAAGCACCACATGCTACAAACACATAAGAACACCAAATCTTACTTAAAAAACCCTTCGGTGTAGAGGGAAAAACCACGAGACAGCTTCGAAAAATATCCATTATGAAATAGAGATTACAACTATCAAGTTTATTCTAAACTTGAGTCTACAATAAATTGGATAGACAACAAATAAATCTCAAGAAGTAAATACAATCTCACTACAAAGCTAGTAGCAAAATCTTCCTCTGAATAGGCAATATAGAGGATAGAAACAATCAAATATTTAACAATGTAGCACTCTCAATTACAGTGCTGAAATCATCATGCATGAAAATGTTTGTGGAGTGGTCTCACACCCTTGGCCTAAAAGAAAGGGTCCGGTATTAGGATCGTTCTAGTGTCTCTTAAGAAGATAACCATGGAAAAATCTTTAAGACTAGATTTTCCAGCCACGAATAACGAGGCAAAATATGAAGTTTTGCTTGTCGGAATGACTATGGTGAAAAGACTAGGTGGCAAGGCCCTAGAGGATTTCTCATATTCGAGACTAATAGTAGGGCAAATCAAAGGTGAGTTTGAGGCTAGAGACCAACAGATGCAAGGGTATCTTGGCAAAATTAGGCAATTGCAGTCCAGCTTTGAGTTTTTCTCCATAAAGCAAGTCCCTAGAAGAAAAAACTCTCATGCCGATTTGCTAGCCACTTTGGCCACCTTTATGGGGCAAGGCCTCCCTCGAGTCATAATTGTGGAAGATTTGGTGACCCCTTGTTGTCATCATCAAGCCATGGTCAGGATACACAACATGCAAGTTGGTCTAAGTTAGATGAACCCAATGGTCTTGTTCTTAAAGTATAGAGCATTGCTAGAGGACAAAATCAAAGTCGAGAAGATTCAAAGAAAGGCACCTTGGTATTGGCTCTTTGAGGCGCAAAAGTTATACAAATGCTCATTCTTTAGGCCGTATCTGCTCGGTGTCCATCCCAAGGCAATGGAGCCATTGCTGGAAGAGCTCCATGAAGGAATTTGCGGCAATCATACAAGAGGAAGATCCCTGTCACATAGAGCTCTTACCCAAGGGTATTGATGGCCAAATATGCAAAAAGTTGCCCAAGATTATGTTAGTAAGTGTGACCAATGCCAAATGTATGCCCTAAACATCCACCAACCAAGAGGAATCTTGAATCCCCTTTCCAATCCTTGGCTGTTTGCACAGTAAGGCTTAGACATAATTGGGCCATTCTTGAGGGCAACAGGAAACCGAAGATGGCTCCTCGTCAGAATTGATTACTTCTCAAAGTGGGTTGAGGCCAAACCCCTCTCCAACATCAGGGATTTGGATGCAAAGACGTTCATCTAGAAGAACATCGTCACTAGTTTTGGAGTCCTCCATACGCTGATCTCAGACAACAGACTTTAATTTGACAATAAATCATTCAAAATGTATTGCTGGGAGTCGGGCATCAGGAATTAATACTCCACCACGGCCTATTTATAAGGGAATGGGCAGATTGAAGTCGTCAACAAAGTCATAGTTAATAGATTGAAAAAGAGGCTGGATGAGACAAAGGGAAATGGATAGACGAGCTGCCACACATGTTATGGACGTATTGCACCACACCGAGAAGATCAACGGAAGAGACTCCATTCTCAATCACAAATGGTTCCGAGGAAGTCATCCCTCTTGAGACTAGGTTCCTGACATTGAAAACGAGTCAATTTTATGCTGATGAAAATGATCGAGTACTCTCGGCAAGCCAAGACCTGGCCAAGGAAAGAAGATAGGTGGCTATTGTCCAATTGGCTGATTATTAGCAAAAATCTGAGCAAGGATATGACAAGGGATTTAGAACAAGACCATTGGTGCCTGGAGATTTGGTCTTGAGGAAAGTGGTGGGTATTGCCAAAAATCCAGCATGGGGAAATTTAGGGCTTAACTAGGAAGGACCTTATCGTGTCACTTCAATGGCTGGAATAGGGGCTTACTACTTTGAATATTTAGATGAAAACATTGTACCCCGCCCGTGGAACGCAAATAATTATCGAAGATATTATTATTAATAAAAGGCTTTAAAGTAATCATTTTGTCTTTCTTTGATTATTAATTTCTTTCCCTAGTTGGTGCCTATGTAAATTAATGATTTTTAATTTGGTTAAGTGTTAAACAAAACCTCGGCCATGTGCAGCTCCTTGGACCACATGCCATGGGTGGATTAATACTTTTTAATTTGGTTAAGTGTTAAACAAAACCTCAACTATGTTTGACCCCTTAGATCCCATGCCTTGGATAAATTAATGCTTTTTGATTTGGTTAAGTGTTAAATAGAATCTTGGCTATGTTCGGCTCCTCGGAATACATGCCTTGGGTAAATTAATACTTTTTTAATTTGGTTAAGTATTAAACAGAATCTCGGCCATGTTTGACTCCTCGGACCACATGCCTTGGTAACATAATGTCTTTTATTTGGTTAAGTATTAAACAAATTCTTGGCAATGTTTGGCTCCTCAAACCACATGCTTTGAGTAAATTAATGTTTTTTATTTGGTTATGTATTAAAAAAAACCTTGGCCATGTTTGACCCCTTGAATCACATACCTTGGGTAAACTAATGTTTTTTTAAATTAGCTAAGTGCTAACCAGAACCTCAGCCATGTTTAGTTCCCCAAGTCAAATGCTTGGGATAAATTGATTCTTTCTGAAATAGGTAAGTGTTACCCCCATTATGTAATGTGGTCAAATGCTTGATGTGCCTTTGGCCTTTGGAGGCTCCTCGGGTCAAAGTGTGAACTCAAAATGACCCTTACTGGAATAAGCTAAATATCCAAAGGCAATTATGTTATATATATTTTTTAAAAGGGGGTGTAAAAGCGCATAAGTACACTTGTAACCAATAAGACAAAAAAAAAAAAGAAAAAAAAAAAGAACACAATTGTGCATATAAACTGGCCAAAATTGAATTTTCCTTAATTGATATTAGAAAATTACAAGGTACAAGTATAAAAAGGGAAGAAACTTCCTCTCTAGAAAGCAATCCTAGGGTTGGTGTCACTCTATCCTGTTTTACCCTCTCTGGCAGGTTGGGAAGCCAAAGTAGTTGGCTTGGCTGCAATCTGGGTGCTAGAATAGTTGACTTGTTAACAAGTGGAGAAACCACAGCAGTCGACTTCTTAATGGGCTAGGGAGCTAAGATAGTAGCACTTGTTACCCTAGTGGTGTTTGGAGAAACTTCTCTCGAGGCTAGAGGATAAAAAACCTTTTCGAGGTTCCTCAACTCAAAAGCAACATTTACCCAGACAAAATTTAAGGCCTCTTTCTAGACTTGGAGGCAATAACTGTGGCAAACCTCGGTGACTTGAGCTCTCAAAATCTCTTCTGTCCCTTTCATGCCTATGTCATATGCAGCCTGCTCGACTTTTGTAGCGGTCTTTGCCTTGCCATCCAACTCCTTCTACTGGGCCTTAATTGTTTTGCAAGCGATGGCCAATTGCTCATTCGCCTTCCAAAGATGCTGGCGTTGGTCCTCGGCCTGCTTCTCGGCCTCCGCCAGAGTAGTCTCAGCATTCTTCCTTTCCCTCTCAGCCTTAGTTAGCTTATAAGTAAGGTTTTTTCTTTTCTTCTCAAAAATTTCTAGGGTCTTCACAACAGAAATCCAACGTACCTCCTCGTCCTTCAGCTTAGAGTAAGTGTTATCAACCTAGTTTTCAATAATATGAGTTGCCTGGACCACTTAGGCAAACAAAACAAAATGAAGAGTAAAATTGGTATAAAAAAGAGAGAGAAAGGTTTTGAAAAGTCAGAGGGGAATATAACATTGAACACCTACTATGGCAAGATCCCTCTTCAAGGGTAGGAAGACTTCATGCTTTTTCAAACTCCTCTAGTTCGCCAGGTCTTAAAGGAGTAGTAGAGCTTGCTCTAGGGAATTGGCCACATAGCTAGCTTTTCCCTGCTAGCAATCCCTGATGGTGGAGTTAGTAAGCAATGAGGCTCCATCTAGCTCCAGTGATGGGTTCCAAGTACGAACCTTAGAGTGGCAGTCTGGTGCAACCTTAGCACTAGAACCCTCGACGGAGCTCCTTCTTTACTGTCCTTTGGAAACCTTAGAATCTTTAGGAGATTCTTAGTCATTGGAAGGTTGAACCTCGCCCTCTGCAGACATCTCATTCCCATCCTTTTGGTCTTTCTTCCTTTTCTTTTCTAAGGGCTTAGTAGGGGAAGCTCGTGACTAAACAGGAGTGGGGGGATGAGGATTAACTGCCACCTCGAGCATGGCACCCCCTACGTAGGACTCTAGTAGGGCCAATAAGTTAAGGGTCCTTTTTGCAGTACCATAGATTCAAGGACATATGCAGTTTCCTAATTACTGCTTACTTGAACAGTAGATTGACGCCTTGAGCTATAACCCGAGGATTCAGCAAACTCGAGTTGGCCAAATACACTAAAATCCTCTTCTAGGCTGTTAGGTTCTGGCTCTCAGATGGGTTCTTCTTGCTTTTCCTCTGACAAAATAACCTCCTCATTGGTCTAAAGGATCTTGGCTATTTGTTGATCAATTAAAGCAATGTTTTAAGTTCCTTTTGGGGGGGACCAGTAAGAAATCCAAGAACAGCAACGTCAATCTGAACTAACCGAGAATCCTTAGCTTTAATCACGTACTTAGGAGATTGGAAGTTGGAGGAAATAGGCGCATACTCAAGGACAATGTGGGCAGCTCATAACTGACCATCCTTGTGAAGGAATATTTCAGACTATAGGATTCTGTTAAGGCCTTCACAATTCACCAAGTTGAAGTTGGGAACAGTGAATAGTTTGTCTGCAATAAAAAAAAAAAGAATGAGAAACTTGAAGACAATTAAGAAAAAAGAAGGAAAGAGCGGGAAATGGGTAAAATGACACATTAGAGCCTAAAGAGCAAGTTAAATTGCTTGTGCCTCTGAAGTATCCCAACTGGTTCCCTGTCTCATGTAGAAAAATGTAAGCCATCGTGTCATTCACCCAAGATGATCAAAAAGTCTTTGTTTGTGCCTTTGTTGGATTTGGGAAGGTAGGAGATCAGCCTGACCAAGGGAACCCTAATCTTAAAATAATACCTGTGACCTTGCTAATTTAGTTGTTATACACTCAATTGACATTGTGAAGGATAAGATTAACTCCCATCTTATGATTGAACATATCTACTCTACCTCCTGAATAGATTGGGTGAACACTTGGTCAGATAGAGCCTATAAAAAATTAAAAAATCTCTCGTCACTTTGCCCATAGGGATTTGCATCCCACCTTTTATGAAGGCAATCATGGGTATGACCATGGTACCTTTTGGTATTTTAGTGTGCCACTCCCCCAGGTGGCAATGTTCTATCTCTGCCCTAGTAGGAATGTTTTACTTGGCTTTAAAGGCCCGCCTTTTCTCGGGCATATTAACTAAACTAGCGAATCTACCCATCTCTCTAAGGAAGATAAAAGAAAAGAAAAGAAAGGACTCTAAGATCTGAGTGAAAACTGAAAGACACTTGCCAAAATGTATATTAGGGCACCTTGGACCGCTTCATGAAAAGTATAAGGAGATTGGTAAAATGGAGGAAAATTTTCCCCCACCCTCCTTATATAGGAAAAAAGATAAGTGAGAAAACTCCCACTCAAAACCACATGGGAAATAACAGCCGTTGAATCTCTATCGCATCATAGAACGTGGGGGATACCGCGCTGTACTAGGCACTAAATGGAGCATTGTGAATGCCGAAGTGTCAAGAACGTGCGTAAGGCAAACGAAGAGACACCACCATGTGGAAACACACCAAAAACGTGTGAAACCTGCAGGGTTTTATCAAAACTCCATTCCCCATGAAGAGGAAGGAATGGAGTTTTGAGGGGCTATTGTGGGAGCAAGTATTTCGAGAACAATTTAAGGTCCATGGGCCCTGTCTGAGGATGATTAAAGGCCCATTCATGCGTTAACCCGAGTTTGACAAGTGGGCTAAGATCGAGGAAGAGAGACATCAAGATCACTCAGAACTAGACTCAACTTAGAAAAAGAGGTCTGAGGAAAGGAGGCTAATAGGCCCATCTTTCAGAGAGCCCGATGAGAAAATGCACCTCAGGAGAACCTTACTTAGCTCCATGCACCAGAGAGTGAAGTACTACGGAAGAGATCAAAGTCATGCAAATAACAGAAAAGAGAAATATTTAGGAAGGTGGTCATTATCTTTGCATTCAATGCTCTATACCAATTGAGCTAGCCGCATTTATGAGAAAAATACACTTGAATAGTGACTCAATAGCTCACAACTCTCTCTACCACCTTCAGAAGGGTACTGATGGGACAAGCATTCGAATTATTCTCTTGAGACGTACAGATGGAGGGTTGACATGCAATGAAAAGGGCTATATAAGGAAATGACCCCTCTAGAATAAATGGATGAACATTTTTTTAAACAGAGAGAGAGAAATCTAAAGATCCTACTATAAAGGAATAAGCTTTGACTATTAATGAACAACCCCTCCTTGAACTAGCCCAAGGAAGAATTTACATTGAATCTGTGTTTCTTTCATTCCTGTTAATTGCTTTAGTCATGTTGTCCTCAAGCCTGTAATTACTTAGCAGCAATTGACTTGGGAAGCCCATTCTCTTACAATTTTTTTGTACTGGGCTTGAAGCACTAGGAACCACTATTCAAAGTAGGCTTGGACCACTTTTCAAGCCTTACGATTCTAATTATTGATAACATTGAAATATTTTTGCTTATAAAGTTATAAATTCTTAGGATAATTTATTTTGAAATTTACATAAAACTCTAACTCTATTACATAACAATCTTAAAAATTTTGAAATTCTACTTTAAGGTCGGTTATTTACGCTTAAGGTGAATTTTTGTCAACTATCTTTGTTTTTGCATATTGCTAATGGATAATCATAAATTTCTGCTGAAGAAAAAAAAAAAAAAAAAACAAGTACTTCGGGAGAATGTAGTTGGAGTGGGGTTGGACACAAACTCAAGGCCTTAAAGTTGTGATACCATTACCCTAGAGTGAAAAGAAGAAATACACGCAGGCTAACAATAATGATCTCCTCCACTTCCATGATTTCGAATTATGTACCGCTAGATGTAATCGACCGTATACTACTCAGATTACCAGTGAATGCTCTCATACGTTTTCTCTGTGTTTCTAAGGAAAGGTCCGCCTTAATTAATAGCTCAAATTTCATCAAGAAGCACCTCAATCACTCCATTGAGACCAACAGTGACCGCACCCTGATTCTCAAGGAAACTTTTGTGAATCCGCCGTCACAATCACGTTGGTTCTCCGTTCCTTACTCCGACAATGACCAGTTAGGCAAGGCCGTCCAAATGTACCAACCTCTACATAATTGGGAAATCTTGGACTATTGCCACGGCTTGGTTTGCCTTACCTTTTATAATTGGTACAAGGAAAAGGAAGGAATCCACTGATCAGGAAGTGCAGGAAGTTGCCCAGCGAACCAATGGACACACCTTCTGGTTCGTTGTGTTATTCGTGTTCCAGTTTTGGATTTGGATATGATCCTAGTAACGACGATTATAAAGTGATGAGAATTGCACAATTTTTTGAGGGAGTTTTAAGGGAGTTCTTTGAAGTGAAGGTATATAGTCTGAAATCACAGTGCTGGAAAAAAATTGAAAAACAATTGCCAATCAAGGAGATATGTTCAGCGCAGTCAGTTTCATTGAATGGAGCTTTCCATTTGATAGTTGAGCAGGATGACGGGTCCGAATCTATTCTTGCTTTTGATCTTGCGAATGAGAAATTCCGACTATATAGAAAGCCCAGTAATGAAGATCTGGCATCTTTGGAAGTGTTGAGAGGATGCCTCTGTTTTATTGAGTGCTGCCCAGAAATTCCGACTTCTAATGATTTTTGGTTGATGAAAGAATACGGGGATGAGAGTTCTTGGACTCGGATTTATAAAATTGAATCAGATGCAGTGCTTTGGAATATTGACTATTTCAAGCCTCTACTCTTTCCCAAGAATGGCAAAAAGGTTTTGATGGAAGGCGTCAGTCTTATTTGGTATGATATAAAAAAGAAAAGAGGCAAGAAGGTTAAGAATCGGAGTTTTCCTAAGCGGTTTAAAACTGCAACTTGTATTGAGAGTCTTCCTCTACTTGATGGTGATAATGTGATTGATCCGAGGCAGAAGAAGAATAAGAGGAAGAGGTAAGACCACGAAGTTTAATGCGATTGTTTTTGTTTGCTTAATTGGCTTGCGTAGTATTGATCTACGCATCTTTAAGTTGTGGTTGTACATGCTGAGGAGATTTTTGTGAATTTTCTCATTGTTTGAGTGGTATGCGATAGATTTTATTGGCTTTTCTCTTTTCCAATATAATTCTTTGATCTTGTAATGATTGAGGTGAATTTTGTATACGCCTTTTGTTTATTTGGATACAAATTTTGTTACTTTTTGTTAGAAATACTGAATTGAATAGTATTGTCTTTCTCACAGAAAGAATAGACATGAGTGTCTTTATATAGGAGGCATATGAGTGCAGTACAAGTAAATATGAGTGTAGTACAAGTAAGAGTGCTAAACAAGTAAACTAGTTGGGCCTAAAACCCACAACACTATATATGTTAACAGCCCCCCTCAAACTCAAGGTGGATGTGAGACCAACTTGAGGTTGTCAACCAAAGTACGAAGGCGTCCCTTAGGATGTGACTTGGTGAAGATATCTGCAAATTGATCTGTAGAGGAGACTGGGATTAGCTTGAGAGTACTATGGAGAAGATGATAACGGATAAAATGACAATCGATCTCGATGTGTTTAGTCCGTTCATGGAATACATCATTGTGAGTAATATGAATGGCACTCTTGTTGTCACAATAAAGAGGAGTAGCAAAGGATGTCGACACACCTAAGTCTTTGAGAAGCCATCGTAGCCAAAGAAGCTCAAATGTGGTATCAGCAAGGGCACGATATTCTGCTTCAGTACTAGAACGGGCCACATGAGTTTGTTTCTTGCTTCGCCAAGAAATCAGAGAAGAACCAAGAAGAAAGCAATAACCAGTAGTGGACCTGCGATCAGTGGGATCTCCTACCCAATCAGCATCAGAAAATGCACGGAGAACAAGAGGAGACCGAGCAGAGCAGAAAAGACCATGGAAGAGAGTGCCTTTTAGGTAACGAAGAATGCGCAGAATAGCAGCATAGTGAGTTGATCGTGGGGCAGACAGATATTGGCTTACCTGGTGAATAGTATAGGAAATGTCTGGATGAGTAACAGTGAGATAAACTAGGCTGCCAACTAAGCGTCTGTAAAGAGAGGGATTAGACAATGGTTTCCCCCTGAGGGAGTCAGATGCGCATTAAGCTTGACTGGAGTGTCAACAGTCTTACTATCAGTGAGTCCAGCTCTAGACAAGAGTTCAGAGGCATACTTGGCTTGAGTAATGTAAAGTCCATCTGTAGAATGAGTGATTTCAAGACCCAAGAAGTAGTTGAGATGTCCAAGATCTTTCATCTCAAACTGTTGACTGAGAAAATCCTTGAGTTCTTGAATGCCATTGAGGTCATCACCAGTTATGATCATATCATCCACATACAGGAGAAGTAAAATAGTGTCTTTGTCAGTGCGACGAAGAAATAAGGCAGAATCATAATGACTGGCCATGTAACCCAAACGAGAGATGGTAGAGCTGAACTTGACAAACCAAGCACGTGGAGCTTGTTTAAGGTCATAAAGTGCACGTCGAAGGTGACAAACCTTATTTGATTCAACAAAGAGACCAGGAGGAGGTTGCATATAAACTTCTTCACTCAAATCCCCATTAAGGAATGCATTTTTGACATCCATCTGGAAAAAATCCCATTTACTGGCAGCAGCAACAGCTAAGAGGGCACGAACAAATGAAATACGAGCAACCGGAGCAAAGGTCTCTTCATAATCAATCCCATACTCCTATGTAAAACCTTTTGCAACAAGACGAGCTTTGTAGCGCTCAATAGACCCATCAGAGTGAGTCTTAATCTTGTAGATCCACTTACAACCAACCACAGATTTTCCAGGGGGGAGAGTGACCAAGTCCCAAGTATGGTTTTTAGATAATGCATCAAGTTCCTCTTTCATTGCAATCTGCCATAAAGGGTCAGTGGAACCCTCACGATAGGTGTGAGGCTCGTGCAATGTAGCAAGGGCAGTGTAACAATGATAGTCAAGTAAATGTGCAGGAATGGACCTTACCCGAGTTGAGTGACGAGATGGAATGTCTTGTATATGATCTTCAGGCAGAGCAGGAGCAGGGGAACCAAGATCAAGGTTGGGTAGCTCGTCTTCGACCTATTCATCTTCCACTTGTTCATTAAAAGGGGAACTAGGAAAGGGATCAAGGATTTCTGGTGGTTGGACAGAGAAGTTAATAGGAGAATCAAGAGCAGCTACAGAAGGATTAGGATCAGCTATAGGAGGGTCAGGAGCAGCTACAGAAGGAATTTGCGTCTCATCTGGAAATAGATCTAAGACAGAAGAGGAAGATAAAGAAGTACGGAAGTGAGAGAGCTCGACAAAGAGGCGATGTTCCCAAAAGACAACATTGTGGGAGACACGAAGACGATGAGAAATAGGATCATAACACCGATACCCCTTTTGAGTTTCGCCATAACCAAGAAAACAACAAAATCTTGACCTAGGCTCAAGTTTGTTATGCTCATGTGGCTAAAGAAGAACGAAACAAGCAGAGCCGAATGAGCGTAGGTGGTGATAGTCTAGAGGTGACCCAAAAAGGTGCTCATATGGAGTTTGATTTTGGATGACAGGACTGGAAATGCGATTAATAGTATGAACAGCATGAAGAACAGCTTCACCCCAAAAAGGAGTAGGAACTTTGGTAGAAAGAAGAAGAGCATGAACAGTGTCAAGAATATGACGAAGTTTTCGTTCGGCTCTACCATTTTGCTGAGAGGTACCTAGACAAGTTAGTTGATGAACAGTGCCATAGGAATGCAAAACAGCTTGGAAAGCATATTGAGTGTACTCAAGAGCATTATTAGATCGAAAAATTTTGATACGTTTAGAAAATTGAGTTTCAACCATTTTTGCAAAATTAGAATACACTTGCAATAATTCAGAACGATGTTTCTTATTAAAGATCCAGCTATAGATAGAGTAATCATCAACAAAGACAACAAAATATCGAGATCCACCAATACTAAAGACAGAGGAAGGTCCCCAAACATCAGAATGAATAAGGTCAAAGATATCAGTGGATATAGATTCACTAGAATTGAAAGGCAAAGCTGGTTGTTTTCCTAATTGACATGAAACACAATCAAAATTTTCTGTAGACACTGAACCTAGCAAACCTCTAAAAGCCAATTGTTGTACACGGGAAGAAGATGCGTGACTAAGTCAAGCATGCCAAAGAGCAAGAGAAGGAATAGAAGAAACTGCAGCAACTGCGGCAATAGAAACAGGAGCAACAAGTGGAAGACGAAGGTTGTTCACGGGAAACATACGCCCAACTCTGGAACCGGTCCCTAGCTCCTGTCCCGTCCTTGGATCCTGCACAATACACCCAGAATAATCAAATATGATTCGATAACCCAACTCAGCTAATTGTCCCACAGAAAACAAATTGTAAGAAAGGTCAGGAACATTAAAGACCCCAGAAACGGAAAGGTTGGAGGTTGAAATGGAACCTATATTATGACCAGACATTGTGGAACCATTTGCTGTGCGAATAGTAAGAGGGTGTGATGCAGGTTTAAGTTCAGAAAATAAGGACGAGTGAGGTGTCATGTGATTGCAACAAGCAGAATTCATAAGCCAAGAGGAAGGAGACATACCAAACAAAGCTGAGAGAGAAGAGGAATAAGATGCATTACCAACCATACGAATGACATTGGCGATGATGTTTTTAAGGTCATTGTGGTCATAGTGAAAGTGCGACCTGAAGACTTAGACTGTGCAAAGACGGGAGCCATTGGTTGGACACTCTCAATGTTAGCAATAGTGGTAGAAGAACTTGAAACAGCTGATTTATTGCGCTGAAAGCAAGTCTCAATATTATGGCCAAAACGTTTGCAAAAATTGCAAAAGCGTTTGCTAAATTGTCGGCGACGATTGTTGCAAAAGGAAGAAGACCTGTCCTTATTCTTCATTTAGAAGAAAAATATGCAAAAATGGATTGCAAAAATGAAATCTACGCGAAAAACTGGGTAAGGAGCACCTGGGCTGCAAAAAGTCAATTCTGCGAAAAAGTCAACGATCAACGGTCACCAGAAGTCAACGATGACGTGGCGGGTGACGTCAGCAGCGCGCTGGAAGGTGACGTCAACGATGACGTGGCAGGCTGACGTAGGAAGCTGACGTGGCAGGATGACGTGGCTTATGGCTGACGTCAACAGGAGCAGTCTGGCGCGTGAAGCGCGTGGAAGCTCCGATGACTGTGAGGTTTTCACGAAAAGGTAGATCGGAGCAAGACGATCTTCGTGGTACCTTCGGAAAATTTTTCGGAGCAATATTCACGGCGGTGCCGAAAAGGGCAGTAGTCTTTGCAGTGTTCGAACTCCCCAACGGCGGCTGCTACAGGTCCGAAACCTGAGGACGATGTCTGGAAGACTCGAAGGTTCAACGGCGAAAGGCTGTGGCAGTTGTTGTGACAGCGGAAGCAATATTAAAAATAGAGTTACACCAATAAAGACAAGACTGCTAAGAAAAGGTCAGAGCAGTGGCTCTGATACCATGTTAGAAATACTGAATTGAATAGTATTGTATTTCTCACAGAAAAAATATACATGAGTGCCTTTATATAGGAGGCATATGAGTGCAATACAAGTAAATATGAGTGTAGTACAAGTAAATATGAGTGTAGCACAAGTAAGAGTGCTATACAAGTAAGAGTGCTAAATAAGTAAACTAGTTGGGCCTAAAGCCCACAACACTATATATGTTAACACTTTTTAAAAAGAAAATTTCCCAGTAGGAGACTTGGTTTCTAACATGTGTTGGTCTTTGTTTTTGCCATGAATATATTTCAAACAGAGGGCCTTAATTTGTTGGCAAAAGCTGTGGTGAAGAGGTGACTGTGGATATTAAGTTTTTTTCTCATCTTGTCAATGTTGTTTCCGAAACTTATGAAGCTTTTTTCTAGAATCGAAACTAATGAACTAGATAGTTCCCCATTCTCAAACATCTAATTTGACACTTTTTAATGGAGGAATATAGTTGATCAGTTTTTTTCTTTTGATAAGTGTCGTACAGTTGATCAGTTATGTCTTATGTTATGAGCCAGTTTTTTTATGTCTAGATTATTAGAGGAAATATTGCGACTTATATTAATTGTTGCAGTAGTTTAGCACCCTTAGCGGCTCGTGATTACATGCATACTACATGATGCAGGAGACGCAAGAAGATTTTTATTTAGTATTATTTATGTTTGCAAGTCAATTGTATTTTTATGTTTTAGGTCCTAGTAATTTATTAGGCTATTAATATTTTAATTTGGAAGCAAAGTTATTTTCGTAATAAGGCAATTAGGGTTTCCTAGCCAATTAGAACTAAGGTTTAGTAATCCTTTATAAGCAACTTATTGTACTCCTTGAAGAGATAGTTGATATCTTGATGAATAAAAAAAAATGGTTGTTTGATCTCTTTTGGTCTAGTGTTGACTCTAGGTCTACAATAGTTTCCCCGCTTGGTGCTCACTCCAAGCAAGGCTTAGGTGCTGACTCTAAGCAAAACCTAGGTACTGACTCCTAGGTTATATCTTTTTATTTTATTTTTGTTTAAATTTTGTCTTTTTTTTTTAAGACCAATTGGTCATTTTTTTATTCATCAAGATATCAACTATCTCTTCAAGGAGTATAATATGTTGCTTATAAAGGATTACTAAACCCCAGTTCTAATTGGCTAGAAAATAATAATTGTCTTATTATGAAAATAACATTGCTTCCAAATTAAAATATTAATAGCCTAATAAACTATTATGACCTAAAACATAAAAATACAATTGACTTGCAAACATAAATAATACTAAATAAAAATCTTCTTGTGTCTCCTGCATCACTACGAGTTATAAATTGTTTTTTTTTTTTGAGGGATGAGTTATAAATTGTTGGTGTTTCATCAAAAAAAAAAAAAAAATTTATTGGTGTTGATATTTATTAGTTTGATTAAGGAGATAAGTACTCATTGTATTTAAGCAAAAAACTATTAGGCCATTACCTTTTTGGGAAATGAGTTTTTTTTTTTTTTTTAGAAGAAACTTATATTTCATTTACACAAGAAAACGAGTGCAACAGAGGCCAAAAAACTAACAGAATCATCCTAGGCCTGATTGAATCAGATGAACTAAGATGGGTGGGATAACACCCTTCCAGAGGTTGGAAGCATGATTACATTTGGCAAATTGGGCTAGCTTATGGGCAGCCCTGTTGTAGTCCCTTTTCACGTGTTGGAAAGAACAGCAAGAGAAAGAAGACCTTGCGAGCGGAATGCCTTGGATCAAATGACCCATTATACCACCATTGAGGGCTTGGGAAATGATCGAGATAGCATCAGACTCAAATATAACATTGAAAAGATTCATCTCTTGGGCCAAGAGTACACCTTGCTCCATAGCAAAAAGCTCCATCCAATCAACGGAGTAATGCAAGGGCAGAGCTTTACATAGAGCAGCAACCACCCCTCTTATCTCATTACGAATGATCACCCCAACACCAGAGATCCCGCTGCCATCTATGGATGAAGCACCATCCACATTTACTTTGACATAGCCCGGCGGGGGTGCAACCCAACTCCTTTGGGAAATGAGTTTTGCAGCTTTTGCTTTGAGATTTATGATTGTCTTGCTTTCTTTAAATTCCGGTATATGAGTAAAGTGGAACCCTATATATTGAGATTTCCATTTTTTCATGTGTAAAGCTTCTAACACTTCACATGTGGCATTTTTTTTTTTTTTTTTGATATTTCAATAGTCATAATAAGAAATGGAGATTCGAATTTTGGAAGGAGTCCTTCCTTCTCTCATAGGGGTGTTGGCCCCAATGTGAGACCAATCATAGGGCCCATGCCTACTGTGAGTGAAGTTAATAATTTCTAAATAAAATGTGTTAGATTATCACTCCCTAGTTCTCAAAAATAAAAATAAAAATAATATTAAAAAGTATCAGTCCCTCAAATTGTTTTAACCAACTTCATTTTGACCTGTCATCTATTACACAATCAATACAATCCAAAAGTTGTTGTTTTGATGTGTTCACTATTAACCCTTTTTTTTTTTTTAAGAAACAAGCATGAAGCAAAACAGAGAGGCAATTGGGTTCTAACATAAAAATAAGTTACAAACATCATTAAAAGCCATGATAATTTTTAAAGAGGTGTGGAGCAAATTATATTACGTACACTCATAAACATATGTGATAATTATCCTATTATTCCTTTCTTTTTTAGAAAAACAAACACACACACAAGGGGCAGAAAATGAAGTTCTAACACAATAACACATTACAAACTCTACTATTAAAAGAGAAATGAACCAGCCTAAGGGTCTCCAAATTTTCTTTTTCTGCCTTCAACTCTCTCTCTCTCTCTCTCTCTCTCTCATTGTATCACGAACACCAAGTGAGCTTCTCATACAATACAAGTGTATTTTAATCTTTTAGGGTTTTAGCTTCCATATATATATATATTAAGCGTTGAAACAACTAGAAGCTAGGTTATAAATCCAACTTATTTGTATATGATTGAAACAATGGGATCTTGCGTGTTCAAATTATTTTGTAATAACTAATAAGTTGATGTTGCAGTGATGAACTGATTCTGTGGAGATTAATATTCTTAGCACGATGAACTTCATACAAATGCATAACCGTACTTGAATCAATTTGGGGTTGCTAATTTTGGATTAAGATCTGGTATAACAATGGATGGTTGAGATTGAAAATTAAAAAAAAGCAACTTTCAATCTCAATCATTAAATACAAAAGTTGAAAATTAATTACGAGAAGTTAAAAAGTTAAAGTTTAAAGTTAAGAATGGTAAAAATTTATGTGAGATGAATAAGAGTAATTGCACCTGGTGGTATTGCACCAGATCCAAATCCGCTAATTATCGCCTAGTGTTTATTATTAATTTTTTTAAAAGGAAACAATTTTACTCCTAACTAGTTTATAGCTATCTTGCTCCAACCTATGATATGGCGATTAAATAAGCCATCTATGTATAATTTTAGTCGCATAACTTTTTTAATGAGTGATGTGACTTATTTAAATAAGGACAAATTTCTCTCCAAGCTATTTTGGATCGAAATCCTTCAAAGTATTCCTATATCAATTTATTTGACGTGAATTTTGAAAATCTAACTTCTGGGTTGCATTTTCTTTATGTTCTTAACAAGCATGTCAAATTTCTAATAAATTTCTTAATAAACTTATTTTTTATGCATAATTTATACTACAATAAAATTCGAATTTAAACATTTGATTGATGGAATGATTATTGATCTTTGATCCTCTTGAAATTTTGCTAGAATAAAGGATAAAATAAACATGAAATCTAATCATTAAATTTTCCAAATTCACATTCAATAA
The DNA here is from genome assembly GCA_014183005.1 of Castanea mollissima. Taxonomy (NCBI): domain Eukaryota; kingdom Viridiplantae; phylum Streptophyta; class Magnoliopsida; order Fagales; family Fagaceae; genus Castanea; species Castanea mollissima. The sequence goes on along the minus strand of JACAVU010000003.1, from coordinate 19,639,642 downwards.
AAATACAGAGGGGGAGTTTAGAGGGGTTCTCTCTAAATTAGTTTGGAAAGAGACTATTCCTTTAAAATATAATACACATGGATAACTTTATAAATCACAACATAATGGGTTATAAAAGATAGTTCCTGTCACAACCCAAACCTGTACTTCAGAATTTAGAGCATGACCGGCATGTTAATATCAAGTTTACCTCAGTACTAAAATGAACCAACTTAAGCTGAAGGTGCTTATTAAAAATTTTTTCTTGTATTCCTTTTCATTTCCTTGCATAAAAGTTGTGATATACAAAATTCGTAAAATTTTAAAATTTCATTTCATTTCGAACTTTGCAAGATTACAACTTGGCTGAAACTTAAGGAACTCGTGTAAATATTACATAGCTAAACGTTTAGCAAAACTATAATTTACAAACCTAACCCCAAGACATAAAACTAGGGTTTGAAATAGACTAAGGTTCTGAATTATATCAGTGCTCAAAAGGATCAAGTATATCTTGATTCCTCCTATACAACAAAAGAACTAAACTACTATACAACAAAAACTATACATTCTAGCAAACGAGAATCACATATTTCTTGTCACCTCTAATACTCTAGCTGCTTCTAGGAAAGTACCTGTACACTGAAATATAATTGGATGAGCTGCGACACCCAATAAGGTTTTAAGCTCTATAAGCATTTAATAAGAATGCATATAAATCAAATATTTTATGGATATGCCAACTTTGATAAATATTCATACTATTCATAAAATAACTTATGACCTTTCAAATGAAAATACATCATTTTCCTTTCATGTAATATTAAAAGGACATAATAAGGAACTTAAACATAATTCAGTAACCTTATTTTTAAATAGATTATAAAATATTTTATCATAAACTTTCCATCAGACTTATAATACATTCAACATACTTTTCTTATCACCATACTTTTCTTATAATTTTCAAATAGCTTAATAGCTCATTTATAATACATATTAGTTAGTCCAATGTAAGTCTATTACAACTTTAGGAGGCTTCCAACACATAGTGCTAATCATCCAGCATTTTCCAAAGTGCTAGGTAATTCCAGGATCATATCAGAAAGTATCACTCCTTTTGGTGTGATCATATCATCAACCATGGGGGTCAGTTGGCATCCTCCACAAGTTGGCCTTCCTAACGAGGGCAGGTACAATAGAGTCTTCACCACTTATAATGGCCAATCAGAATCTCTATAGAAATATCAATACTATAACCCCTACTAGCTAAATTCAGATCATAACAATGGAATACCCGAAAACTATATTTTTCTGATATCTATACTTTTACATAATTATTTCATAATAGTAGCATATCCACTTCATTCTTTAATATTATGTTCGTGACATAAGTACTAGCATCAATATGCTAAAATTATTATCTATATATATATATATATATATATATATATATATATATATATATATATAAGTGAACAACTCACAAACATATCTTTTACTTAAATCATGCTTATATGTAATATCTCTAATTAAAAGGTTTTGATGCATAATAATTTTCTAAATAGTTATTATACCTATCAAACGCACATGTAACACATCCCTTACCTGAAAATAGAAGACGTGAGAGATTTGTATAAGAAGAGCTCAAGTGTCTATGTTCTTGTTCTCGTCACCTAAATGAAAGACCAAAACCTATTACTAACAACTCTTCCTAAATATATAAACTTATACATCAATCACAACCTAACTCTTAACCTTAAGAAAATCTTAATTTCCATCACACAAGGTTCCCAAAATACAAGATACATTTATCAAGCACATTATGTACCAAACCATAGAGAATCAAGGCATACAAAATTTATCCATGATCTAGACATATCAAAAGATAAGCATACTAATTTATAGCTCAAAACATTCACCCTAACTTTAGAATTAAATCCTTAAAGTCAGGTATACCATATACTGTTCACTGCTCATTTCAGCAGCATATGCCTCATTTATAAAATACAAATGGGCTATCCAAACACATCCAATTTTCATGAAATTGTACAGAGTCACTCGTCTGGATGTCTAGGAAATACAATATCCATTTCAGAGTCAAATCATAAAACCATGATTATTAAAGATCATACAAGACAACATGCTCAAATCTGTCTTGACAGAATTTCATGCAATTTAGAAATTAAACCATTAATTTTATATTGATCCAATGGCTGTGAGACCACTTCCATTAGAACCATATGTATCTTATAATTCATAAGAACTACTCCTAGCATCCTAATTCATAGAATATGATTTAATCCAGATTTTTCATGTTGTAAACATCAAATCTGTCACAATGACAGTTTTAACATACTTTCTTACAAAATCATCAACTAATTGCAATTGGCCTTCATTTCATGTGGTTATTTTTTTTAGGACATATTTGAATCATGTTAAGAACATATGTCATTTAGAATTGGCTAATCTTTTGACAAAACAAAATTTACTTGTAATTGGGTATGTCTAGGATGGTTTAAGTCTTCAAGAAACATGTTGTTCAAGTCAAGAGTTAAAACCATGCAAATTTGTTCAAGAAACAAGTGAAGAAGTGCTATATTTTAAAGCTCTACAACTAGCTTGACAGAAGGCATCTATCAAGGTTTAAAAGATAGTTTTAGCCCAATGCTCAACAGCTGCTCGATAAATGACCTATTTATTGAGATTTATGAAAGTCAGTTTTTCAGGTTTGATTTCACTCATATCTATGTGTATGTGTTTAGGCTTTATTTTTTCACAACCCTAAACATATATAAGAATTATTTTAAGGGTCATCTTAGATGATGCAATTGAATGCAAAAGGTTTTATTCAAGCATATTGTGACCGAAAACATATGCCCTAGTTAATCTTTCTCTTGAAAAGCTATTGTGTTTGTACGCCGTAGGGTTTTGTAACCAAGGAGTTTCTTGATCTTCATTGTGTTGATGAATTGAAGAACTTTGCAGTCAACATCCTTCTCAAGTTGGTGTGTTAGTCATGTACTTGGATTTGTGCAAAGGAGTAAGCCGTGTACTAGGATCTGCGCATCAATTTGGTAGTCACATATTAGGAGTCGTGCATTGAAAATGAGAGATTGTCACTACAAAACAAGTCCAATTGTGTATTGGGGTAAGGGTTCAACTATAGGTTGGTATAAGGTACTGAAATTCCTTTACTTGTAAGCGCTTGTTGTGGTAATAGTGGATTCTCGAAAGTGGTAGCCTTAAATTCACCTAGTAAGGTTTTTGTCTTGGAAGTTTTCCCCATTTGTAAACAAATCACCGTGTCAACTTTATTTTTCGTTGCATTTAACTTAGTTAGTGATTTATTTGTGCTACCACGCATATTGTATGTTAATTGAATTAATTAATTAACTTGGTTAATTAATTAGTTTACTCATCACAAGGGGTCAATACATTCTTGGCCTATCAATTTTTATACCTATACTGTACATATTAAAATACATGAATAGGCATCCAATTGACCATAATATCTTCTCAATATGTCAAATTACTAACACAAAACCACAATTTTAGCTTCTAACAATTAGATTTAGAGAACAAAGAAGGGAAACTAAACAAAACAATTATACTATCAAAATACCCAAAATAAGATATAGTTTTATCTACTTACTGACAACCTTTGAAGCTGAAACTATAGTGTTAACCTTTTAATTTCTTCTTTAGAGAGAGATATATGGTTTCGGTGAGAGAGGGAGGGCTGTTGGCGTGAAGGAAGGTGCTGCCGATTCAAGAGCAAAGAAAGAAGAAAACAAAGGAGCAAAGAAAGATTAACCAAGAAAGTTTCTGGTGTAGCAAAGAAGACAAGGAAAATAACATGGGTGGGGCACGTGTATGCTAAGGGGAATGGTGAGTTGATGTCTCACCTTACAACTTTTAACTTTTCAAAATTTACTCACCACCCCCTATAAGCTTATATATTCTAGAGAGACCCAAAGAACAATATAACTTTGCATATAAACCCTTACCTTTATAAACTTCTTTCCATAACATTAAAAATAAAATAAAATAAAAGCCTACATATTTTATAACATCAACATATCAAAACCTTATGCACTTAAAGTAATTAAGATAATACTAAGTATATAAACCCATAAAATTAATTATGCAATTAGGTTGAGATGTTACAATTCCAAACTAATTTGGAGCTATCTTTTCCTAATGTTTACATGGCATACACTATTGGGGGTTGGAACTTACATTTGCTAATTTCTTTTTTCTTTAAAAGAAAAAAAAAACAAACAAACAAACTACAACAACAACATTTCCATTTATAAGAATATTTTGTATATTTGATAGTCTTCATTCAAAATTATTCATTATTTATTTTTAAGAAGCCTTATGCCAAGCCAGCATGACCACTAGATGATGCCTTATGCCATGCGATTAGGGATGGATACAGGGTTTGTTTAGATCAAACTATGGGTCACCGTCCCCATCTTGTTCCCTCTTTAAGACAGGGAAAATCAATGCATGGTAGGTCAAGTTTGGAATAAATTAAAGATGTTTTATAAAGCTTAATGTGGCAGATGAGGTAAAGATGAAAAATAAAAATAAAAGTGGCTATAATAAGAGGACTAAGAGATAATACAAGACAAGTACTTTGAAAATGGTAGTAGAATATATATATATATATATATATATATATATATATATATATATATATATATATTTCTAAGAGTGATGTTAAGTATACTACAATTAATTCTAGTTTATAATAGAGCTTACAAGCTAATGTGTTACCAATTACCAAAAAAAAAAAAAAAACAAATCAAATATTTATTTATTAAAAAAAAAAAAGTACACCAGTCACATTTAATCCATTAGTTTTATATAGTAAAGTTTGTAGAAATTTTAGCATTTTCTTTTTTCTAATATTACTTGAGTTTCATCTTTGTCTTATTACTTATTACTTAGATTTATTTTAAGTGTAGGCTTTGTTTGGATTTCCCTCTTTTAACCAAAAGATCGAGCTATTCTAAGCCATAAAGTAAGAGATGGGCATGATATATTCATATGTCCCGTTGATACCAAATAACTTTTCCCTCAATTGGATTACTTTTTTATAGTATTGCTTTCAGCTTTGTTTTTAAAATTGTTGTAATTGTAAAAATTATCGAGATGGGATTTTGTGTTTAAGTAGGTAATATTTATATGACAATATGTATATTGAGTAGCTTTCTTTTCTTTTCTTTTTGAGAAGAACGTATATTGAGTAGCTGATGTTGTATACTTGTATACCATCTATTTTATGCTACATCAATTTATAAAGTTTTTTCCTTAGAAGAAAAAAATAGAGACTGGCATGTGTAATTATCGTGCACACCCCAGGAAATTTATAAAGCTCTTAAGTAAAATTGCAATACATTAACATCATTATTTCATGAGTTCCTATCTCAACTATCTCTCTCTGTCACTTTTAAATGGAAATAAATAAGATGAAAAGAGAAAAAGACCAATAAAGATGTATTTCCATATGATGTGAACATAATTCACGTCCCCTGAAAAAGCAAAGATATGACAAGGAAATCTCAAAGAAATGACCCATTAACCAAATAAAACAAATGAGATTTGACTCTTGAATAAGAATTGCTGAAACTTGACACCGATGGCTTGACACCAAAACGTCATTCAACATTTTGAGTTTTCCTTGATCCAACAGTGTCAGCTACGACTAAATTTCTTACGAGCACTCTCCACAAGTTATCGCCTTTACAAGTTTCCCAACTCCATGCTATGCAACTATGCATCAATTCCCTTGTATTTGTCGACCATTTTATCACGCCACATTATCAACTTCGTTAAATAAAATAAATACCCCATCTACTCAGTTGCATTTTTATTTTACGTTAACAGGATCTACTCTCATACGAGAAGGGTGTGATATCGCGACGATACCGAAGACTTTTTCCCTCAATTGGAATATAATATATAGCTAGAGCTCTAGTTGTAAAGATTAGTATTTAGTAATGAAGTTTTTGCAATATAGAGCTTCAACTGAAATTTAGTTTGGCAAATTATTGTGAATAATAAATTGTAAATCTTTTTCTTGATATTTTTTATTACAAAAATTGTAAATATTTTTCTTGAAAATTCTCAATATTTCAATTTTTCCCCAAAAAATTACAAAATAAATTTAACAAAATTTATTTATTACAATTATTATTTTTATTAATAAAAAAAATGAAAACTATCAATCTAGAATTGGGTCTATGGTACTGGAAGGAACAACAGAAAAATTAATACAAGAAATGTCATTAATTAAGAACAAAGCCAAGAAAGACTACATTGAGAATAAATGAGTTAGAAAAATATATACTTATTCTCAGAGAGAGAGAGAGAGAGAGAGAGAGAGAGATTGCTTCGTAGGGAAGAGTAGGGACTTTACTTAAATTTGTATAAGTTAATGGATAACAATTACATCCCTTTTATAAAAAATAATTATTTTTTAACTCTCCAATGTATTAGAACTCCTTTAACTCTCCATTGTGTGTGAGTGTATTTGTTTCTAAAATATATATATATATATATTCCTAATCATTGGAATAAAAAAAAAATCAAACAATTGAACAACTATTCTTAAGGAATAGCCTCTATTACGATATCTATTACAAGTTACCAAATATACCTTTAATGTGACCAATTTGATTATAGATATTATAAATACATACCTAATTTTCATGTTTACTTAGATTTATTAAATATTTTTGCATAAATGATGATTGTAAGTGCACAATTGTACCTGGCCCCAAGAATAGTTATAAGCCCAGGCCCAATGAGCCTTAAACAATAAGAATTTGTAGAGTGTGGGCTTGAAACCCAGGTTAGAAGTGTTTCAGGATTATATGACAAGCCAAAGATTGTAAACACTCAAAATAACAAGAAGTACTGCAATTCCGCCTCCTCGGACGTAAGCCGAGAATTGTTCTTATATTATCTCTCTTTCTTTTCTTTTTCTGTTTTTAGGTTCCAAAAAGGTCCCCCCCTATTGTTCTAGATTCCTCCTTAAATACTACTCACTTTGATACTTGGTACACGTGTTGCCCTCACTTCCCTTTGGCCTAGATATTTCCTTTCCCAGTGCCTTTGAATAGTAACCAGAAGTTTCACTTCCACTGTTCAGGTGTCACTTCCTCATTAATGCGGCCAGGGTAGTAGGTACAGGGTCTTTAATGTGGAGGTGACAGTCTTTAACTTGCGTATATCTCTAACATCGGTGCTTCTAGGTTGTTCAGGGGTTAACCCCTTTTAACCGTTGGTCCTCGCCTTGTCGTTCCTTAACCTTTACAACGGAGTCCATGGTTCTTCTGTGTCCGTCTGAGGATCAACTCACCCTCGGACAGGTCCTCGGGTCCTCGGCCAGGTCCTCGGGTCCTCGGCGTATGGGCTGACCCATAATACTTACAAATGCTTAACCCAGGAGCAGGTCGGCCTTTCTTAACACGGCCCAAAGGCCCACATACCCGCCAAGGTCTTTTTACTCCCCACAATAGCCCCTCAAAACTCTGATTTTCGACGTCCGATGAGAAAAACAGGGTTTTGATCTGACGAGAACCCACTCCGCACGCTTGGTGAATAACAACACGTGTGGAAACCGTTTCGCGTCCCAGAAGATGCCACTTGGCGGTTTTATTTTCAAAAACGCGCGCATTTATTACTGTAAGTTACATTTTGTCCCCCACGTTCAACGGTGAGATGGGCATCCAACGGCCCTCATTACTCCACGAAAATTTGGGCGGGACAAATATAATATCAAGGCCGCTTTTTCGCACATCGTGACGCTTCGGGAACCTGCGCCTTGATTTAATTCCCCAGGGGCTAATCCCATCAAAACATCAGCAATCGTACTATACCTGCAGAAAACTGTGGAAATTTGCACACCTTCAAATTTGTAAGTTCTTACTCTCTCTATCCTTAACCTTTTCTCCTCGGATATAGTCCTCGGCTGTCTTCGTAAATATTTTTCCCTTTAGAGTTTAGCCTTTCGTTCCTTTCTGATGGGTAGATTTAAGTGTCTCGTTGATACCGCCGCCGGAATAGAAGGCTTCAGAGCCAAGTATAACATTCCCGGCGACATAGGTTTAAAATATTGCCCGGCAGAAGCCGTGGCCGGTTCTAGGAAAGAGGGAGAGGTTATCATCCCAATGATAGCCTTTATAGAGGGTGGGATGACCCTCCCAATGAAACCTATAATGAGGGAATACCTTCGCAACCACCGGTTGTGTCCCGATCAATGCCTCCCAAACGTTTTCAGAGTTTTAGGTAGCGTCGATGCTCTAAACGAGCAGATGGGTCTAAACCTCACCTGGCACGATGTCGTCTTCCTGTATGAGTCCCACAAACTCTCCAAAGTAGGTTACTATATTAAATCCCGATCCAAGGTCGTTAGGCTAATCTCTTGTCTGCCCAAATCCAACAAAGGCATGAAGGACGACTACCTGATCGTCTCTGGGAACTGGCACGACGGCCTCCACTGCCCAGTTGAGTGGGGGGATCCAGGTGCGATGCCACAGGATTAATCTCCCCACAATACCACTTCCTCTAACACACATAAAAAATGCGTATTCACACTTACTTTAAACTCATTACATATCCGTGTGAATCTAACCAAGCTTGTTTATTTTGATGTCTTTTTTTGCAGATAAGCCGTGTGCCCTCGTTTGAGTCATTGCAACGTCGCTGACCTAAATCGAGTACTCCGTTCCGAAGTGTTCGTTAGCGAAGATTTGCAACTCCGAGCTGCTCACTTGATTCTAGGGTATACTCCCATCTCCTCGGACTTCCAAGAGATAGATAACGCCATAATCGTAGGCGACCGGAGACGAAGGAGAATAAACGTAGCCCGACCCCACCTTCTAGACGACCACGATCTCCCAGACGCCCCTCATACTGTTTTGTACCTACAGCCCATAGCGGCCATTCCCCTCGCCGTGCACTCCCAGGCAACTGCTATCCCAAAAGAACAGGTGTCTTCCTCACACACACTAGACGACGAGATAGACCAATTCCAATTTGAAGATACCGAAAGGCATCGAGGGAACCAGTTCGTCGTACTCTCTGTCGAGGAAGGAGAAGCCACCGAGGCTTCTGGAATTGCAGGGTTAGTCGTTGCCCTACCAGAAGACGAATCCGAGGAGGACATGGACAGGATGAAGGGTCTCCTCACCAATAGAGCTGCGAAGGTGGTTGAGAGAAAAACGGGGACATCCTAGGCTCCTCCAGCTTGGCCACCTCCCCCTCCTCCAGCTGAGCCAAAACTCCCAGCCGAGGACCCCAAGAAGAAGAGAAAGGGGGAGGCCGAGGGGACGATCAGCAAGGACCCCAAAAAACCGCGACATCGACCCCCTTCGGCTCAGCAGCAGAAGCTGGACAAAGGCAAGGGTAAGGCCCGCTCAGTTGAAAGCGAGAAGATTAGAGATGTGCGCAGAGCATCGGCCACCAGGTCCCCTGACCTAAAATTGGACGACGCGCCTATCTCCTGCCAGTCCAGTATAAGGGCGGTCCAGCAAGGTCATGCCCATCACCTGGCAGAAGTGTTGGAGCGCCCCCTTCTGCTGCCCAAGGACATGGAGACCTTGGAAAAAATGAGCCAGCCACAACTATTCCTCTCTCTAAAAAGAGATCTGGCTTTGGTAGGTTTACCCCTTTTTAGGAAGATTCCACTTTTAACAATGCTCACAAGTTTTTTGCTATACCTGACTCCTTCATACTTTATTGTAGGCTATTCAGGAGGTCTTTGTGGCCGAAAAGTTCATAGAGGACACCCGGAAAAAGGCCAGAGCTGAGATGGAGATTAGGCTAGAGACTGAGAAGTCCTTGGGCACGGCCCTCGCTGAGAATGAAAAACTTATCTCAGAGGTGACTGAGATAAAGAGACAAAGAGATGGGGCCGAGGCGAACCTTAAAACCATGAAGACCCAGATAGAAGGGCAGCGCAAGCTCCTTCATGAAAAAGACGACGAGATCTCCCGAGCCCAAAGGGAACGCTCGGCTTTGGAAAAGGAGCTTGCGCTAATGAAGGAAGAGGCCAGCACATTTCAACATTCTTTAAAGGCTGCCAAACAGGCGAGTTTCGAGGAAGGGGTGGCAACCACAGAGGAGCAGCTGACAGAGGCTTTCGCAGCCCTATGCCGTGAATACTGTCAGAAAGTCTGGAGGGAAGCCTTAAACGTAGCTGGAGTTCCTCTACCATCGGATCTGAGGAAGTCCGAGAACGTTTGGCTTCCCCTGGAGATACAGGAGATTGAAGAGGCTCCTGCTACTACTCCTACCCCTGAGACAACTCTTCCTGCTCTTCCTCCCGTGGTCCCGAAGCCGATTCCAGATCCTACAGAACCTTCGGGTTCCAATAAAGAAAAGGAAGGAAGAGAGGATGCAGAGAAGGACTTGAGCCAGAAAATAGAGTCCAATGTCCTTTCAACAAAGGCAGAAGACAAAGGGAAGCAAGTCCTGACCCCCTTTGAGCTGGAGTTGAAAGAGACCGAGGCAACCAGCACTTCTCAGCAAGAACCTCCTCCAAGAGCTTAGGGCCTAGCTTAGGACATCTCTTTCTTTGTACTCAGCCTTAATATGTAAAGCACGTCTAAATGATTAATGAAAGACAACTTTATTTGATTTTCACTTGTGTTACATCTGCTTTTACTTTATTTGATTTTCACTTGTGTACAATCATAACCTCCACGCAATCACGCGCATGTTATTAAAGACTTAACAGAAGGTGACATGGTTGAGATATTTAAACAATGTCTTGATTAAGACGAAGAAAAAACCTCCTATAACAATCAAACCCTTGTAATGTATAGCATTGTTTCTGGTAGGATGTAAGATCCGAGGATCATTCCTTACACAAATTGGCTTAACACTTGAAGAAAGAAAACGTAAGATCCGAGTTAATAAGCGGTAAGGCATTAACACCCAGACACAATAAGAAGTTAACTTTGATAAAAGTTGTGGTCCAAAGATTAGATTTAACCAATTTCCCGTTTGATTATTCAGATCATTAACTTCAAATATTAATATTCTCAAATGACAAGACTTCAATTTCCACAAGGTTTGTGATCCGAGAACAGCACTTAACCAAGTTTCTGTTTGATTCTTAAAAACTGTAACATCAAATGTTAATTTTCCCAAAGTAGGAGGTCTGAGGACCCGGCATAACTAAGGTTCTGTTTAACAAATGACAAGACATCAATTTTCACAAGGTTTGTGGTCCGAGGACTGCACTTAACCAAGTTTCTGTTTTATTCTTAAAAACTGTAACATCAAGTGTTAATTTTCCCAAAGTAGGAGGTCCGAGGACCCGGCATAACTAAGGTTCTGTTTAACAAATGACAAGACATCAATTTCCACAAGGTTTGTGGTCCGAGGACTGCACTTAACCAAGTTTCTGTTTGATTCTTAAAAACTGTAACATCAAGTGTTAATTTTCCCAAAGTAGGAGGTCCGAGGACCCGGCATAACTAAGGTTCTATTTAACAAATGACAAGACATCAATTTCCATAAGGTTTGTGGTCCGAGGACTGCACTTAACCAAGTTTCTGTTTGATTCTTAAAAACTATAACTTCAAATGTTAATGGAGCTCATCATCTCAAAATGTTAACTGATAAAAGCACATTTTATTAATAATAATACATTCTAAGATTATTTGCATTCCATGGGCGTGGTACAATTCTTTCGTCTAAGTCAACTAGTCGATATGACCCTATACCTGCTACAGAGTCAATACGATAGGGGCCTTCCCAGTTTGGCCCTAGCTTACCCCAGGCTGGGTTCTTAGCGGTGCCCACAAACTTTCTTAGTACAAGATCCACAGGTGCTAGTGGCCTTAGCTTCACGTGAGCATCATATCCCCGTTTAAGTTTTTGTTGATAATAAGCCATCTGGACCATAGCTGCTTCACATCGTTCTTCAAGTAAGTCAAGATCCTTCTCCAGAAGTCCGTTATTGCTCTCGGGGTTAAAAGAACTCGTCTTCATGGTGGGAAATCCAGATTCCAAGGGTATCACGGCCTCGGCTCCATAAGTCATGGAGAATGGTGTTTCTCCAGTGGACCTGCGTGGTGTGGTCCTATACGTCCACAGGACATGTGGGAGTTCTTCTACCCATCTGCCTTTCGCATCATCCAACCTTTTCTTCAGCCTATTGACAATGACCTTGTTAACGGCCTCGGCCTGCCCATTTCCCCGAGGATAAGCTGGGGTGGAGTACCTGTTTATGATGCCCATGTCACCACAATATTGCCTAAAAGCTTTGCTGTCAAATTGAACACCATTGTCAGAGATAAGTGTGTGTGGTATGCCGAATCTAGTAATAATATTTTTCCAGACAAACTTCTTGGAATCAACATCTCTAATATTCGCTAAGGGCTCGGCTCAACCCATTTAGTGAAATAGTCTATTCCCACGAGAAGCCATCTTTTGTTACCTGTAGCCCTCGGAAATGGCCCAACTATATCTAGTCCCCACTATGCGAAGGGCCAAGGACTGGAAAGGGGGTTAAGAACTCCTCCAGGTTGATGGATATTAGGGGCGAACCTCTGACATTGATCACATTTCCTGGCATAGTCTTGAGCCTCCCTTTGCATATTAGGCCACCAATAACCTTGAGTCAAAGCTCTGTGGGCTAAGGATCTTCCCCCAGTGTGGCTGCCACAAATCCCTTCATGCAGTTCTTCTAGAAGCCCTTCCGTTGAGTCAGGGTGTACACACAACAAGTACGGTCCTGAAAAGGACCGTTTGTACAGTTTCTTATCCTCGGACAACCAGAAACGTGGTGCTTTTTGGCGTACCTTATCTGCTTCAAATTTGTCCTCAGGAAGGACATCATTCCTAAGAAAAGATATGATCGGGTCCATCCAACTAGGTCCAGGCCTTATTAAATGAATGCGAGGCGCGTTGGCAGTAACAAAAGAGGGTTCTAGCAAATCCTCAATAAGGATAACCCTAGGTAAACCTTGAGCCGAGGACGTTGCCAGCGTGGCTAAGGAGTCCGCATGTGTGTTTCCACTTCTAGAGATGTGAGCTAAGACAAAGGAGTCAAATTCTGCTTGCTGACGCCTGACCTGAGCCAAATATTCCTGCATCCTTGGGTCTCTAGCCTCCATGATTCCCATGACTTGGCCGACCACTAGTTAAGAGTCCGAGAAGACATGGATTTCCTTTCCACCCATTCTATGCACCATTTTCATGCCTACCAAGACCGCTTCATACTCGGCTTCATTATTAGTGGCCGAGAATGCCAATCTCAAAGACTTTTCAAAAACGATTCCCTCAGGGGACATCAGGACAAGTCCAACACCAGACCCTCTCTAGTTGGCCGCCCCATCCACATACACTTTCCAAATCGGAGATATCACAGCTGCGATAACACCAACTGAGTTGTCACCCATGTGGGACTCCTTTAGAGTTTCTTCCAGCAATGGCTCGGCGAACTCCGCCACCAGGTCAGCAAGGACCTGGCCCTTCACCGAGGTGCGAGGCTTGTATTTAACATCAAAAGCCCCCAGGATGGTCCCCCATTTTGCTATCCTTCCTGAGTAGTCGGCGCTACATAGCACTGCCTTAGAGGCAATTGAGTCAGGACAACCACTGTGTGAGACTGAAAATAATGAGGAAGCTTTCACGTGGCATGAACCACGGCCAGGAGTGCCTTTTCCAAGGGTAGATAGCGCACCTCGGCATCCCTCAAAGACTTACTAACGTAATATACCGGTCTTTGCACCCCGTTATCATTCCTTATAAGGACCAGGCTGACCGCATGGACGGCCACTGCCAGATAAGCAAACAAAATCTCGTGTGCCTCTGGATGAGATAGGATGGGTGGCCGAGAAAGATATTTTTTAAGTTGTTCAAAAGCTAACTCGCATTCCTCGGTCCATTGAAACCCTTTCCATTTGTTCAACAACTGGAAGAAAGGACGACAGCGGTCTGCTGACCGAGATATGAACTGATTCAAGGCGGCTATCATTCCTGTTAACTTTTGAATTTCTTTTGGGTTCCGAGGAGGCTGCAAGTCCTGAATAGCCTTGACCTGCACCGGATTTACCTCTATACCTCTATGAGTAATCAGGTATCCCAGGAACTTTCTAGACCCTACGCCGAAAGAGCACTTTGAGGCGTTGAGGCGTAGCTTGTACTTTCTCAGTATCTGAAAAGTGTCGGCCAAATCTTTCAGGTGTGAGGGTATTGTTTTACTTTTCACTACCATATCATCCACGTATACTTCAACGGTCTTACCCAATTGCTACTCAAACATTCTAGTCATCATCCTTTAGTAGGTAGCCCCAGCATTCTTCAAACCAAATGGCATGACCTTATAATGATAATTTCCCGTCGGAGTAACGAAAGCAGTCTTTTCCTGATCCTCCAACGCCAAAGGAATCTGATGGTAACCCTGGAATGCGTCCAAAAAACTCATCCGAGGATGTCCGACAGTGGCATCCGCCAATTGATCTATACGCGGCATTGGGAACGAATCTTCGGGACAGGCCTTGTTCAGATCAGTAAAGTCCACACATACCCTCCATTTCCCATTCTTTTTCTTAACAACAACAGTATGGGCCAACCACTCGGGGTAAAAAACTTCTTTAATAGCCCCAGCCCTCTTGAGTTTGAGAACCTCTTCCTTTACAGCTTCAGAATGTTCCCTGGAAGATCGCCGAGGTGGCTGCCTCCTTGAAACAATAGCTGGGTTAACATTTAAGTGATGAAAAATGAAGTTTAGATCCACGCCTGGGGCTTCATAAGGATCCCACGCAAAAACATCAATGTTGTCCTTCAAAAATTCTAACAATTCCATCTTCTCCTGGTGTGGCAGAAGTATACCAACTTGGAAGAACTTCTCTGGATCATCAGCTACTGGAAACTTCTCTAGTTTCTCATAATGTGTCTCCTCTCCTGTCAGCACTCTAGATGCATCAGGAGGCGTTAACTGCTATAAGTTTTTGGTGACCAAAGCCGAAGACTCGACTTTTGTTTGATGTAGCACTGCGGCGGATATGCATTGCCTGGCCACCGATTGGCTGCCGAGGATTTCCTCAACGGAATCCCCCGAGGGGAACTTAACTTTCACATGCAAGGTAGAGGAGACAGCCCCAAGCGCATGCAGCCAGGGCCTGGCGAGGATGGCCGTATATGGAGAGTACGCGTCAACCACAATGAAATCCACTTCAACCGTTTCTGAGCCGGATTGAACGGGCAAACGAATCTGCCCCCTCGGCATAATAGATCTCCCTTCAAAGCTTATGAGCGGTGAGTCATAAGGAGTTAGGTCTTCCATCTTCAATCTTAGCCCCTTAAATAGATCAGGGTACATGATATCTGTACCGCTGCCCTGATCTATCATCACCCTCCTCACATCATAATTCCCTATCCTCAGCGTAACTACCAGGGCATCGTCATGGGGCTGGATAGTTCCCATCTTATCCTCCTCGAAGAAGCCTAGGACGGGTAAAGTGCCCCTCAACCTCTTCGGCCTACCGCCAACATCCTCGGCCTGAGGATGGGAAACTGCCATCACCCTAATGGGACCTGAGCCGGTCCTACCAGGTGCAGCGAAGATAACATTAATCGTTCCTAATGCTGGCCGAGATGAATTTTTCCTCTGGTTGTTGGAACCAACTTGACTGACATGCCCAGTAGGCTGACACAAGTGCTGCTTCAACTTTCCTTCACTGACGAGCTGCTCCAAATGGTTCCACAAGGTCCGACAGTTCTCGGTAGTGTGGCCCACATCTTGATGGTACTGGTAGAAGAGGTTTTGATTTCTTTTCTCAGGGTCCCCTGCCATCTTGCTGGGCCATCTGAAGAAGGGCTCTTTACGAACTTTCTCCAGTAACTGATGCACTGGTTCTCGGAACACAGTATTTACAGCCTGAGGTGCTGCCGAGCCGGATTGCCCGAAGTAAACCTTCCTCGGCTTGTTGTTGTGATATCTGTCCGACCTGAAATCCCTTCTCTCCGGCGGGATAACCTTCTCCTTTCCCTTTCCTTGCTGCTGATCCTCCTCTACCCTCTTATACTTATCAATGCGATCCATAAGGCGACGTACACTGCGGACGGGCTTTTTCGTCAAAGACTTTCTCAAGTCGTGGTCAGTAGGTAGACCCACCTTAAAGGTATTCAATGCCACTTCATCAAAGTCACCATCTATCTCATTAAACATCTCCCAATACCGGTCAGAATATGCCTTTAGCGTCTCTCCCTCTTTCATGGTCATGGACAACAGTGAGTAAACCTCCTAGGAAGTCTCCCCTTCTCAATCCTCCGTGAAAACGGAGATTTGGAGAGTTGGTGCAACGCCCTACTCATAGCATCGTTGCCTAAGCCCCTAGAAGAAAGCTTCTTACGCCTGCGAGCTGGCTGGTCGTCCTCCTCTCCAGTGGACATTGCACTAGGGGGTGAACATGATCTTGAGCTGTAATTACCCCCCCCCCCCCCCCCCCCGTTCTTCCTCTGAGGAAAGACTAGATGAGGATGGTGAAGGTCTACGTCTGGCGCGGCGTAACTTTCTCTTCAAACGACTAATTTCATTTTGCATGACTTTAGCTTCGTCCCCACGGGTGGTACTGCTCCCACCATGAGTATGGCTAGCCCCGGGGTACTCTGTATGGACACTTCCCTCACGATCCTTTCGACGTTCAAGACGCTCGAAATGATCTTCTGGTTGTGATCCCTGTGACTCTGCATGGTGAGAACCTAAACCTGCCATAAAATCCCTACCTCTTCTAGACTAGATCCCCACAGACGGCGCCAATTGTAAGTGCACAATTGTACCTGGCCCCAAGAATAGTTATAGGCCCAGGCCCAATGAGCCTTAAACAATAAGAATTTGTAGAGTGTGGGCTTGAAACCCAGGTTAGAAGTGTTTCAGGATTATATGACAAGCCAAAAATTGTAAACACTCAAAATAACAAGAAGTACTGCAATTCCGCCTCATCGGACGTAAGCCGAGAATTGTTCTTATATTATCTCTCTTTCTTTTCTTTTTATGTTTTTAGGTTCCAAAAAGGTCTCCCCCTATTGTTCTAGATTCCTCCTTAAATACTACTCACTTTGATACTTGGTACACGTGTTGCCCTCACTTCCCTTTGGCCTAGATATTTCCTTTCCCAGTGCCTTTGAATAGTAACCAGAAGTTTCACTTCCACTGTTCAGGTGTCACTTCCTCATTAATGCGGCCAGGGTAGTAGGTGCAGGGTCTTTAATGTGGAGGTGACAGTCTTTAACTTGCGTATATCTCTAACATTGGTGCTTCTAGGTTGTTCAGGAGTTAACCCCTTTTAACCGTTGGTCCTCACCGTGTCGTTCCTTAACCTCTACAACGGAGTCCATGGTTCTTCTGTGTCCGTCCGAGGATCAACTCACCCTCGGACAGGTCCTCGGGTCCTCGGCGTATAGGCTGACCCATAACACTTACAAATGCTTAACTCAGGAGCAGGTCGGCCTTTCTTAACACGGCCCAAAGGCCCACATACCCACCAAGGTCTTTTTACTCCCCACAATGATAAAACAAATTAGTATTATTAGCTGAAAATTGTACAAGTTTGTAACAAACATTCCTTATATATGCTTTTAATCTCTTTCGTTAAATAAAACACAAAATATTGAGGATGTACCCAAATATATGATACATAAAATAAAAAATCAATTCACGATACGATTTAGATTTTGACAATTTTATTTTTAATGAATACTTTAAACATTCTATTAATTTAATTGTAATTTGTGGAAATTAAATTCTTTGACTTGAATGGTTGTCACTTGTCACCGTTGTCAGTTATATTAAGCTTACAATAGGTTTTTTTTTTTTTTTTGGTGAAAAGATCTTACAGTAGTTTCTGTAAAAAAAAAAATTCTTACAATAAACCACCTATTAATTTGGATGCTTAATTTTTTTTTTTTTTCACTTTCATTTTATTTGTTTTAATATTTTTGACTTGGTTCATCACAGGTCCAAAAGTATTAACCCTATTTCCGGGTAATTTTGATTAGAACCCAATTATAGCCCGAACCTAAGTGGATTAGTGGATCAAAATCAAACTTGAACATTATCTTTTTTTTTCTTTTTCTTTTTTTCTTTTTCTTTTTTTCTTTTTTGAGAAGATGATCTAAATAACCAATTGCCAAGTTTACAAAATTAAGTTCATACTCACTGCACCATTATCCTCATCTTCCCTCATATCTAAATGACAAAGTTATCAAGTAGCGATGGAGATTCTTTGACGACTTCTGTTGCCTTTCTTTTTTCTTTTTCGTTTTCATTTTATTTTACTTGTTTCAGATGTGTTTTGGTTTCAAAGGATATTTAGATGTCTTTACGGTTTGGTATGTTTATCTAGCTAAGCTGTAAGGGCGTGGTTTGTTTTTGGTTGATGAGGTTGCAATTTATTGCCTATTGAGTAGTTTGAAGTGATAATGCATCAAATTCTATCATTTTTTCTATAAAAAGAAAAAGAAAAAGAAAAGGTAATAGTGAATTACTAATTATTGAATAATAATTATATTAATCTCATCAATGTACAGTTCAAATTCTCAACACACTCAATTATGTTCTCGTGCATTAGTCAAAAGTTAATCTTTCAACGCTAGCAACACTATATTCATCTCTGACTTTTCGTTTTACCTTTAAAATAGTCAAAATAAAAATCAAACTTTTTTCCCCCTCCCAGTCTCATTCATCTTTAGTTGTTTACAAAATTAAATATAAACCTGAGTCCACCAGTACATCATGACTAGTTAAATTTTTAGAGGTTTCTCTATTAATTTTAGAATGTTTTACTATTTACTAGAAGAATAATAAGAAGTTACAGTAATTTATATTTTAAAATGGTAATGTCATGGGAATCCAATATATATATTGTGTGAGCTTTTTTTTGCAAATGTTGGGTTGGGCCTAGTGTAGCTGGTTGGGCCGCCTGCTGCTACACTAGGCCCAAAGATTTCTGGATCAGGGAGTTGGGACTGGTCCAAGAGCAACCCTCCTTGGTCCGACTTATGCGCAAACGATGTCCTTATTAATCAGGCTTTGATTACATGCTCATGGCAAGCAAAACTGTTAAATTAATTACGGCAAACAGATACAATAAAAACAATAATGAAAATTCTTTTACAATTCAGACAGAAGTTAGTAATGGGCTTTGATGAGGGATGCCCGCTTTATGAAATAATAACAAAATGGTAAGTATTGAATGAACAACAATAAGCTTTAAAAGAAACAAATGTCAGTCTGCCACATAAGCCACGTTGCTAAGTCTAAGTCAAGAAGGGGAATCACCTTTTCAACGCGATTAACCTCTCTAATGGAGAAATTAACTGCTTTAAAGGGGCGAGCCTGAATAACTTATGTTTAGTGAGGTCCTTCTCTGTTACTAGAGAACATGGGTTGGAGAGGGAGAGGGAGAGGGAGATCGACCCATTCGGTGCATGCCTACCATTCTGTTCTCTCTGTATTTTTACTCTTCTTTCTATTCCTTAATTCTTTCCTTTCTTTTTCTTCGTTTACTCTTTTTTCTATTCTCTCCAATTCTTTCTTTCTTTTTCCCTTAGCCTTTACTCTTACTGTCTTTTTAACTCTAGCGATTATCCTCCCAGAGGTTGCTCTCCCCCGCTATGCACAACAAAGGCTCCTTATATAGTGCCAGCCGTGTTTGGCTTTTACCATCTTAGCCCTTAACTATTTTTGTCTAGTGTGGATGTCCTTGCTGACCATTACTGACTGGTCAGTCACCCGGTTAACGCCACTTACCTATGCTAGCCGCGCCACTCCACCTCACTAGACAAAGAAGGCTCTTTTGTTTGTTTGCTTGTCGTGACATTCTTACCTACCACAGTTTAAGTACTCTCCTTCTCTCCATCTCTCATGACATGTGGTTCCAACTCAGCTTTGCCTCTTTTGGGTGATATGTCATCCCAGTAGGACATTACCTCCAAAAAAGCTTGAGTGGGAAACACGAAAATGAGTTTTCCCCCCTCCCTACCACCAGACTATGTCCTCTTACCTCTGACCCATGACCTCATCACTTCCTGTATTGGCTAGGTATAGGCTGGTGGTGTCTGGGCCTTGCGTGTGCCTTACCTCCATGTTCGTCCAAATTCTGTCCACTGCTCATGTGTTTACCACGGTCTGAAAGTCCATCTGCCTAGTCTACCATCTATCTTTGACTTCTTATGGCATGGGCTGCTTTCCCTAACTGCTCATTTATGGCTTGCTTCTTTAGGGGCTAGGCCTTGCCTGATTATGGGCTGTCTGTGCTTTTATTCTTGGCCCTTGTTATTTGTTTCTTGCCGCATCATTCTGTTATGCCTGCCGTGAGGTTTGCTTAACCCAGGGCCGCTAGGCCTCTTTGGGCTTTACTGTTCATTCCTTCTCTGATGGCCCAATAAACTCATTGGGCCTTTTACCACTTGCGGACTCCCTCATCCCACCTACTTTCCTTTGGGCATCCTTGGCCCGTTTACTTTTCTTGGGACATCCTCAGCCTTTTCTAATTCTATACTTCCCATGGGCTTTTACTAACGCCTTGGGCTTCCTTGGCCCAAGTACTTCATACTTCATCTTTGGGGCATATGGATTCTCCATTGCCACTTACTCTTTTTACTTACATTGCTTTGGGCCTACTGTGACAGCTGTGGGCCATTCTCACTTTTCTACATCTACACTGCCCATGGGTTTGTTATTTCTTTCTTCCAGACCATCTTAGGCCCATTTACTTCTTCAGGGTCCATTTGCTTGCTTTATGAACCTATAATTCATTATTCCTGCCACTTGGGTTTTAATGGTACTTCCATCACACTCTATTCTGCCCATGTCTTTGGGCTTTTCCTCCTATTAGGCTTCTAAAAATGAGCATCTACATTTAGCCCCCTGAGTATATGAAATGCTTCTACAGTTCATATGCAAATAAAGACTTTCCTATCCCTTCCATTTTCTTCTTCTTCTTTTCCTTTGCAAGCTTTTTCGAAAAGTAGACCCCAACTCATACACTTTTTCTTTTCTTTTCCTGCCGTGAACAATGTTGTCGCTTCGAATTTCCTAGTTTAGCGGTTATTTTGAAACACAACCTTCGCTTCATTAACTTCTTCCCTTATCCGCTGATTGACCCATCACATCCCTTCGCACCTTTCCCCATGGTGCGGATATTTAAGACTGAGTCCCTTCAGATTCTAGGCACAAACACCCTTTCTCTTCTCTTTTCTTCTCTGTGTTTTCCTTCCCAATCACCACAAATTGTCTTCCCCGACCAACCGATATACCATGACACCGGTGAAAGGTTAAACCTCTTCTCGCCGTAAGGGAAAAGAGGTCGTTGACGATCCTGCTGCGCGTGAGGCAGTTGAAGAGGTTGCCTATTCCGAGTCAGATCATTTCGATGAAGAAGTAGAACAGTGTGACCCTGACTAGATCCTTGGTATAATGTTCACAGCCACTTCCTTAAGGTTCCTGGTGACTATATGCCGCCGCTACCAGGCCACGTATGGCTCGCACTTTGCCGGCACAACCCCGACATTTCTTGGGCCCCATTGGCCTCTTCAATTTTAGATCTTACCATCCGCCAGGACACCGTACTCCCTGTACCCATCCATTTCAAATTTGGGTCTGGCGCCACCTTGGGTTGGAAGGAATAGGTAGACAGATAGTTGTCTAATACGGGTTTCATGGGATTACTACAGCGGGCCGGTGTATTGAAGGTCACTTTCTATCTCGCCATTTGGCCAATTACAAGGACTTATTCAATCTCCACCACTTAGTCCGTCGATGGTGCACCACTACCCACTCCTTCTTTCTCTCTTGCGATGGGATCACCGTAAACTTGGAGGACGTGGCGAATCAGTTGCTTCTGCCCATCCTTGGAGATGTCAATCCCACCACTCTTGAGCTTTCTTCGGAAGAAGAGGCCATAGAGGCTGAATTGAAGAAAATGATGAGTGGTAACGCCAAGCTATCATTTTGGATTAGCTCTCCTTCAAAGCTTTCCACCGTTGCTAATTGTGCAACCTTTGTCACATTCTGGTTATGTAAGTTTGTTTTTGGTTCTCACCCCCAGTATGCTGTGAAGCTTCTGTACTTTCAATTAGCCATTAAGATTTTTGCTAGGGTGAGTCTGCCGCTAGCACCCATGTTCCTAGGACATCTATATGTCTAATTAGAAATCCTACGGAGCGAAGAAAGTCAAGCAGGTTCTTGTCACTTGATCATCACCTGTGTTCACAGTACATCTTGCAGCACATGTTGTATGAACGTTGTGCCAAGCATCTGACAAAGTGTAGGCCCGTCCAATTTGCCAAAGAGAAGTACAGTTCATGTTTGAAGGTTATCACGGACTTTTGTGGCAAGTTTGATTCCGATTTTCCCTTGGCTTTTCGTTGGGCTGGTTTAAAACCGATTAAGCATCCTATTGATGAATTCTTCAATAAAGGAGTTGGATTTTCTTGGAGGGTGTATAGGAATTTAGGTACAGGTTATACGTGTATGGATTCTGTTATGGGTACATTTGTGGATGTTGTTGGCACTACCACCCCACTGACTAGCTTTGAGGAAAGGGGTATAATGTATTTGGCAGCCACCAACGCAGGGTGATTGCCTTATTTGGCTGATGAAGGCGTCAGGTATGTACATTATCCTACTAATTGGGTAAGGAGGCAATTTGGACTTGATTAGAACATTCCTGATGATATTTCTTTTCTTGCGGAGTCTCCCACTTATGTCCAACCTTTCCTGCGGCATACTGCTTTTGAGTCCTGGAGCCAGCACTTCACCTTAATTACTATTACAGGCTCTCAGAGGGAAGGCATTTACACTGCTACTATGCACGGGTATTGGTAGGCAGTGATGGCTTCTTTTGAGAAGGAGTTATTGGGTAGCCATGGATTTTCCCTCATCCCTCCTAATGGTCTTGGTGCGGTTGTCTCTGCCAATCCCCGCCTACTTTTACCTTTTGCATCTGTGCGGGCTTATGCTAGAAAACAAAGTTGTTCTACCATATTCAAGTGGGTCGAGGAGGAGAAAGGGTGGTACTGGCACGCTGGCGATTACCCCATAGGTTGGGAGAAAAGAGTGAATGTGACTAATGTCCCTGTGCCAACAAAGAAAAGTTCTACCAAGTCCAAGCCTGCAAAGAAGAAGGCAGGTGATGACTCTTCTGAAACTTGCTTAGATATTATTCCTTTTGAAAGTGATATGCCTCCTATGAGTAACATCGTACTAGAGAGCGCTACTCCTCTTTCCGTTCGCACCTGCTCTAGTAAGTGTTCCGCCGCAGGCAAGGCCAGGCCTACCATTCCTCGACCATCCACTGATGCTCCTCCCTCCAGTAGAACACGGGGTAGTAAAAAGAAAACTTCTCCTCCCAAAGCGCCTACCACTACCGACCGGAGGGTATGTCATCTCTAACTTTTTCTTTGCCATTCTTGTTTAGGATTCTTCTTACAGCTAACCCCATGCTTCCGCTGGCTTGTCCCCTTCTTTTCATTTTCCTCTTGTAGTCGAAGTACAAGGAAGACTTGTCTGCTACCCATCATATTCCGCATGATGAGCCCGAGTTTGAAGTATGCCTTCTTCTTCCCTTCTCTTTTCTTTTTTTTTTTTTTTTTTTGCTATATTCGTGTCTCTAACCTTTATCTTTTGTTTTCTCAGGCTGATCCTGAACCTATCTCTATATATCGTCTTACGGCTGAATAGATTTCTGCTTCCAAAGGCACCCCTATGGAGGGTTTCTTCGATAGGGCGAATGTGGTGTTTCCTGCTACGACCCCTGCTACTCCTGTTGCTCCACAGGGAGTTCTTGCTGAGAGGTTTAGTGAGACCATTACTATTCCTGCCTCGACACCTACTTCCCAAGAAAGGGCTATTCCTGCTGCTGCTGTTTAGGCCGGGGCTGTTTCTCTGGTCGTGCCTCTTATTATCTCCACCGGTGATCCTTTTGCATCTCTATCCTAAGTAGTGAAGGATAGCTCTTCTTTAGTGGTCACCCCTTCCTCCATTCCTATTTCTGCCACACGCGGTCCTAACGCGGACTTGTCCTTTAAAGAGTTTGAGGATGTTCTTGAGGACTTTGATGATGAATCTGCCAAGAAAAAAAGGGTTTCCAAGTCTGAAGGAGAAGAAGAAAGTTCTGGGCACGGAGTCGAATTCATGGGTACGTATCTCTATGTGTTGCCAAATTTCCTTTCCCTTTTTCTTTTGCTATCTCTTCTTTATATATATCAGTGACACTCCTCTTGCTAGGGTCTCCCATTGTTTTACATGTCCATTCTTTCTTATTGCAGACACCTCTGAAGAGCTAGAAGTTGCAGCAGACAAAGATATGCTTACAGTTACTTCCTCAGCCGCACCTGTAACACCTGTTTCTGCCGTTCCTACAACTCCCACTCTCGCAGGCCTTCGTAAGCTCCTTTTTTCCTCTTCTCTTCATTCTCCATTGGCTGTGCATTTCAATTTGCTTGCCTTGCGTATTCTTATTCCACTTCTTACACCTTCTGCTAGGTTCGCTTCCCATTGTTCCCTCTCAGTTTGAGGTGGATAGCAGTTCTGCTACAGCGCCAGATCTGGCAAGTAAGGTTGTAGCCTTCTTCACCCGCTTCAACCAGCACGGGGTTAACGACCTTGATCCTGCAGATTTCTAGGGTTTCGGGCCTCCCTATGTTGACTTCCATGGCTTTAGGATTCCTAAGGATTGCGCTTCCTATCTCGTGGCGATTTATAGTAGCTGCAATGACTTTATGCGAGAGTTCAGGTACGACCATTCTACCAGGGAGCATTTTCTGAAGCTGCTGGGGAGTGTGATGAATGACATCGAGCATAACTTCATTGACACTATTTCAACTGAGAGGATCCTGCTGTGGAGGGTAGCGATTTAGGAGCTTGTCAGTGTGGGATTTGCTGTAGAGTTCATCTTGGACCATCTCCATGAGATTGCTTGTGCATTTTTTATGAGGAAGGTTTAACCTGCCATTGATGCCATTGACACATGCCATAAGGTTCTGAAGAAGGACGTGGCAAACTTGGAGGGTTGTCGTGAGCGCCTTGTTTCTAGCATTAGTGGTGCTAGCTGTTTTGGCGACCAGACTCTTATCTCCGGGTTTCACTGATGATGATGTGATTCATTTCCTTTTCTATTTCGTACCTCTTATGTTTCCCTTCTTTCTTTTTTAGCACTTATTTGGTGGGTTTGCCACAATTTAGGTTTTGTAACTATAAAATGCTACACTTGGTAACTGCTTCCTTTTCTTGCTACTATTATGACATGGGATGTTTTATAATGCTTCATAAGTTTTCATTGCATATTTCATGAAAGCATGTTATAATTCCTTGTTTTGTGACATAGTCACTTGAAAGATAAGAGAAGATAAGTGAAAACAAAAGGGAAACATAAGACTCTTCAAAAGGAAAGAAGGGTGATTTCATGACCTTTCGTTCTTCTTCCTTTTACGCATAATAATATTTCAGTCACTTCCCATTGATGGGGTCCATTAAGTCCTTGCCAGCCGTCTAGGTTAGGTGGTAATACCCAGTGAGATGTGCCTCTCTTATCACAAAGGGTCCTTCCCATTTTATTGCGAACTTAGACAGTCCTACTATGCCTCTCCTGACATGATCTGCCACCTTTAACACGAGTTGCCCTTTTGCGAATACCCTTTCTTTAGTCATCCATTCGTAAGCTTTTGTCATCCTCCGTCAGTATCTGCGGCTTCTTCTCTCTTCTCCTCAAGCCCTTCTAAGTCCTCATATCTTTCTGCCGCAAAGACCTCCTTCTCCTTTTCTTTTTCCTTCATTTGTATAACTCATAGGGAAAGGGTTATTATTTCTACTAGGCTCATCACTTTTGTTCTGTATACTAGAGAGAAGGGTGAGAATCCCGTGGCTGACTTCGGCGAATTTCTATAGGCTCAAAGGGCATCTAACAGATGCGTTGCCCATCCTTCTGTATACTCTTGACTCCTTTTACTGATGATTTTTATGAGAATTTTGTTCGTCGCCTCTGCTTGCCCATTTCCTTGCGGATAATAGGGTGATGATCGATGGTGTTTAACTTGGTAGAATTCCAGCATCCTCCTTACATCACTGTTGACAAACGGCGTGTCATTGTCGCTGATGATTCTATGGGGCACCTCAAACCTTACGATTATATTTTCCTTAATGAAGTTTGCCACCGCTCCTCCTGTGGCTTTGCGAAGTGGCACTGCCTCTGCCCATTTGGTGAAGTATTCTGTAGCCACCAGGATCCATATGTATCCACGAGATGGTGGGTTAACTGGCCCCACCAGATCAAGCCCCCAAGTATGGAATGGCCATGAGGTAACCATACTGTGCAATTGTTGCAAGTGGGTGTAAATCAAGTTGGCCTGTATCTAGTAGCTGTGACATCTTTTTACAAATTTTGTCCTGTCTTTTTTCATGGCATGCTAGTAGTAGCCCATCTGTAGTAGACATCTGTATAACTTCTTCTTTCCTTGGTGCTTTCCACATTCTCCCGCATGTACCTTTTTTATCATACTTTTCACTTCCTCAGGGCCCAGACAGCATAATGGGTCTCCATCATACCCTTTTTTTAAGAAGACTCCATTGTGTAGAAAGTAACATGTTGCTAGCCTTTTAAGCTTGTATCGTTCACCGTGCTTTTGTGGCAGGACACCTTCTGCTAAGTACTAGGTGAATGGCTTTCTCCAATCCTCACTGACGAACACAGTGTAGCTTTCTTCTCTGTCAGCCACAAGCTACCAAGTCTCACATTGGACTTGAACTTGGTCCACATCTTTTCCCATACTTGGCCAGTAAAAGCCTACCCTTTGGAGTATGTGGTAAAGGTTGATCTCTCCGCAGGATTCGCAGGCCTTGTTGTGTACCTCCTTTAACTTTCTCTGGGCCTCTTCTTGCCCTACACATCTAGATAGGACCCCTCCTAGCATCCTGCGGTATAGTTCTCCTCCTACCAGAGTATAATCTTTTAGTACCTTTAACTCCGCAGGCTCACCTCCTTTCATCAAGACCTCCCTTATGGGATTCCGCCAATCCTCTTCACATTGTTCCTCCTAAAACTTTTCCTTCAATATTTCGATAATAGATTCTTTTCTCTTACTGACTTCTATCTTGGCACTATCCCCTTTAAATACTATTTATGAGCCTAACACGGCCAGCACATTTGCGAACCGATTTTCGCTTCTTGATGTGTGCTCTATTTCAAAGGTCGAAAACCTTTCTTCCATCCTCTAGGCCATTACCTGGTTAAGGGTTGGGCTGAGTTCCTTAAAAGAGAAGCTTCCTTTGATCTGGCAAACCACTAGGTTCGAGTCCCCTATCACTTTCAAGTGTTTGACCCCCATTTCAAGGGTCATGGCTATCTCGGTTAGGTAGGCTTCATATTCTACCGTGTTATTTGAATAGGGGAATTCCAATTTGAATGATAGTGCTACAGCCTTGTTTCTTCATGATACAGAACCACTCCCGCTCCCCCTAATTGGGTAGTAGAGAACCCATCAAATTTCATCAACAATCATTCTCCGACTTCTTCTAACGCAGCTACTTCTCCTGGGACTTCATCATCGAATGAGAATTCTTCTTCTCTTGGGAATTGTGCCAACAAATCCGCTATAGCCTAGCTCTTTACCACTTTGGGCGTTCCTGCCTTCAGGTCGTACTATGACAATTGCAACAACTAGTGGGATATTTTGCCGGAGAGAATTGGCTGCTCCAATAAGGCTTTGATAGTGTGAGACTTAGTCATCAGTCACACCTCATAGGCCAGGAAATAATGACGTAACCTCTGCGAGGCATACACGATAGTCAAGCATGCCCTTTCTGCTTTTGGGTAGTAAGTTTCTGAGTCTTTTAGAGCTCAGCTGATGTAATAGACTGGTTGTTCCACACAATCTCCATCCTCATGAGCAATCAGTGCGCCCACGGCATATTGTTGGTAGCTAAGTATAACAACAGTGGCTTCTTGCAGACTGGAGCTTGCACAGTAAGGAGGTTCATCATAATCTGTTGTAGTCTTTTAAAGGCAGTCTGCTATACCTCCCCCCATTCAAAGCTTTGCCCCTTTTTTAGTTGTTTCTTGAAAGCAGAGGTGATGGTGCCAGTCCAGGGATGAATCTTCAAATATATAAGACCTTCCCAAAAAATTTTCAACTCCTTTACTGTGGCTAGAGGCTTTATAATGGCTATGGTCGTAGCCTTGGCTGGGTCTACGTCTATTCCTCTGCTGTGAACCAGAAAACCCAAGAATTTCCCTAAAGATACTTCGAATGCGCATTTGAGAGGGTTCATTCTAAGCTTGAAAGTTCTACACCTTTTGAATACCCTCTTTAACTCTTGAATGTGTTCTTCTGGCTTCTTTGACTTCACCACTATGTCATCCACATAGTCCTCTAATTCTCAATGCATCATGTCATGGAATATTACCGTCATTGTCCTTTGATAAGTTGCACCTGTGTTCTTTAACCCAAATGGCATTATTGTATAGTAAAAGTTGCCTAAAGGTGTTCTGAAAGCAGTCTTTCCTGCATCCTTTGGCACCATTCTAATTTGACTGTACCCATGAATCTGTCCATGAAGGAAAACATGGCGCTTTCCGCTGCAGAATCTATTAGTAAGTCCATGTTTAGCAGTGGGAATTCGTCTTTGGGCAAACCCTATTGACATTTCTGAAATCTACGCAGCACCTTACCTGCTCGTTCTTTTTCTTCACTAGCACTATGTTGGATAACCAACGTGGATGTTGAATGGGTTTAATAAATCCTGCAGTTAATAGCTTTTGTACCTCCTTAACTATTTTTTCTTCTATTTCAGGGTGGAAAATTCTGGTAGGCTGGGCAACCGGCCTAGCCTCCGGGTCCACATTCAGCGTATACACCACTAGCCCAGGATCCAATCCTGGCATTTCACTATGATCCCACGCAAAGACATCTTTGTATTCCTTCAATAGTAGTATGAACTCCGATTTTTCCTTTTTTGACAACTTTGAACTGATTGAGATGGGCCTTGGTTCCTGTTAGTCGGATCCCAAGTTGACTTCCTTCATCTTCTCTTCTAGTGTAACCTATACATCCTTATCTATTGTAACCTCCTCGTCTCTTTCTCCATGGTTTCATTCTTCTGAGCCTTCTACCAAGCTTTTGTGCTGCCATTCTTGTCTAGGGCCCGCTTGTGTTTCACTCATGGGCCCCATGTACCTTCATAGTTTATACACAATCTTGCCGTCAAGTCCTCAGACCTTGACACATTGTGGCATGTCGCCTGGTTCTGCAGCAACTTTTTCTTTTCTCTTCTTCTTCTGAGAGAGTAATTCTCTTAGATTAGGTTCTAGGTCACCTTGAACGTCCTCCTACATAGGGACGAAGGTGCCTTTTGGTTTCGATACTAAGCTTTCCCTAGATGGTGCCCACTATTCATAAAACATGGTCTCAACTAAATGAGTCTCCGCTTGCTCAAATGGTGATGGGTTTGATGTTATACGTATCATCCTGCCATTTAACCTCCCTTTCACGCAATGGTGGTAAGTGGATGGTACCAGTCGGTGCTTATGCAGCCATCGCCTCCCTATGAGCACATGGTATGAAACCTTCGTCTTTACCACACGGAACCGGGCTAGAAAGGCTAAGTAAAGGGGCCTCTTATGGTCAAGGCATCCCACTTCCATATCCTCATCACTAAAGGTGATTTCAGTTGATTCTTGTAAGAGAGTTCTATCATTTGCAACTTCTGCTGACAAGCATTCTACTCTTGCCCCGGAAGTAATGCTTACCAGGGCCTCTATAGCTGTCTTCCGCTCTTTCGTTGTAAGGCCTAGCTAATCAAATAGATTTTTGAACTTGGAGCTCTTTTGCAAGGTGGTGATGGCCGTGGCAGGCAGGGTTGGATTATCCTCCTCATCTTCCCCTAGGTCTACACTGATTACCACCGCTGCTACACCCTTCCCTTTGTGGTTTGGTAGTGGGTTCCTCTAAACTTCTTACTGCGACAGCTCTAGGGTTCCTTCTTTAATCCTGAGTGGACCAGTTTGCAGAGCGCCCAACATTCTGCGGTAGGATGTTGCACATAGTTATGCAAGCGGTAGAAGCATGGGTCCTTCCGCTCTTCTTCTATGGGTTCCCGAGCAACTTGATTAGGTTTAACAACTCCATTTGCTATCCACCGGTCTAGGAGCACATCTAGCTCCTTTGGAGCGCATGGTATTGATAGAGGGGTATCATTCTCCCTCCTATCCGTTTTTCTCTTCCTTTCACCGGTGGATGTTGCCATGGCCTGCAAGGCGTTCCTTTTATCAGAACTCGGCTTCACCGATTGAGCAGTAACAACTGCGTAAACTGGGAGATCTCCAAGTTTTCCAGCACAACTCTGTATTCTCTGATCATATTCGTCATACACATCTCCACCAATGTTTTTTCCTCACAATGGTCATAGCAATCAAGCATTTTGTCTCTAAATCTCTTGATGTACTCCATTAAATCTTCTCTGTTTCTTTGCTTGGTAGCTTGGAAAGTAGCAAGCATCACTATTTCCTCTCCGTGGAAGTACTTAGTGCAAAATACGTCCACCATGTCATCCCAGGTTGGGATGGATCTTGGTTTTAGGCCAATGTACCAGGTGTAGGCACAGTCGCATAGTGAATTGGAGAACTCCCGCAGACATAAGTCCTAATCTACCGCGAAAGGGCCAAGAGTATCGATGAATTTGCTCATGTGCTCAACAGTACTACCCTTCTGCCGTCATATTGCACAAAAGTGCATGGTTCATACCTTTCAGGGTATGGCTTGCTAAGCACCTTTAAGGGATAAAGAGGTCTCCGTGCGTAGAATCTTTCCTTGGGTGCTCTAGCCCTCTCCTGCTCTAAGAGAGTTGCCACCTCAGCTATGGTGATGTAGCGTTGTCCTTCAGTCTGCTGGGCGCCTCTAACTGGCGTCTTCTCTTTGTCAGCCGCATGCTTTGGGACATGCTGGCTTCTTTTTTCCTTGGTCTTTTTAGTCTTCAATTAACAGATTTCCTCTGTCATCTGCTATTGTGAGTGTTGCAGTGCTTGTAACACCTTAACAAAAGCATTGATACTATTAGCGGGATTCCTTACCTGCAGTTGGGGTTTAGCCCCCAATTCGTTGATGTTTTCTACCTGGTTGGGCTGATGGGGCATTGTTGGCCTCAACTCAGCCTGCGAGGGGACAACACTCATATTACGCGTTGTCCTGGATTTTGGCGACATTTGTTTACGAGGATCTCTGTCCTTGTCTGTTTCCCAACTCCTCAGATAGTCGCCAATTTAAATGTGTGGGCCTTTTCTGCAAATGTTGGGCTGGGCCGCCTGTTGCTACACTAGGCCCAAAGATTTCTAGATTAGGGAGCTGGAATCGGTTCAAGAGCAACCCTCCTTGGTCCGGCTTGTGCGCAAACGATGCCCCTGTTAATTAAGCTTTGATCACATGCCCATGGCAAGCAAAACTGTTACATTAACTATGGCAGGCAGATACAGTATAGGCAATAATGAAAATTCCTTTACAATTCAAACAGAAGTGAGTAATGGGCTTTGATAAGGGATGCCCGCTTTATGAAATAATAACAAAATGGTAGGTATTGAATGAACAACAATAAGTTAAAAGAAACAAATGTCAGTCTACCTCATAAGCCACATTGCTAAGTCTAAGTCTAAGTCTAAGTCAAGAAGGGCAATCATCTTTTCAACGCGATTAACCTCTCTAATGGAGAAATTAACTGCTTTGAAGTGGTGGGCCTGAATGACTTGTGTATAACGAGGTCCTTCCATGTTACTAGAGAACATGGGTTGGAGAGGGAGAGGGAAAGGGAGATCAACCCATTCAATGCATGCCTACCATTTTGTTCTCTCTGTTTTTTACTCTTCTTTCTATTCCTTAATTCTTTCCTTTCTTTTTCTTTGTTTACTATTTTTTCTATTCTCTCCAATTATTTCTTTCTTTTTCCCTTGGCCTTTACTCTTACTGTTTTTTTAACTCTAGCGATTATCCTCCCAGAGGTTGCTCTCCCCCGCCATGCACAACAAAGGCTCTTTATATAATGCCAGTCATGCTTGGCTTTTACCATTTTAGCCCTTAATCGTTTTTTTTCTGGTGTGGACATCCTTGCCGACCATTACTGACTAGTTAGTCACCCGCCCAATGCCACTTACCTGTGCTGCCCGCGCCACTCCACCTCACCAAACAAAGAAGACTCTTTTGTTTGTTTACTTACCTTGGCATTCTTACCTGCCACTGTATAAGTACTCTCCTTCTCTCCGTCTCTCATGGCATGCACCTAGTGATTCCAACTCAGCTTTGCCTCTTTGGGTGATATGTCATCCAAGCAGGACATTGTCTCCAAAAGAGCTTAAGCAGGACATGCCCTTTACCTCTTACCCATGACCTCACCACTTCTTGTATTGGCCGGGTACAAGCTAGTGGTGTTTGGGCCTTGTGTGTACCTTACCTCCATGCTTGTCCAAATTCTGCCCGCTGCTCTTATGTTTGCCGCGGTCTAAAAGTCATCAGCCCAGTCTGCCGTTCATCTTTGACTTCTTATGACGTCGGTTGCTTTCCCTGACTACTCATTTATGGCTTGCTTTTTTAGGGGCAGGGCCTTGCCCGATTGTGGGCTGTTTTGTGCTTTTATTCTCGGCCCTTGTTATTTGTTTCTAGCCGCATCATCTGTTATGTCTGCCATGAGGTTTGCTAGACCCAAGGCCGCTGGGCCTCTTTGGGCTTTACTGTTCATTCCTTCTCTGATGGCCCAATAAACTCATTGGGCCTTTTACCACTTGCGGACTCCCTCATCCCGCCTACTTTCCTTTGGGCATCATTGGCCCATTTACTTTTCTTAGGGCATCCTCAGCCCTTTCCAATTCTATGTTTCCCATGGGCTTTTGCTAACTTCTTGGACTTCCTTGGCCCAAGTACTTCATACTTCATCTTTGGGGCTTATGGATTCTCCATTGCCCCTTACTCTCTTTACTTACATTGTTTTGGACCAGCTGTGACAGCTGAAGCCCATTCTCATTTTTCTACATCTACACTACCCATGGGTTTGCTATTTCTCTCTTCCAGGCCGTCTTAGGCCCATTTACTTCTTCAAGGTCCATTTTCTTGCTTATGGACCCATGATCTATTATTCCTGCCACTTGGGCTTTAATGGTATATCCATCTCACTCTATTCTGCCCATGTCTTTGGGCTTTTCCTCCTGTTGGGCTTCTAAAAATGAGCATCTACATATATGATAATGAGATGCAAGTGATATGTAAGGTAAATGATAATGCATTACATGTGAATTCAGATAATGCATAACATGTGAATTCAGATAATACATAACATGTGAAACGTGTCAAGGACAACTTTAACCGTAATGTTTGGTTCATTCTGTAATATTCTTCACTTGTTTCTTGCAAGTTCTAATGCAGCCGGCTTTTCTTTTCAATTTAAAGTCTTCACAGAAATTGTACTCTGAAAAATTACACTTTACCACCCTAAACCATACCCTAAAATATATTTTGCACCCTAAGTTTTCTAATGCATGTTTTGCACTCTCAACTATGACCTTTGTTACACTTTGCGTATAAAGTGTAATCAAAAGTATAGTATAGGGTGATTCTTAAAAAAATATATAGTTTAGGGAGGTAAAATATAATTTTTCCATTGTTTTTAAGGAATTGAGAAGAGGGACAATTCATACTTTTCAAGTAATGTCATACTTTTCCATCCAAGTTGTTAAGGACATATTTTATGAAATTAGCTAATCCTTTGACAAAAAACACTTTATTTGTATTTAGGTAGATTTATGATGTTTTTAGTACTTCAAAAAACAAGGTTTCAAGTCTAGTATTAAAGCCATAAAGATTGGACGAAGAAACAAGTGAAGAAAAGTTGTTCAGTAAAGTTGGATAGATAGCTCAACAACTACGGACAGATAACTCGACAGCTGCTCAACAGATAGCTATCGATCAAGGTTTAATGAGGTTCGATAGATAATATCTATCGAGGTATCTATCGAGCTTACGGAAATCAGAATTTTTAGATCTAATTTTCGACCTATGCTTATGTATTTGTGTAGGGTTTCTTTTCTCGCAACCCTAGACATATATAAGGCTTATTTTAGAGGTCGTCACATATGAGAATACAAGGAGAATACATTCAAAAAGTGACCGAGTGCTTATTCTCTCTGAAAGAAGCTACTGCGTCTTTATGCCTTAGGGTTTTGTAACCAAGTGTTTCTTCATCTTTATTGTTGATGAAGTGAAAAACTCTGCAGCCAACATTTTTCTTCCTCAAGTTGGTGAGTAAGTCACGTACTGGGATTCGTGCAAAGGAGTTAGTCACGTAATGGGATCCGTGCATCAAAGGGTGGCGTTCATATATTGAAGATTTCAGAGGTTCTGAAGCGGTAGAAGGTTTCTACTGTAAGTTCATCTATAGGGATTGTAGAGTCTAGAGACAAAGGTTTTGTACTAGATCTGAAACTTCTCTTTACTATAGTGAATTGCTTTTCTGGTAGGTTTCCCTCTAGGTTTTTTACTGTGACTAGTTTGTTTCATTGGTTTTTCTGGGTCATCATATCTTGTCTTATTTACTTTTCCGCTGCATTATTTGTGACATGATACTGATGTTTGTTTTTTTTAACAAGTTTTATTCATAATAAATTTAATTAACAACTTTGGTTTAAAACTTATTATTTCTATCAACCGGGGTCTAAATTTCCCAACACAAGTTAATTGTAAACTTAAAGTCAGGGTGCAAAGTGTAGCAAGGATTCTAGTTTAGGGTGCAAAAAGCGCATTCGAAAAGTTTAAGGTCTAAAGTATAATCAAGATATAGTTTAGGGTGGTAGAATATAATTTCTCTCTGCAAATTTATGAGACATAAGCCTTGTTCAGCTGGAACAAGTAACAATATATATATATATATATATATAATATATATATAGTAGAATATGATTCTGTACACTTTTCTTGTAAATACTCCTTTGGTCTTCTTTGAGTTCTTTCTATTCATCCTTTTTATTTGATTATCTTCAATCTACTTTTTTTTTAGAAGTACTACATTCAAAATATTTTTACAATAAATTAAAGGTGGTTAGTTGTTATTGATTCTAATTTGAACTTATCAGTGAAATTACTTTTTTAACCCACTAATATTGAAAGCTCAATTAGTGTGAAAACACTAATGCTTGTTTAGACTCCCAATTTTAAATTACATTTTAATTGCTTTGACTCTAACTTATCTAAGTGCAGAACAAGAGTAAAACAAGTACAATAAATAGGAACACTATTTTAAGCCATAAGCAAGAACAATAAACAATAAATGTAAGGCTTAAAGAGTAGGGAAGAGAGATACAAACACAAAGATAACACCAAGACGTGTTATCGAAGAGGAAACCAAATTACTAGGGGAAAAACCTCTCCCCAGCTCTCCAAGATGAAATTGATCTACTAGTGAATAAATTGGAGTACACAAATATCAAAAAGACCCTCCAGCCTAATCTACCCAATGTGCTTGAGCCCTCCAAACTCCTACTACCAATGGACTTCTTGGAACCTTGTCTTCACTAGCTACCCGGATCGCGCAATTTTGCATGATTACATCCACCACTCAATGGCTTCTTCTAATCTGAACTTACTGTGCCACTTTGGGCCTTGATACAACATTATAATTTTTCAAACCTTAACAACAAGCATGTCTAATTTTGCTCAAATAGGATATTATTGTTCAATCAATAAACTTATTTTTTATGTATAATTTATACCACAAAAATAAGAAATCAAATTTAAACATTTGATTGAAAGCATGACTATTGATATTTAATCTTCTTGAAATTTTGCAAGTATGGAGAACATGATAAAAACATGCAATCCAACCATTAAATTTTCAAAATTCACATCCAATAAAAAGATATAAATGGAATTTGAAAGATTTCTCTCTAAACAAATTTCGAGAGAAAATTGTTCCTTTAAAATATAATACACATGGATAACCTTATAGATTACAACATACAACATAATGGGTTATAAAAGATAGTTTCAAACTAATTTGGAGCTATATTGTCCCAGTTTAGAGTCAAACTTTGTCTTGTTTGAATGGCACCTAATGTTTACATGGCATACATTATTGGAGGTTGAAACTTTTATTTGCTACTTCTTTTTTCTTTA
This sequence comes from Castanea mollissima, assembly GCA_014183005.1. Classification (NCBI taxonomy): domain Eukaryota; kingdom Viridiplantae; phylum Streptophyta; class Magnoliopsida; order Fagales; family Fagaceae; genus Castanea; species Castanea mollissima. The sequence continues at coordinate 19,603,489 of JACAVU010000003.1, read as the reverse complement.
AAAAGAAAAACATTTCCATTTAGAAGAATTATTTGTACATTTTATGGTATTCATTCAAAAATATTCATTATTTATTTTTAAGTAGCCTTATGCCATGCCAGCATGACCACCAGATGATGCCTTATGCCATGTGATTACGAATGGCAACAAGACTGGTTGAGGTCAAATTATGGGTCCCCATTCCCAACTTTTTCCCTCTTTGAGACAAGGAAAATCAGTGCATGGTAGGTAGAGACAAATCTAGGATTTTAAGCTAGTAGGAGCGAAGTATAAAGGAAAAAAAAAATTTAGAAAAAAACTTCAAATAAACATCCATATAGTATTAAAAAAAAAGTATAAATACAAAAAATTGTCATTTTTAAATACATTAAGATGCAATCATCTACCAATAAAGATAAACAAAACAAGATAATTTTTTTTTTTTAAATACTAGGTTGGCTAGGATTTTTTTTTTTTTTTTTTTTGGAAGTTAGAGCATTCACAGTTTTGATGTTAAAAATTTTAGTTTTAAGTACTTCAAAAAACTACTTTATCTATTTTATCAGCTTACTTTACAATACACCCAATATCAAATCTTCTATTTTTTATCACTTCATTTAAATAATATAAACAACTCATTAAAATAATAAGAGAGAGAATTCGAGTTTTTTAATTAAAGGAAGAGATATAATCTTAATAAAATATTTTATTTTATTTTTAACAACTTGCTACAGTCAACTAGTATTTATACCAATTTACTATAATTGTAAAAAATGTAGCTTTAGCTTCTTTAAAACCACATGATTTTTTTGTTCTTTGGTGGTAAAATAGTTTTTTTTTTTTTTTTTTTTGTGGCTAAAATACAATTATCATTGTAAATATTTTTGTTAAATTTTTGGATTGGATACTTGGTATTTGAGTTAAGCTAACTAGACTGATTGGAAAGAAAGTGGCCAAATACAAAAATGAAATATAGAATGACTAAAGAAAAAATATTTTGGACCCAAGGGGGGCCCGGGACCTTGGGCCCTCACCTGGGTCGTCTTCAAGTATGGAATAAGTTAGAGATGCTTTATAAAGCTTGACAGTTGAGATAAAAATAAAAAATAAAAAGAAAGGGTGGGTATAGTAAGAGTACTAAGAGATAATAAGAGACAACTACTTTGAAAACGGTAATAGAATATATATATATATATTATATATATATATATATATATATATATATATATATATATATATTATAGAAAGAGCAAATGATGAAAATGACAAAATTAGATATATCACCTGTAGTGGATGCAAGTTTACTTGTGTGAAACATGAATTGCAAAAAGTGCTTTACGAGTTGGAAGAAAGAATTAATTTTTCATTAAGAAATCAAGCAGTAGTACAAAACCCTATCTTTGCTCTAATTCTCACATAGTATACCACTAAAGTCTCACATAGGGGTGAGTTTAGTGATTATTACAATGAAAAGATTAACTTATGAAAGGGTTTCATGGAGTGCCCTCTCAAAACATATGAAGCCCACAAGTGTGTGAGGCTCATCAAAATATGAGGACACCTCATGAGATTGTTTTAATGGATACTTTCTTGATGTTAGTCGATTGTATTGGTGGCTTTAAGAAAGGACACAAACTTACCGCGTCATAATTGCTTCCATAGTTGTGATGTTTTAAAGGGAAGAGATAATGTGTGATCATGGGCAATGCTCATTTTGTGAGCACTAGGCAAAGAATTCTGGCTGAAGAAGTCTGAATTGCTAGCTTGTGGAATTCTCTTAGGAGCATTTGGAGGATTGTAGCAAGCAATGAGGGGCTTAATAGACAAGGCCACAGAGAATGAGTATCACAAGTAAATGGGAGAGAGGAGTGGGAGAAAAGATTTTCTTATGGACAAAGCCATGCGTTGATAAGTATTACATGAACTCAATGAAAACATAATTGTTTGTTTGCCGTCATTAACTCATAAATCTGGATCCTGAATTGCAATGCAATAGTTATTGGCCCAACCCAAGTTGGGAATTTTTTTTTTTTTTAGAAGAAAGTAGGAAAGTTATATTCTTTTAAAATATTACTGTTTCTTTGCTTTGGACCCTTCATCAGACAGCACTACACTTATTTGTACTTAGGGTATATGATAGAATTGCGTATCCCGAATAGGCATAGTGACATAGTCGCATAGCCTCGTCACTTGGAACTACAGAAACCATCGAAAAATGATGCAGTTTTGAAGTTTGAATTTAGGTTGCATTTGGTTGGACATAAAATATTTTAAAGTGAAACTATTTTTAGGTAAAACTATTTTTAAATAAAAATATTTTTAAGTAAAAATATATATATTTTTAAATTAATTATTTTCAAGTGTTTAATTGTGTACCTAAATATTTTTAAGTATTTAGTTACGTTCCTAAAAATGCTATATATAGAAAATATATTTTTTATTATTTTCTCATCTTTCAAGTACATATATAATAAACAATGCAAATTTTAGATTAAAAAATAAATCGTGGTTCGAGACCAGTGGCGAAGGTTAGCCACTAGAGACCAAGGATGTTAGTGTGGTGTGTTGGTTTGGTAGAAGTGGGGAAAATGGTCTTATGTTTGCTAAATCTCTTATTCTCAAAAAATAATAATAATAACAACAGTAATAAATAAAGTTCCTTCAATTTCTTTTGTAATTTTTTGGGAAAAGTTTTGAAATATGGAGGTTTTTTTAAGAAAAATATTTACCATTGGATTAATTTTTTATAGTGTTGCTTTGAACTTTGTTTTGAACATTGTTTTAATTGTAAAAACTGATGAGATAGGATTTTTTGTTTAAGTAGGTAATATTTATAATTTATTTGACAATATGTATGTAGCTGATGTTGTAGACTTGTATACTATCTATTTTATGCTAAATCAATTTATAAATTTTTTTTTTAAGGAAAAAATAGAGCTACTATATGTAATCATCACCCATGCCCCCATGAAAATTTATAAAGTTCTTGAGTAAAATTGCAATAAATTAACACCATTATTTCATGAGTTATTATCGCAACTATCTCTTTGTCTCTTTAAAAAGAAAAACAAATAAGATGAAAATACAAACACGATAGGTTGAAACTTAGAGCATTAGCAGCAGTGGCGCTAAAAAACTATTTTTAGCACCACTATACATAAAAAGGAGGGTTGCAATAAGCTAAAGGTAAAAATTTTACCTTCATTGCTACAATGCACAGTTATATATGGCTATACACTGTAGTTGAGAACTAAAAAATTAATTTTTTATTCTCCAGTACGATTAAAATAATATTTGTTTGTTTATATTCTTTTATTCTCCAAACCATGCCTCTCTCAGACTCACTCTCAACTCACTCTCTCAAGCTCTCTCCTCTCTATCTCACCTTCTCTCAAAACTTTCTCTCAAGCTCACTCTCTCAAACTCTTACTTCTTTGTCTCATCGCCGCCGACTCGACTCGACCCTCAACGTCACCACCCATCAAAGCTCAACGTCACCGACCCACCAGCCGACCCACTTCGTCGAACTCCCAAGCTGCTGATCCGCCTCAGACCCACGCCGCCAAGCCACTTCTTTGATGCTCTCAACTCTCTCAAACTCTCACCTCTGAACTCTCACCTCTCTATCCCACCACCGCCACTGATCCATGCCTTCAACCCGACTCACCTTCAGGTGAGTTGTCTCTGTCTTCTTCATCTACATGCTTGGGATTTTTTATTTGGGTATGTGTGTGTATCTATAAATATAGAATAAATAAATTTTAGATGCAACAATTTTTTTGTTGTTCTTGTTCAATGAAAATTTCTGTCATTTGATCTCAACAAACTTATCCATACTTTTGTAAGTTGAGTTGATGAATGGACAGAATAGAGCAGTAAATTCAGAACATCCATTCATTTTGATTTGGATTTGAAACTTGCTTACTACCTTTTTTTTTTTTTTTTGCTTCATGCCTTATTTCAATGAGTTGTGAGTTACTCAATTTTGATTCATATAATATTTGTTGTGAGTTGAGGATTGGAATGTATTGGGAATTTTTTGTTTGCAGGAATTTATGTTTTTGTTTTTAAATGTTAGTTTGGGAATTTTCTGTTTGCAGGGAAGGCTACAATTTTTTTTGTTTCTATTTTTGCTTCTTGCTGATTTTCTATTTGTTGATTTTATTTTATTGATATGTGTATCACTATGATTTTATTTATTGATATGTGTATCACTGTTAGTGTGGAGTACCAGACTCAATCAACTATAGTATGCCCCTTGTTTCAAGCAGGTTGTAAGTTCTTTGAAGCTAGGTACTTTTTCTAGCCAAATTCACTATATTTTGTTCTTAAATATAAATTCCTTTAAAACTCTAGTTTGTAAATTCCTTTACAAACAAACTTGAATCGTGAATTCTAGTTTTAATGAGAAATTGTTAGTTTGGTTTTGAGATGCTCAAAAATGAATTTGTTGTTTTCTTTATCAATGGGATTAAACTACATGTCAAATTAAGTATTTATGCATAATCATGTTCTATTGTTATACATCAAAGTATTTTAAGTTCTGATATAAATGTTAGTTTGGGAATTTTCTGTGTACAGTGAAGTTTACATTTTTTTTTTCTAATTTTATGGAGTCACGTAGAGACCTAACATATTATACCGGTATCATGAATGGGGATGTAGATATTGACTCACAACTTTTGGGAACATCTCAAAATACTCCTATGTCAGTTTCTGATTCTCCACCTCAAGTGAAAAATGCCTCTTCTACAAAAGGAAAACAAGGCTCTAACTTTAGTGTAGAGGAAGATCAACTCTTAATGTTAGCATGGCTCAATACTAGTGTTGATGCCATACACAGTAATGAACAAACACAAAATACATTTTATAAAAAAGTTTGGGAATACATCACGCAATACAATACATCTGATACCACACGTACTGCTATCTCCTTGATAAGTCGTTGGGGAACAATTAATGAAAAAACAAATAAGTTTTCTGGGTACATGGCTAAAGTTAACGCACATCATCAAAGTGGTATAACCGAACAAGATACGGTATAAATTATATTGCAATAGTATTAACATATGTTAGAGGAGGAGAGAATAATGATGAAAGATACAAGTGCCTTGACCGAAGCACAAAAAGTTTTTTATGAAAAACTCCAAGAGGAAATCATGGCAAGAAGAAGTTCGCGTAATTAATGGGTTTGATTGCATTTTGGATGTAGCTTAGGTCTTTATGTATTTTGTAGTGGCTTATGTAGGCCTTTATGTATTTTGGTAGTAACTTATATATTTTGTAGTGGCTTATGTCACCTGACTTTAATCTTAAACTAGATGTATGTATAAACCTTTAAATTTATTGTTCATCTTGTTTGTGTTGTGACTTGTGTGTGTGTGCTTGTGGGTATAATGATTGCTTATGCACTAAAAGCATGGATTGGTTATGTTTCTTGCATTTATAGTAATAAGAAGATGAGAGAAAGGATTGGATATCATTTTTTGGTTGATGTGGAGGAAAGAAAAGGGAGGGATTAATTTCCTCTTGTTCTGCTTTGATTTTTTTGTTTGGTTAATGCCTGGTCTACATTATCTCAAATTTGAATGTTATGTGGAAAACTTTCTTATTTGTTCAAGTCAGGATGAGCCTAATAAGTTTATTGTTCATTTACAATGATTATGTATAAACAATAATAGAAAGTGGTTTATGGGTATAATGATTATGTATAAACCTTTAAATTTATTTTTCATCTTATTTGTGTTATGACTTGATGGATGAATATGTGCGAATTAGAGAAACTATTGCACTAGAAAGTTTGAAAAAATTTGTTACTGCGGTAATTGATGTTTTCTCTGAGGAATACTTGAGAAAGCCAAACAATGAAGACATTGCTAGATTGTTAGCTCATGGTGAATGCCGAGGTTTTCTAGGTATGTTAGGTTCAATTGATTGCATGCATTGGAAGTAAAAAAGTTGACCAGTTGCATGGAAATGTCAATATTGTGGTCATATTCGTGAGCCTACTATTATTTTGGAGGTAGTAGCATCATATGATCTTTGGATATGACATGCATTTTTTGGGTTACCTGGGTTAAATAATGACATTAATGTGTTAAAGCAATCTCATATATTTAATGATCTTGCTGAAGGACATGCTCTTGCATTACATTAATCAATCAATGGTCATGACTACACAATGAGAAATTACCTTGCTGATGACATATATCCAAAGTGGGCAACATTTGTGAAAACAATCTCAACTCCACAAGGACAAAAGGGAAAATTATTTGTAGTAGCCCAAGAGGCGTATAGGAAGGATGTTGAGCATACATTTGGAGTGCTTCAAGCATGTTTTGCAATTGTCCGTGGACCTGCACGGTTTTTTCATCTAGAAACACTCCAAAAGATCATAAAAGCGTGGATAATTCTTCATAACATGATTGTTGAAGATGAGCGGGATGATAATGAAGTGTTAAACTTGGATCATAAACAAATTGATGGAGTGGATAATCCTCTTATACAAGTGTCACATGAACAAAGTGATGGATTTATGTCATACATTAAGAGTTATGGACGCATTAGAGACAGAGAAATTCATTCTCAACTCCAATTGGACCTCATTGAACATTTATGGCAATTGCAAGGCAAGTCGTAGGAACTTCCTTTTATATGTTGAGATGCATGAGTCATAGGAACTTGTGCGAGTGTGTGAGTTTTATTGTAATTTGGTTTGAGTTATGTGTGTGAGTAGGGGTGAGCAAATGAATACCGGAGCCGACCCAACCGACCGGCGCCGACGACACCGTCCCGACACTGGCGCCGACCGAATGAGCCGAGGCCGACGTTCGGAGGGCGAAGCACGTTCCGACGCCGGTGCGGTGCAGTCATCGGATCAAAGAAGGCAAAACCGATCTACACCGATACCGAACCGATCCTAGACCCAGTAGTGCTGTTTCGGTCAGTTCTCCACTGTTCTTCAAAGTTTTGAGAGAGACCAGATTTTGACCTTAAAACATGCAGAATGGGTTGTTGGGTAGGTAAGGTAATAAATGGGAGAAGATATTTAACAATTTTATTACTTTTTTATTCAACAATCTGTTACTTCAAGTGCTTTTATCTATTTTTTTAATTATAGATTCGTATGGCACACGTGATAGGTAGCCTAAGTTTCACACAATTTCAATGATGAATATAGCACTAGTGGGTTATTCAGGGGGGAAAAAAAAAGTAAATCTAAAAAAAGAGAGAAGAATAAGAAAAAAAAAAAAACTAATATGACGATTCTGATAAGTTAATTAAGCATTTTTTTAATATTTATTTCATTAACTTGTATTATTATTTAACTAAATAAAAATAAAAATACGTAATACATTTTTTTGATGTTAAGACTTGAGACTAAATAATTTGTATTATTTGATATTTAGTTATATACTTCTTTGAATTGCTAATTTTATGTTGTATAAGAATATATATATATAATATATATATATATATATATATTTATTTATTTATTTATTTATTTTAGGCAACCCGAAACACTTTGAAACGGTACACCGACATAGGCCGGTACCAAAATATTTAATTTTATTGGACAAACCGAAACAAGGTCCGAAACGATATCCATAACAATGGTTGTGAGTACTGTGTATCATAGGCATAAAATAAATGACTGTGTTTGTGTTTGACTTTAGTCCCACCTAGGCTCTTACTTTAATATGTCCATGTATTTTTCTCAGTTAAAAAAAAAATGTCTTTGGATCATTATGGGTGAACAGATATATATATATATATTTTTATGTGAATAGATTTTTTGAACATTTTTTTGATGTGAACAGATTTTTTTATGTGAACTGATTTTTTTTTATGTGAACAAACTTTTTTTTTTTGTTAATGTTTCAAATCAAACCGACCAAACCGATTAAACCGCACCGCTCAAACCGCACCGCTATAGATTGGAAAACCGACCATAATCGGTATGCATCGGTTTTAATTATTACAAAACCGATCCCTATCGGTTCTGTAACAAATTTAAAAAAATACCGAGCCGACCGAACCGCGCACACTCCTATGTGTGAGTAATCTATGGCAAGGGAGTCAATCTCGTATCGGAGGTTGTACCAATTTAACCAGTGGAACGATATATTTTGATAACGGTCAATACCCGTGTACCGTTTCGGGTTTATTGTTATTTTTATATTTATAAATATATATATATATATTATATATATATATATATATATATATATGTGTGTGTGTGTGTGTGTGTGTGTGTGTGTGTGTGTGTATTATAATAAATATAAAAGTTTATCATAAACATTACCTCAATGCAAAACAAATTATTCATAGTTTTAGACTTTAGCATCAATTATAAGGAAATAAAAAACACAATATAAAAAATAGAAAGCTTAATTGTTTATTGCATACTAAGAAAACAAATAATACTAATACGTTAATTCAAATAAGTTACCATTCTGCCCTTACAAAAATTAAAAAATTAAAAAACTAAAAAAAAAAAAAGTTTTTTCTATACTGACCGGTACACTCGGTATCGGCCGGTATTGCCCGAAATTGGTCGGTATGGCCGATGCGGCCGATATTTAAACGAGTACGGACTACATTGTTCAAATTATAATATGGTTCTATTTTATACGTTCTCTTATAAAGTTCCTCAATTTCATAGTTCACATTGTTCCAAGATTGCTTCCAGACAATTGAGACGATTGTTTTAGTCAAAGATAAATTTGTATATATATAATATGGTTTTGAAAAAAATAATGTTGTTATACTAGACGATAATAGGCTATCATGACAATTGAGAAATATTTTTTAGTCAAAAGATAAATTTGTATATATATAATTTGGGGTTAAAACAAAATATTATTGTTACACTAGATGATTATTTGCTATCATGATGATTGAGAAATTGTTTTAGTAAAAAAAATGTATAAGCATAATTTGGGGTTAAAAAAATTACTTGTTAATATTAGACGATTATTTGCTATCATGTGGCGGTGGTGGTGAAAGAGTTGGTGACGGCAGTAGTAGCAGCGGTAGCGATTTCCGTGGAGGTGGCAGTGGAAGAGTCAGTGGCGGTAGCGGTGAAAGAGTCGGTGGCAGCGGCGGTGGTGGTAGCGATAGTGGTTGCGGTGGCGGTGGCAGTAGTGATGGAAGAGTTGATGGTGGCAACGGTAGCGGTTGCGGGTAACTGTGATTGTTGTTTATTGCAGTGAATATATAATTTTTTGGTAGTAAATATATTATTTTATTGTTTTGAAAGCTGAAATAGATCCACAATTGCTAGATGTTTTGTAAAGTGAGTAAATAAAATAGATAAAGTAACTTTTTATAGTATAAAATAGCTAAATTTTTAACTCAACTGTTGTGAATGCTCATATGACACCTGAAAAAGCAAAGATATGAAAAGAAACGAAAATCTCAAAGATATGTGTGCTGCGGTGTGGCCTTCGAAACTGTCAACTTCTTTTGTTTTAAAGATTAAAATAAGGTTTACTTGGAAATCATCTTAAATATTGGTAATATTAATTACATTTATTAAGAATAGATTAAATAAACGATAAATTTAGCTTAGTGTATTTGAAGTAAAAATAATAATTTGTTTAGCTACAAACTTGGCTATAGTTTAAGATTATAACTCTATTTAATATCTTTTTATTGAATATAAATTTTGGCAAATCTATTATTAGATTACATTTTCTTCTTATATCATTCATACTTGCAAAAATTTTTAAAAATAAAATATTAATAGTTATGTCATTAATTTAAATATTTAAGGAGTATCAAATATTTGTAGTCTAAAATTATGCATAAAATTACTTTATAGATCAAATAGAAAATTATATTTGATTGGCATGAAATTTGACTCATGTATTAAAAATATATTGAACATACAATTTAACAGTTAAATTTAAAAAATGTGACCATGTTAATTTTTTCAATGGGAGTCATAGACAAACTTTGTAAAAAAAAAAAAAATGTATGAAATCAAATGTGAATGAGAAATATGAGTTTGATTTTTTTCCCTAAACCAAAGAAAATTAATTAACAGTTTACTCAATAAGGATATAAAAATGTTTTGAAGAAAAGATGGGCCATTACGGAAGTGCCATTGGAGCATGAAAGATGTATGACAAGGCCGAAACAAATGATGTATGACAAGGCTTGTCCATTAATCACAACTTGAAAAAATAAAGTGTAAAAGAAAAGTGAAATATCTTGTGGATTTCTTAAATGCAAAAAAGAAAAAAAAAGAAAAGTAGATTTCTTTTACTTTTTTCTTAAATCACAATAAAATCAATTTAAGGTTCGATTGGAGATAGTTTATTTAGCTGAAACTGAAAATTATTTGCTGAAAATTAATACTATAGATAAAGTTAAAAACTAGTAGAAATAGTACAATAAAACCCACTAATAGTACTAAAAAGTGCAATAAAACTCATGAATAATAGCAAAAATAAGATATATAGTAAAAAAAAAAAATTGCATTTATTAGCCAACACCAAATGCAACCTTATTCTAGAATTTTAGTACTTTATTGGATAGAAAGTTAGAAGCTGGAATAAAATTATAGTGCACTATAATAATAATAATAATAATAACTAGTCTTTGAACACACGTATGAGGCTTTTTTTTTTTTTCTTTTTTTCTTTTTTTTGTAAAAGTTAGTAATTTGGATTCATTATAACTTTTTTTGTAGGTAACTTTTTTTTTTTTTTGAGAAATAGACACACTCACATATATATAGGGAAAGGTGATGAAATAAGGGAATACACTCACATGCCAACACCAAAATTGCATGTGGCAGTTAGTGTTGCGGAATAAATAATAAACCTCTTCTCAATATCACACCTTACCGATGTGGAACGACTTGACAACACTGAATATCTTTGTAAGTAAAATTTTAATGGGAGTTAAAATGTATCTACTTTTATATATATAAAGAAGTCTATGTATCTATTTGGTTTAGTTTTTTTTTTTGGATAAACATGGGATGTTTTTTTTAAGGAAAAAAAACATCGTGGGTTATTTAACTTATTTTTCTATTTAAGAAAAAACAACAAACATATAGTTTCTTTGAAAAAGTGGGTTAGTCGAATAGTATTCTTATTTGTAGGGAATATTTTAGTGCAGGTTAGATACATTTTTACCAAATTATCTTTTAGTTTTATCTCTACTTAAACTTAAGGGAGTAGGGTATTTTGGAACAAAAAAAAAAGTAGTTCAAACAAGAGAAGTCTCTTAAATAGTAGTATAGATAATAATAATAATAATAATAAAGTAGTACACATACTTGCAAGTTGCAACATGTGTACACCTTTTCTATAAATTCTCTCCTTCATCTTCTGTCCCGTCATCCCTTTTGTTTGATTATTTTCCCTCTCTCATTTCCATTTGTTTTTACTGCTTTTATTCATGAGAGTCGTGAAACATAACACAACACTAGGAAAAAAAAAATTCTTAGGTCACATATGGTCCACTATAAAGATAATTACAGTAAAATAAGAACAAGTATATAAGGGACAAAAGATGCTGAATTAGAATAATAATTCTATTCAATCATTTGGAAATAACAGATGAATAAAGTGAAATGACATCATATTTAGTCAAATTTCACAAAACACCATTTTTACAATGCTAAGAGTATTTTCGGCAGGAGTGTTTCCTTCTAAAGGATGAAGGACCCTCGCTTGACGACTTGTTAGGACAAGCCCTACCCCTCCTCCACAGGACCCGTCAGCCTCATGGTGATTTGTCAACTTCATTGGATTTGTCGGGTACTCAACAAATAATCCTAACGGGTGGCAAGCACTTAAGAGCCAACAAATGGATAAGACGCACAACATGACCAAAGAATAACACCTAGGCCGATAGATGAGTATGCATGAACCTGAAAACCGGATATATTGGGCCCCACAGAGGTTTGCGTATTCTCCACGCATAAGCCCTGCACTCCCCTATTTTACGCTTGTGCCTTCCCGAAATGGGAAGTAAGGTTTTGAGATCTTAGAGCATTAACTTTATATCCTCCACACAAGGAAAATACCTACATTCATGGGTTCTTCATTAACCCTCCACTGCTATAAAAGTGCCAAGCCTCCTTATACCCAAGGTATGCAAAAAAGCACTAACTCTCACACTATTGAGTTCTTGGTGATTATTTCACTGACTTAACTTTTAGACGGTCTTTGGCAGGCACCCCAACAGTGCTCTCTATTGGTTCATTGTCCTCTTGTTCTTCAAGTACCCTAATTGGTGCATATGTGGACAATCTACTCACTGATGATTTTTATGCATCATCAGTTGGCACCATCTGTGGGAACTAGTGATTAGCCATCTCACCACTTCTAAGACAAAGAGTTGCATGGTCTAGACATGATCGATGGCCACCATCAACCAAGAGATAGAGAGCCCCTCCATCGACTTGGAAAGACATACATACCCTAGCTACAACAATTGAACAGCTCACCCAGTGCAACCAAGAATTGGAGCAACAATTGAATTAAAGGAATGAACAACATCTTGACAACCAACATGATGAACAGGATAACGAAGAGTAGAACAATAGTCACTTCCCGACAAGAGATCAATTGGAAAGGAAGGATCAAGAAGAAAGCAACTTCCCCAGCAGGCGAGATCGACAAGAAGACATTGACTACCCATCTGAATCGGAGAATGGTGTAATATGCATGGCACAAGACATGAAGATGATAAAAGAGAAGATCGACATGATGATGAATGCCATGAGGGGACAAATATCCACCAACCTGGAAGAATAAGTCCAGCGGACTGGCTCACCCTTCACGTCACAAATCACTTCCTTCCCCTTTCCAACCAAGTTTCGGATGCCGTAGGTAGAAGTATACGACAGGTTAAAAGACCCACTTGAACATTTAGAAATGTTCAAAACCCTAATGCACCTGCAAGGGGTTCCAGATGAAATTATGTGCAGGCATTCCCCACCACGCTCAAGGGACCTGCAAGAGTGTGGTTCAACAAGTTGATTCCCAACACTCTCTCCACCTTTAAGGAACTAAGCGATCACTTTGTCACCCACTTCATTGGTGGGCAAAGGTATAAGAGGTTATTGGCAGGCCCACTGCATATCAAGCAATGGGAAGACAAAAGCTTAAGGTCTTATGTGACTCAATTTAACAAAAAGGCCCTACAAATTGATGAAGCCGATGACAAGGTTCTAGTTATGGCTCTTACCAATGAACTCCAATCCAGAGAGTTTCTCTTCTCCATCTACATGAATGACTCGAAGATGATGGCTAACATGCTATACAAGACCACGAAGTATATGAATGCGGAGGATGAAATGATGACCTGAGCGAGTAGACTTAAAAAGAGAAAAAGGCAGGATGACTCCGCCAAAACAAAAGAAGAAAGTCTACTCAAATGAATGAACAAAGGGATGAAAGAAGGCCTAGACCTTTGCCTAGCAGGATGGCTAATATCACCCCACTGAATGCAACGATTGATCAAGTTTTCATATAGATAAGGAACGACGCAGTACTATTATGACCAAAAAAACTAAAGAGCAACCTGAATAAGAGGCCAAGGAACAAGTATTACCGCTTCCATCAGGACCATGGGCATGACACTTTTGAATGCTACGACTTGAAACAACAGATAAAAGCCCTCATTTAGCAATGGAAACTGCAAAGATTTGTCAAGAGAGAGGAAGACAATAATCTACCAAGGAATCCAGAACCCAAACAACAAGTTAAAGAGCGGCCAAGAGCTCCCCTTGAAAAGACATGAGTAATCATTATGGCTGGTACTTCCAAGAAAGCAAGAAAGACTTGCCTACGAATGGTGCAAAGTGTGCAAATCACTGGTTGTCTGCCTAAGCTGGTAAGAATCAACAAACCAACCATCAGCTTCATAAAAGACAATGCCTTAGTCATCAGCTTGTTAATAGCCGACTTCAATACTTGACGAGTCTTGATAGACAAGGTGCTTAATTGACATCCTTTATTACCCAACCTTCTAGCAAATAAGGATCGACAAAGAACGGCTTCTGAAGTCAAACATGCCACTCGTGGGGTTTAGGGGCACTAAAGTCTTCCCCATTGAGACCAGCACCCTACCAGTAATCATTGGCACCTATCCTTAACAATTCACCAAGGAGAGCACCTTATTGGTTGTTGACTGCTCTTCTGCCTATAATGCCATCATCAAGCAGCCTACACTCAACGCATGGAGAGCATCCACCTCTACGCACCACTTGCTAATGAAATTCCCAATAGAGTACAGGATAGGAGAAGTGTGTGGAGACCAAATGATGGCTCGCGAGTGCTACATAGCTATTTTGGAAATGGACAATCATTTGTAGGCGTTAAACATCGAAGAATAACGGGTCACCATGGAGCCAACAGAGGCACTAGAAGAAATCTCCCTAAAGGACAACCGCCTAGACCGAATCACCCATATTGGTACATAGGCTAGCCCTTTGATCCATAGGGAGCTCACCATCTTCCTAAAGTATAACCAAGACATCTTTGCTTTAAGCCACGAGGACATGTCAGGGACTAATCCTAGCGTTATGGTCCATCAACTCAACGTCTCCCTACCCTTGCCTTATGTCCAAAAAAAGAAAAGGGTCTTTACCCAAGAGAGGGACAAAGGCATAGCTAAAGAATTTTGCAAGCTGCTAGAAGCAGATTTCATCAGAGAGGTATATTATCCTAATTGGTTGGCCAACATGTTACTGGTCAAAAAGGCAAATGGGAAATGGAGGTGTTGACTTCACCAACCTAAACAAAAATTTACCCAAAGGATAGTTACCAACTCCCACAGATTGACCTTCCCATGGACTCAAAGGCTAGACACCAATTGTTGAGCTTTATAGATGCTTTCTCTAGTTACAACTAGATCAAGTTGGACGAACCCGATCAAGAGAACACTTCGTTTGTTACAAGCCAAGGACTATATTGCTACAAAGCAATGCCGTTTAGGCTAAAGAACGCAAGAGCGATCTATCAAAGGCTTATGAATAAGATGTTTGCCCCCATATATCGAGTGAAATATGGAAGTATTCATGGACAAAAAGTTGGTGAAAAGTAAGAGCGAAGATCACCACTTGGGCAACCTTCAGGAGACATTCGAGACCCTCTATCTCTACGACATGAAGCTTAACCCCAGCAAGTGTGTGTTCAAGGTGTCGTTAGGAAAATTCCTCAGCTTTTTGGTGTCCCAAAGGGGCTTCGAGACCAACCCTAACAAAATTTAGGCCATATTAGAGATGACACCCCTGAAGAACATTAAGAAAGTGCAAAGTTTAAATGGGAAGGTTGCTGCCTTCAACTAGTTCATCTCTAGAGAAACGGATAAGTGTTTACCGCTCATCAAAACACTAAAGAAAGCCTTTGAATGGAACGATGAATGTTAGAAGGCCTTCAAAGAACTAAAAACATACCTAGCATCCCTACCACTGCTCAATCTGTCCCAACCTAATGAAGAGCTCTCCCTTTACTTGCGGTATCCCTTATAGCGGTTAGCTCAACTCTTATTCGAGAAAAAGGCCATATGCAGTTACCCAATTACTACACTAGTTGAGCGCTCAGAGGAGTGGAAGAATGGTATCCTCCCATGGAGAAGTTGGTCTTTGCACTAATCACGGCTACCCGCAAACTTAGGCCATACTTTCTAGCGCACAAAATAGTGGTCTTGATGGACAAACCTCTAAGGAAGACAATGAAAAAATTCGGAGGCAGCAAGACTATTGGTTTTTTGGGCTATTGAACTAAGTGAGTTCGACGTACAATACTAACCAAGGGTCCCGATCAAAGCCTAAGCATTGGCCAACTTCATCGTGGAGTTCACAATGAAGGACGAAGCCTAGGGGGCAATACCATGGGTAGTTCGAATAGACGAATCGTTTAACCAACATGCTGGCGGGGTGGGAGTAGTCCTACAATCTTCACAAGGGGATGAGATAAAGTGTGTAGTTGGCCTCCAATTCCTGACAACCAACAACGAAGATAAGTATGAAGCTCTATTGACAAGCCTTGACTTGGCTAGAGTAACAAGGGCTTCATTAGTAGTCATCCATAGTGATTCACAAGTCATTGTCGAACATGTTAATGGAGATTACGAGGCCAAAGGGGAATAGATGAAAAAGTACCTCAATCTTGTCAAAAGGCAGATGAATCAAAATTTCATAGAAAAATTTGTACAAATCCTAAGGGAAGAGAACAAGTAGGTGGATCACCTAGCCAAAGTAACGTCCATAAACACATGACCGTTAGTAGTTAGGTACTATCCTTCACATAGCACTACCCTACTATTGTCTCTTACCTTAAAGGGTATTTTTGGTTTGAGTTTTTTCTTCTAAGGATGAAGGACCCTCTCCTGACAGCTTGTCAGGACAGGCCCTACCCCTTTTCCACAAGACCAGTCAGCCTCATGGAGATCTGTCAGCTTCATGGGATCATCGGGTACTTAGCAAATGATCCTAATGGGTGGGGAGCACTTAAAAGCTGACAGGTGGATAAGACGCATAGCACAACCAAAGAATAACACTTAGGCCAACAGATGAGTTTGTGTGAACTCAAAGACCAGATGTGTTGGACCCCACATGCCCTAGGACCCTATTCCACGTTTGTGCCTTCCCAATATGGGAACTAAGCCCCTGAGATCTCAGAGCATTAACTCCGTATCCTCCACACAAGGAAAATCCCTACATTTTTGGGTTCTTAGTTAACCCTCCACCGCTATAAAAGTATCAAGCCTTCTCATACCTAAGGTATGCTGAAAATTCCTAACTCTCACATTATTGAGTTCTTGGGGATTATTTCACTGACTTAACCTTCAAAGGATTTTTTGGCCGGCACCCCACCGGTGCTCTCTGTTGACTCATTGTGCTCTTGTTCTTTAGGTGCCCTAATTGGTGCATGTGTGGACAATCAGCTCACTGACGATTTTTGTGCATCATCGTACAATATTATATATTTACACATATTGGACTAAGTTTTGAATTAATTTTTTTATTTCTTATGACATATTGGAGTATCTCATTTTAAAAATATCAAACTTAAAAAAAAAAAAAAAAAAAAGCTATATTTTTGCGACGTGACTATGTTTTAATCTCATGTTCGCACTTTGCACCATAGAAAGAAAGTGATGTTGGGAATAGTTGAGTGTTTTATCCTTTTGTATTTAGTTTAAAATGATAATTAACAGTTAAAAAAATGAAAAATGAAAACTATTAGCCAAAAAATAAAGTTAAGTCTCTTCCTTGTGGTACTAAAAGGAACAATAGAAAACTGAATACAAGCTCATCAATTAAGAACAAAGGCAAGAAAGACTACGTAATGGGTAGAGAATAAATGAGTTAAAAAATGTATTCTTTATTTCAGAGAGAGAGAGAGAGAGAGAGAGAGAGAGAGGAGAGAGAGAGAGAGAGAGAGAGAGAGAGAGAGAGAGGAGAGAGAGAGATAGAGAGAGAGAGAGAGAGAGAGAGAGAGAGAGAGAGAGAGAGAGAAGGTGTTTTTTGGAAATTAAATTTGTATAAGTTAAGGAATCAATTACACTTCTTTTCATTAAAAAAATTACTTTTCATTTCATTTGTAAAGAAAACTATTCCTAAGAAATAACTATTCATTGCAGATTCTAAAAAAAAAAAAAAAAATTTATTGCAATAAAAGCACAATCAAACAATTGAATGGCTATTCTTAATGAATAGCCACTCTATTACGAGGTTTATTACAGTTTATTAAACTTATCCTTAGTGTGACTGATTTGAATGCAGATATTATAAATATATTCCTAATTTTCATATTTAGCTAGATTTATTAAAAAAAAATTGCATATGTGATGGTAAAATAAATTAGTATTATTAATTTAAAATTTCACTAATTTGTAACAAAAATTCCTTATGTATGCTTTTAATCTTTTTCGTTAAACAAAAATAATATATAGATGATGTACCCAAATATAAGATACATACATAAAAATCAATTTATGATCCGAATCAGATATGACAACTTTATATTTATGAATACTTTAAACAATCTATTAATTTAATTGTAATTTGTGAAAATTAAATTCCTTGACTTGAATGGTTGTCACTTGTCATTTCTATTAATCTGATAATAGTTTTTTTTTTTTTGGAGAAGATCTTACAATAGTTTCATTTTATTTATTTTAATACTTTTGACTTCGCTCATCACAAGTCCAAAATTAAGGGTTGTTATTGAGTAGTTTGAGAGTATATTTCATCATTCTCATATAAAGCTGGGCTTCATGGTAGATGGAGGTCACCTTCATGTAAGAGAGAAGGAGTATACTCGTAAATTACCTAATAATTCTCTCAAAATTAATGACCCAATTTCCGGGTAATTTCTACTAGAACCCAATTATAGCCTGAATCTTAGTGGATCAGTGGAGATGATCTACTTCTTTTTTATTTTTAACTTGATCCAGATGCGTGTTTGGTTTTATTGGATGTCGTTACTCGTTACGGTTTGGTTATCTAGGTAAGCTGTAAGGGCGTGGTTAGATTTTACTTTTTAGTGGATTTGGTTGCAATTTATTGCCGGTATTTTCAAGTAATTAACGCATAAAATTCTATGATTTTTTTTTAAAAAAAAGAAGAAAACAAAAAAGGTATTAGTGAATTATTGAATAATAGTTTTATTAATCTCATCAATTCAGATAAAATTTATACCGTTAAAATTTATATCAAAATCTAATAAATAAAAAAATATATATATAAAAATAACTACTTACTAACACATCCACACCTTTCATTATTAAAAATGTACTTATTTTTTTTTTTTTATATATCTTACATTTATTGAATATTAATAGCAACAGGTGCAATGTCCTCTGATGCAACGCAACACTGTTCTTCTCTGACTTTTTTTTTTTTTACCTTTGAAATAGTCAAAATGGAACTCAAACTTTTTGTTCCCCTTCCCAGTCTCCAAAGCTTAAAGTTTTTTTTTTTTTTTTTTGGTAAGAACCAAAGCTTAAAGTTAAACATAGATGAAATGGTCCATTCAACCACAAAATTATTTTATTAAATTCATCTTCAATTCATAACAAAATTAAATATAAAATTATTTTTTAGAAAGAAATTAAATATAAACCTGAGTCCACCAGGAGATGACAAGTTAAATTTTTATCTATTAATTTTAGAATGTTTTACTATTTACTGGAATAACAATATATAAGAGCACTTGCAGCAGTGGAGCTAAATAGCTATATAACTATTTTAGCTCCATCAAAACACCAAAAAGAAGCATGCCGCAGTGGAGCTAAATCTATATTTTTTTAGCTCATTGCTACCGTGCACATCTATAGATAGATGTGCACTATTTATGAGAGCTAAAAAAATTAATTTTTTATTTTATATTCATATTACCTTTTTATTGTAGTGTTTTTATTGTAGTGAGATGTATTATTTTATTGTGGTAGATATATTATTTTATTGTGATATTTATATTATTTTATTATGTTGAAAGTTAAAATAGATCCACTGCTGCAGTATGTGTATAGGTAAAATAGATAAAATAACTTTTAGTGGAGTTAAATTGCTAATTTTTTAGCTCTACTGTTGTAGATGCAATGAGAAGTTACAATAATTTATATTTTAATTAAAATAGTAATGCCACGGGAATCCTATTTATATAATCAGACGCATGTGATATGTCAGGTAAGCGAAGAAGACGTGTCAAGATCACAACTTTAAACGTAGTGTTTGGTTCATTATTAATATTCTTGACTTTCTTCTTGGAACTTGTAGTGCAAACAGCTGGTCTTTTCGATTCAAAGTCTGCAGGCAGGGAAATTGTCCTCTGGGTTCTGAGTTATATAATCAGCTACTGGTAGATACCTTTCTGATTCAGATTTGGTTTGAAACGTTAGAAGTTAAAAGCTGTACGATTACAATTCTTTTACTTATGCAGAGGTCAAGAGTCTCAGCCATCAATTTGTTGTATTTATTTCTTTCAACTAACAAGAAGACCCTTCAAGCTTCTTCATTTGCGGCAGCACCCCCTCCGCTTCCAAAGAGGCCTTTTCTTGGTATGTCATATTATCTTCCTTGTCCTTAAAATACTGTCTTTATACTGTTGCATTCATGGTTGGGTTGGGTGGTATCCAAAATACTACTCAAGCTACGGTTTTTTTTTTTTTTTTTTTTTAAATAGTTACGACAATGAGAGGAAATGATTCGTAATTACAACCAGTTCTCCTTAAAATGAGAACTCTTGCCTAGTTAGAGTTTAGTCGTAGTTTGAGCCTTCAAGGCTTAACATGAAAACTTTAACACTAAAGAATATAATGTATAGAATATAATTAATAGAAGTAAATATTGATCTCTTTATTGTTCCTATGTTTGAAAGGATGCAATAGAAAGTAATTTTGTGTGGAGTTGGATGGAAAGTAATGGAAATATCTTTATAAAAACATATTACGCCATTTCTATTCATATCTATACTCTATATAAAAAGTCTAAATAATAAGCAGTTTTGTTGAGTTAATTGAATAAGTAATTACTCTCGGAATATAAAAAATGATATTTTTTTATCTCATATTTATATAGGAGTTTACTCATTAAATTTATAACAAAGTCCATCATGAATATGAAAAGAGAAAATATCATTTTTTGGTACTGCAGAAGTACCTATAAATTTTCGTAATTGGATAGCTGTTTCGTGGAGCAAGGCAGTTTTGTCCATAAACTAAAATCAAGTTAGACTGTTTTTGTAATGGTTTTGTCATTTTATGAGCACCCAGGGGTTGTTTTATTTAGGTTTGGTAAGAATACTATTCTGTCTTTTGATAAAATTAAGCTTTACAAAACACGTTAGGAGTATTTGGTCTTTTCAGTTGTTTTGTAAGGTCAACTACAATAATTTTTTTTTTTTGAAACAGAAGCATATCATTCAATTAATTAGAAAAATTAGCATCTTGGTACAAAACTTCTCTAGCTATTGGAGGAACATCTTCCATCCAATACATATCCTCAATAATATTCCTAACAAATTGAGCTAATACATGAGCTACCCGATTCCCCCCTCTCCTAATACAATCAATCCTTACCCAATGTAAATTTCTAATCAAGTGTTGAATATCCCCAACCACATTCCTAAGCATTGACCGATCAATCTTCAGAGTTGAAATAGCTTTCATGGCAGAACTATTATCTCCTTCAACAACTAATTCAGAGAAGCCCGCATCCACCGCAAACTCAATAGCTTTTCTACATGCAAGTAGTTTAGCTTCCTCGCTGCAAAACACTTCCGGACCCTTAGCTGCCATGGCTGTCATAACCTCACCTTTCTCATTTCATATAATTGCACCATATCCGGATCTGTTGAGGCTTGAGAACACCACTGCATCAAAATTAAGCTTAAAGACCGACTGTGGAGGAGGCTGCCAGGTATCTCGAGCCGGCTGCATCACTTATTCAGTTCCCATCTGTTGTTGAGCAGTCTGAAACTTCTTTAATAGCTCTCTTGCTGAATTGATCAACCATCCCAGATCATGGAACTTCCCTCCATGTACAACCCGGTTTCTTTGATTCCAAATCAGCCAAGCTTGGACCAACACATCCTCCATGTCTTGTAACTCAACCCAATCCAGCAAGTATTCCATTAAGTGAATTAAATCAGCCAAACCCGAGACCCCTTTTTGCAGAATTTTCAAGCTACCAGACCACACATCCTTGGCCGCCTCACATTCCCACAGAGCATGGATAGTTGACTCCGAAAATCTCATACATATAGGACACATCGCATCATCAATTATTTTTCGCTTTGACAAATTAAGTTTTGTTGGCAAGGTATCATTGCAAGCTCTCCACCCAAACACTTTAATCTTGTTTGGAATCCAAAGCTTCCATAGGGCAGCCCAAACTCGTCTCCCCACGCAGCCCCTTGAGCTCTCAGCTATATTACCTTCTTGCAATACTTCCCTTTCCACCTTATATGCGGACTTGACAGTAAACAGCCCCTTTTTATGATGCAACCAGATTATAGTGTCTTCCACATCTCTACGGCTTAGCTGGATTCTACAATGGCTTCAGCATCCACTTGCTCAAACATGTCCATGATAAATTCAGACCTCCAAGCATGCAATTCTTGATCAATTATTTCAGCCACAGTCACCTCTCGAACCTCATCCTTAACTGGAAACAAAGGCGCATTTGTTAGATAATTCGGTATCCATTTATCCCTTGAAACCCGAATGGAAAAGCCATTCCCAACTCTCCAACAACATCCCAATTTCAAAATAGGTAAAGCAGCTACAATACTCTTCCACACAAAAGAACAATTTGGGGACTCCTTGGCATCAAATAAATGAGTTCTAGGAAAATATCCAGCCTTAAGGCATTGATATACTAAAAAATTATAATCATGCAGCAACCTTCACCCTTGTTTAGCTAACATAGCTAAATTAAATGCCCTTAAATCCCTCAAACCCATTCCTCCATCCTTCTTTAATCTTGTTAGCTTTTCCCACCTTTAATTTCCAATGAATTTTTCATTCATCCCCCCACTTGCCCCCTCCAAAATTTAGCACGCATCACATCTAGTTCATCACATAGTTTTAAAGGGAGTTGAAATACACTCATGGTATATGTGGGAATAGACTGAGCAACTACTTTAATAAGTATCTCCTTACCAGCCCTAAACAACATCTTCCCTTTTCCACCCTGCAATTTTTTCCAAATCCTATGCTTCAAGTATGAAAACGTATGATATTTAGTTCTCTCTACTAAGGTGGGCAACCCCAAATATGAATCAAATCGGTTTACCTCCTGAACTCCCAAGACCCTCAGAATATCTTGCTTCTGACTAGCTGAAGTGTTACTACTAAAAAAGACTGAAGACTTCTCCAAGTTTATGCATCTTCCCAAAGTATTAGCATAGGTCTAAAGCACCTCAGAAATTACCTCCACTTCATTTTGTGTTGCCCTGCAGAACAAAAGGGAGTCATATGCAAACAATAAGTTAGAAACTTTTGGTGCCCCTCTACAAATAGAAGCTCCATGAATTTTACCATCATTCTTTGCTTTTGCCAATAAAGATGTGAAACCCTCTACACACAACAGAAACAAGTATGGGGAATTTGTCAAGGAGACCCTTTTTCCCCTAGATGGAAGCACATTCCCATAAGGTTTTCCATTGAGTAGAATAGAGAATGATGTGGTGGTGACACAAGTCATCACTCTCTCAATTCACTTTTCTGGAAAACCCAACTTCTGCATTACTCCCTGTAAAAACAGCCATTCTAATCGATCATAAGCTTTGCTGACATCTAGCTTCAAAGCCAAAGAACCTGTCTTGCCTTTCTTCCTGACATGCATAGAATGCAAAGCCTCATATGCCACAATAACATTATTTGGAATAAGTCTACCTGACACAAATGCACTCTGGGTGGGGGAAATAATATCAGAAAGCACTTGTTTTAGCCTATTTGCAAGAACTTTAGAAATAATCTTATAGACAACAATACAAAGGCTTTGGATTCTTCACTTTAGGGATGAGCACAATATTGGTATGATTTAAATCAGGTAACATGACTCCATTATTCAAAAAATATAACATAGCATTCACAACATCTTAACCCACTATATGCCAGAATTTTTGATAAAACAAGGCATTCATCCCATCAGGCCCAGGTGCCTTTGTTGGTCCCATCTGAAATACAGCTTCCTTGATTTCATCAGCAGTAAAATCCCTAGACAGCATATCTTGCATGGCTGGACTGACTTTGGGCATTCCTCCATTTGATTGCATGAACTTGCACAAAAAAGATTGTCAAAATAATCAACCGCTACCCTAGCTACATCCTCCATCTCTTCCACCCAATGCTCTTGTGAATTCATGATACCCTTAATATGATTCCTTCTTCGCCTTTGTGATGCTTTTGAATGAAAAAATTTAATGTTTCTATCCCCATGTTTCAACCATGCAACCCTAGATCGTTGTGCCCAGTAAATCTCTTGCTTTAACAAAAAATTATCCAATTTTTTACTAACCACCAAATATTCCTCCTTACTTTCCTCAGTAGTGTTAGCTCTATTAATTTTATCAAGTTGGTTTTGAAGGATTTTAATCTCTTTCTTCTCGGGTTTAGCCCTTGTATCTCCCCATGCCTTCAAATCATCCCCACAAGCCCTTATTTTCCCATGGACAGTTGCTGGATCCGCCTCCCCACTGCTTGACAAGCTCCAAGCTTGTTGAATCCGTGTCTCACAATCATCCCATAAAAGCCAGCTCTCCTCAAACTTAAAACCCCGATCAGCTCTTCTATGTTTCTTCCTAAACTTTTGAACTTGGATAGTAATAGGGATATGGTCCGAAGCATGAGGAAGAAGATGCACCACATTGCTAATTGGAAAATTATCTATCCACCCCCTTTGTTGCCACAAGTCTATCAAGTCTCAACTTGGTTTTTGCATCACCAGGTCTTTTGTTAGTCCAAGTAAATGGGTAGCCTTTATAACCTAGATCCTCCAATTGACAATCTTCCAAAGCTTCCCTAAATGCATTAATCTGAGTAGTATGGGGCTGCCTTGTGCTTTGCTTTTCCGAGGAATGGAGAATAGCATTAAAATCTCCAAAATATAACCAAGGACCCTCCACATAAGTCTTCAAATGTTCCAATAGCTTCCAAGACTTGAATTTTTGTTATGTCTTCGGCCAGCCATAAAAACCTATCATGAACCACACAAAGCCATCTTCTTTTGTTACCCTAGCTAAAACATGATTTGCAGTATAGTTAACGACCTCTAGCTTTATATCATCCTTCCATAAAAAAGCCAACCCTCCACCAGCATCCGAATGCTTAACAATAATTTTATTCTGAAAGGGTAAATTACCATACAGAGTATTAAAACCCTCCGTATCTAAACGTGTCTCCTTAAGAAAACGCATAGTGGGAGCTTGTTCCCTCACTAATTTGTGAAGGCAACGGCTTGTCCAAGGGTTCCCAAGCCCTTGGCAGTTCTAACTTAGGATCCTCATTGCTCCCGGCAAGGGTGGCTTTCCACCCTCGCCGATATAATATTGTCAAGATCATCCCTACTCCCTACCCTTACACGTTTAGTTTCCCTACTGTCAAGAACCTCACGCTGCCCATCCTCCAATTCTGAATCATTGCTTCTTTTCCCACGGGTTGGTAACATGAAAGTCTTAGACAGCCTTCCAAGCCCAAAATCCATTCAGTTAATCCTGGTCCAAGTGGATTTGGGCTTTAGATTGTTAGCCATGGCCAGACCCTCTTCTTGATTCAATCTGTTGCAAGCAGACCCACTCCCCTCATCAGCAAACTCACCTGTTGCCACCTTATTTAATTCCAATCCAGCTAGCTGCTCCACATCATTATCCTGCAAGGCCGAACCTGGTGCTTTCCTACTAGAATTTCATGCTGTACGTAATCTTGTCTCTCCTTTTCCACATTATCATCTTCCTGAAAATTAGGCACATCCCCTAAAATCTCGGAACAAATCTCAATCGGCCTGCTAGGGTTTGTGTTCTCTAATCCTGCCGCCGGTGATGCCACCCCCCTGGGACTATTACTTTTAGACTCCCCTAACACTTGCTCCCTTGCAGCTTCAGCACTATCACTTGTGTTTCTTAGTGAGAAAGATCGTGGGCGCCTTCCCATGGCACATAAAAAGTTCACATATTGATAATCAACCTCGCCTCCATTCTGAATGATAGCAAAGTGTGATGCATAGTGCTTCACATCGTGCCCTAACATACCACAGTAATGACAAAACAAAGGTAAACGTTCATACTTAAATGACACCCAAGTACGAATACCATCTGACCTAGCAATAAAACTTCCTCTCCGCAGGGGCTTCCCAATCGATAGTGCAACTTTGACTCACATAAAAAAATTAGGATCATCTTGCCTTTACTTCCATTCTACTTCCTCAACAATACTAATGTGACTACCAACTTCCTTTGCGACTTGAGGGGAAACCATATCAAACCGTGCACCCCAAATTTGAAGCCAGAGAGAAGCATGCTCTAGTTTTATGTTCCCCATAGTCATCCCTTTCTGTCACCTTTAAAGCAACAACAACTGATTATCAAAAGACCACGGACCATCTTGTAGAATCCGAGCCATATCAAACTCCGAGTGAAACTTGAATTGAAAGAGATTGGCCTACCTCAATGATCTAAAAATGATTTTCCAATCCTCGTGCCCTTCTCAACGTATTCTTTGCTGCTCTTTTATTAAACGGTTTACATGTTAAGAACTTCCCTATAAGACTCAAACTAAAACTCTCCAAAGCCTCCAATCTGCCTTCATCAGATATGGGAATCACCTCATTTTCATAAGATGTCAACTTCATATTACCCAAGCCAGCAGCAATGTCATCAGCCATAGCGTCAAAAACCAGAAATAAAGAGAAGAAAAACGATACCCTTAGACCTAGGTCAAGGGAGGGAGACACTCGTTTCACGAGAGAGAGAGCTCCATGGCAGGGAGAGCCTAGAGATTCGTCGACTACAATAAATTTGAAAGAGACGCAACAAACTACCTCTTCGTCTCATATAAAGTTTTTATTTAACAACACGCATTCCTTTACTGGTGGGAAATCCTACAACTTATCTTCAAATATATATATATATGGTCTTTGAACTATATATACTCATTAAATTACGGTCATTGAAAAAAAAGAGTCATATATTATGTAATATATTAAAGTGAATGCTAAGATAAAATTCAATTTAAAATATAATTTTTTTTTTTTTTTTGGAATCAAATTAGATTTTAATTGAGCTCCAATTTTGTGGTAAGTGTCATTTGAATTGTCATATATTGATGCCATGTGTCCTTATAATTGCCTAATAATTTCATGTTAAAGTACTCTTAATAATACTATAATTTTGTTTTAGTTATATTTACATACAAAATCATTCATCTAAATCTTGAAATAGAAAGGTTTAATTCAATTTTTTTTAATCTTTTATATAATAATATAAATATATCCAGCCCGTTACTAGATAGAAACTTTTTTGTATATAATTGTGATTGTGTTTAATTATACTTATGCATATGTATGGTATAAGCTAGTTCTTAATGAAAGTGGGAAACATGCATTTAAGAGGGGGAAAAAAAAACGAAAGGGTTATTGTGGGAATTTTAAAATAATAATTAAAATGCATCTCATTTCCTCCCTCTTTTGGAGGGGTTAAAAAATGAGTTTATAAAAATATTCTTTTCTTTTCATTCAATTTTATCCTATTCTCTCCATCAAAAAAGTTGAGCTGACTCATTTGCTAGGGTTGGATAGCTGTAAAAAGCTGTATATACACTAAAAAACTAAAAGAAAGAGAAGCTAATAATCTAAACTTACCTTGGATGGAACATTTCGTAATATTTAATTCAAATCATATTTATTTAACACTCTAAGACTGTCTAAATCATTTTTGCTGGTGGGGCATAAGGGGTGTTTGTTTTCACCCACCATTTTATACTTTTCCTATTTGTCAAAAGGGAGTGTTTGTTTTCAAGATTTGGTAATATTCTTTGAGTCGTGTTTCTGACAAGTTGTTACTGTTAGATGAAGTCTTGAACTGAACTCAATGCATGACTTTCTTTTTTCCTTTCTTTTTCTTTTTATTTGTTCAGGTGATAGATTTTCATTCATGATCAAAAACATGTCGATTTTGACAAGCTCCATGTCAGTAGAAAAGCAATTCATGCCTGAAAATAGAGTTCAACAAGTTGAGCTACTAAATTCAATTAATGATTTACATGGAGGAGTTGTTGTGAACATTGAGCAGCCTATGGACTCTAGGGTCTTTTCACCATTGCTTAGAGCTTCAATATCACAATGGAGGCAACAGGTATATATAGTATGTTTTAATCTTATCAGTTTATCTCCTCACGTCCAATATCCACTTGATGTAGAAATTTCTGCTACCTCCTATTATGTTAAAAACTTGGGATGTAATTTGCAGGGTAAGAGAGGTGTCTGGATCAAATTGCCTATCGAACATGCAAATCTTGTTGAAGCTGCAGTTAAGGTAAGCACATTTATCCAATGTAGATTATACACTGGGTTAGCCCAGGAACTTATTTTGAATGTAGAACTAAATATATTTGTGAGTAAATTTACAAGAAATTCTAAAATTAAAATAAAGCTGATTAGATTAATGACAAATATAACCTGTTTATTTGCACAATTTTCATGACCATTACTATGAGAGTGGGAGCTTTCTGTACAAACAAATTGAAACTCTCTTACCTTTTCATTTACCATTGACAATAGGTGTATAATTTCTAATAATCTTGTTTGCTCATTTTACAGGAAGGATTTAGGTATCACCATGCTGAACCAGATTACTTAATGCTTGTATGTTGGCTTCCTGAAACCACTGATACTATTCCTCAAAATGCTTCACATCGAGTAGGTGTTGGTGCTTTTGTCATGAACAATCAAAGAGAGGTAATTTTTTACAATTAATTTCTGGCTTTCCCTTTTCCCTAACCATGACATCGAAAAGAAGCAATGATTTGGGAATTCCAGTTTTGCTCTAGCTTTTCCAACAGTTTTCATAGATCTATCTATATATATATATATATAAAATTTGAAAATTCAAAAGTAATAATGTTAATGGTTATTAGAAAAGAATTCACTACATAATTAAATGATTAAAATTTACTTTTCACGACTTGAGGAAATGGCTAATCACATCTATGGTATACTCCAAAAGGGCTAATTAAGTTAAAATTAGAACTATTCCTAATCATTATAGCCCGTATCAGCATAGTACATGCCTGATGTAGGACTCAACACATGTTCCCAAAACACACTTATATCCAATACAAAGAATTCAGTGTATCACATTATTTATGTTTGAACTTCTTATAATTTATAAGTTGCTTTGTTTATACTTTATATATGCAAAACAACTTGCTCTGGTGTCTTTGACTTACCTATTCCAATACTTAAATACCAGAAATTGAATGGCTGTTCTGTAATGGGTTAATATATATATCTGACTACATAAATCGAATTATCTTATGGTAGGTGCTTGTAGTTCAGGAGAATAGTGGCAAATTCAAAGGAACAGGCGTGTGGAAGCTTCCTACCGGGGTTGTTAATGAAGTGAGTACACCCTGAGTGCAATTCTATACATATTCTTTAGAAACTTTTAGAAAATGTTTCAATCTGTATTGAAATTTTCCATATGCAGGGCGAGGACCTTTGTACATCTGTAATTAGGGAAGTGAAAGAAGAGACAGGAGTAAGTGATAAAAACACAATTTGTGGACTTAAATGAGTATGATATTTACATGTGTTGGTTCAAACATGAAACAGTAAATCTAAGACTTTTGCTTTTATTTTGTTTCAGGTTGAAACAGAATTTGTTGAAGTTTTAGCATTCAGGTTAGAAAGTTTCCTATTACCATCTAATTCACCTGCATTTGAAGATGTTATTGTTTAGCTGTGTGAATAGTCTTCCTTGTAAAAGCAAGTCTACTGATATTGCATTCTGAAAAATTTATTGGAACTTGTTACACTAAAAGTTAATGTTTTTATATGTTTAGCAAAAGGTTAATGTTATTATATTAATTGTTTTTAATAAAATTGCATGTTCCCTAATCTAATTTTTTAAGTTTTGGCTTCATTCTAATATCTCTCTCACACACAATACAGGCAAAGCCACAAGTCATTCTTTGGCAAATCAGATTTGCTTTTTATTTGCATGTTACAACCACGTACCTTTGACATTGAGAAGCAGGATTTAGAGATTGAAGCAGCACAGGTACTTTTTGATAGCAATACTTTTTGCTTGGCATCAACTTAAATTAGAGATTTGAGTATAAAATTGCATTAGTTTGTAACTTTTGTTAGGCAAAACAATGTTGGACAAGTTACATTGTGGAAATAGGCATTCAGAATAATATATTCTTTTCCAGCATATAGTGTAGTCAAGTTATAGTTGATAAGTCCTATAGGGAACTTTTTAATTGTGCTTATTCTTAATTCAAGATATTTTCTTAACTCTATTTATTTACGGCTGAGACTAGCATAAACTATTTCTCATCCCCCATTCTTGAAATCCTCCTCCCATTCATGTATCATTGAGGCAATTTTCCTTTTTAATTTAAACTTGAAACACATTTAGAGCCAATGTAAAACTATAAGAGATGAAAATACCTCCTTTTCTTGACCATTTGGTGGCGGAAGACATTACCTTGTCTTGTCTGTCTACTTTATTGCGCTTTTGATTTAGTAGGAATAAAGTGGCTTATCTCCTATTTTCTCATTTTGATTTGGAATGGCATAACTTAATATTGAGCAATGGAAATTAAAGAAAGTTTTGACTCCTATTAGGCCTTCTATAATCACTGAACTATGGCAAATGGCTTTTTTTTTTTTTTATTATTATTATTTTTTTTCCATTCTTTAGTGGATGCCGATTGAAGACTATGCAGCCCAACCTTTTATCCAAAAACAAGAGCTCTTCAATTTTGTTGCCAAAATATGCTTATCAAAGTCAGATAGGAACTATGTTGGTTTTTCTCCTCTGGCTACAACTACAGCCTCTGGCAAAACAAGTTACCTCTACTTCAACAATCAGAATATGAAACACCTTGTAACTTCTGATAATCAGCAGTAGAAATTCTGATGTGATGTGTACAAAAACACCATATGATATTTGCATGAGTCGTGACAATTACAACTCGAAGATAGAAACCCCCCCCCCCCCCCCCGCCCTTTTTTTTATAAACTGAATACTGTGACAATTCCATTTCTTTGTAGTCTTATACCTCAAAAAGTAATTCTCTTTGCATCATAGTGAGTCAGCAAAGATGTAATTTGATATATATGTATGCAAAGTGTGTTAATAAAGATTCAATTTATGTTCGTTTATGCCCTATATCTTGCAATGTGCAGTACACAATACATTTAATTTTATGCCACTAAAAAAATATTGTATAATTTTTTTTTGGACTCTATTTGACACATTGACAAGAAAACTAATAGAACTAGATGGAGGGACTAATTGCGGTCTTTTTTTTTTTTTTTTATTAAATATTTTAAAGATTAGAAACGCTCATTTGAAACATGATAGGCTAACTTAATATATAAGGTTGAATATCTCTCTCTCTCTCTCTCTCTCTCTCTCTATATATATATATATATATGTGTGTTTTTTTTTTTTTTTTTCTTTTGTTGATATAAGATAGAATTATACTCTAGCCTAATTTAAGTGTATATGTGTGTGAAGTTCTTTCCTAGATACTTGAACTCCGGCTCTTGCCCCCTACACCCCACAAACACTTATACTTATGGAGTGACCATCGCACCAAGGGTGTGCGGTGGTAAAACATAAGGAGCATATAAACTTAGGAACCAATAGTTGCCTATATAAACTTAGGAACCAATAGTTGCCTTCTCTACCTCTCTTCGCCCACCCCTCTCTCTCTCTCTTTCAATTAGATTACCTTTTAGGCATTGTTCTAAAAGTAGACAATTTAATATTACTTTGGTTTTAAAGTATTAGCTATAGAGTTTTTGTTACACAGAGCTTTAACTAAAATCCATTTAGTGTTTTAAATATTTAACAAATTATAGTGAACAGTGTTTTAAAACTCTAAATTTAAAGTATGAATTGTAATTATAGAGTTTTTCTTTAAGAATCCATATTTCAACTTGAAAAAAAAAAAAAAAAAAAAAAAAAAAAAAAAAAAAAAAAAAAAAACTTGTTATTAAAAAATCTCCAAGAGTTTTATGAGGCTTAAATACCATTTTCCCCACTTTTACCAAACACCATTTTCTTTTCTTTTTCCCTAAAAGCATTTTAGTGCTCTTAAATCCCTGTCTTGCAAGCCATATCCTACACAATAGACCTAGCAATATTGGATTTACTACAAAAAATTGGGTCTATAGTGGCGTTCATGAAATGCCATTAGAAGTCCTAAAAACGCCACTATAGGTCCTTTTGGGCTATAGTGGTGTTTTCTATAGTGGCGTTCATGAACGTCACTATTATATCGTGACTATAGATACATAGTGGCATTTATAAAACGCTGCTTTATGCCAATGTTTCAAAAAAAAAAAAGGCTATAGCAACGTTTTTAAAACGCCACTATAGGCTGCCGTAGACCCTTATATATATATATATTTTTTTTAAAAAAAAAAAAAAAAATTGTGCACCATTTCAAAATGTCACTATAGCCAAAAACCATTAACAAAAAAAAATTTTGATTACTAAAAATTAATTTTTGGTAATGAAAAGTTTTTTTTTTCTTTAAATTTGAAAGCATAAAATTTTGATTATCCCTTTTTCATAATTTTCAAAATTTAATATAAATTAAATAAATTTTAAAATTTATGAAACATAAAATTAAATGCTCTAAAATTTTAAAAATTCCATAAACAAATAAAAATAAAAATAAAACAACAATAATAGATTTAAATAGACAAAAATTTGAAGAACTAGAAAAATCAAACACAAAGCATTGTTCCCTAGTAGCAAAGTAGCTGCCTTGAAGAAAGTTCATTGCTTACAAGTTGAGGATCCAAATTTTGAAGGGATTGGTCCAATGAAGTTGTTATGGTAGTGTATACAAAGCATTAGCAACAAAGTAGTTGCCTTGAAGAAACTTCGTTGCTTAGAAGTTGAGGATCAAAATTTTGACAAGAGTTTCAAGAATGAGGTTAAAATGCAATAAAAAATCCGACATCGAAACATTGTGAAGCTACATGGCTATTGTTTGCATAAAAGATGCATGTTTTTGGTCTACGAGTTCATGGAAAGGGGAAGCCTATTTTGTGCCCTAAGCAATGATGTTGAGGCTGTGGAATTGGATTGGGCCAAGAGAGCAAACATCATCAAAGTCATAGCGCATGCCTTATCTTACATGCATCATGAATGCATCCCAATAATTGTTCATCAAGATATAAGTAGCAACAATATTTTTTTAAACTTTGAGTTAGAGGCGTTCGTTTATGATTTTGGCACGACTAGACTTCTTGATCTGAATTCCTTCAGTCAAACTTTAATTGCTGGGACTTATGGTTATATTGCTCCAAGTGAATTATATATAATTTTTGTAATACTCCTAGCTATAATTTTTGTAATACTCATGCTAGTTAATTAGAAACAATTACTTTTATGATGGAAGTTTTCTGCACTAGCAAGTTTTGTCCAAATGTCCATAAAGAAAAGTTAAAAAAAAAAAAAAAAAAATTTTGATTAAAGATAAACAAACCATCTTACATTTTTTTCATACCTATTTTTTGTCCATTATTTGTAGAATTGGCCTATACTATGAACATGACTAGAAAAAAAACAAGTGGTGTATAGCTGTGGAGTGGTGGCATTAGAAATATTAATGGGAAGACATCCAGGCAAACTCTTGACATCATTATCATCATCTCAGAGTGTGATGCTAAATGAAATATTAGATAAGCGTCTCCCACCCTTGAATCGCTTGGTAGCGCAAGATGTTTTTCTTGTTGCTACAATTTCATTTGCTTGCTTATGAACTAAGCCAAAGTTTAGGCTAACAATGAAATGGGTGTCCCAACAATTTTTTTCTCAAAAGAAACCAATAATGAAGTCCTTACAAGAGCGGAAAATAAATTAACGCGGTGATTTATTGACAAGTGAAGAAAACCTCTCGCAAGGCAAAAATCTCACCGGGAGAATTTAAGGTCACCACTCCCAAGAATTCAATAATCAATAATCAAGTGGTTACAAGTACAAGAAATTTTACCACTACGTTAGCCTATCCCAAAATACCAACCTACAATTGAACCTTTGCTCCAATACCCAATTGGACTTGATCTTGTAGTAGCATTCTTTCCATTGTTGCATAAATCTCCAATCTATGACTAACTCATTTACACGGATCCTAGTACGTGACTAACTCTAGCAACTTGAATGATTGTTGTTGGCTACAAAGTTCTTCAGTTAATAAACGATGAAGTTCAGGAAACACTTAGTTGCAAAATCCTACAGTGGCATAAACGCAGTTGTTTCATACAGAGTATATGAGTTTTAGGTATCTATTTTTGTTAATTATGACTTTTAAAATAAGCCGTATTTATGACTAGAGTTGTAAGAAGAGATACCCTAATCAATCAAGTAATCATGGGCCGAATTTCAAATCTGGAAATTCTGAAATCGTAGATCTTGATATATCAAGCTTGTGTCGAGCTTCTCCATTAATCTTCGATAGCAACATCTGTCTCTATCCAGCTTGTGTTGAGACTTAATAAAATATCTTTACTTCATTTGTTTTTTGGATCAACTTTCATGTCTTTAATGATACCGCTTGATATGTTTCAACTTCTTAATACATTAAACCCAACTTAGATCTACCAAATTTCAAGTAAAGTGCGTTTTGTCAAAAGATTAGCAAATTACATAGAAAATATGACCCTAACTATCTCTCCCTTTGGCATCAATGAAAAAACCACAATCATAATTATGAGAGACGTATAAAACAACAATCTCCATAACTATTACGCAAAAAGTACATAATTCTAACTAAAACTATGAACTCTTGAAAAAATTTGCAAGAAAAGAGATCATGACATGAAAAACTTGCAACCTGTCTTAGTTGAAACACTCAAACAAGATCCATCAAGGAATCAAGTGTGAAATATAGATAAGTTATATAAACTAAGAAACATGTGTATAAAGGAAGAAGAGAAACAACACATGTGAAATAAAGGTGAAAAACATACATCATCATCATATATATATATATATATATAATATATATATAATATATATATAAAGTACAATGTATGTAAAAAGGTCACAAGACCAAGATACATGTAATGAGAACTATACAACAAAAACCTCACTACATATCTCCAAAAATACTCTCCCCGTATCACTAGTCTAGCTCTCCCCCTAACAACATGACTACTCTTTCATAATCAAAACTACTCCCCCTTTTGTCATAAGTGATAAAGGGTGAATCATTGAGAGACGGTTATCTCATCATCATGGTCAGAGCCAGAAGCATCATGACCATCATCTCCACTAGCCAAGGACTCCACAAAAGGATCGGGTGAAGGAGAAGGAGCAAAACCACCAAGATGCGACTGTTGGCGAGCTATACAACCAATTCTGGTGTTCATTTGACATATCTCATCAGAAAGATGGTCAAGAAGACTACCAAAATCAGCACACATGAGCTAAAGCTGATCCATGATGGCAACGAAAGATGCCTCTCTTCCAGAAGAAGAAGATGGTCTAAAGGCATAGGTAGCATCCTCGGTAGTTCGAATGTCAGCCTTCTCCTACTGGGCAGGAGTAGACTCCTCACAAGGCTGCTTCGCCTTAGAAGCTAGCTGAGCAGCACTCCTCCACATAGATTCTTGACTAAAAGCACCCATGATAGAGAAGGGAGGGGTAGAAGGAATAGGAACATGCATGTGTGTGACAATGCGTGTGATATCTAAAGGAACGATTAGCTTATCACCTGTAGCAGTGTCTTGATAGATATCTATCATAGATACTATCATGTGTGAAGGAAAGTCTATAGATAAACTTTCTAAGAAAGAGAAATGAAAACAAGCACGAGGCTCAGTGATGGTGTTATAGTGAGACCATGGAGTGAGAACAAAGGTCATCACCATCTTAAGAATCCTTGGACCCTTAACAAAGTCATGTGTGATGAAGTTAAGAAGATCACCCCACACCATGGCTTTCTCACAGAATCATGTGGCCAACTTGTTTCGAGAGATGGAAAGAAGACAAGGATGACTAGGATAGTACAGATGAGCTACCCTAGGAACACGTAGTATCACGGAAAGGAGCTCTAGAATAACTACGATACATGTTCCTCTGAATACCGTAGTAAATTGAGGAATAGAGGTATCAATAGTGTGTATGCTGAAGTAGAGCTCTTGTATAGACACACTAGGACACCTAAAGAGTTTTTATTAGAGAGATTCCCAATCCCGAGAGCTAAACACACTAGGAAGAGGTGTATCTAGAAAATCAGACAGAATGACTTAGCGTTCTGAATGAATCGCCCGGTCACAAAGTTCTCATCAAAATCCTTTTGGAATTTTAAATCACAGAACCTATCTCTAGAATGAAGAGAAGGAGAAGGTGAAGAACCACAACGAGATATTGGGTTCTTAGAAGGAATAAATTGCTTAGGTGACATAGTCAGAAACTAAGGAAAGAGCAAGCAGAAGACACAACAGAAACAATGCTCAGGAAAGATAAAGAAAAGAAGAACAATGCATGGGAATGCATAAGCATGTAACGTGCAAAAAAAAAATTGCATCATGGGAAAAAACACAATCCAAACTATAGCACTCACAAATTATAAACAAGCATACAACCTAGAATGCATGACCATATGATTATAATGATAAAGAATGCAATGCATGGTCATATGAGATCATTATTTCAAAAACCCAACCCAAAATATTTGACAAAAACACAAAAACCCCAAATTTCCCAAATTTTTTGAAAACCTAGGTTAAAAATGCATGAAATGCATGAAAAAGAAGAGAAGAGAAGATTTAGATCACATACTAACAAATTGGAGCTTGGAATGAGCCGAGATATTTGAAGGGAAGAAGGATTTTTGTAAAAGAAAGGGTTTGGATTGAGAGAGAAGAGAGAGAGAGATCAAGATATTTGAGTTTGAGCAAAACCGGGTCGACCCTTGAGTATATGTAGATCCGGGCATCTCGATAGATTGAGGATGTCTCGAGAGGTGTTAAGAACAAAAAACTCAATATATTGAGAGGTATCGACAAGGTATTAACAGCTAAAAAATTCAATGTATCGAGGGAGGTGTTGAGCTTTTATTGAGCAAACAAAGAGTTTAGAAATATGGCTTGATGGATCAGGCTATGTATTGAGAGGTATTGAGAAAAACCCAGAAAAATTCGATAGAAGAAGCTTGTATCGAGAGGTATCAATGAGCTATCAAGCTTTTATCGAGCTAGTATCGAGCAAACAGAGACATGCTTTTCTTAGGAAGGAAAACACATGAGATGAATGCAAACAAGATAGACACCAAACAAATCATCAAAGAAGAATGTTAAGCACTCAAACATATCAAAAACTCTAGATGCAAAGCATTCCTAGATCCAAAAACATACTAAACAAGTCTAACCAATTTTATTTTTAAAAACAAGTTAAGACAGTTTAGTAAGCTTATACTACTAAATGTATTTTTGTTATGACCAAATCACCTTGTACCTATACAATAGTATCAAGAGTAGCAAAGAGTTGCGTGTTGTGAGTGAAACCTTTGCAAGAGAGCAAGCTTTTTTGTCATGTGAAAATAATGATATAAGAGAATCAAGAACAATCACACACAATCATAACTGTTTGATGAGAACCATCACCTTTGACGTACATCATATAACTCCCACATCTCCTAGAAACATGCTTGCAACCATATATAAAAACATTTTGATTCTTTTTTCTTTTCATGTTTTTTACATATTTTTTTTCTTTTAAGTATAAAAAGACATATCATGCGTGGGCATACAAGAGAGAAAAGAGATACCCATTTATGTTAGCCTACACATCTTGTTCTTGTTGTGCAAGTGCTACACTTTACCGAACATGGCTTTTATGAGTTGCACACAGATATTTTATGATTGATGGGTTTTAGTAGTAAGATGGTTATTTATGCCTTTCTCTTAGGATTTTTTAATCATTCCCATAAAAAAGAGTGATAAAAATATGAATAATAAAATATTAACCAAATCATACAAATCATGTAATGAGTCATAAACTTCACATTGTTTAGTTGTACATGAGGATGCTTGTCTAAGCAACAAGAGATACAAAGTTAGGAAACTTTGTTGCAATGACCATCTAAAGGTACACAAGTACCAGCATACACATATAAACATTGTTTTTGTATTTTTCAATTTTTATTATTGAAAGCAAAAAACAAAGCAAACAATATTAAAAAGCAATAAAAACTAGACTGGCTCAAAACAACAAAGACATACAAGAGATGCAAGATGAGATAAAGAGCCACTTAGAAGTGTCTTTTTACTTCCAAACATGTGATTTGGAGGAAATAGTAGTTTTCTTTTTTTGAGACCTCTGCTTAGGTAAATAGGAAGGAGAAATGAACCCATTGAAGTTTGTCAAATACAACACAGCCTTTAAAACTTCTCCAAGAGGAGCCAAAGAGTTTTAAAGTTGATTTTGGTTTTCTAAAAGATAACACATGAAAGGACAAAGTTTGGCAACAAACTTGGTTGAAAGGCTACAAGTTCCTTTATGATTAAACTTTGTTCATAAATAAAAGTACATATAAAAAATGGATGTGAGAGAATCATTGCCTAATAAGTATAGGCCTTAGTCGAAATGATGCCCATTTTTTAATCATCAAGACTAGCCAGTCTTACATCAATGACTAGGTTAAGGTGTTTTTGACCAGTTTCTAAGTGAAATGTATCAAACCCATTGTGTAATTTACCAAAGCCATTGTCTACCCATTCTTCACCTAGTTGTTTTTAAATCACCAAATTTTTCCCGTTTTCAATGGTGTTATTTTGCAGCTAGTAATTACAACTGCATGTATAGTCCAAATTTAGTAGGATTCCAAATTTTTTCCAATAACACTTAATGTTCGCTAGTATGTTCATAGACTGCATTTTCTTCATATTTGTATTTAGAGAGGTTAGGAAACGCTTAAATTGTTGCACACAAGCAAACTCCATTAACTAACATCATCATCATTAGTTCCTCATTTTCTACATTTAGCATTGTGAAGTCATGGAGATATGACACTTTCATCCCTTGAAAGATTTTCATTAATACATTATATGATCAATTCCTTTTTTTTATTTTTTTTAATATTATCTAATATTGTTACTTACAAATGTTCATTAAAATTTTATTCCCTACAATAATGTCGCTTTGTTTTCAGTAATGCAAAGAAGCAAAAAAACGTACAACTTTATGTGACATATACAAGTATTTGTAAACATCTTCTTTTGTTACTCCAAATTTCATCATCCACACAAATGTGTTAAGTATGTGCATCCCTATTACTGTTGGAGTAGACTCTTTTAGGATTTGGTTTGCTATTAATGAGTTTAATTTAATGTGGTGATAGTATAGTATCTGCTTTAGGGTATTACTTTGCAATCATATACTTCATTGTTGAAGTGATTGTCATTTGCCCAACATATGGAAAATGAATACTGATTTCGAACCATAATGTGAAAGACTAACCTAAGGCCCATCTCTCAAATCGAAGTTTTTATGATCCTAAAAAAATAAAAAATCAAACCCTAATCATGGTTTTGAAACTCGGACTATTTAATGAACAGTAAAAAGGTGAGGTTCAAGGCTTTTGAGGTTGGATCGAGGTCGAACCGTGATGACGTCATAATTAATAATTATTTAAAATATAAATAAATATATTAAATTAGTAAAAATTGAAAAATTACATAAAAATCCAAATAAATATAGAAATCTAATAGAAATTTCACATTAAATTAATTTATGAAACCCAATAAAAAATTTAATAAACATTTTCCCATGAAATTAATTTTTTTTTAGAAGAGCAATAACTGGAATGGTGGGGGACATTAGCGTGTATAATGTTATATATCTTTTTTCTTGTAAATGTATATAATATTTTGTACATTTGTTTAATCTTGTAGTGTAAATCTTACATTTATCAGACATTCTTATAGTGTAAAGCTATAAATAAATTTAATAAATTAATGTAAGAATTGATGGGTTTGTACTTTGTAGAATTAAGAATTAGACTAATCACTAAATAAATTAACTAAGAAACAAGTCAACAAAGGTCCAAAACTTCTTTCTTCAATCTCGTGTGGCGTGCAAGCTTTAAGTATATAAAAAAAAAATCCCAGAAATTTAGAACCACAAGTCCACTATCTGTACCCAGAGCTTTCAAATCTCAAGCTTTAAGTAAAAAAAAAAAAAAAAAAAAAAAAAAAAAAAAAAAAACCCAAAACTTAAGAACCACAAGTCCACTATTTGTTTGGTACCCAGAGCTTTCAAATCTCACTTTTATCTCTTCTCTTGTTAACATCCTCTTCTCAAATCCTTCTTTTCTCTCGTGAAGCACCCAAATTTAGGCTAGTTCAAATCTCAGTTTTCAGTTTTTGCCAACAATGGTAGCTATCAGCACAGTAGCCTTTCAGCTTTTGCCAGTCAATGGTAGCCAACAAAGGGTCTACTCCGCAGCAAAACGACTGGGTCCTTTCTTTTTATCCATGTTCTCGTTGTCATCTTTGATCTTCTTCCTCTTCTTCTGTTCTTCATCTTTTTTTTCTTTTTTTTCTTCTTTTAAAAGAGCTTAGGCCTGAACCGTGAGAACCGTTCATGGTTCTCAAACCTGGATAGTTCGACCAAGGTTCGCACGGTCCACTGGATTTTTTGCGTAGAACGGGTTTTGGAAGTTAAAGAACCGTCTCAAGGAGCAGTTTTCGGTTAATTCAGTCTGACCGTACGGTCCGGTCTAGGTTTCAAAACCATGACCCTAATTAGGAAAACTACTATTTGTATCTCAATCAATATTATTAAAAAAAAAAATACCATGATTCTTGGTAATAGATAAATTCTAATTTCTATAATAATAATACGAATAATAAAACTCATATTAAAAATTCGAAATATTTTCACATGAATACAACAACTTTACTTCCAGTATCTTCAAATAGTACATCCCAATAGGAGAAGATTAAGTATTAAACAAATGAAGGTAGAAAGGAAAAGTAATAAAATAATGCATTTACAAATAATTAGAAAAAATATTCTCTATCACAAATTTTATATCCATTATTTCACACATATTCATATATAATTGATGACTTAATATTGACATTGAAAATGCTAAAGAAAATGTCAATATTTAAAACATGGACAACAAAATTTGGTTACAAATTTAATTATAGGACGACATATTCCTTTAAAAATTAAATTTTGTCCAAAAATGAAAGTGCATATAAAAAATCGATGTAAGAGAATCATTGCCTAATAAGTATAGGCCTTAGTCTAGGCCGTACCTAGTAAGTATAGGCCGTAGTAGAAATGACGCCTATTTTTTCATCATCAAGTTCAGCTAGTCTTACAGTAATGACTAGGTTGAGGTGTTTTTGAACAGTTTTTAGGTGAAATGTATCAAGCCGCCTGTGTAATTTACCGAAACTATTGTCTACCCATTCTTCACCCAGCTGTTTTTAATTCACCAAATTTTTTCCCTTGTCAATGATGTTATTCTGCAGCTAGTAATTACAACTGCATGTGCAGTCCAATCGATGTTCGTACTTTATGTGAAGGATTCCAAATTTTGCCAAGTAGCACTTAAACTTCGATAGTACCTTCATAGACTGCATTTTCTCCATATTTGTATTTGGAGAGGTTTGGAAACGCTTGAATTGTTGCACACAGGCAAAATCCATTAACTGACATTGTCATCATTAGTTCCTCATTCTTTGCATTTATCATTGCGACGTCATGGAGATATGACACTTTCATCCCCTGAAAGATTTGCATTAATACATTATATCATCAAATCTCATTTTTTTTACTTTAAATATTTTCTAATATTGTTATTTACAAATGTTCATTAGAATTTTATTCCCTACAATAATGTCTCTTCATTTTCAATAATGCAAAGAAGCAAAAAAAAAAAAAAACTTGCAACTTTTCGTGACATATAGAAGTATTTGTAAACATTTTCTTTTGTTACTCCAAATTTCATCATCGACTTAAATGCGTTAAATATGTGCATCTCTATTAGTGTTGAAGTAGACTTTTTTAGGATTTGGTTAGCCAATAATGAATCTAAAATTTCAAGTGGTGATAGTATAGTATCCGCTTTAGGGTATTGCTTTGCAATCATATACTCCTTTGTTGAAATGATTTCCATTGCTTAACATATATAAAATGAGCACTGATTTTGAACCCTATTGTGAAAGACACTACCCTAAGTTTTCATGATCCTAAAAAATTAAACCCTAATTAGGAAAACTACTATTTGCATCTCAATCAATATTATATAAAGAAAAAAAAAACTTACCATGATTAATCTTGGTAATAGATAAATTCTAATTTCTATAATAATAATAATATGAGCAATAAAACTCATACTAAAATTCAAAATAATTTCTCATGCAATACAACTTTGAAGCCTACACTTCCAGTCAAAAATTATTAAAAAGTAATCCTCAAAAACCACATCCCAACAAGAGATGATTAAGTATTAAACAAATGAAGATAGAGAGA
This sequence comes from Castanea mollissima, assembly GCA_014183005.1. Classification (NCBI taxonomy): domain Eukaryota; kingdom Viridiplantae; phylum Streptophyta; class Magnoliopsida; order Fagales; family Fagaceae; genus Castanea; species Castanea mollissima. Next base: position 19,561,289 of record JACAVU010000003.1, on the reverse strand, counting down.
AAAAGTAATAAAATAATGCATTTAATAAAAAATAGGAAAAATATTCTCATTCACAAATTTTATGTCCACTATTTGACACATATTCATATATCATTGATGACATTGAAAATGCTAAAAGAAATGTCAATATTTGAAATATGAATAATAAAATTTGACTACAAACTTAATTTTAAAACGACATGTTCTTTTAAAATTTAAACTTTCTCCATAAATGAAAGAACATATAAAAAATAGATCTGAGGAAATTATTGCCTAACAAGTATAGGCCTTAGGCTAGGCCATTCCTAATAGATATAGGCCATAGTAGAAATGACGCCTTTTTTTTCATCATCAACACCAGCTAGTCTTACAATAATGACTAAGTTGAGGTGTTTTTGACCAGTTTTCAGGTGAAATGTATCAAACCTGCAATTTACCGAAACCATTGTCTACCCATTCTTCACCCAGCTGTTTTTAAACCACCAAATTTTTTCCCTTGTCAATAGTGTTATTCTGCAGCCAGTAATTACAACTGCATGTGCAATCCAATTGACGCTCGTACTTTATGTGTAGGATTTCAAAATTTCCAAATAGCACTTCATCTTTGATAGTACCTTCATAGACTGCATTGTCTGCATATTTGTATTTGGAGAGGTTTGGAAACGCTTGAATTGTTGCACACAAGCAAACTCCATTAACTTACATCGTCATCATTACTTCCTCTGCATTTATCATTATGAAGTCATGAAGATATGCCACTTTCATCCCCTGAAAGTTAACATTAATACATTGTATCATCAAATCTAATTTTTCTACTTTAAATATTTTTTAAAATTGTTACTTACATTGTTCATTTAACATTTATTCCCTACAATAATGTCTCATTGCTTTCAACAATGTAAAAAAAGAAGAAGAAGAAAAAAAAAAAAAAACAAAACTTACATCATTTCAAGTAAAATAGGATTGATAAACCCCTAGTATTTGTAAGTAGCTTCCGTTGTTACTCCATATTTCATCATCCAATCAAATACGTCAAGTATGGGCATCCCATAGCCTCCATCCCAAACTATTAGTGTTGGAGTAGAGTTTCAAAGGATTTGGTTGGCCAGTAGTGAGTCTACAATTTCCTGTGGTGATATATCTGTGTTAGGGTATTGCTTTGAAATCATATACTCCATTGTTGAAACGTTTTCCTTTGCACTTTAATCTAGTTCTTTTGCAACATGACACTCGCGGGCAATTTTCTATTTGTATTTGTATTTTTTTATCTTTATAAATAATACTTTAATACTTTAACTTTAATTTTGGAAATATATAGAAAAACAAAAGAGAAAACCCAAGCCAAATGTCCCAAACGTGTGATACTCACTAGACAAGTCTCATAAAGTGGTAGGCTCGTAAAAAGAGCTGAACTTGAAATAGTAAGGGGTATTTGGTAGAGTAGTTTGAGATAAAATTTTTATAGTTTTTTGTAATTTTTTGAAATACGTGTGGATGAAAAAGTATATGAAAAAGTGTGTAATGTTGTTTAAAATATGAAAATATGAGTTTAAGTTGGCCTACCAAACAGGCCTAAAGATGTGAAATATTTTGCGGGTTGAAAAACCCTTCTTCCAAAACCCCCTCTCTCTCACAGACAAATTAATAGCCATTGTTAAGCTATATTCAAATTCAAACTCAAAACCCCAATGTGTATGTCCAGTGCTTAAACCCCACTTTCCCCAGACTATATTCACCCACTCAAAAGTCAAAGCAAGTCCTCTTTCCTAAATTTTTCAATGGAAGAACGAAGTTCAGTCTTTGAAGATCGAGGTACCTGAAGTCTCCTTGATTTTTTTTTTTTTTTTTGTTATCCCCTGTTTGGATGCCTTGAAAATATACATAGCAGAATAAATGAATCTGGGTCTAGTTTATTTATTTAGTTAATTAAACTCTTTTCCTCTCTAAATTTGAATAAAGAATGAAAGTCTCACCTATTATTTGCCCAATATTTCAATTTATTTGGTTATTATGCTAAGCCGAATGGAAGGTTAACTAGTTACGCAATTTCATGTTTTTAAAATTTTTATAAGTAAATAGAAACATGTATATTAATTAATACATATATATATTATATATATATTTCAAAGCTTATAAATTTTTTTTTATAAAAAAAATATTTGTTTTAATATAATTATTAACAATTCTTTTAGAAGATTATTAAAACCTAACACTAATAATATATACATGGGTCTACTATCTACCTTGATAATAAAATATAAAAGAATTAAAAACTATGTAATTTATTTATTGTTTTATAATATTACCATACACACGGGTATTAGGTATACACTCAAAAAAGAAAAAAAAAATTGAAACACCTGGCTGCCATGGCAATTCCCAAGTGGGGCAAAAGGGAAAACTGTAAAATATGTAAGGGCATATTTTGAAGAAGCAGAAGAAGAAGAAAAAGAAGAAGAGGGAAGAAACCCCAATTAAATATATCCTAAATCCAGAGAGAGAGAGAGAGTCCAAATCAATTTTTCATTCTTCAAGAAGAAACCCCAATTGGCTTTACAAGTCACAGTTGGATTTTGAAATAATTTTCCAACAATTCTCATAGAAAATTGTGACCTTAAATCTATTTACAGAGTTCAGCAAAAATTTGGTAAACTTGAAGCCAACCCATCTAGTAAATCTGTCATACAAAATTACAAATCCATTTATTTTCGAGTGCTAATTCTAGATGAAATATTCTTTTTAAGTGGAACTTGTTCTTGACTACATGCAGTTAACATTTAAGATTCTACTTGATTATTAGTGATTACAACATTTAAGATTCTACTTGTTCATGGCTATTACACCATTTACTGATTCAACTAATCTAATTAAGGACCTCATCTGAATCTAACTGTCATCTAACAGGGACACAATGTGGAAATCCCACACGGATAGATTTCAAGTAAATTTCTGCACTTTTTTTCCCCCCTTCAATATGAGAATCAAGTTGCTATTCATTCTCAAAGTAAATAAAGGAAAAGGAAGGTATCACATTTGTTAACGTCTACATTGCAATGATTAAAGTGTCACGAGTCATGAATATTTGTTCTTGCATTGCACTCATCATCCATACACTTCAACATGGCTTCCTCTGTCTCCATTTCCATTCTTGTAGTAGCATGGGCTCTTTGTATCTTCATGCATCCCACAACGTTGTTATTGTAACTGGATTTCTTATAATAAAATTCATGGGTGCCATTCCCTTAGGATTAGGATATTTACAGAATCCTCTTGAGTTAGACTGAGGTGCAAATGCTTTCTTTGGACAAATCCCCACAGCTCAGTCTTTTAACCAATCTAACTTAGTTTTTTTGAGAAGAAATCTCACCTAGTTTTTTCGTTTTTTTTTTTTTTTTTTTTTTTTTTTTTTTTGTAGAAAGAAATCTAACCTCGTTGATCACGCTGTCTTTCTGCCTTTGCGGAGAAATAGCATGTCCTAAATGACCAATGAAACATCTCAATTTAATTGATTGGATATGAAATTATACAAAAATACTAGCTTATGGCAAGGCAACTAGGCAAGTGCAATTGAGTAAAGCATGCAAACATAGCCTATTAATTTCACTCAAAGAGAGACTTATTTCTCCTTATGTTATGGAAGAAACCCATGAACTCCACCTTAATGGCATAGAGATAGTGACAAACAAACAACCCACTTATGGCCTGTTTGGATGTTAAAAAAAGGAGGGGAGTAGAGTAGAGGGAAGGTGAGTAGTTTAATTATCTTGTTTGGGAGTTTTTTAAGAAAGGAAGGAGAGAGGTTTGGAGGGGTTTGGAGGGGTTTCAACTACCTCCAAACCCCTCATTTTTAATTCCCCCAAATTGGAGGAATTTGGAGGGAGAGTAAACACATAAAATTATTAATAAAGTAAATACCCTAATTTGCCCTTATCATATTTATAAAATTACAATGTTGTCCCTTATTATAATTTGACCTAATCTGTACGCTCAAGCTCTCTCAGCTCTCTCAGCTCTTTCCCACAAATTTCTCTCATCAAGCTCTCTCAGCTCATGTTGGCTCTCTCTCTCACGTTGGCTCTCTTTGTCACAACTTCTTCACTCTTGGACTGTCTTTCCCTCTTCTCTCTCACGCCTAGCATTCTCTCACAAAGGTAAACTCTGTTTTAATTTCTGATTCATGGGTTTCTTTTGAGTTGGATCAAATAACTATGTTCTTAAAATTGTGAATTTATTGAATAATTTCTTATTAGTTGTGATTTTATGGGGTAATAACATGTTATTTGTGGGTGGGTTTCGGATCTGAGGGCTTTTTTTCTTAAATTGTAAAGTTTCAAAATATTGCTCATAATGTGTTTGATAAAGTGCTTGAGTGAGTCTAGATTGTGAATTTGCATAAATTTGTATATTGTAGCTATATATGGATCTGTGTTTCTTGTTTATTTTAGCTAAACACTTGCAATCCTTTTAATTCGTGATATATGGATGAACTATGGTTAAACCTAGGCTTTGTGATTGTTTATTCTGTGTAAGTTTGATTTTATGGTCAGATTTTTTATTATTGGTTTGTGTTTGTGATTTTTATTGGGTAATTTCTTGTTTTTTGTGAATGGGTTTCTGATTTGGGTTCAGAGAATTTAAGAAATGGGATAGGCGGATAGGAATAGCTACTTGTAACTTCTGTATGAAGGAAATTAGTAAAGTGCAGAGCTCCAATATAAGATCAAGCAGAGAAGTCAGTCAAGGCATTCCATCCCATTACTTTACAATCTAAAGTCAAGTTGTAAAGTCAGTCAAGGCATGTTTCAACGAAATAACTAGAATTTAACTACGAACTTTTATTTTTTATATTTTAGAATTTAACTCAAAGCTCTGCACTTTACTAATTTTCTTTGGTTTTAGTGATGTCTGTTTCTTCTTGTTTTTTTAGTTTTTAGTTTTTGTCGTTATATATGCCTCTTTGTATTTGTGTTCTTAGATTTGTTGAAACTCTACTTCTACTTTGTGCTCTGCCTCATTGACACCGCCATTTTCTGCTTTGCTTGCTTCTGATTTGTCATCTATTACTACTATCATTATTTGATTGGACTCTGTTTATTATGTTGTCCACGCTTTAATGCATTACAAGTTTATCTAGGAGTATAGAGTTAGGTCTATTAACTTTTTTTTTTCATGCTTAGTGTATTTATGCATATCATGGATTGTAATAGCTTTGCTGTCATGGGGTAATTTAATTAGATGGATAGACAAGAGAATAAAAGGAGACGTGTATTATGGGATTGGGAATGGAGACGTCGAATGGCAGTTGCTTATGTAGTTTGTCTTGTTGTCTATTGGTTAATACTTCGAAGGAGGCCTCAAAGGAGACAAGTAACGTACTCAATTAGTAGTTTGAGTTTAGAAAGACGAAGCGTTCGCGATGAACTAATGAGAGAGATAATTGAAAATAAAAAGTGTCGTGATATTATACGCATGGGGCCTGCAGCTTTTTTAGATTTGTGTGACATGCTACGTAAAGAAGGTGGCCTCCAACCAACACAACGAGCAACGATTGAAGAACAAGTTGCCAAATTTCTTTACATATTATCACATGGTGTAAAGCATCGGGAAATATCTTTTTTTTTCCGTCGCTCTAATGAGACTATAAACCGTCATTTCCATGAAGTATTAAGATCTGTGATACAACTAGAAGAGAAGTTTCTGAAACAACCTGATGGATCTCAAACTTCAGTAGAAATACTCAACAGTTCTAGGTTCTTCCCATATTTTAAGGTAAAAAAAAAAAAATTATTATACTCTAATAGCTTAATTGTGGTATATATAAAGATTTTAATATATAGAAGTAAGTACTCAACAGTTTTAGTTCTTCCCATGTCAGGATTGCATTGGGGCAATTGATGGAACACACATTCGAGCAAAAGTTCCAATTGAAGATGCAGCAAGATATCGTGGTAGAAAGGACTACCCGACACAAAATGTGCTAGCGGCATGTACATTTGATTTAAAATTTACATATGTTTTGCCTGGATGGGAAGGAACTGCGTCAGACTCAAGAATTTTAAAAAATGCATTAAGTAGACGTGATAAGCTAAAAGTCCCCCAAGGTAATTTTGTTAGAAAAAAAATTTAGCCATTAGTGTATAACAATATAATGATGCATGTTATTCCTCTAGGTAAATATTACCTTGTTGATGCTGGATTCATGTTGAGGAGCACACTTCTTGCACCTTATAGAGGAGTTCGTTATCACTTAAAAGAGTATTCAAGAAATCCACCACAAAATCCTAAAGAGTTATTCAACCTTAGACATGCATCCTTACGCAATGCAATTGAAAGAGCATTTGGAGTCTTGAAGAAAAGGTTTCCTATAATAGCAAGCTCAAATGAGCCGTCTTACGGAGTTCCAACCCAGAAAAAAATAATTTTAGCATGTTGCATTTTGCACAATTACTTAATTGGGGTAGATCCGGATCATAGAATTCTTCATGAGGTGGACGAAGAAATTTTCAACAATCCTGAACCCCATGAACAGCCTGGTGCGCAAAGAGAGAGAAATAATGATGATGCTGCCCAAGGAGAGATTTTAAGAAACTCAATAGCAACTGATATGTGGAGGGATTATACATCCAACCCAACTTGATGTTATTCTAAATTTAATAATTGTAGACAAATGCGTCTAGTGGATTTAGAACTATGTCTTTGTTTTTAGGGGCTGATTCTCATTAGAATTGTTTTATTATTTAATTTTCTTTTTATGGACTTGTCATTTTGTATTTGATACATTTAATTTGCTTGGGATAAACTATTGAATGAGTTTGGATTGTGACTTGAGAATGTGATTCTTCTTGTGAGAGTACAGTGATTGTATCAATGTTGTGTTACCTACATAAGTTGTGACTTGAGAATGTTGTTGCTTCTCTCTATATTTGTTCTGAGTTCAAATATTGCTTTGCTGTGCTGCGCTCTCATTTGCTTACATGGTGCAGTCAGTGCTCTTCAAGATCTATACAGGAGTGTCATGTTCTGATTCTTCTGTTATACACCTGTAATCCACTTAGGAAGGGTAACTGTTTCTTCTTCCCAGATTAAACCATCAAATTGGTCTTCTTTCTTGTAGTAGTTCATTTGAAGTGTTCATCGCACAATTCAAGTTTAAGCGTTAAAAAACTAGATATGCTATGCCGTTTACTGTTTACACAAAAGAGGAATTGGGCATCAATAAGCCTGGTGCTGGAAATACCCCATTATGTCCATTTGATTGTTGTTTTTGTTTATAAATATACATGCAAAAATCTGTTGGGTTTAGTTGCTTCCTTTGATCCAGTGAATCAGAGTTTCATGTAGTCTTGTAACTTTTCATTTGCTGTTTTGTTGTTATAATTTGAGGGTATTAGAGCACAGCTTTCTTTTGCCTTTTACACTAGAACTAGATTACATTATTATTTTTATCTAATTCAATCAATTTTGTGCTTATGATTAAGCATGTTTCTCAAAGTATGACTTCTTTAAAGCTTCCACATAAGCGCAATATTTTTTTCATTCATTTTCTCGGTAAACAAACAGAGAAAATGAATATATATTGACATATTTGTTTAATATATATTGACATTTTTGCAATTATAGATCTCTGTCAATATTTTTTTATAGGTTCAAATATGTCAGGAAAAAGGGCTATTGATGATGTGGGTAAGAAAGATAGAGAATATTGGACCGCTGTTATGGATGATGCGCTTATTGATGCACTCTTACATCAACATCATCTAGGTAATAGAAATGGTTCAGTCTTCACCACACATGCCTATGACAATATTGTGAAGGAATTGCAAGAAAAATTTGAAAAACCAATAGACAAGCAAAAGGTGAAAAATCGCATTAAAACCATCAAGTCTAATTGGTCAGACTGCTATGATGTGTTTAAGAATGGATTGAGTGGTTTTGCTTGGAGTCCAATCACCAAAATGTGGAGTGCTGAACCGGAAGTTTGGGAAAGTCTAATCCAGGTTTGTCACTTATAATCTAGGAGTTCATATTGTTTCATTAGAAAAAAGAATACATACATACATACATACATATATATATATATATATATATATATATATATATATAATATATATATATATATTATATATATATATATATATATATATATAATATATATATATATTTTGAGGGGACCATGGTGCACCCTCCAACCACATATTGAGCTCTGCCTCTGTCATACAAAATATAGTTCTGTTAAGTTTGCACTGGCTTGAAAACTGTAATTCAGATCTTCCCTTGAAGAGAAGATTTGTCAATTGTAAATGAATTTGCAATTGAGTTTTGCTCAAAAGTTTTTCCTCTAATGGATGATCATGCTGTTTGTTATGCGCTGAAAGCTTGCAATGATGTTGTAGCAATTGTAAATGAATATCATGTGACGTGAATTTCATGGTGAATAGTGTTAGTCATTAGGTTATTATTATATGGTGTATGACCTTTGGTTCAACACATTCTTCTGAGTTTGTTACTGTGTCTGAGATCTGAGCTTTGTTTATTCTAAAAGCTATTTGAACGCTGATTGTTTTATTCATTAGAAAAAAGAATCTATGCAAGATTAAGTTTTATAAATTTCTGTTTCCTCTTTAACTTTTTAATATCTTAACTAATTTTTGAAGTTATCGTTTTATATTTTGTTTTCATTTTTTAATAGGCTAAACCTAAAGCAAAAGAGCTTAAGAACAAACCAATTCCAAACTATGACAAATTGGTTGAGCTTTATGGAAAAGATAGAGCAACTGGGGAACAAGCTGAAACTGCATCGGAGATGAGGCAACGGTGGGCTACTTCAATCGGAGAGGGCTCTATGGAGAACATTGAAGATATTGATCATTTAGTTGCTCAAAATGAAGTTACGTTGGAGAGCTGTGATAATGTGGGTGATAATAATGTGGGTGAAGCCTCCTCAAAAGCCAAAAAGAGAAAAACATCAAAAAATGAGGACATGGACCAAATTATGGGAGCAATTCAGAATGTTGCTTCAGCAATGAGAGATGGAAATTTAATTTTTGAGAGGAGCATGGCACATCTTCCCATTCCTGAGCAAGAAGTGTTTCATCTCTTGGATGAGATAGAAATTGATTCTAAATTGCAAACAAGGGCTTATCTCTATCTTATTAAGAATCCAGATATGTTGAGAGCTTTCATTGGCTATCCAATGGAGAAGCGCAAGGAGCTATTGTTCACAATGATGTCTGATTCTTAAATTTCTCTAACAGTTAGACAAGTAAATGTTCTAAGACAGTTATGTGTTAAAGTTAATGGTATTTGATGAAATATGAATTGTTTGTGTGTTTATCTGCTCTTGGATTATTGGAAAATGGGAATAGAAAATGCTGTTGGTTATGCTTATTGGGTTTATACTGTTTTTGTTGTTCTTTTAGAGGGTTTTACTTTATGACCTTACTATTGCTGGTGTTGTGTGTTGTTTTAACTGTTAAAGTACCTTATATGCTTTATTGTGTTGTTGGGTTGGTTCTGGTTCTTGGGTTTTTATAGTGTTTTGTTGGTTTTGATTGTACAAGTACTGTTACTTTGGAGTTTAGGGAAAGAATTGTTACTGATGGTTATGTTAAAGCTTTTAGTGAATATATTCAGTGAATTATTTTCCATTTTCTGACAACAATAACAACAGCTCATAAACCTCTTTTGCTTTTTGTTCCAAGAAAGAAAGAAAAAAAAAAAGATTCATACTTTTTATCTCTATAAGCTGTACAATTCCCAGGCCATTCCCGGGACCATCTTTTTAATCAGAGTCCCATCAAATTGCTATTTCTTTTTTATGAAATTTAGAGCCCACAAACCCAATTTGTGACACTTTCATGATTGTGTGCAGTGCAGGTTTGAGTAATTAGACCATAAGTTGGAAAAAGCTCAAATGGATACACTGTCTAATTCTGATGATTATGATTTGGGTTATCAGCCTTCACTCTCTTCAGTGGATCAAAATGATCATTCAACCTCAGAAACTCCAGCCTTCTCAGAGCAAACAGATGACTTCAATAGAAAAAAATATTAAAAATAATCATATTTATTAAAACAGATGACAGCCTTCTCAGACCTCAGCCTTCACTTTCTCCCTAACATTTTTTTTTTTTTGGTCTCAATTCTTCTTTGAATCCTCAAAAAATTAAATTCACATACTAAGAAAAAAAAAATTAAAAATAATAATAATAAATGAAAGAAATACTCAAAATTCAATATTTTGTTGATTTTTTTCAGTAAAAAAAAAACCAAACATTTTTTTTCTTATTTTAATTATTATCAATTTAGGATGGTTTTTTTAGTACAATAAAAAAGGAGAAAAAATATTTAATCATAGACCAATGTTGATTATTTAATTCAAATAAAAAAAATTATCAAAAAAAAATATTGCATGCTATAGTCATAATTATTTAATTTAACAAATTAATCATTGACCAATATTGCAAGTCCATTTTTAAATAGGGGTAAATTTGTCTATTTAAAAATATTTCATCATTTCCTCTCCTCTCCATCCTAATTTTTAAAACATCCAAACAAGGGGAAGGGCTAATTACTCCCTTCCCCCTTACTAATTATAAAAACATCCAAACAAGGTGGAGAGTAATCATTCTCCTCTACTCTCCTCCCCACTACTCCCCTCCCCTCTACTCCCCTCTACTCTCCTCCCTCTCTAAACTCCCAAACATGCCATTAGAATCACCTAAAGAAAAAACATATTGAGTTCCATTTTCCAAAAAATTAGATACGCTCGAGTCAATTGAACCAAACAATTAGAAAAATTAGAAGAATAGAGAAACACCAATAATTTTGATTATATAAAATTTGTAATATTGGTTGCAGGTTGCTCAAAAAAATATATATTATATGTTCGTATAAAACCAGAAAACATAAAGTCACTACACGCAAATAAGATCCAACAGACTAACCGCACCACCCAAGCACTAAGCTTAAGGTAATCCTTAATTTATATAGATAAAGGTAGACTAAGCTTCTTTGAAGGGTCCATGGTGTATTTGCCCACTCTATTGAGCACATACCGTTGAGAATTGGGGCCTAGTAGTTTACAAGACATGGGCCACATTCTATTAGTAAGAAAAAATTCCTTAAACAAGGCACCTTAAAACGTTTTCAGAGTGTGCTCAGCACCAGTGAGCCTGGCCTCAAATTGAATAAAATACCACTACTGTACATCGATTCCATCTTCACAAAGTCTCACAAATTCAAAATAGGTACCCTACAATTGTTCAAAATCAAAAAAGTAAGAAGAGCTATAAAGCATATATAGATGGATATTAAGAAGAAGAAGAAGAAGAAGAGAAGAAAACAACCTTAATTTCGTTGTAGTGCTTTAAAAACGTATGTCCATAAGAGGAAAATTCATCTCTTTCCTCCTTACAAAAAACATACATATACTCCCACTAACAATGTAGCGCATACTTCCGTGGCATGGGTCCATCTTGAATCTTCGGAAATATTGAATTGAAAGAAACTAGAGGGGCCGAAGAGAAGGGTAGGTGCCTTCACTGGTTCATAATCGAGTTCATTGGACTCTGGAGAAGGGGGTTCAGGGCAAGAATAGTTGGTTGTTTTAGTGAATTCGTCTAAGAATCGAAACTTTACATCCTCATAGTCCACATCTGCCATGATTCGATCTTTGAAACTATAAGACAGAGAGAGGTAAAATGAATTTTGTATTCTAGATCCACACACAAAGGGGCAAGGAGCACAATAATAATAATATGGAAGCAGAAAAATAATCAAAACAAAAGGGAAACGGACCAAAAATTACAAGAGAGGTAACAGACATTCGAGTCCCTCTATCACCTATGTGCAGATTTATCACTTATTGTGTCAAGTTTTGGCACAGAGCACATGCACACATCACTTTACACGAATTTTCCATTATAGAATCTGTTCTAAATGTTTTAATAGTATAACTCGGAACAACTCTAATCTAGTGCTGTCCAGTTCGCTTTCAACGTAATCCAATTGCTCTATTCCCCGAATTTTCAGTATCTATCAATCGGCATAAATATACAGCAACTCTATGGAATTCTAGCATGTCATTATAGCTCTTATTATGCCCTAGAAGCCACATATAGTATATTTATAATTTGATCAATCCCAAACCTTGAATTAAAGATAATAGCCTACAGAGGATCATTCAATGATATATACACTAGACAAATCTTTCATAAAAAATAAAAAATAAAAAAACTTTTTTTTTTTTTATGAGAAAGCATCGAATTATATTATTGCATATTAGAAATAGAGAATATATCATAGATAAGAGCTTGCATAATATAGCAAGGGTCCTCCTCAATCCAAGTAACGAAGTCAGCAACGCTAGATGCTTGCTTTGCTAATATATGGGCTGACAAGTTGCCCTGTCTCCTGACATGAGAAATAAACACACTTCTAAAGTCCCCACAGATCCCCAGTATGCCTTGAACCACAGCAGCAATTGAGGAGGGAGGTGTAGAAATATTGCATAGAGCATTATACACTAACAGAGAATCACCTTCTAGGATGACGTCACGCACTCCAATATCCTTAGCAAAAAGCAGCCCTGTTTCAAATGCTTTGGCCTCTACCTCAAGTGCACCCATACATACCGGTATTTTCTTACTTAGCGTAGCCTCCAATCACCCTTCCTCATCGCGAATGACCACCCCAATACCCACTGATTTTTGCTTGGAAAATACAGCTCCATCCACGTTAATTTTGAAGTAGCCACCCCTTGGAGGACTCCACGTTGCATCAGGCCTGGGCAAAGACGAAACTGGGATAGTTTGTGCGACCGCCGTCCTGTACTCCATGAGGTAGTTCGATGCCCATCTGAACAAGATTTGCCCAGACTTTCTTGCCCCACCACACCTGATCTCATTCCGGTTATGCCATAGGGCCCATGCAATGGTGGCTGTCTGTGCTACTTGGTCCTCCCTTACAACCTCATCCATCAACAGCTTCCACATTATATCTTGGAAAGACAAATCAACCCCATCAACTCTCGGTAGCACCAGTTTAGAGCACTCCCAGGCCTCCCTAGCTTTTGGACACCACCATAGGACGTGACCCACCGTTTCCGAAGCCTCCTTGCAACAGTCACATAAATTCTCCTGAATTACCTTCCGCCTCATCAGATTGTTTTTTGTTGGCAAGGCATCCCGGCATGCTCTCCAAACAAAGTGCCGGATTTTATGCGATACCTACATGCTCCAAACTCTACTCCAGAACCGCCGTAAGTTGCTTGCATCTGAGCTAGAGGCCCTATTGGATGAGTGTGAATGGTTCACAGCCAATTTATAGGCACTACGCACCGCAAAGAGCCCATTTCTTGTCTCGGTCCAAATAAGTTTGTCAGGAGGCAGCCTAGAACTAATAGGTATACTTTTTATAACTTCCACCTCATGGGGTAGAAATAAAGCTTCAATGACCGTAGCTTTCCATTCTGCAGTAGCTACATTTATCAATTCTTGCACCCTGGTATCTGCATGCAGAAACATTCTTGGGGACATTATCTTGTACGTGGATGGACTTGGTAACCACCGGTCCTCCCAAATGAGAATATTGGCCCTATTTCCAACCCTCCACCTCGTCCCATCCTTAACTAATTGTTGTGCCGCCATAATACCTCGCCTTGTGTAGGAGGGGTTATTGCCTAGAGAAGCTTGTACAAAATCACACATTGGAAAGTACTTTGCTTTCAAAACTCTATATACTAATGAGTCATGCCCCACTTGGAGTCTCCATCCTTGTTTTGCCAACAAAGTCAGATTAAAAAGTTTTAGGTTCTTAAATCCCATGCCTCCTTTCGACTTTGGTTCACACATCTTCTCCCAGCTCAACCAAGGGATCTTGTTTTTATCCTTCCTTTACCCCCACCAGAACTTCCTTACCATGGCTGTGAATTCTTCACAAAGGGAATCCGGTAGCTTGAAACAACTCATGGTGTAGGTTGGAATGGCAAGAGCCACAACCTAAATCAAGACTTCTTTTCTAGCTTTAGACAACATCTTCTCCTTCCATCTAGATAATTTCATACCAAGCTTTTCCTTTATATCATTAAAAGTGCTTCTTTTATTTCTTCCCACAAGTGATGGTAGACCTAAATACTTCTCATGCTGCTTAATTACTTGAGCTCCAAATCTTCTTTTTATCTCATCTTGCATCTCCTTAGGGGTGTTGCTGCTGAAAAATAGAGAGGGTTTTGCTCTATTAAGTTGTTGACCCGAGGCACGTTCATAGACTTCCAAAACTCGCTGCAGGGAGTCACATTCAGCTATTGATGCTTTGCAAAAAATGAGGCTGTCATCCGCAAAGAATAAGTGGGATAGCGTTGGACCTCCACGGTAGGTTAAGACACATGTTTTCCTGCAAGAGTGAGAACAAGAGTACCATTAGTACTAGACCTTGAGTGGGGACAGGAGCCTACAACACTTATGGTATGGGCTAGGGTTTTTTTAGCTTTATCAAGGCCCATTTATTTACTTATGCTCCCTTTCTTGGGCCTCCTTGTTCCAAAGCTAATTACCTCATTTAAATATGTTAGACTCAAATTCCACTCTAGTAATTGAGCCATGGCCCTTCTCTTTTTTATATATAAATATACTATTTATAAGAAGATTCTCCATTTTTAACTGAATTTTTATATGGTTCAAAAATACCTTCATTAAAGATAAGTAATTTATCTAAAATATAGTCATAAATGTCAAACAAATAACCAATCTATCTATACTTTCTAGGAAAATTATAAGGTACTCTCAGAGTATCATAAAAACGTACTCCCTCTTCTCACATGAATGGTGGATCCCACTAATTAAATTCATGGTAGGACCCACCATTTATGTGTAAGAATGGAGTACGCATTTATGATATTCTAAGAGTACACAATAATTTTCCTACTTTCTACACCTACCGCTACTGTCTTTTTGAATTCAAAAAGAGAATTCTTAAAATTTAGATTTTCCTTCCCTTCACGTTAATCTTTTTATTCCCTAAAATTTAGCCCATTTTAATTTATTTTCATCTAAATAAACACACCTCCAGTTTTTTAAAAACAAAAAACTAAAAGAACCCCTAAAATTTACTCTTCTTTCCCCTCACGCTCATCTTACTTTCCCTACCCAATCTTTTCTATATATCACTACACCATTTTCAAATACATGTTCAAAAAATAAATTATAGTTACTGCTTAAAATTTTTTAGAATATATATATATATATATATATATATATATAGAGAGAGAGAGAGAGAGAGAGAGAGAGAGAGAGAGAATAACCTCTAAGAGGCTATTTTAGTATAAAAACTTAATTTTTTCCTATTTTACCTAACCACTTTTGAAAACACCTATATCAAATTATCCATTTTAAAATATATTTTATTAAAATATCAAGCTTTCTTATTTTTTTAATTGTTTCTCTCTCTTCACACCCCACAACCATCACCCATGCTCTTCCGTCACTCTCAAGATACGTAAAGATATAATAAATAAAATAAAATGCAAATGAATTGTGTCAGTGTAAATTTTTATAGTTACTGTAGATTCGGATGCGTTTTGCATAATTTTATATAAGCTGATGTGGGTGACTTTTAGGATTGATTGGACGATAATATGCAAGTGTGGACTTAAGTACATGAGTTTTTACATCTTCTTTTTTCTTTATTGAAATATATTTGAGGGAAAATTTTACTGTAAAATTTTCCCTCAAATATATTTCAATAAAGAAAAAAGAAGATGTAAAAACTCATGTACATAAGTCCACATATATTTGAGGGAAAATTTTACTTTATACTAGTATGCATGTGTCTATATATATAGAAGATGATTCCCCTCATTGAACTGGATTTTTATGTGATTCAAAAATACCCTCATTAATGAAGGGTTAATTCTCTTAGAAATATGGTTAGAAGTGCCAAATAACAAATTTCATTTTGAATTAAAAAATGGAACTCCTAAAATTTAGGATTTTTTTTTCCTTCACGTTCATCGTTTTATTCCCCAAAAATTTAGCAATTTTTTTTTTAATTTCTTTTTTCATCCGAATAAAAGAAAAACATCAAAAATTTAAAAAATAAAAAACTAAGAGAACTCCTAAAATTTAGCTTTCTTTCCCCGCATGTTCATTTATTTTTCTTATCCAAACTTTTCTCTATATCACTACACCACTTTCAAACACACGCTCAACAAAGAAATTACTGCTTATCTCTAAATTTTATCATTTTAATTTATTTGAAAAATAAATAAATATATTTTCAAATTATAATAAATGCAAATTATTAACTTTTATAAATAAAAAAAAAAAAAAAAAAGGAACCCTTGAGGCTAGTGTGTGTGTATTATGAACTAATAATAAAAATAAAATTATTATGGGGTGTTACAAATCCTAAAACCCATATCAAAATATATAGCGAACCCACGGAGGATATACAAACCAATTGTATTATACCCAAAAAAATAAATGAACAAAGTTTAGCTACAAAATTGGTTGTAGCTTAATGCTACAACTTTACTCAATAAAATAAACATTACTATATATTTTGAAAATTTAACCGTTGAAATACATGTTCTTTACGCTATTAATATACATGTCAAATTTTATGTCAATTGGATATTATTTACTATATAATCTATAAGCCTATATTTTATGGATAACTTTAAACTAAAAAACTTTCAATTTAAACAATTTGTTGATGACATAACTATTGATCTTTAATTTTCTATAAATTTTGAAAGCATGGAGGATATAAAAAAAAGATGTAATCCAGTTGTGGATTTATCAAAATTCACCTCTAATACAAAGATATTGAGCAAGATTGTAGTCTTAGGCTACAACTAATTTTGTAATTAAATTTTGTACAAAACAAAGAACCACACAAAAGGAGGAGAATAGATAAATAAAATAGAAAAAAAAAAAATTTAGAATTCGTCGATTGAAACCCCTAAGTAAAGAACAACATGCCAAACAAAAAGAATTAAAAAAAAAAAAGCAAACAATTTGCATGAATAAGCCACAAAGAGAGAGAAACATACCCTAGAGAGAGAGAGAGAGAGAGGGAGAGTCTTGATCAAGAGAGAGAGTGAGCTCTAAGCCTAATGCCACTTGTCTGGCACACACACACACACACACACACAAATCTCATTGCATGTGTGTCGCACATGTGAAGAGCCTTTTTTCTTTTTTCTTTTTTTTCTGAAGGACAAAACTTTCACATAGTTCAGAGTTGATGTATTTTCCAATTACCAAATTCTCTAGGAGTGTGATGAGATGTAGCAAAAAATATAAACACATTTGAAAATGCATAAATCTCATCACACCTCTAGTTATATTTATGATAATTATGATGAATAAAAAGTTTTATCATTTACAAAAGAAGAAGAAGAAGAAGAGCCTCAAAGCAATGTTACAATGCAATGACTCGAAATAATTTTTTTTGTGTTTGACAATGCCTTAGGCCACATATCAGGTCCAGCCCTATGCTTAGGCTGTTTAGGCCATGGCCTAAGGCCCCCAAATACAAGGGTAGTTTAATTAAAGAAAAAAAATGTGAATTAAGGGTACATTTTTTTTCTCACTCTTAAGAAAGCCTAAAATATTAGAGTTATGCTAGTATATTACAAGTTTTATTACATAGGTCCTATAAATTGATGTGCTAATAATTCAATACTTATTGATTCTGTTAGGTTCTAAGTACTTAGAAACTAGTGTATTAGAACTCTAATGTGCATTGTTGGCAAACCATGATCAAAACAGGTGTCTAGTTGTGTTTTAGACTTGCTCAAAGTATGTGATTTATGTAAAGTTGGAATCGAGTTAACTGCAGAAGTTACTGTGCATTTCTGCCTGACTCGATCGATCAAGAATTAGACTCGACCGATCGAAAGTCGTGCCAATTGTTTTTTTGCAGATTTTTCCAACTCAGCCCAAGCCCATTAAGGATTAGGGTTTCAAATCTACTTCTCCCACTATATAAAGGACATCATAAGCATGTTTTTAAAGACTTCTAAGAGAGAGAAGAGTGTGCCTTTTTTTGTTTTTAGGGTTTGTACCCAAAAGCTCTCTAGAGTCTTTGTTGCTTATATTTCTGTTTGTGTGAATCTCTTGTGAGATCTGAGAGGTGCTTGCCTTCACACAAGTTTGAGATTATCAAGAAGGAGATTTCTTCGAGAACTTGATGATCGTTTAGTTGTTGCCATAAGAGCTTAAAGATACACAAGCGGGAGTGCTTGTACTTGCTGGAGAATCTAAGAAAGAAGGAGTCCGTGGTCTCGGAGCTTACACGTGGTCGTGTCAGTAAGTTCTACTGGTGGGTAGCAATAGGATGTTAGTGGTCTAAGTCGCTATTGTACACTTCGATTCTTTCATAGTGGATTCAGGTTTACCTTGAGGATAGCTAGGTTAAATCCTCCCCAGGTTTTTTACTAGTTTGGTTTTCCTGAGTCATCATATCTTTGTGTTTTTATATTTCGTACTTTACATTGATATGATTAATTATATGATTGTGTTAACCTAGATCTGGAATTTAGACTAAGTAATAACTTGGCTTGTTAACTAGGTTAATTCAATTGTAGTTTAAGGGGTCTAAACAAACTTTACAAGTAGTATCAGAGCAGGTAGCTCTTCTGTTGTAGATTTTTTGATCTCTTAAATGATCCTTGATCCCTGTTATCATGGATAATTCTAAGTGTCTTACTGTTTTTGATTATGATGATTTGAATAAAAAAGACACTGTTATTTTTGTTGATTTTTTTGATGCTTTTGAAACTCTTCGTAAGAAATTATCTAAATCTTTGAAAATTGCTAAGAAATTCAAGGAAGAGTTAAAATTGGCTAATCTTGAAAAAGATGAATTGATTGTTAGATTAGATGAATCTAACAAAAAGAATGAATTTTTGAGAAATCAAATTTCCTCTCAAGATGAGAAGATGAAAAGCTTGGAACAAGAGTTAGTTGAATCTAAGGCTAA
Source organism: Castanea mollissima (assembly GCA_014183005.1). Taxonomy (NCBI): domain Eukaryota; kingdom Viridiplantae; phylum Streptophyta; class Magnoliopsida; order Fagales; family Fagaceae; genus Castanea; species Castanea mollissima. The sequence continues at coordinate 19,542,323 of JACAVU010000003.1, read as the reverse complement.
AATTGAAAATTTGACTAGTACCAAGCTTACTGTTGATAATAAAAGTGTTTCTGTTTCTCTTAAGCCTAAAACTAAGAAAGTTTATATCCCTCATTTTAAGAGGAATAATAAAGAAAATGCTTATTTTGTTAGGTTAGACAAAGGTAAAAATTCTGATGTAGACGCTAAAGTTTCTAAACCTATGTCTAAATCTATTGTTGGAGAGCATAACAAATCTGTTTTTGTGCCTACCTGTCATCTTTGTGGTGTTGTTGGTCATATTAGACCAAATTGTTCTTTGTTGAGGCAAAAACCAAAATCTGAGACTAGATTTGCTGTTAGGAATACTGATATTCCTAAATTTGTTCCTGTTTGTCACTTTTGTGGTGTCTCCGGTCACATTCATCCTAATTGTCATAAGTTGAAATTTAAAAATTCTGTGTTTCAATCTAGGATATGTGATGATATTTCTCCTGTCATAAGTCCATATAAATTGTTTCATATTATTTTAAAAAATTTGAGCTTGTTGGCTTGTGAAAGGAATTTGCAGGATTTCAGTCATTCTCAGAAGATTGGTGTAATCCCTCAAATATACTCTGCTTCTTATGGATTTTCACCTACAAAGCCAAAGACTTGTGCTATATGGGTGAGAAAAGATTCTCTAAGGTGAGTGTTGATGACTTGTCCCTGATTTAATTCTTTCAATTATTTGTGGACATGTTTACTTTTAGTTTTTGATTATTTAAAAAATCCAAAAATATTGAAAAATTTCAAAAAGACAAAAATATTTTATTTTGAGTCTTGTTTTATTTTCTTGAGGATTACATGATTTATAATATCTCTCTCTTGATTTAGAACATACTTGACATTGTAGAGAAACTTGAATAGTATGTGTTATATGAGTGCTAAGCTATTTTTGATTTTGTGTGAGTATGTACTAGTTTGTACATGTACTCATGGGTTAATTAAAAAAATGATATTTCTTGTTTGTGTACTCTCTATAGCTTAGTTAAGCATTGTCATGCATTTGCATTTTTAATCATTTAGCATAATGTATGCTTTTAGTTTTGGTCATAAATTTTTAACCAAAAAGATTTTTATTTCTTTTGTATTACACATCATGGATATGTAATTAAGGTTGACCATATTATCTTTACATAATTTGTTTATGTACTTTGTTTAGCTTGGATGAGCTTATTTTATTGCACTTTACTAGTTTGAGCTTTGTAGTGCATGTTGTGTGGGAAGATGTTTATAGCTTTTGATCACATGTTCTTGATCTTGAAATCACATGCCTTTGATTGTTGGACTTGATCTTAATGAGAAAGACATAAATAATCATCTCACCACTGTTTATTAGCCAATCATGAATACCTTAGTGCATATCATAAGATTTTGTGCTCGAGAAATTGTAGCACATGCACAAAAAGAACATAAGGTATAGCCTCGGTTTAAATGCTAAAATTGGTATGTACGTTATTGGACTTTAATAATTTCAATAAATTAAAATTGATGTCTACATTATCCCGGCTAATCCTTAATAAGTTTCTGATCAAATAAAATTTGTGTGTACATTATGAGGCAAATCAAGAAACTTACATGATTGCATGCTTTTATTCTAGGAGATGTGAGAGTTATATGATGTAACACTTTAAGGGATAGTCTCTTTTAATTGTATGTGATGGATTTTGTAGAAATTGTGCTTGATTTCTATTCACATATCATCTCACATGTATCTCAAGCTTTTGCTAGTTGCACACACTTCACAAGTTATTCTTTGTTAAACTTGGTACATGATATTGTGTGTGAATTTGGTTTGGCCATCCAAGATTATGTGTTTTATGGTGTTTGATGCAAAATATGAGATATCTGGATTGAATTTAAGTGTCTTTGAAAAACTTTTAAGCTCATACTCATGCATTTCACTTGTGAAACACTATGCATTGAGGAGTTTCTGCATTAAACTGCTCTATTTTTCAAAAATTTGTCTTTTCCAAATTTTCGATCGATCGAAACTGTCTCTCAACTGATCGAAAATGCGTTAAAATTTTTGGTTAGGTTCTGCCTGACTCGATTGGTCTTCGATCAATTCTCGATCGATCGAAATTGAAAAATTTTCAATTTTTAAGCATTTGACCAAATTTGTTTTCATGCATCATTTGTGTTTAGGATTCACATGCATTGCATTGATTTTTATATCCATCTTGCAGTTTTGCAGTCATATCTCTCATTGTTTTCACATATACCATGCATACACTGTGCTAAATTGGGTACTCAACTTGATTTAAAAATTGATTGATTAATTGTTGAATCCTTTGTACATTCTAGTATATGCTATTTTTATGTGTGAACTATAGAAAATATTTTTCTTAAGAGATATGATGGATAATCAATGTGCAAATATTTTCTCTACTGATGCAACTGTTTATTAGTCACATAGTGTCAAGTTTGCATTTATTGAAAGAGAGAATATTTTTCTTCATGTGTATCCTCAACTTAATTTTTTTAAAGTTTGGTTTGTGTTTTTTTTTTTATCCCCACCTCCTATATTTTCCCCAAATTTTTTTTTTCCCCAAACATTGTTTTGTTTTTCCTGTTTTTATAGGGGGAGAAGCTTGTTTTAAACTTTGTTGTTCATAGGGGGAATTGTCTCTATTTTCTATAGAGTTATCTTGTTTTGTGTTCTCTTAATTCTCTATTTCCTTTTGTTCTCTGTTGAGTTGTTACTCTTTGTTTGAGTTATCTTTGTCAATATGTGACAAAAAGGGGGAGATTTAAATGAAATGTGGGAATATGTGTGGAAAATACAAGAATGTTCTGTTTAGGGGGAGTTGAAATTGTTTTTTATGTATCTAACTTAGGGGGAGAGTTAGTTTGCATATTTGTTGCTTTACTGTTTTTCTGTCACACATGCGTTTATGCGTTTGTTGAGTGTTTCATGAAATATACAGTTTGATTCAATTGAGCTGCTGTCTACACTTGCAACTGATGGATAGTAGTTAGGATTGGATTTGTTATAATGGGCATATTTTTTTTGTAAAGGGCTTTTCTTTGTAATTTTGAGCTTTTAGTTGTGTTTTGTCACGGATTGCCAAAGGGGGAGTTTGTTAGGTTCTAAGTACTTAGGAACTAATGTATTAGAGCTCTAATGTGTATTGTTGGCAAACCATGATCAAAACGGGTGTCTAGTTGTGTTTTAGACTTGCTCAGAGTATGTAATTTATGTAAAGTTGGAATCGAGTTAACTGCAGAAGTTACTGTGCATTTCTGTCTGACTCGATCGATCGAGAATTAGACTCGACTGATCAAAAGTCATGCAGATTATTTTTCTGCAGATTTTTCCAACTCAGCCCCAGCCCATTAAGGATTAGGGTTTCAGATCTACTTCTCCCACTATATAAAGGAAACCCTAAGCACGTTTTTAAAAACTTCTAAGAGAGAGAAGAGTGTGCCTCTTTTGTTTTTAGGGTTTGTACCTAAAAGCTCTCTAGAGTTTTTGTTGCTTATATTGCTGCTTGTGTGAATCTCTTGTGAAATCTGAGAGGTGCTTGCCTTCACACAAGCTTGGGATTATCAAGAAGGAGATTTCTTCGAGAACTTGATGATCGTTTAGTTGCTGCCATAAGAGATTAAAGATACATAAACGGGAGTGCTTGTACTTGCTGGAGAATCCAAGAAAGAAAGAGTCCGTGGTTTCGGAGGTTGCACGTGGTCGTGTCAGTAAGTTCTACTGGTGGGTAGCAATAGGATGTTAGTTGTCTAAGTCGCTATTGTACATTTCGATTCTTTCATAGTGGATTCAGGTTTACCTTGAGGATAACTAGGTTAATCCTCCTCAGGTTTTTTACCGGTTTGGTTTTCCTGGGTCATCATATCTTTGTGTTTTTATATTCCGCACTTTACATTGATATGATTATATAATTGTGTTAGCCTAGATCTGGAATTTGGACTAAGTAATAACTTTACATCAGTTTGTAAGCTCTTTGTAGTAAAATTTTTATTAAATTTAGCATTTTCTCATCACTAAAAATGTAGAAGAATTAATAGAAATACTACTCATTCACCGGTAAATAAATGAAAAATGCTAAAGTGAATACAAATTTTACAAAAAAGAAAAAAAAAATTACAAGATGATGTGACAAGAATATGATCAGTGTCACTCAAACAACCGTTTGGTAATGTTGTTCTAATAACGTTATTTGTATTTTTTGAAAATACGTATGGGTGAAAAAAGTGGTGAAAATACGTGTAATGTTGTTTAAAAACTAAAAACTGTTGTTTAAATTGTAGTACCAAACACTCCCATAATAATTGAATGTTTAAATAACATTTTTTAATTGGTGTTATGCCAATTTGTATACCATATATAGCAAGTACCATGAGCTCATTTTGGGTGAATTAGTCATATTAGTAAGTAAGAATCAATAATATATTTGAAATAAATATATAATTAAAAAATAAACTAAATATTATTTAAGTAATATTTAGATATAAAAAGGTCCTTTTAAAATTTTCATCTTAAGCCTCAAACTATCTTGCGCTAACCTGTCGCATATTTATGAGAAAAAAAAAATGTGAAGACGCTTCGTGACATTGTAACAACACTGGTTATGCTAAATGCATACAAGTGGATGCTCTGGCGGTGATTATAAGTCCTAGTCATCCTATTAACCTGCTCTCTATAAATAAAGACTAGAGAGAATATGCCTATTCATGTCCACTTTTCCCAATTTCCAATACTACTAGCATCCCTAATATTTATTTGAAAGAAAAAATAAAAACATAATTTTAAAAGAGGACGTTACATCAGTTCTGGAATCTGAGTTATGTGGAATTGATTCCTCATTAAGAGCATTACCATCAGGTGTGCCAAATGCCAAATATTTGGCATTTGACACACCAAACACCAAAAATCCTCCCTCATGAGGTGTGCCAAATGTCAAAACATTTGGCACATATGAACAGTGATGTTTCAAAGATGGCACAGTACGAATATAAATGTTATATGAAAATATTAATTTTTTAATAATTTTCTCTCTCCTTTGTCATTTTACCTCTTTTTTTTTTTTGTATCTCTCACTTTCTCTCTCTATCTCAGCCTCTCTCACAATCCACCACACTGATCTCTCCACCTGTCGCCTCGCCTCCGTCGCTCACTAGCAGCTCGCCTCCGCCGCTTACCAAGCAACCCGCCTCTCCTCCGACGCCAACGCCGCTCGCTTCCCTCGATGCCGCTTGCCAAGCAACTTGTTTCGCCTCTGTTGATGCCGCTCCAAGCAACCTACCTTCACCGAAATCTGCCCAATCTCACTAAGATCCGATTCCCTTATTTGTTTGGATTGTTTATGGTTGATTTTGGGGATTGGATTTGGTTTGAGAAATTGGATTGGAGGATAACAATGATTTGGGATTGGATTGTTTGATATGGGATGGGTCTTGAGGTTTGTGAATGTGGTGGGTTGTTGTGGATTTTTTTTTCCCAGTTGTGTGTTTATTTTTTATTTTTTAAAGGTGGCGTTGGTGGATGTGGGTTTATGCCCGTGGTGGCTGTCAGTGTTGTTGCAGTAGTGGTGGTGGTTGTGTCGTTGTTGCTGGTGTTGTTGTTGTTGACGATGGGAGGAGATAATATATAATATGTTGTAAATATTATTTTAATGTATAGAATTAAAGGATAAAACATCTGATAAATGAGATATTGTAAAATAATGTGATAAAATGATAAAGTAGATGTTTGGTGTGTCAAAAAGGTATTTTTTTTAACATCTTATGAGAATGCTCTAATGTTCACATCGCGTTCAAAGTTGGCAGTGGTTTCAAACTCTACAACTACTATGGGAATTTCTGAAAGTTCGAAATCCCAGCCAATCATTAAAGAGGCCAGCCTATTTAATGCACCTCTTATTTCGGTGGTGTAAGTAAAGAGTGATACATTGGCAGCAAAAATAAGTGATATTGAAGCAGCATTACCCACGCATGACAGCTCACCAATTATTGCTCCTATTAATGCTAATTCCCAGCAATTCCAACGGCTAGTGTTTAATTTGGTCAATCTTCTAGACAAGGAAAAACTCTCAACAATAGCAATTAGGGGTAATGAGCTGGATCAGTCCAATCAGCCTCCACACCCCGCCATCTGGAAACCACCTCCATGGCTGATCCTGAAGGTGAACTTTGATGGTGCTATTTTCCAATAACAAAATTCTATGGGTGTGGGAGTTGTAATCCGAGATGATAAGTGTCAGGTCGGAGCATCCATGGACGAGAAAATCACTTTGCCTTACTCGGTTACTGTTGCAGGAGTAATTGCAGCTATGAGAGCACTCAGGTTGGCTCTAGATATCGGTCTCTCACCTATTGTCCTCAAGGGGGATTCCAAGAACACTACAGATGCCCTAATGTGTGAGGGATCATTGCTGGCAGACTATGGACACTTGGTAGACGATGCAAAGAGGTTAGCAAACCAGTTTGAATCCATGGAGTTTAGTAATGTAAAAAGAGAGGGTAATAGTGTAGCTCACAATATTGCTAGACATGTGAGACATGTTAGCGGGTTATCGGTGTGGATGGAGGATGTTCCTCCACACCTCTCAGTTGTAATTCAAGCCAAATTGGCATTTCGTTAAATAAAATTTCAGGTTTCTTTGTCAAAAAAAAAAAAAAACTAACGTGAACGTGTACAAAATAAATAAATAAATAAATAATAATAATAATGGCATAATCTGCACATGGTCTTATCTTCGTCAAATTATATCTCACTGCAACATCCTTCGATCCAATTCTATCCCCAAGTTGTTTTTCACTTGTTTTATTTTTAAAAAAGAAAAATATGACATGTTTTCATTTCAAATTTAATATCTATCTTCTCTTCTAATTTAAAAGGCACGGCAGCACTAACTGGCTTTTATTTTTATTTTTTATTTTTATAAAAGTTTGTGATTTTTCAAATTTCAATCTCCATTTGGGTAGATAGAGATTTGAATTTGAAATCTAATCTTTATCGATGAATTTTACAAAATTAATAAAATCAAAATTCCACGATTTAAATAAGCACCATTGAAAGGTGATTTTTAATTATTATTTTTTTAAAGGAGAAACTATAATTTTTACAAAAATTAAAAGCACTATATTTTTTTTTCTTTTTTTGTTGAGATGCTATCCTTTGGTACAAGGGTATTCGGAAAAAAGGAAAAAAAAAATTATTGTTCTATATCCACATGTGACCTATTTGAACTTAAATAAGGAAACATGGGGATGTGGATGGAAAAAGTAAAGTAAATTACATAACTGAAGATAGTTTTGGATTTTTTTTCTTTCAAATACTTTTTTTTTTTTTTACAAGATAGAATTTCTATTCCAACCTAATTTAAGTGTATATGTGTGTGAAGCTATCTCTTGGAGACTTGAACTCCAGCCCTCACCCTCCAACATCCTACAAGCATTTATACTTACGAAATAACCACTGCACCAAGTATGTACAGTGTTTTTTCAAATACTCTTATACTACGAAGGATAGTGCTTTTAGTTTTTTATTAATAAACTATTCAATTTATACACAATAAATTAATAAAATGTTCAATTTATACACAATAAATGAAAAGCTAGAAGGCCTACACCCACACAAATGTGTAAGTATAATTTTCTAAATGAGATTATTTTTGTAAATTGGACTTATATATAATTTCATTTAAGGTTCTTGTGGGCGCAACAGCTTTTTCCTCCTAAAAAGGAAAGCGGGGAGACGCCTTAGCCAAGTAAATCGGGGCGGAGAAAAGATTTGGAGTCATCACTTAGTTTTATGGCCTATGAATCATATATACAGCGCCCTTGTGTGGAAGGACTGATCTTACTACCAGAGTACAGGTTTGGAGTTTAGGTACGATATTGGGAAGTTGTTAGGCACCCAAAACCGTCCGATCCGTGGGTCGGTCTCCAGTCATTGTGTCTTACGTTTTAATCCTATTAAAGACATATTCAACATTGTATTCTATACTCACTCACACACTAGCATATATCTAGGGTTTGGTATTTCATCCCAAACCCTAGCATATATTTATCATGGTATCTTATATCATATCCTAGCATGCTCCTATCTTATATCACATTATCTCATCTGAGGAAGCAGACAAATCATGGAAGAATCAAACAAACATATTATTGCATCTCATTATTAAAGGAAAGACAAACAAGCAAACATCATCTATGTTCATCATCCAAAGCAAAATCATATCCCAATCAAATGCATGTACATATAAATGCATGCTTTATCTCACTTACCTTATTGCATCACAGCACTTCTGCATCAATGCCCGAGCATATCATATGCATGTTCATTATAAAGCAAAGAAAGCATAAAAGGAAACGCTAATCTGATCATGTTAAGGATAAACAAATAAATAAATAGAGAAACAGAGACTTCAAAAGCATGAAAAGGTAATAAACAAAGGCATATTATATGAAAGAAACAAAGAAAAGGAAGCAGAAAGCCCAGATTAGGGTTTTTGGGCTTAAGTATGCGTGCACATACATAGGCCTGCATACGCAGGCCAGTTGCATGCATACGCATACTTTAACCTACTTGCGCATGTAAGAAGCATGCATACACAGGTTTGCTCAGGAACCCTAGCCTAGAACAGAAAGTAGAAAACAAAGCAGAAACTTAAAACAAAGAAACTAACAACCTACATGCTTTAAAACATAAAGACTAACTAAAACTAAGTTAAGAAACATATATAAACATGAACAAAGCCAGGAAATAAGATTAAACAAAAATGAATGAAAGAAGTTTAGAACGCAATACCTCAAAACAAAAGCTCCTAGGCTTGATTATGACTATTCCCCTCAGTCAAATCTATTCATAATCAATCAAGAAAGTGATTAGTAAACTTAAAACTCAAAGATCAAGGCCAGAAAAGGCCTCAATCAGAATATATTTACTTGAAGATGTTTTGTGAAAAACTTCATCTTTGATTCACTATTTCTAGTGAATCTTGTGTTTTCCTTTAGAATTTTCTATGTTTTTGAAATATACCATGTAAGGCTTTATATATTTGAAAAATGGGGGTTTGGAATGGCTCTCAGACAACGTGAGATTCATTCCAAACCTCAACTTTAATGCAAAAAACTTGTCTTTTATAGATTTCTGGAACCCTAGCTGTGTACACAAGTCAGTGCTTGCAAAATAGGGCCAAGTGGGCAATAAAGGCTCGTTTAGTAGACAATAAGCTGCAATTTGACGAGTATCAAGCAGCTACTCCTATCAAAATGAAAAGTAGCAAGCGAAGCTTGAAAAGGCAAGCCTATATCATAGAAAGCCATTGCATGCTAGCCCCTTTCTATTAGTAAGGTTGTCAAAAGGCTAAACTTGAGTTCCTTTAAGAAAAAACTAAGAAAATAGGGGTAAGTGGATGCTAACAAGCAAGAAAAGTTCCCTTGCGTTTGGTTAGGCTAAGGCGCTGTGAGGACACTCCTCAATTAATCGGATTTATCCGCTTTGGGGAGCCAGTCCCTCACGGTTTATCGGCTCGTCCCCGAGTGTGGGCAGGATTTTCACCAGGAGCAAGGGCTAGACCTTGGACTCGCAGGCTTGACACCAAGTCCCACATCGTTAGAGTTCCCTCCCACACATGGTTTATAAGCTTCTGGAGCGACCATGTGTGTACCACTACTACACATGTGTAGGAGTGGTACACACATGGTCGCTCCAGAAGCTTATAAACCATGTGTGGGAGGGAACTCTAACCGATGTGGGACTTGGTGTCAAGCCTGCGAGTCCAAGGTCTAGCCCTTGCTCCTGGTGAAAATCCTGCCCACACTCGGGGACGAGCCTATAAACCGTGAGGGACTGGCTCCCCAAAGCGGATAAATCCGATTAATTGAGGAGTGTCCTCACAGGCGCCTTTACTAATATTAGAATATTAAGACGCTTCTTGCTTTAGAAAGATTGCAAGGGCGCGTTAGTGCTGAAGATTTCCTTGGCCTTTATTTTCCAAAATTAAATTTATTTGCTCAAAAAAAGTTATATTTTCCATTTTAAAATTTCTCAAGTCAATTTAGATTCTGATTGGGCCCTAAACCAACCTTAGGTCTTAGAATTTCAACATCATTGGGGAACGGGAGCCCGAGTCGTAAGGAGTATCAAATGCGGTGTCGACAATTCTATTCATATGTTGTCACCAACTAGATTCATAATAAAAATAGGGCTAAAATGCAAAACACACACTCTATATTTCAGTTTTATCAAGAATTCATTTCACTCTTTTAACTTCGTTTTCATTCATTTTAGCCCTTTAATTAAGTTTCATGTTTATTCAATTAAGGTCTCTCCATCAAATTTTGTTAAATTTTACCATTAATTGTTCAAACTTTTAAATATTTACTTCAAATTTTTAAATAAAAAAAAATCCAATTAATGATTGAAAAATATTTTCCGTAATTTTTTAAAATAAATTTTAACAGATGTTAGTGAAGATAAAGTTGAAACTTGAAACTTAAAGGACTGAAATGTACAAAGACAAAGTTAGAAGATTAAAATGAATTTTGGTGAGAGATATGTAGGTATTTTTTTCAAAGTCAAAAAAAAAAAAAAAAAAAAAAAGGTTTTTGTAGTCTTCGTCGATATCCGTATCTTACTTATAAAGGTGTCTTGAGTCATGAATATAACAATCAACTATTTTCCCTTGTATTCATCAATCAAGTAAACTTAACATGGCTCCCTCTGTCTTCATTTCCATTCTGGCAGTAGCATGGGCACTTTGTATCTTCATACATGCTACAAATATGGTTATTGCGCAGGATTTTGACGCAAAGGCTCTGCAGGAGAGTGACTGGTGGAGTAGCTATTCCAACAATACCTCAATTCATCATTGTGAGTGGCGTGGAATTGAATGCAATGACGGCGGAAGCGTTACAACGTTGGACATGACTGGGTTCTATCTGGGAGATAAGTTCAGAAAATTCAACTTCTCAAGTCTCATCCTTCCCAAATTTAGTCATCCTTTATCTTTATAATACTGGACTTCAAGGGAGCATCCCACAAAAGATAGGTAATCTTTCAGAACTCATGTATCTCGATTTGGCTTGGAATAAACTTACAGGAAACTTGCCACTTTCACTTGCCAATCTTACTCACTTAGTGGAGTTTTACATTCCTAGTAATCTCATCACTGGTACCCCCCCCAAAGAACTAGGAAATTTAAATTATCTCGTTGAATTAGATCTGAGTAATAACACATTTGTTGGACCAATCCCTTCAGCTCTTGGCCTTTTAACTAATCTTTCTCATCTCAATTTGTCTTCTAATGAAATCAATGGTTCTATAGTGTCAGAAATAGGAATGCTAAAGAAGTTGTTAGTGTTGAAACTGGAACATAACGAGCTCACTGGACCGATACCTTTGTCTCTGGGTCGTTTAACCAGTTTGACAAACTTGTGTCTCAATTCAAACCAAATCAATAGTTCCATTCCACTAGAAATAGGCAACATGAAGAATTTGAAGCTCTTGTCCCTCAAATATAACAAGCTCATTGGTTTGATACCTTCCTTTCTATGTTATTTGACCAATTTGATAGAATTGGATCTCCATTCAAACCAAATCAACAGTTCCATTCCACCAGAAATAGCCAATATGACGAGTTTAAATTACATGTACCTCAGTAATAATAGAATTACAGGTAAAATTCCTTCAACTATATGTTATTCGAATCAGTTGAGTAAGTTGATCCTTGATTGGAATCAAATTAGTGGTTCCATCCCCATTGAAGTAGCTAATTGTTATTCTTTGTCCACTTTGTTTTTGAGCCATAACTACTTAACTCAAACCATTCCCTCTCAGATTGGTAGCCCTTGTTCAATTGATTGGATTGACCTTAGCTACAATAACCTTACAGGAAAAATTCCTCCTTTTCTCAAAAAAACATATGTTAACTTGTCATACAATTCTTTGGAGGGTCAAATTCCGGATGTTTTCAAAAATTATAGTTATGACACACTTATCGGCAACAAGAATTTAGAGCATCCACATCAGTTGGTGGATACTCATCTATAATCCAAAAACTCCTTCATTTTACACATTTTGGCCCAAAAAACTCCCACATCAGTGGGTGCAAAAATTTGTAAAATTGTGCAAATCCACCCACGAGCTATAGTAACCGTGTAAATATACACGACTACTGTAGCTCCTCCATTTATTATTTTATCAATTTCCCGTTCACTCCTTTTTTTCGCTCTCTTCTCCATGCTTAACAAACTCGATAACTGCTCTCCTCATCTTCTTCTTTTTCCTCAAATGCACACAGAGATACACTTGCTCAAAAAACACAGATCAGTGCTTGCTCAACATAGAGATACACTAGCTCAAAAAAAAAAAAAAAAAACACAGATACACAGATCGAAGCTTGTGGGTCTTGCCTGATCGGAGCTAGGGAGATCTGAGCTCGTGGGTCATGCTCGTGTGTCTTGCTTGACTAGATCAGAGGTCATGCTCGTCGGTCTTGACTAGATCGGAGGTCGTGCTCGTCGGTCTTAACTGGATCGGAAGTCGTGCTCGTTGGTCTTGATTGGATCGGAGGTCGTGCTCGTCGGTCTTGACTGGATCGGAGGTCGTGCTCGTCGGTCTTGACTGAATCGGAGCCTGAGCCGTCTGCCGCACCAGCATGGACGGGCCGCGCCGCCCGTGGCGCGGCCCAGGAGCAAGGCCAGAGTGGTGAGGCGGCTGATCGAGAGAGTTGATTTGAAAATGGGTAGAGTGTAGAGAAATGGTTATAGAGAGAGAGTGTGTGTTTATTTAGAAATAATGGGGAGAGAGAGAGAGAGAGCACATATTAAAGGGGGGACGGTTGAGGGAAATAATAAAAAATTGAAGAAAATGTGTAAAATAGATGAACTGATGTGGGTATTTTGTAAAAGTAAATGTGTAAAATAGAAAAAATAGGTTTTTAGTGTAAAAATGGATGTGTAAAATGAATGAGCTGATGTGGTTGCTCTTATGTGGTGACATCAAAAGTTTCCCTCCTTGTCTTCCATCTTCCAAAAACAAGAATACATCAATTGATTATAAAATAAAAATTCTTGTTCCATTGAGTTTTTTTCTTGTGCTTTCACTTCTTGGGTATTTTTTCATCTATCGATGCGGGGTTAGGAAAATTGAATCCAAGTCAAGGGAAACAAAAAATGGGGACATATTCTCAATATGGAATTATGATGGAAAAATTGCATATGAAGACATCATCAAAGCAACAGAGGACTTTGACATTAGATATTGTATTGGAATAGGCAATTGTGGTACAATTTACAAAGCACAATTGCCTAGTGGTAAAGTAGTTGCCTTAAAGAAATTCCATTGCTTAGAGACTGAAGAACTGAGTTTTGACAAGCATTTCAAAAACGAAGTCAAAATGTTAACAGAAATTCAACATCAATGTATTGTTAAACTATATGGCTATTGTTTGCATAAACGCTATATGTTTTTGGTCTCTAAGTATATGGAAAGGGGAAGCTTGTTTTGTGTCCTAAGCAATAATGTTGAAGTAGTGGAAGAATTGGATTGGATAAAGAGGATGAACGTCATCAAAAGTATAGCACATGCCTTTTCTTACATGCATCATAAATGTGTCTCAGTAATTGTTCATCGAGATATAACCAGCAACAATATACTATTGAACTTTGAGTTGGAGGCTTCTATCTCTGATTTTGGCACAGCTAAACTTCTTGATCCTAATTCCTCCAATCAAACTTTAATTACTGGGACTTATGGTTATATTGCTCCAGGTGAATTATTCTTTTCATATTCTACCTTACACTTTCATTTATTATTTAAAACAGTCAACCATGCAAGGCTTTCTAGATAATCATGCTACTTAGCTCACTTTGTTGTTTATTATATGAACTGAACCATGTGGTGGCAAACAATTTCTTTCACACTTGAACTAACATTTGCATAAAAAAGAATATAAAAAGTCAAATAAATCAAATTAAAGAAAAATGAAAGGCATCACATTTTGTTAATATTATTGTGTGTTTTTTTTTTTTTATATATATATGTAGAATTGGCATATACTCTGGAGGTGACCGAAAAATGTGATGTTTATAGTTTTGGAGTGATGGCACTAGAAATACTGATGGGAAGACATCCAGGAGAACTCGTCTTCATTATCATTATCATCACCATCATCATCAACTCAAAATCTGATGCTAAATGAAATATTAGACCAGCGTCTCCCACCTCCAAATCGGCTAGTTGCACGAGATGTTTTCCTTGTTGCTTCAATTGCATTTGCATGCCTACACACTAAACCAATGTATAGGCCAACAATGAAATGGGTGCCCCAAGAATTTCTTTCTCACAAGAAGCTAATAGTGAATACTTTACCTACAGTTTCAGTATGGCAGTTGAGGAACCAAGAAACCCATACAACTAGAGAGAGTGAAACTCAATCAGGAAGTGCTTGCTTTTCGGATGTAAACCATATTGTTTGATGAACTTACTAATAAACAAAAAAAAAACAAAAAAAAAATTGTATCACATTAAAAATACGTTAAAAAATAAAAACCTTGTGTAATTTGTATCTATTTTTCTTTATGATTTGTGACATGTATTTTGTCTTCATCACTTTTCTAATGTCACATATTTTAGAATTCTCATATGTAATTGTGGAGGTTGCAAAGGCTCATTCACATGCTTAATGCTTTTTTTTATATACAAGCTTTTTTTTTTTTTTGGGGGTAGAGCAGGAGCTTAATGCTTGACTTAAAAGATTTACTTGTGCGAGCTATTCCTTACTGAAGATTCAACAATAATAATACAAATTTGATGACAAACGAATCAAAAGGGTTAATTACTAAAATACCACTTTAAACTAAGGAATACTTGTACTCTACATCCCAAATTATGAAAATTTCCAGTTGGTAATCTTTAACTTTTTTAATTATTTTTTGTTATAGAAGAAGTTCAGTGCATATATATTGTTAAGAGAGGTTGTTCAAATCAGCCTGTAACACAAATAATTTATAATAGTACATCTTCCATCCAAACTGACAAGGGTGGGGAATTTTTTTTTTTTTTTGGGCAAATGGATGAGCAACCTTATTACAATGCCTACATACATGAGATAAATTTGAAAGTTAAAAAATGCGAGGTAAGGAAGTGAATATCGTTTGCTGCCAGTTCAAGTGCTCATCTTGCTACCAAAGTTTCCACCTCAATGATTGTGGGAGGCAAAGGTATCAGTTGTGACAAAGAAGCCATGACTAAATAACCTTCATTATTCCAAATGACAACACCCAAATTTGCATTGTTATCTTTATCAAAGATAGCTCCATCGAAATTTATTTTGTAACAGGGAGATTTTGGAGCTGTCCATGACGGTACTTGTCGAGTCGGGTGCACAAGTGCAATCATAGGGAGGATTGAAAATTCCAGTATTCATTCTTTCGCTTGTTCCAACAATTGGCCGAGGGTGATAGTTTGTTTACCCAACCAAAGATTAAATCATATTGTACTTTGCTTGAGAGTACCGTGGTTTCATATTGGAATTGTATTCCAAAAAACCGCCAATTTTGGGAAAAGGAAGAGAGCATGAACCTCTTGGTGATTACAGATTTCCTTGTGAGAATTGATATTATATTCATAAAATTTTTTGCAAAGTAAATCATACGTCCAATTGATGGTTAAGAAGTTGCATGATGCATGAGACATAGAAACTAATTTACTAATGTACTCCCTCTACCGATTTGAAAGACTAATAACTTTTCCAAGAGCCTTATGACTCAAATAACACATCTAGGATATAAATTCCCACACCTCCAATTATAAAATTATATATTAAAAAAAACAATGAAATTAAAAACCCTAATATAACCTTATAAATTTTCCTCATAAACTAAAATACCATATTCATTGTCTTCGGTAACTCGTCTGATTTCCCTAAAAATTCCCTCTCTTAAGTCTTAACCCACAAGACCCATCTTATTGTGCTTGACCCGACCCACGTTGGCAAGACTCATTGCAAAGATCACCAGATCTAGCAAAGTCATACTTGGTGAGATTTCGTGACACACCGTCGTTGTTTGTTGTGCAAAGCCATTGTGGTTCGGATGGCAACCCAAATAAACAAAAAAATAAAATAAAATAATCTCCATTGATAGCCAGACTCAATTCCATGCAAATATTGTGTGGCCGGAGAGTTTGGCATTGAAAGCCAATCTCTCAGTTCCCTGCAAAATGTAGCTTTATTGGCAATTTGGCTCCTTATGAAGTTCCATAGGCGTTTTGCACTCTAAGGATAGGAATAAGAGAATTTCGTGGGTTGTGATGCCTAATATAGATTAGTCAGGAGGAATATAAATGGATGATTTATGTGTGTTTAAATTAAGTTGAAGAATTTGTCAAAATGCATCAAAGTTTTTATATTTAACTATCAAGTATCATCCATATATTTGCATTTGGACTTAAAATGTGTCTTTTGCTCTTCATGGATCGACAAGATTAAAACACTCTGATCACTTTGGGATACTTAGTCTCTATGACATTGCTGAAATGGTTAAACAATAACTAAGTGAATTCTATATTCTTGAATGAACATATAAGTAATCAAGAAACTTTATGACAAAGTCCTTGTAAAAATAAGATGGAGGGTGGTGGTAATGAGTTCAACGTTTACACAAGTTGCCCCTATGACTTATCGTCAAACATTAACTTTAGTTTTTTTTTTTTTTAATTATCTAATTTTGTTTATTTTAGTTTTGAAGGACTTTTTTAGAAGATGTGATTTGTCAATTTGGTCAGATTAAATAAAAAGTTACATTCTCAAGTTGATTTGTCAATTTGGTTACACTAAATTGCAATTTACACTCTTAAATTTGATAAATTTGAATTTTATCTTTTGAAGTTTCAAAATTTTGGATTTACTCCCCTAACATTGCATAGTGTTTGCAAAAAGACCCTTCCATGCCCCTATTCATGAATGAGGCAACCATTATGTCACATTATCTCATAACAATGTGGTTTTGAATAAATCAATTAAATCTTGAAATTGTAGTTTATAGAGTCACCATCACATTTAACTTCACTTAAAATCTTATAAATTATATCCAACAATCTTGATTATATAATTTTTGACATTCTTAATCAATTAAATCTTCTTCGCTTTTGACCAATCACACCTTGCCCCAAACTTGGGTTAGCTAGTATAAACTTCAAGCAAAAATTACCAATTTTGTCTTCTTTTCCACTTATTTCAAACCACTGTTCGATTTCAATAGGAAAAAACCAATCTATTCCACACGTAATTGCCAATAACCACAATAATGCAAGAACGGAGGCTAGCATGAATCCAAATTGTATAGTAAGTAGACTGATGGCTGTATTGACTAGGGTCAGTCTATGCAAAGGGACCCATGGAATGGAAAATTAGCTTGCTTTGATCGGGAGATGATGGCCGTATTGACTGGAGTCAGTCTATGCAATATTTCTTTAATGGTAATAGGATCTTGAAATTCTTGAAATTTAATATTTCTTTAATGTGCTAGCTAGATGCTGCTGCATTAGGAGGAAAATCCAACTAAAAAAAAACATCCGAGATATATGCTTTTACACTGGACGAATCTTCTTCACTTTTTATTACTCGTAGCTTTACTCCTGGTAACTTCCATTGTTGTTGTATCCTTGGTTCCAATGTGACCCAATTATAATTTCTCATCCACTTACTCTCGTGTAACAAATTGCATTACTCCCATGCGAATAATCTAGCAACATTTGCTAGACGCTGCTGTAGAAATAGTCATCCAATTACAATGCAATCTTAAAATGTTTCAAGGATTACCAGTGTGGTATTGACTTTCTTAGAATTAGCTCTGCTTACTTGCTTTCATCACGATACGTAGAATACTTACTGTGCTTTGTTATTTACTATACCATGCAAGTGTGTATAATACAATCTCGTTAGTGAATAGCGAGAATATCTGGTTCATCATCACTTGAAGTAGCAGAGCCTGCTTTGGTGTAGATGTGGGTACGTGGTGGACTGTCTTTGTGACTTATCCCACTAACGCTAGTATTAGTAAACACTATTTTGAGCTGCAATTTTGGTGTTAGCATAGAAAACACTTCCAGGTCTACAATATATATATATATATATATATATATCTCACCCAACCAAAGAAAATAAAAATGCTCTGGAAAGAGCTGGACTAATAATAGTCATGTAGCTAGGACTGCGCAAAGTGGAAATTAAATGTTAACTTCAATTGCATTATGTGGAATAATCAACAAAAATTTCCTAGAAAATTCGAGGAAATTGTACACTTCAATAATGATTCCATGAGAGAATATTTCGTGGGAATCACGTTGGTATTTTTCCGAAGACTAAAAAAAAAAATGTACTGCAGTAATGTCTCTTGGAGATGCATATCATAATATACTCACAGGTGGGCTACCTCTTTCACTTGGAAATCTCACTCAATTAGTGACATTTGAAATTTCTTTTAATCTAATCAATGGTTTCATTCCCATCCTATCGATGCCTCGCGGCGGTCGACCACCCATTGTGATGACGCTCACACTTCCTAAGTGGCTTTGAGCTCGGGTGCTGTGAAATGAGGGTGAAAGGACCTCTGGTGTGTGACTTGAATTGAGTCAATTTTAACCTATTATTACCAAAGGTAAATAAAGTCGCCATCAATCATTGGTTTTTTTCTAAGGTATGATTGGTTACATGACTTTATTTGCTTTTATTACCGATCTTAGGCTAAGAAAAATGTCATTTTTCCTAATCTAATACAAATGGATAAAAAATCTTGATTCTTGAGTTCGGAAGTTTGGTTACGTGCGGGGAAGGTGTTAGGCATCTCGCAAAGCCTGTTTGAAGACTATCTTTTGTTTTGGTAAAATCTTAATTTTCGGACATTGATAGTTATAACAATCTATTAGCATTAGCTTTCGGAGCTTTCAAAAGAATTGGGCTTTGAGGTTTGATTTTGGAATGGGTATGGTCTTAATCAATGCTTTGCTAGCACATTTTAGAATTGTTGCCAAATTTTCACGATGAAAATCCGGCAACATTTCACCTCTGGTGTGTCATAGCACATAAAACACTATTTTCATCAAGCTTTTGCTATGAGAATATGGCAACAAAGGTGCTTCATTTTCACAGCAAAAATTTGGCAGAGTTTCACGTTTGATGCGTTATGGCACACTGGTAGGGTTTTGTACTTGTGTATATGGCGCGTGTCTGTGTGCTCATACTAGGGCGAGCTGAAGCTCACCAAAGCACCAAACACATTGATGCATGTCACATACATGAGAAAACCAATGTCATTTAGCTAACATGGATAGAGACAATCACATCACGATGATCATGCACACAATATAACATGAATATGCACTGTCAACAATCGCCTTGAGTGCATACCCACATTACAAGGTCAAGAGTACCCATGATTACAAGAGGGTTCCTCTCCTAACCATGAGAGTCCGTCATACAAAGTGCACAACCTTCCACAAGTTAGCATATATATATCATACACAATGCCAGCGTACAAAACAGGAAAATAAACCAGACATTACCATACCTTAAGGAACACAACTCAAGCAAGATACTGGAAAGGTAAAGCAACATGCCTACATCCATAGGGTATGGCCCAACAAGGTACAGGAAATGTAAAACAAACATTGTCATACCCTAGGAATGCGGCCTAAAGCTAGATACAAGGAAAGGAAAGCCTAGCCTGGATACAAGGTTCTAAAGAAGAGGCTAAGAGAAAGAGAAAGAGATAACCACATAGGGAGGGGGCTAAGCCCCCTAGTCTACAAAACATTGCCCCTTTTGGGCTTGTATCTTCTTGCTTACAGTCTTGCCCTTCTTAGCTTGCATTTTGGAAGTTGCGCTCTCGCTCCAAGTGTGTACATGCAACAACAAAGAAAACACAAAGCCAAAAGACAAGCAAAAGAGATAATAAAGAAACAAAGGAAGCACACAAAGGGGCAAAAAAGGAAAGAAAGCACAAAAAAGGGCAACACAAGCAAGAAAAGGTGTCCTAGAAGGACAAATGTAGGTTTGGATTTGGTGTTTGTAGTTCCATTATGTTGGAGAATGGACAACATACGTGTCATCAAGCAAAATTCCTATAGGGACTTGAGATCTCGCATGCAAAAGACGGGTGTGAACTCGCTAGAGATTGTAAGTAGGAACTAAGCTTGATGACACAAACAAGCATATAAAGATACATGCATGAACATATAGACACGGATGCAAAGATGCAAACAAACAAAGAAACCCAAACAAGATGGCACAAAGCAAGTAAAGCATGTTATCACACAAAGGAGAAGGGTAAACATGTTATAAAGCACATAGAGAGGCTAACATGCGGAACCCTAACATGAAAAGCTAAACAAAGGAGGAAAAAGGCAAGAGACAAGCTAGCCAAACATCACAAAGATGTATATGGTTGCATTCAAACAAGCCACCAAAGGTGACAGATGCAACCAAACAAAACAAGCGGCCCCAAAGACCAACAAGCGACGAACCCACAAAAGGAAAACAAACAAGGACATGGCAAAGAGGCTTAATCTAAGCAAACAAGCATAAAAAAGGGCAAAAATCATGAAAAATGGCAAACAAATCACAAACATTCACAAAGGAGATAATCAAAACCCTTTATTGAAACATGGGTGTACGGATGTAGGCCTAGACCACTAGATCTAGATCTAGATCTACATCTTGCCCGAAAGCCAAACACGAGAAAGAGGATAAACAAAAGACTTAAAGCTATAAAGCACTAGGCATAGCATCCAAAAAAGGTTTTATACGCAAAAAGCCCCAATTTATTTTTCACCATGGGACTGCGAAAATTTCTAAATTGACGTGGCACAACCCGTTCGGGCATTAGAGCCTTCAAAGTACATTTTTAGGCCAAAATGACCAAAATACCCCTGGTCAACCCTAGGTTGACCAAAAGTCAAATTTGGTCAAAATCCCTCCAAAACCACTTTTTTTCATGTTTCTACATCAAACCAAAGCTATGAGGAGATTTTTTTTTTCACATTTGACCTAGTTTGACCTGGAATTTACTTTCGAAGGCCCTAGAAACCCTAATTGTGATCCAACCCTAGGTTGACTAAAAGTCAAATTTGGTCAAAATCCCTCCAAAACCACATTTTTCATGTTTCTACATCAAACCAAAGCTTTGCGGAGATTTTTCACATTTGACCTAGTTTGACCTGGAATTTACTCTCGAGGGCCCTAGAAACCCTAATTATGATCCAACCATTGGAACAGGTTAAAACCAGCACCATTGCGAAGATTATTTTCCTTTCCAAATACTATTCATGGGTTGAAATTAGAGTTAAAACGGTTGAAATATCTTGAAAACCATGTCAAGTGCTTTAGCTCGCTTCTCCAAGCCATAACCTTTGATCCGACTGTTGGAATTTCCATTTTATTATATTTCTAGAAATTAGACATCTATACCTTTTTAGGGACACTATGATTAGCTCAATTGGAGTCCGGTAAGGCCTTCAAATATGCATCCAAAGTCAAACGGGAACAAGCCAGGACTGCTAATGTCAGCAGTTAGACCAGACGCACCCTAAAGGGCCGCTAGAGCTGGCTAGAGGCTGCAAGGGTGCGTTGAAAGTTGAAGAATCGCAAATTGTTTATAAATACCCCGTAACCCCCATAACCAAAATTAAAAAATATATATATGAATTTTTGGGATTTCTTGGAGTTGTTCTAGGCAAATTCTCTCTCTCTTTCTCTCTAATTCTCTCCAAAATCACATACAAAAATCTTTGATTTCTTACTTTTCTCCAACAATAAAGAGGTAGTGTTCTTGCTCTCATCTTCCTCTCCTTGGTTTTAGAACCTTGGATTTGAGGTTTAGGGGTGTAGATGTAGCTTTTTCGCTACTATCTACACCCATGTAATTTCCTTGCATATATCTTGCTTTCTCTTGCTTTTTATAGCTTTCTAGCATGTTTATGCTTAAATCTACATGTCTATGTGTTTTTGCCATGTTTATGCTTAGATCTACATCTCTATGTGCTTTTTGCCATGCTTATGCTTAAATCTACATGTCTATATGTTTTATACCTTGTTTATGCTTAAATCTACTTGTCTATGTACTTTTTGTCATGTTTATGCTTAGATCTACCTGTTTATGTGCTTTTTGCCATGTTTATCTGTTTTGGATCTACATGTTTATGTGCTTAAAGCTTAGTTTGGGTGCTATGCCTAGTACTTTATATCTCTTGATTTTGCCTTGTTCTTGTGCTTGGCATTTGGGTGGGGCACAGATATAGATCTTATGGTCTAGATCCATACACCTATCTTTCAATAAAGGGTTTGGATTCGTTCCTTTATGCATGTCTATGCTTTATTTGCCCTTGTCCGTGCTTTTTGCTTTAGATCCATGATTGTTTGCTTAGATCTAGGCTTTTTGCCATGTTTTTGCTTGTTTTCCCTTCTGGGTTTATTGCTTGTTGGTCTTTAGGACCACTTGCTTATTGATGGCTCGTTTGGATGCAACCATTTTTGGGAGTACATTTTCATGATGCCTGGCTTGCTTACCGTCTGCCTATCTCTCCTTTGCTTAGTTTGCATGTTAGGGTTTCTTGTGTTGGCCCCTCTTTGCACCTTATAACATGTCTAGCTCTTCCCTTTGTGTGATAACATGCTTTGCTTGCTATGTTTGCTTTGTGCCATCTTTTTTGGCTCTCTTTGTTCATTCGCATCTTTACACGTTTGTTTATATGTTCATGTATGTGTCTTTATGTGTTTTTTTGTATCATCAAGCCTAGTTCCTACATATAATCCCATGCAGGTTCATACTCATCTTTTGTGCTCGAGATCCCGAGTCCCTTTTAGGAACTTTACTTGATGGCACACATGTCGTCTGTACTCCAATATAATGGAAGTACAGACCCCAATCCAATCCCACATTTGTCCTTTTAGGAAACCCTTTTTTGCCCAATAACATGTTTGTTTGCTAACATGCTTATTTGGCCCTTTGTGTGCTTTCTTTGTTTGTATGCCCTGTTGTGTGCTATCCTTTGCCTGTTTTCCCTCTTGTGCATTTCTTCATTTTCCTTTCGCTTGTCTGCTGGTTTTGCTTTCTTTTGTTGTTGCATGTACATGCTTGGTGCGAGGGTGCAACTTCCAAGATGCAAACTCGAAAGGGCAAAGAATGCAAGCAACAAAACGCAAGCCCAAAAAGGGAAATGTTCTATAGATTTAGGGGGTTTAGCCCCTTCCCGTGTGGTTATCTCTTTCTCTCTCTTAGCCTCTTCTTTAGAACCATGTATTAGGGTCTCCTCTCCTTTTATCTAACTTTTGGCCGCATTCATGGGGTATGGCAATGTCTATTTTACATTTCCTATACCTTGTTAGGCCATACCCTATAGTTGTAGGCATGTATCCTTTATCTTTCCTATACCTTGCTTGGGTAGTGTTCCTTGGATATGGCAATGTTTGATTTACATTTCTTGTACCTTGCCGGACCATACCCTTAGATCATTGGCGATGTCTACTTTACTTTTCCTATTTTGTGTACTTGCATTATGCGTGATGTATGTATATAGTGAAAAATTATACTAAAATAGAAAACCAACTCTCTGTTTTAACTCACAGCAAAGGAGCTCCAAGAAGACCAAAAAAGCTCTTCTCTTTTCTTGCTATTCGAAAATTGGCACAGCTCAAACTCCAAACCCCAAAGCTTTTCTTACTGAGTGCAGAAGCTAAAACCCCTGGCTCAAATTTCTCTCACTTCTTTGCAACACAGAAATAGCTGGGCAACCCAATATATTATACTGAAATATAAATAGTTTTGTGAGCATCTAATTATCTTGAAAACAAAAATTATAATAAAAAAATAGTGAAATTGTGAAATACTTATCCAATATAAATTTATTCAATAGTGAAACATTAATAAGAGTTTAAGTTACACCAAATATATTTTATATATATATTGGTTAAATTCAATTTACATCTAATTAAAAAAAATGGCAAATGGATTCCTTTAAGACATTTGTTAATAGACTATTTTAGAAAAGTTCTAATGTCATTTTCATAGAAAATATAGAAAAGTTGTTAAAAAAATGAGAGGTGCTACGTCCACAACATTTTTACAACATTTTTACAACAAATCATAGGTGGTTAGTTGTTATTGGTTCAAATTTGAACCTAACACTAAGATTACTTTTTTGCCCCAACAATAACAACCAGTAACATCCTGCCACTTAGGATTTGTTGTAAAAATGTTGTGGACATATCATTTCTCTAAAAAAATCTATTTTTTTTTCCACAAAAATAATTGCTAAACCAATGCTCTACATAACTTTTCAACAAAAATAAGATATTACCTTTTTTAATGAATAATGATAATACTCAAAAAATTTCTATTGGTTGAGTTTTTATTATTATAAATGCATCATTAGATTACATTACCTCTTCATTTATACTTTCCAAGCTTGCAAAATATAAAAACAATTTGAGATCAATAGCTATTTTATTTATAAAATGTTTAACCTTTTCTTTATTTTCTTTTTCTTTTTCTTTTTTTGGATTTTGAAATTGTATGCAAAACATGATTTTATAAATAAATAAAAAAGGTAATCCAATAGTGGAATTTTTAAAATATTACTTCAATAAAAAGTTAATCTTAAGGAATTGTTACAGCAAATGTAAGTTGATCTTGATTTTTTTTTTTTTCTAGATAAAATAAATGCGAGCTTGCCATGCAGCATCCAAGGTGGGAATAAGTAGTAAAAGTTGAACGAAATAAATTAGTTTATGTACTAAGCACAAATGAGACCAAGAAGAGATTTTGCAAAGATAGTGCAAAACAATTTCCAGTAATATACTGAAAATGTTCAAGGAGAATAGAAAACTAAAGTAAAAGACAAGACTTTCATATATTTATATATTACAAGTTTTACAACAAATATACTTCTACAAAGAGTGCTGATCAACATATTTTGAAAAGTGCAATAAAAGTATAAAACTAATGCAGATGACGTCTGTTTCTTGGATGTGTTGTTCTTCTGTGTCTCACAAAGGATAATTTGTCAACAACTTCATCAACAAAAGCATAGTAGGCATTCCTCCAAGATTTTCTAATTGCTAAAATGAAATAAGGAACCAGAATACCTGCTGCAAATCCAAGCCCAATGCTCAAGTAAAACCAATTGTCAATGAAATTGTCTTCACTGTCATTCACAATAGTTCCCCCTACATCAATTCCTTCACCAGGACACTTCACAACTAGTGGAGCACCACAAAGACCTGGGTTACCAACAAAGGATGGTGCTTCAAAAGTTGTCATATGACTAGTGTAAGGGATGGCACCTGAGAAATCATTGTATGATAAGTTCAAAACCCCCAGAAATGACAACAAAGACATGCTTGGGGGAATTGGACCAACAAGGCTATTACTTGAGAGATCAAGAGATGAAAGTTGACGCAAATTTGAAATGCTATTAGGAATTTGGCCACTGATATGGTTTCTAGACAAGTTCAAAACCACCAAACCTTCTAATTTTGTTAATTCTTGGGGAAGATCTCCGTGTAAATTATTTCCGGAAAGGTCCATACTAGTAAGAAGGGAAAGAGTCTTCGTGAACCTTTGAGGCTGGTTTTTCGTACATACAATCAAGTTCTCTTCATAGAAGAGGCCCATGTACTTGCCATAGAAAAGATATTGGTTTTTGATTTGCACTCGGGTCATAGCTTTCAGATCACCAAAGCTAACAGGAATCGTGCCATTCAATATGTTTTCTGCCATGTCAAGGACTTGCAATGAACCTAAATTTGAAAGTTCAGAGGGCAGTTTTCCAAAAAATGCATTTGATCGCAAGCTGAGAATTCTAAGAAATCTGAAACCATCTCCAATCCATGGCGGAATTGTACCCTTCATCATGTTGTATCCAAGGTCCAAAGTTTCCAAACTTGACAGATTTTGGAAAGATAATGGGAGCTCTCCAGAGAGCTTGTTGCCACTCAGGTGAAGTGTCTGAAGCAATTTCAACTGACCCAAGGAGTTTGGAATTCCCCCATATAAATTGTTGCCACTGACGTCAAGCACCTTTAGGTAAGAACAATTCCCAATGCTTGCTGTGATGTTGCCTGTTAAGTTGTTGCTCGAAAGATCAATGACTTGAATTGAATTCATATCTCCCAAACTGGCAGGGATATTTCCTGTTATGTTATTACTTGAAAGAGATAGGAAGATCAGATTATGCATGGAAGCACCCATATTTATTGGGATAGGACCAGAGAACCTATTGTTGGAGAGATCTAGCAATTCAATCTCAACATCTGGAAGAGAAATGGGTCCTTCAAAGAGGTTGGAGCTCAAATCAACGTCTGCAGATAGAGCTACATTTAATGGATTCGGTAATTGACCACTTAATCGATTGAAGGAAACATTTAAAAGGGACAAATTAGAAGAAATTTCCCAAAACCAACTTGGTATGGAACCTGAAATGCTAGCATTTGAGAAGTCTAGATATGTGACCTGCTCCTGTGATTTAAGCCAAGTTGGAAATGAAGGGCCCAAATGGCACGAACCCATATCCAGATATTGGATTTGGAATGGAGGGGCCCAATTGGAGCTAACAATCAAAGTGAATGAATTGGAAGACAAGTGCAAGAACTTCAGCTTAGTGAGCTTTGAAAAATGTGATTCATTAACTATTCCTGTTAAATGATTGGAGGAAACATCAAAAGAGAACAACTCAGAAAGCTGTCCTAAACTCTCTGGGATAGTCCCGTTAAGTTGATTGCCCCCAAGTCCCAATCCAGTAAGATGTAACAGTGACCCAAGAGAAGTTGGGATAGGACCCTGAAGCGAGTTATACTCTAGATCAAGTTGAACAAGATTTTTAAGCTGGCCCAACCAATCTGGTAATATACCATGCAATTGATTGTTGGCCAATGTTAAGAACTGTAGACTAGGTAGTGGACTTTTAGAAAGGCAGTTTTCTATTCCTTCAAGGTATTCAGGTAAAGATCCTGTCATGTTATTCCCTACTAAACAAAAAAATTTCAGATTGCAGAGTTTACCAATAGAACTTGGAATGCCACCCTGAACATTATTGGCAAAGAGATCGACATAAATGAGAGATGTCATGTTGCCAAAGGAAGTAGGAAGTTTCCCATGTAATTTATTGGAAGCTAGATCAAGAACTTCTATCTTTTTCCATGATCCCTTGAACAATTGAAAGCAGCTTGCTGTAAGATTCTTATTCCCTGCAACATTTAAAGTCTGCAAATTTGGTAGCTCACCTAAACCAAGTGGAATTCTTCCATAAAATTTGTTATTGCTCATGTCAACATGCGCAAGACTGCTTATATTTAATAGCCAATCAGGTATCTTTGAATTGAGCCTGTTAGAGCTAAGATCTATCACAGCAAGGGAAGTAAAATTAACAAAGTCCAGTGATGGAATATAACCAGACAGACGACAAGAAGATAGATGCAACTCAATCAAAGCTGGAAGCTTGTTTAATGTCCCTACCCAGTCTGATCCTACCATTGAAAGGTCAACTTCATTCATCATAAGATGTTTCAGAGAGACAAGAACAGCCATCCATTCAAGATTATCAACTGTTAAAGTTGAAATCTTGACATCAAGATACTCCAAGCTAGAGAGATTTCCCAAATTTGGAGGAATTTTGCTACTAAACCCAGCATTTGATAGGTTAAGGTATTGCAAATTCTCCAAAGATCCAAAGAATATAGGAATAGGGATGCCATTGAAGGTGTTGAAGCTCAAGTCTAAATATCTTAAAGACTTGAGTTTCACCAATGAAGGTCTAACCTCTCCACTCAAGTTCCAGAATCCATACCTGCCAGAAGAATCAGAACCTGATGGATGTGGGTTATGAAGATCAACTGTAACAACAGCTCCTGTACTATTTTCACAGCTTATTCCACTCCATTGACAACAGTTGCTTCCTTGCCATGATAAAAGCCGGTTCTTAGGATCTACAAGACCATTTTTGAAGTTGGCAAGAGCATCTTGATCAGATTTCAGACATTTGACCGACTGTGCAGCACCATTAGAAACAAATCCTCTTGCTATCAAACAGAGAAAAAGTAGTAACAATCTAAGGACTGAAAATTTTTCCATCAGTTCTACTATGAAGCTTGACTGTAAGCCATAAACCATCATCTCTAATGTATGCATATAGTCTTCTTTTACTTGAAGTACACGAACTTCCTGCTTTTTTTTAATGGAGTTGAACTGAGTCTGTGACCTATCATGGATAAGACTAGAAAGAGTTGAAGAAACATAAACTAATGAAACCAATGGCCACCAAAGTCAACCGTCGTTTATACATCAAATAGTGGCAAGCACTGGAACATTCCAGATTAGAGCACAATCAGTTTGGTTTCACATGAAGCAATGTGTTAATCTCGTTTTTTGTTGAAGCTAGAAAGAATACTCTTCTAAGTCATGAGGACGCCAAAAAATAAGTTTTGTACTAATACAAATACAAATGTCTAATGTAAGCTTTATTATTGTTTATGTGTAGCATTTAGTTATGTCTTTGTATAGACCAAAATCATAGTATAAACAAATGTAATAGTAATAAATAATAACACTGATGCAAAATTAGCAATCTATACTTCAGACTATAATTTTGTGGAGAAACTGCATGTATATTAAAAAAAAAAGGTCGGCAGGAATGAAGTAGAAAGTGGAAATGATAAAATATTGGCTGAGAAAGCAGCAGCTCTATCTGATGGAGTTTCTAATAGCCCCTTATAGCTTAAAGCTTTCTAGGCAATTGAGTCTTGACTCTTGACCCATTAACCCAGTGAGCTTGAAAAGGTTGATTGGCTCCTAAAATCATTTGTTCTATTCTATAAGGGTCCAACACAGTATAAGATTAGGATCTCCTCCCAATGAATTCTCTAACTCTTTCCAATTTTTATTTAAATGTAACACAGAATAAGATTAAGATCTCCTCCCAATGAACTCTCTAATTCCTTCCAATTTTTATTTAAATGTAAGACATATGACATTTAAACAATGATATAAATGTAATGTGTTGCACACTTTCATTTTGTTTGAAAATGAGACATTTTAGACATATCACACCACTTATTTTAAGGAATATTAGAAATAACATAAAGAATAAAATTAAGGTAATAACTAGGGCAACTAGTAAAATAAGATCAAATTTCTTAAGTATGCTTAACGTTAATCTGTCCCAATTGTTACTTGGCTTTGGACTTATTTAAATTAATATAAAAAAATAAAAATAAAAAAAGTTTTGGGCCTTGTTTTGAGAGAAGCATTGGGCTATATTTTAAAATAAATAAAACCTCTCTTTTAGGAAAATGTGGACCATTATTTTAAAACAAAACTTTGGGGCAATTTCATTAGACTTATTGAATTGAATTTGTCTTCCCTTTTTAAATTCTTTTCTTTTTTTCGAAGAATTCCCTTTTTACAATCTATTTCTGAAACATACAACTCAGTGATTTGGTAATGGGTTGTCCTGGGCGAGTCATCAAACCCAGCCGAGTTGACACACCATTTTTGAAGCTTAAGCCTGACTCCCATTTTCAGCCACAACAAAATAGCATAAATAAGTAAATAACAAATGAAAATGAGATTTTATTGAGTTTTAAAAAAATACCCAACACTCTTCATGAGCTCCTAAGTGTGGGACTTCAAAGATTTTTGTGGACAGCGGGGCTGAGTTGTGGTTAGGTGATGTGGGTTTGGCATGAGTGAGCTTTTGGTGTTACCGTGCTGGTGAAGGTAGTGAGTTAAAAAGTTTATGTGGTGCACTCAAGGTGTTTGTTGTTATGCCTACCTGGGGATTTCAGATTTGGTGTGTTAACGTGGGAGTGACTCTTCAATTAGAATTCTCTCAAACACACTCTTTCACGTGAGTGACCCTAAATAATTTGTTGAGTATCATAACTGATTTTAGAAACTTGAGATAGGCTTATTTGTTGTTATTATATATTCCCACAATGCAAAATCCAAGCCCAAAAACTAATTCATATGTGCCATTTAACAATTGGACAGAACTTATGAACAGTAGCTTAAGTGATATTACTCAGGTTCCTTTTTTAAGATTTTTTCATGTGGCTACTTAATTTAAAAAATACACTTTAATCTATGAGAAAAAAGCCACATGACAAAATCTTAAGAAATGAACTTAATAAACAGCACATAAATACTATACCGAAGTCTTACTCTTTGATGTTTGATGGCACATACAAATCAGTTTATCAAACTTGAGTTTCTAAAATGTGTCACATAATCAAATAACTTAGTCATAAAATATTTTTCCTAAAACTTTGTTAAAATTGTGCTATTTGGAAAATTTGGTCCTTTCATTGTGTGTTCGTGTGTTTACAAATTCAGTGTTTCTTTAATATGGTTATGAAATGGGTCTTTGTGTTGATGTACGAATTGATTGTTTTTATTGATTTTTTTTTCTTTTTTTTACGTTTTACACCTAGCCATGTGTCTTGCATTTATTAGATATCTTTTAGCCTAAGTTGGGCCTAACACTTTCATGGAATGGGCTTAAAGGTCCCATTTTGCTGCTGCTAGTCTGTGCACAAACATTAAGTCCAGTCTAAAGAGTGCTAATGCGAAATGGACTTATTCTCCTTTTCTGCTACTACTGAAGGGGTTGTTCTCTACTTTCTGCAAAAGGAACATTATTTTGCTATATAAAGAGATTCACTCCATAAATTGATCATTACTTTAATTTGTAAATTGATCATTACTTTACTTCCTCTACTATTATAAGTCCTGCACAAAAAATACTAAAGCCCAAAAAAAGTATTCATCAAGCAAATGTTAGTTACAACATCTTTGCCTACATTTTCCGAATATATTTATACAGTTACACATATATATTTGTATATATACTGATACGCACTGACACATGTATGTATAAAATACATTTTGCAGACGAATCGGACCAAAAGAGCTCAACTCTAACTCACACAGTCTTATTGCCTAGAGTTGGCACAAAACTATAAGGTTTGGAATGTGAGTCAGACTTGCCATATTAAGATGAATATCGAGAAATTCAAAGGAGATGTGTCTCGTAGGAGAGAGGAAGTTTTCCTACTGGTGCATGTCAATACTACTATTCCTTGGTAATATCTCTCTCTAGGTGTATTCTGCAAAAGTGTGTAAGTATACTACTGGGTACAAATTCTCAACCTTTTCTCCACTATTTTTCTTCTAACTATTGTATTTTCTACCTATATTCTCTCATTCTTTCTCTCTCTTCTTTGTTTTCTCTTTTTCTCTCTTCCCTCTGTGTTACCCTTCTCTTTGGTGATATCTCCCCCTTTTGTATTTGAAATTGAATGGGTCTTTTACCCATTTTTCTTTTTCTTTTGATTTTGTGAGCCCCATGTCTGCCTATTCTTGTTGGCTCTCTTTTTCTCTCTTTTGGATTACAACAACAAAAGAATTCTTTGGTTTTTTTGGTGGGTTTACAGGTAAAACTTGGTTTTTATCTAGCGTAAATGGTGGAAGACCATTAATACTATTTGGCTTGACATACACCTCATGATAATTCACAACTTTTTCCTCTTTTGGTATGAGTGATTTTCCTAGCAAAAGCAACCTCAAAAGAGTTGTGGTAGATTACCACCACTAAGATCTTCCTCCCTTGTGCCAGACCACACCTCCTTAAATCTCGGCAATGACAAGTTAAACTTCCTCTGTGTGTTTGGGATACAAATTGGGTGAACCCATTCGCCTATCTTGCTTTACCCATTGGATCTCATTCTGCAGCTTGAAACCTAGGAATTTTTCCATTTTACAGTATTTTACATGTTGGATAATCTGCAGCGTTTAATATTTGAGACTTTCCACGTTCTATGGTGTTTGAACTTGGGGATTCTCACTACCACTTGAAATATGAGAATTTTTGCATCCTGTGGTGTTTGGACCTGGAGATTATTTCCTTCTTTCACGACATGTTTTCCTCCATTCTGCTGCCTTCTCTTTATTTTCTCATCTTTTCATTGGAATGTCTAGTGAAGTTTCTAGGTTCTTTTGGGTTCTTCTTCCTCTTTTATATGAATGGGTTGGGCCACTTTGGGCTTACTTCAAGACATTCCCATATGTAAGGGTCTTGGGTCACTTAAGGGCCCACTTGATCTCATAGCTAGGCATTTTGCAGCAAGACCCTTTCTTTGGTTACTCTTAGCCAATTCAACCGGGGCATGGATTTGGATATTAAATCTTTGGTTTTCTCTCCATTCTTTGACACATAGCTTGTTGGGCTTTGGGCCTTATATATTGGCCCAAAGTGTGAAAATTTGGGTATTAACAATATTTTTATCCATTTTTAAAACTAAGCAATTATTTTTTTTTTCAATTTAAATGTTGACATGGCATTATTTAATATCTATTAAAAAAATTATTATTATTTTCTTAGCCACATTAGCTTTAAGTGTGTTAATTGTACTCTATTTGCCACATAGGTATTTTCTTTAGTGAGTTAAAAGTAAGAACCAAATTGACTACAAGTTAAAAATAACAAGAACCAAATTTACATTTACCAAAATATAGGAACCAATATGAATATGACCCCAAAATGTAGGACTAAAATAATATTCTTATCTTGTTTTTTTTTTTTTTTTCTTTTCTCATAAAAAGTTTTTTAAAATATTTCTTAAACCAATGCCTATAATTTATTCTTAACTTTACCCTTTTTAAAAATCAAGAAAATGAATTGGGCGACATGCTACTTTTTAAATATTTTTCTTAAAAAGTAATAATACTACTACTTTAATATATTGTATTATATATTAGATTTTTAAGAGTTATAAACTTTTTTTTTTTTTTTTCTGCTGAACAAGTTATACATAAATTTAATTACTAAAACATTTATTTAGTATTATTATTCTATTGAGTTATACATAACTTTGATAGAATAATAATACTAAATAAATGTTTTAGTAATTAATTTTTTCCTCTAAGTATTACATTTCGACACCAGTAATAGTTTCTCCAAAATCTAAAAAAAAAGAAGGGTAAAATATCATTTTTGTTTCTAAACTTTCATAAAATAATTAAAAAATTCTCCCTAAATTTTCAAAACTTCATCTTTCATCTCTACACTTTGCAAAACATTTTACTTTTCATCCTTTTATTTTTAGGTCCTATCCCTAACTTAACAAAGTGTTGACATGATATTTGACTTGGATCAAACTAATTTATTTTTTAAAATCATAAACACATGGTGCAAAAGAAGATTTCTATGCCCATATGCCCATGTCTTGGTCAAAGCTTTCGTGTAGATTTATCAATGTTCGGTGGTGGGAGTTAGGGCTGTCCACGGGTCGGGTCAGGTCAGGTTTGTGCCCGACTCAGACCCGACTCGAAACTTTCGGGTGGGTGAAATCGGAAACCGAAACCAACCCGAAATGCTAGTCGGATCTGGCAGTTCGGGTCTCGTCAGGTTTTGGGTTGAGCGATCGGGTTTTGGGTGTATCGCCGGTGATGTTATTTTGGCAAGATCACGACAAGATTGCTCTGGATCTCGACGAGATCGCGATTGATCTTGACGAGATCGCGCCGGATCTCGACGAGATTGCACTAGATCTCCTCGAATCTTGCAAGATCACAACAAGATCACACCGGATCTCGTCAGATCTAGACTAGATCAGGATGAGATCTCGCCGATCTTGTCGGATCTGATGGGATTTCAAGTAACCTTCGCCGGAGAACTCCAATACTGCCGGTCTTTGTGAGTTTTTTGTCGATAATCCTTCGAATATCGCCGGAGGTTTCTAGGTTTATGATCGGGTCGGGTTGCTCGAGTTTTGGGAGAGGAAACCCGCCAACCGACCCGAAGGCGTCGGGTTCTGTGGGCAGCCACCCGTCATCGACCGTCAGAGTGTCGGTTCTAGCTCGGGCAGGTTGGTCGGGTATGCGGGTTGGGTGGACACCCTTAGTGGGAGTTACCTTTGAACACTTTATTGTTACTACCTTATCTACAAGTTAGGGTCACTGTTTGGGGTTGTTGATTTAGGCTGTGGGACAAGACAATGACAGTGGATTAAAGAATTAGAATGGGTTGTGAGTGTGAAGGGCAAATTTGTCTAATCGAAAATTTATAATCTATGTGTGCTAGTCATTATGTGCCACGTGTTTATAATTTTAAACACGTTCCAAGTTGGATACCATGTCAGCACTTCGTTATGCTACGTGGAATATAAACTAATGGACATAAATAGAAGGTTGAAAAGTGAAACATTTTGCAAAGTTTTTTTTTTTATTTATAAAATACTAAGTATTTTAACACACACAAAAATAAAGAAAGGAGAAAATTAAAAAAAAAAATTAACAGTGATGTATATTCAAACCAACCTTACATTTTTGTAAAGTTTAAAAAAAAAAAAATTAAACTTTTGAAAGTTTAGAAAAAAAAAAAAAAAAAATTAAGGATATTATCTAATGGGTCCGGCTCCTGCGTCTCAGGTTTTCTCCTGTTTTTAAACAGATGAGTGACACGCGGCTTGTTTAAAATCTGACGGTAAAAACAAGGCCACATCAAATTATCACTTCGGAGTATTTCTCTTTTACCCCGCTCCTCAGCAGTAACCCACTACTACTCACACACCAAACCCCACTACACCAAATCTGAGAAAATATCACAAACAGAGCTGCAAGATAGGGGGAAAGAATGGGCTGAGAGATTGCGGAAGAACAATAAAGGCTTCTTATCTAATAAATAAAAAATTTTGGGTTTGAATTGAATATTTCAAAGGTCAAAAGTAAAACAAAAAAAGGAAAGTATTTAATTATTTGATTTATTACGAAAGTATTGGGTTGGTTCCAGAGTTGGGGACTTTCTTAGAACTTGAAAGTCAATTCAAGCGCAGATCGCGACCGTGTGACCGTGTCTTGAATTCACGAGAAAATCAATTCAAACTTCAAAGTCCCAAACCATAGCTGCTGGGAAATTGTCATCAGGGTTCTGATTGAGCTCCGACTATATAATCAGCTACCGGTAGATGTCTTTCGGATTCATGTTAGTTTGAGTTTCATATACCTTGTGTTTACAATTATTTCTTTTCTATATTACTCATGCAGAGGTCAAGAGCCTCGGCCTTCAACTTGGTGTATCCATATCTTTTACTTTTAGCTAACAAAACCCTTCAAATGTCTTCATTTGCAGCAGCCCCTGCCCCTCCAGTTTCAAACACGTCTTGTCTTGGTAAGTCTTACTCCTATCTTCTTTCTGCTCCTTCAAATTTATATATATATATATATATATATGTTTGTCTTTAAGCTGTTTTCTTTTAAGGGGTATTACCCAGGCCATAGTTTTAAAGTCCTTTGGAATGACTTAGTTTATTATTATTTGTTCAAGTAGGATTTGGATTGCTGTATAACTTAACAATAATGTAGAAAGCGCTAACAAATAAGGTAAAAAAGCTAAATGGAAAAATAAATAAATAAAAATCAGGCTTATTTGCTCATGTGTGTGTTGTCATTTGAAAAAAAAAAAAAAAAAACTCTGTTTTAGACTTATCTCACATGTATTAGTTAAATTCACGTGTTATGATTCAGTTATATCAATTAATACACGGTTGATAATATATTCACAAAAAAATTTATATGACATATTGTAACGGGTTTGTATTAATAGAGCAAACAAATTATTTTAGGAAAAAAAAAAACTATCTAACTAACTAGTGGAGGCAGCCGGTCAAAACAATCCATAAAGAATGGCATTATAGGAATTAATAGTCTTTTTTTTTTTTTTTTTGGAACCGTGGACCCTATCCTTAAATGTGGCTTGGCCAATAATTATAACTATTTTCATTGTTATTTTTTTCTTATATTATTTCATTATTTTCTAACTCTTATATATTACTTTTTTTTTTTATGTTCATTTGTGAGATTTTTATCTAAATTTTGTGTGTTTTTTTTTTCATTTCTAGTAAAAAATTCATCCAGAGATTTTATTTAAAATTCAATTATTTTTTTCTATTTTTTTAAATTCATTAGTAGATATTTATAATTTAAAAATATTTACAAATAAAGAAACAATGTCTGTAATACATAATTATAATATAAAAAAATAAACTAAAATAAAATTTAAATTGAAGAACAATATAATACAGGCCAACCCGTGATTCGCCCTTTTTTTGCAGGCTAACCCGACCTAACTAACTCGTGACCTAATTCATTTTTTTTAAAACATTTGTCTCCTTTAAAAAATATTTAGATTGCATGTCTATGTGCTAGGTGCATAGATATAAAAGCACAAAGCATAACACTGTCATTAACTAGCCATTTAGTAGCTATTAACAAAAAGAGTAAAGTTAATTAAAAAAAAGAGAGTTAATTAAAAGAAAAAAATAATACAAAGGGCAAAAACATCTATAACTACACGTTTACACTACTAAATGTCTTCAATACTAAGACTAAGTTATTAACACAATTTAACTAGCGCCAAACAAAATTAAAATAAAAAAATTTAAAAAAAGGTCAAAAAGGTCATATCATTAGTAGTGAACTTTGAATCTGAAATTTGTCAACCTAAAATATATACATTTTTGTGCTCCTTAAAATCTATCTTTCTCTCAAATTGTAAATTTGTAATTAAAAGCATTTTGGCAGAGGCAGTAGGTGCCCACTTAAAACGTAAGAGAGTCACTATTTACCGTGTAATCATGTACAAATATTAAAGTCTTATTCCGCTATTAAGAGGAAATTGAAAATTAATGTTATTGCGTACACGCCTAACATTATCTGTTCAACTACGTTTGCGATAAGTTGTTTACTGCTGGATGAATTCTTCATCAGCACAACTCGGTGCATGATTCCTTTCTTTTTTGTTATTTGTTCAGGAGATAGATTTTCATTCTTGGTCAGAAACAGGACGATTTCAACAAGTTCCATATCAATAGAGAAACATGTCATGTATCAACAAAAAGTTCAACAAGTCGAACTACTAAGTTCTGTAAATGATTTATATGGAGGAGTTGTAGTGAACATTGAGAAACCTATGGATTCTGAGGTCTTTTCTCCTTTGCTTAGAGCTTCATTGTCACACTGGAGGCAACAGGTATGTATTATTTTAATCTTATCAGTTTATTTTATGAAGTTGCTCTGCTCCTGTAATTTTATGAAGTTGGGATGTAATTTGCAGGGGAAGAGAGCTGTATGGGTCAAATTGCCCATCGAACATGTAAATCTTGTTGAAGCTGCAGTTAAGGTTAGTATAAGTTTCTAATGTTTATAAACTGACTTGTGAACATTCTTAGAATATAAAACTAGTTGGCATGTCCCCTCCAAGATACAATGGTCCAACTAAATCATTGTATATTTTAAATTAATTCTACATTGACACCTTAGCCGAAAGCTCAATCAAAGAAATAACCTTCTTTGCCCATATATAATTAAGTATATATTAGGTGAGAATACAAATCATCTATCTGTCCCACTTTTTTGTTTTTGATTTTATGCCCTACTAATTATGATATGTCATTTGTTTAATTTTTTTTAAATTTAAATCTAGTTTTTTTTATAAGGAAAGTCAAACAAATACACGATAAAATATGATTAGTGAAGTATAAAGTTGAACACATGTTCGTTATATTTAATATGCAATGATGGGGTGGGTCATTTCTCCTTGATTTTTCCCATCCCCCTCTATTTTAATAATAAATTCTTTATGTTAAAAAAAAAAAAAAAAATCTACAAAGTTATGAAGATTTATTGAAAATACCAATGTCTTTTTTTTTTTTTTTTTTTACTTTCTTTTAATATTCAACAGCATTTAAATGCATATATTTTTCACAAATATATAACTGAATCTTTTTTTTTTTTAAACTCTTTTTTCTTTTCTAAAAACAAACTCCTTGCAAACGTAAATAAATAATACTAAATAAAATCTTTTTGTGTTTCCTGCATCATTCTCCTCTAGTTGGAGAAAACTCAACCTTGAGTTTTAAAGCATTAAAGGATTAGGACACTACTAACAAATAACACTTATTTCAATCTCATCTTAAACCATAGGAAACAATATATTATCAACCCTTTCAACTTTACCAAGTTGTAGTTCTTCAAGCACTATGGAGAGTTGATCACTAGCATATTCAACAACTTCAACTTTCACATTAGATTTTATTCTCTTGTGGAATTTTTTCTTTATCTTGCCACTCTTTAATAGGTTCATCTTGTTGCATATATGTTTAAGCAACACTTGTTGGTGCTTGTGAGTGGGTCTAGGCTTTTTATTTTTATCTATTTTGGTAGGAACGTAAAGAAGCTAAAAAAAGTCACTTTATTAAAATGAATTTGAGTCCATCAAAGATGGGAATTACGAAGAGAACCTGAGCCTTGTAATGGGCCTTACTTGGACTAAGTATTCGCGGGCTGGGCTTTCTCTAGTGCACGGTTCCATAAACTTGAAAGTTGAAACTTTTTTTTTTTTTTAATGACTAGAAGGCCAGCTTACAGGTCACGTGTGGATTAGCAACAACAAAAAGAAGCTTTAGTCCCAGTATGTATGAGCAGCGGATTTTATGTGTGTGTGTGTGTGTTTTGGGCTACTGTAGTCGGGATCTGTGCGTCAGGTGGGTCTGAAATTTGTGGGTTTTGATTTTTTTTTTTTTTTTTTGGGTTAAATTGGTGGTGTGTGGGTTAGTGTGGATTGATGGGATGAGAAACATAGCTAGGGAATTCTTTTTTTATTCTTCTAGTCTTGGAGGGGCTGCGGTGGAAAATAAAGTCATATGACATAGAAGTCTGTGCTTTGGCTTGACCACCAAGTAGGAAAACTTAGGAGTTGGTGGGATAATTTGGAGTCCACATTGTTGAGTCCCAAATAATATTATCATCAGTATTATCAATCTCTAATAGCAATCATACGCAAAAACACAAATAATTAGTTTTATCCTTGAAGGGAAAAATCAATATCATTATTATCAAATTAATGACAATATTTCTTACGTATGTCTTATGGCTAAAGAAGAATCTCTCCTATTTTTCTTTACTCTCACATACATTCTCTTTATGTCTCGCCAAGGTGACAACACTTTGCTCTATCCTTCTTGGCTATATCCTCGAAGATGGCAATCATTTTCTCTCTCTTCCTTAACTATATTGTCTAAGACAGCATCCCTTTGTTCTCTCTTCCTTGGCTGTATTCTCGAAGGTGGCATTCCTTTGCTCTCTTCTCATTGGTTACTCTCAAGTGAAAATCCATTTTTTTTTCTCTTAGTTTCACGCTTTATCTTCCCTCTCCTCACAGGGAGGATCCTTAAACCAAATACATCAAATTTTTTGTAGCATGACCTATTTTTAAGACTTCTTTTCCTATTCTCTCTTAGGCTAAGAACACATTACTCTTTTAATATGGAATAGACTTTCCTTCCACACTAAGGAATAGTTTTTCCTTCCACACAAAGGAATCTCGAATTAAATTTTCCTTCTTCTACTAGAAATAATTGACTTTTCAAGTCACAATTAGAATTTAAGGAAATTTCCCAACAATCTCCACCTTGATTCAAATTTCATCAATTGTCTTCAACTATCTTCTTTCCTCTTGGGATAACTCTACCTTAATCAAAGCAATCCATTCTCTTCCATCATAATTCACACAAAAAGTCATCCACTAAATCAACCAAGGTCTGATACCACTGCTTGGTCCCAAATAATATTACTATGAATATTATCAATCCCAAATAGCAATCACAAATATTTATGTGGAAAACCCTTTCTCCTTGAAGGGAAAAAAACCACGGGAGAAACTCCGAATCAATTTCACTATTATAAAATCAATTACAATATATCTTGTGTATGTCTTACGGCTAAAGAAAAATCTCTCTTATTTTTCATTGCTCTCACATTCACTCTCCGTGTGTCTCATGAGGGTGACAACACTTTACTCTCTCCTACTTAGCTATCTTTTCAAAGGTGGCAACCCTTTACTCTCTCCTTTTTAGCTATCTCCTCTAAGGCAGGAACTCTCTCGATTTCATGCTCTATTTTTTTCTCTTTCCATAGGGAGAGGACCTTTGGGTCAAAGCCATCAAATTCTTTGCAATATGGTCTATTTATAAGACTTCTTTTCTTTTTCCCTGTTAGACTAGGAACACACTACTCCTTTAACAAGGAATATAATTTTCTTGTACACCAAGGAACAGTTTTTCCTTCCACACAAAGGAAACCCAAATTAAATTTTCCTTCTTCAACTAGAAAACTTAATTGACTTTCCAAGTCACAATTGGAGTTTGAGGCAATTTCCCAACACGTACAAGACTAAAGATACAAATGGCCTTTTTTTTTTTTTTTTTTTATCATCATCAAATTATCAACTATCTCTGAAAGAAGTACAAATCCTAGTTTTAATTAGCATAAGAAACCCTAATTGCCTTATTACAAAAATAATCTTACTTTCAAATATTAAAATAGTAATAGCCTTATAAAATGAAACTAGTAGACCTAAATCATAAAAGTACAATTCCCTTGCAAATATAAATAATACTAAATAAAAAAATCTTTTTTTTTCTTTTTTTTTTAATTTATATATATATCCCAACGTCCTAGTAGTAAGAGTACAAGTCACTCTCTACTAACAAATTGAAACTCTTAGCTATTACACCTTTTTATTTTGCATTCCAATTTAAACTAAATAATTGGTATAACATTAAGAAATTTAACCATCTATTTATTAATTTTGTATTAAAATGCACCAACAATAAGTGTATAGTCTTTCTAAATCATGGTTCATAATCTTATTTGCTCATGTTATAGGAAGGATTTCGGTATCACCATGCCGAACCAGATTATTTAATGCTTGTATGTTGGCTTCCTAAAACTGCTGATACCATTCCTGCAAATGCTTCACATCGAGTGGGTGTTGGTGCTTTTGTTATGAATAGTAAGAGAGAGGTATGTCTTTTCGATTAATTTCTGGCTTTCCCTTACCATTACATCAAGGAAGAGGCACTTTTTGGGAATTGTGGTTTTGCTCTTGCTTTTCCAACAGTTTTCATATATATATATATATATATATATATATATATATATTGATTTGAAATGTCGAAAATTAATAATGATAGTTGTTATTAGAAAAGAATACAACATGGATCAAATGATTGACTTCTTTTTTCACAACCAAAGGAAAGTGTCAGTCACTTCTATAGTATATCTTAAAAGGACTTGACAAGTTTAAAATAATCAACTTAATACGTGCCCAATGTGAGACTCAACCAACCCACAATTATATTCAATCCAATACCAATGCAGAAAATCTGGGGTATCATATTATTTGAGTTTGAACTTCTTATAATTTATAAGATGCTTTGTTAATACTTCATGTAGCTATTTTTGTTATGCAAAACAACTTGCTCCAGTGTCTTTGACTCGACTATCCCAATACTTAAATACCAAAATTTGAATATGAGCTTGCTGTGGTGTTTCAATATATCTGATTACAAAAATTGAATTTATCTTATTCTAGGTGCTTGTAGTTCAGGAGAATAGTGGATATTTCAAAGGAACAGGCGTGTGGAAGCTTCCTACTGGGGTTGTTGATGAAGTGAGTATACCTTGAGTGCCATTCTTTAGAAAATTTTTGGAAATGCTAACCTTTGATAATTTTCCATACACAGGGTGAGGATATTTGTACAGCTGCAGTTAGGGAAGTCAAAGAAGAGACAGGAGTAAGTAATAAAAACATAATTTGTGGATTCAGATGAGTATGATATTTACATACATGTAGGTTTACACATGACAATGTAAATCTAAGACCATTGCTTTTATTTTGTTTTAGATTGACACAGAGTTTGTAGAAGTTTTAGCATTCAGGTAAGAAAATCACCTTATTAAATTGATTGCTTTCAATATAATTTGCATGTTCCTCAATCTCCTTTTACTTTTGGTTTCATTCTTATATCTCCCTCTCACACAATATAGGCAGAGCCACAAGTCATTCTTTGGCAAATCAGATTTGCTCTTTATTTGCATGTTAAAACCGCGTACCTTCCACATTGAGAAGCAAAATTTAGAGATTGAAGCAGCACAGGTACTTTTCGAATGCAATAATACCGCAAATGCTGTTATACTTTTCACAAACTTGGATTAGGGATTTAAGAATCAAATTGGATTAATTTTGCTAAAAAACGATATTGAACAAGCTTCACTGTGGATATAAGCAAACAATTTTCTAAATTTTGTCATTCATACTAGCTTCTTGTTTACTCTTTGAAATAAGTTTTCAAAATCATAGCCGGATGCAACACCATAATATCCAATGTAATTCATGTTCGAATTTTGCAAAAGAAAATAATTTACATGAGGAAAATCAATTGTGTCGATAAGGCTTGTGTCAGTATTAGAGCATCAGAATAATGTGTTCTTTCCAGCGTATGCTTAGACAGGTCACAGGTTCTAGTTGATATAAGTCCTATTGGAAGCTTCTTAAGCAAGGCAGGATTTTAGTACTTCTATGATGACTCCATTTGTGCTTAATCTTAATTCAAAAGATATTTAGTGAACTCTTTTACATTTATGGCTCTGACTAGCATGATCTATTTCACATCTCCAGTTCTAGAAAAAACCTGCTCTTATCCATGTATCTTTGATGCAATATGCCTTTTCAATTTAAACTTGAAACACATTTAGAGCCAATTAAAAACCATTAAAGGTGAAAATTCTTACTATTCATGAGCATTTGGTGGCAGAAGACATTAACTTGCCTCCTTTGTCTACTTTATTGCACCTTTGGTTTAGCAGGATTAAAGTGGCTTACCTCCTATTTTCCCATTTTGGTTTGACATGGCATAACTTAATATTAATGTAAATGGAAAATCATGAAAGTTGGATTCATATTGGGTCTTCTACAATTACTGAAATATCGTAACATGGTTTTCTTCTGTTCATTTTTTTTCTTTCCCAATTCTCTAGTGGATGCCAATTGAGGACTATGCGGCCCAACCTTTTAACCAAAAACAAGAGCTCTTCAATTATGTTGCTAAAATATGCTTATCAAAGTCAGAAAAGAACTATGCTGGTTTTTCTCCATTGGCTACAACTACAGGCCCTGGCAAAACAAGCTACCTCTACTTCAATAGTCAAGATATGAAACACCTTGTCACTTCATAATCAAATGTATAAAGTCACATTTGATGTGCACAACACCATAATAGAAACCCTTGAAGGGTTAGTCATACTGTATAGAATGTCATACTTAGTGTACAATTCTTAACTGTGTAATACCAAAAAATGTGGATTTCTTTACAACAGAATGAGTCAATAAAGATATAATTTGTTTTTATTTTTTATCTTTTATGAATAATAAAGATGTAATTTGATATTTATTTATGCACATTGTTTTAAGAAAGATTCAATGTTTTGTTTTGTTATGCGATATATCTCGCAATGTACGTATAGAATACATTCAATTTTATGTCCCTAAAAAATACATTTTTTATTTTAATAAAAATTAAGCTGTCACAGTGTTAACGTGTAATAGGCTGCGGACCATAGGTTCATCTTGTTTACTTGTAAAGCACACATACTTATACTTCACACTTTGCCTCCTATATAAAGGCACTTATGTATATTTTGTTACTTGAGAAATACAATACATTAATTCAATATTTTTAACATGATATCAGAGTCATTGCTTAGCCTTTTTCTTAGCAGTCTTGTCTTTTTTTGGTGTTACTCCAAACTCATAATCACTTCCGCTGTCACAACTGCTGCTGCAGCCATTCGCCGTTGAACCTCTAACGCATCTCAATATTCGTCTTTGGTTCCAGACTTGCAATCACAATTGTTGAGGAGTCTCACACCACGAAGACCACTACCAAAAATCGTTGCCGCTAGGAATTTTACTCCGATTGCATCTTTGCAAGTACCACTGTGATTGAGTTTTGCCAATCTACTGAACCATGGAAATCCCGTTGTCGTTGGAGCCTTCACATGCCCCCACACACCTCCAAAAGATTCTACACCGTGATCATGTGCCACGCACCTACACTTGATCCCTACTGACATCGTCTGTAACATCATCAGTGCCACATCAACCTTAGCTGACGTCATCTTCTACATTCCTTCTCACGTCATCCTGACGTCATCTACTTTCATCATCGCCAGGCCTTGCTGATGTCATCTGCTTACATTAGCGTTGACCAGTCGCTGTTGACTTAATTGAGTGTTGACTTTGTTGGTATTGAATGTTGACTTATCTGATGGTTAACCGTTGACTTTTTGTCAGAGTTGACTTTTTGCAGATTAGGTGCTCCTTACTCAATTTTTGGCGTAGATTTCACTTTTGTAGTCCATTTTTGCATTTTTGCTTCTAAATGAAGAACAAGAATGGTCTTCTTCTTATTGCAATAATCTTCATTGACAGTCCAACAAACGTTTTTGCAATTTTTGCAAACGTGTTGGCCATAATATTAAGACTTGCTATCATCACAACAAATCAGGTGTTTCCATTTCCACTGCTAACGTTGCTAACACGGAGAGTATCCAACCAATGACTCCCATCTCCATGAAGTCTAAGTCTTTTGGATCTACTATCACCATTTCCGCAGTCTTCCTTTAAAACATCATCACCAATACCATTCATATGGTTGGTAACGCGTCTTTTTCCTCTTCTCTCTAAGTTTTATTTGTTATGTCTCTTTCTTTTTGAATTATGGATTCTGCTTATTGCAATCACATGACACCACACTCGTCCTTATTTTCTCAAATTGAACTTGCACCACACCCTCTAAATATTTGCATAGCAAATGGT
The DNA here is from genome assembly GCA_014183005.1 of Castanea mollissima. Classification (NCBI taxonomy): domain Eukaryota; kingdom Viridiplantae; phylum Streptophyta; class Magnoliopsida; order Fagales; family Fagaceae; genus Castanea; species Castanea mollissima. The sequence goes on along the minus strand of JACAVU010000003.1, from coordinate 19,497,583 downwards.
TCTACAATGTTTAGTAATAATATAGGTTCTATCTCGACCTCCGAACTCTCAGTTCTGGGTTCTTTAATGTTACCAAACTTTCTTACGATTTATTTTCTGTGGGACAATTAACTGAGTTAGGTTATCGCATTACCTTTGATTATTCTAGGTGTCCTGTGTAAGATCCGAGGACGGGACAAGAGCTTGGAACCAATCTTAGAGTTGGATGTATGTTTCTTGTGGACAATCTTCATCGTCCACATGTTACTCTTGCATCTGTTGCTGCTACAGTTGATGTAGTTTCTTCAACTTCTTCCCTTGCACTTTGGCATGTCTGACTTGGTCACGCATCTTCTTCTTCAGTGTCCAAAATTTTTTTGATTGTGTTTTATATTAGTTAGGAAAACAACCAGCTTTGCTTTTCAATACTATCGAATCAATGTCTACTAATATTTTTTATCTAATTCATTCTGATGTCTAGGGGCCTTCCTCCGTCTTTAGAATTGGTGGATCTCGATATTTTGTTATCTTTATTCATAATTATTCTCACTATAGCTAAAATTTTCATGTGAAACCTTGTTCTGAATTGTTACAAGTATATTGTAACTTTGCAAAAATGGTTGAAACTTAATTTTCCAAATGCATTAAAATTTTTCGATCCAATAATGCTCTTAAAAACACTCAATATGCTTTCCAAGCTATTTTGTATTCCTATAATTCATCAACTAACTTGTCTAGATATCTCTCAGCAAAATGGTAGATCCAAATGAAAGCTTCGTCATATTCTTGATATTTTTTGTGCTCTCCTTCTCTCTGCCAAAGTTCTTGCTCCTTTTTGGAACGAAGCCACTCTTCATGTTGTTCATGCTATTAATTGCATTCTTAGTCTTGTCATCCAAAATCAAACTTCATATGAGCGCTTTTTTAGGTCACCTCTATAATATCAACACCTTCGCTCCTTTGGTTTTGCATGTTTCATTTTTCTTCAGTCACATGAGCATAACAGATTTGAGCCTCAATCTAGGCTTTGCTATTTTCTTGGTTATGGTGCAACTCAAAAGGGGTATCGATGTTATGATCCAGTCTCTCACCATCTTCGTATCTCTCGCAATGTTGTCTTTTGGGAACATTGCGACTTTGTCGAGCTTTCTCACTTCTGTGCCTCCTTATCTACCCCTATCTTAAATCTTTTTCTAGATGAGCCAAATATTTCTTTTATAATTGCTCCTAATTCTCCAATAGAATTCTCTGTCCAACCATCAAATATTTTTGATGCCTCTCCTAGATCACCCTCTAATGAACAAGTGGAAGATAAACAGGTTGAAGACAAGCTACCCAACTTTGAGCTTGGGTCCCCTACTCTTGCTCCACTTGAAGATCTTGAACAATACATTCCACCTTGTCACTTAACTCAGGCAAGATATATTTTTGCACATTTACTTGACTATCATTGTTACACTGTCCTTGTTACTCTACACAAGTCTTACACCTATTGTAAGGCCTCCAGTGATCCTTTATGGCAGATTGCAATGAAAGAGGAACTTAATGCATTTACCAAAAACCATACTTGGAATTTGGTAACTTTCCCCCCTCAGAAGTTTGTGGTTAATTGTAAATGGATCTACAAGACCAAGACTTGATCTGATGGCTCCATTAAGTGCTGCAAAGTTTGTCCTCTTGCAAAAGGTTTTACATAGGAGTATGAGATTAATCATGAAGAGACCTTTGCTTCAATTGCTCAAATCTTATTTGTTCATGCCCTTTTAGTTGTTGTTGCTGTTGCCAGTAAATGAGAACTTTTTCAGATGGATGTAAAAAATGCATTCCTTAAAGGTAATTTAAGTGAAAAAGTTTATATGCAACCTCCTCTTAGTCTCTCTATTGAACTGAACAATATTTGTCACCTTCAATGTGCATTTTATGGTCTTAAACAATCTCCACGAGCTTGGGCTGTCAAGTTCATCTCTACCATCTCTCACTTGGGTTACACTGCAAGTCCTTATGATTCTATCTTATTTCTTTATCGCACCGACAAAGACACTATTTTGCTTCTCTTGTATATAGATTATATGATCATAACTGGTGATGACCTTAGTGGCATTAAAGAACTCAAGGATTTTCTTAGTTAGTAGTTTAAGATGAAAGATTTTGGATATCTCAACTACTTCTTGGGTCTTGAAATCACTCATTCCATTGAAGAACTTTATATTACTCAAGTCAAGTATGTTTCTGACTTTTTTCGCAAGCTGGACTCACTAATAGTAAGACTGGCAACACTCCAGTTGAACTTAACGCGCATTTGACTCCTTCAGCGGGAAAACCATTATCTAATCTCTCTCTTTACAAAAATATTGGTTGGTAACCTAATTTATCTTACTGTTAGTTGTCCAAACATTTCCTATGTTGTTCACCAAGTGAGCCAGTTTCTGTCTGCTTCCCAATCAACTCACTATGTTACTATCCCGTGCATTCTTCGATACCTGAAGGGCACTATCTTTCATGGCTTTTTCTACTTTACTCTACTCCATCTCCTCTTATTCTTCATGCATTCTCTAAAGTTGATTGGGTAGGAGATCCCGCTAATCAAAGGTTACCCACTCGTTGTTGCTTTCTTCTTGGTTCTTCTTTTATTTCTTGGCGAAGATAGAAATAAACCATTGTGGCTCGCTCCACACTGAAGCAGAACAGCATGCCCTTGCTGATACCACATCTAAGCTCCTTTGGTTTTGATGGCTTCTTAAGGATTTAGGTTTGTCTACATCCTCTGCTACTTCTCTTTATTGTGACAACCAGAGTGTCATCCATATTACTCACTATGATGTCTTCTATGAACGGACTAAACACATCAAAATTAATTGTTATTTTATCTGTTATCATCTTGTCCATGGTGCTCTCAAACTGATATTAGTTTCTTTTGAAGATCAACTTGAAGATATCTTCACCAAGTCATATCCTAAGGGATGCCTTCATGCTTTGGTTGACAGCCTCAAGTTAGTCTCACCTCCACCTTGAGTTTGAGGGGGGCTGCTAACGTGTAATAGGTTGTGGGTCTTAGGCCCACATTGTTTACTTGTATAACACATATAATTGTATTGCATACTCTACCTCCTATATAAAAGCACTCGTGTATATTTTATTACCTGAGAAATACAATATATTCATTCAGTATTTCTAACACACTGCATTTAAAATTAAAAAAAAATCATTTCTTTTCTCCCTTAGATGCATTGACAAGAAAACTAGCATATTAAACTTTAAAGGGTTGAAAGCACTCATTTGAACTCATTTGAATATCATCAACTAACTAAATATGTAAACTTTAGGGACCAAGAATTGCCTTCCCCCTTTCTTCTCTCAGCCTCCCCTCAAGCTAGATTAACTTTTACTATGTTTCCGTTAGGTATTGTTGTAAAAAGTAGAACTTTGACTTTAAACTATCTGCAATAAAGGTTTTTTTTTTTCTTCTTTTCCTTTTCTATATAGTGCTTCAACTGAAATTTAGTTTAGTGTTTTAAGTAATTTGCAAATTATAATGAACGGTGTTTCAAAATTCTGAATTTAAAGCATGAACAATAAATCGTAGAGTTTTTTTAAAAAAAAATCTATATTTCAATTATTTTTATAAAAAATTATTTTCCCCACTTTTACCAAACACCCTTTTGTTTGATTTTCTTTATTCTTTTTTTTTCCCCCAAAAATTGCTTTGGATTAAAGCTCCCTTTTGTAAACCATACCTTACACAAATAGACTTGGCAAAATTGGACTTGAACATACTAATATGCTTGAATCTGAAGTTAAAAATGAGAATGGGTAAGGAGATTTTTGACCCGTGGAAAAAAAGTCAACTTGAAATTCGAATCAAGAAATTACAAGTTAAATATGTGTTTGACCTAGTGATTTGATAGGTTGGAACACTTTTTTGTAAACGTTAAAACTCAGTTGGTCAAAGTATTAGTATGCGAATATTTAGAAAAATATGAGTACCCCTAGAGGGGTTTTTGGCCTTTGGTAAAACGGTAAAGTTGAAATCCAACTTCAAGGAAAATGAGTTAGATATGTGTTTGATCTATCGACTTGATAGGTCAAAACACAATTTTCTATAAACTTAAAAAATTATTTGGCAAAAGTATTTTGTATGAGTGATATTTGAGAAAATTTGAGTATGAGTAGAGAGGATTTTGGGTTGTGGAAAAAGGGGCCAACTTGAAATCTAACGTAGAAAAAAAAAGAGTTAGATATATGTTTGTTCCATTAATTTTTTGTAAACTTAAAAAATCAATTGGCGAACGTATTTTGTGTGCGCTCTATAATTATTTAGGACTTATTTGTTGTTGTTAATGTGTATAATGTTATGGGCTTTAGGCCCAACTAGATTACTTGTATAACACACATTCTTATACTACACATTTACTTGTACTACACTCCTATTCCTCCTATATAAAGGCACACATGTATATTCTTTAATTAAGAAATACAATACTATTGAATTCACTATTTCTAACATGGTATCAGAGCCACTGCTCTAACCTTTACCTAGTAGTCTTGTTTTTATTGGTGTTACTCCATTCTCAACATCGCTTCCTCCATCATAGCAGCCGCCGCAACCTATCGCCGTTGAACCTCCGACGTCTCCCAAGTGTCGTCCTTAGGTTTCAGACCTGCAACTGCCGCCGTTGAGGAGTCCCACACTACGAAGACCACTCCTCTTCTCATCACGGATTCAAAAATTACTCCGATTAATTTTCTGCAGGTACCACTGAGATCGTCTTACGCCGATCTACTCACTTGTGGAAGTCCCGCAGCCAACAGAGTTCACCCGCGCCCGCACATGCCACCATAATAATCTACGTCGAAAGCCACGCGCCTCATGCGCCGCTACCCATTTCGGTTACACGCCATCACACGCAACCTCTGATTGGTCACACGCTTTCACGTGCTCACACGCGCCTTCACGCTCCAACACTAGCCTGCTGACGTCATTGCTGACGTTAGCCCTAATTGCTGACATCATTTGCTTGCGTCATCTGCTAACATTATATTCGCTTGCATCATCCAGCAGTTGACTTTTCTTTCAGCTTTGACTGTTAACTTCCACAGGGTTAACCATTCACTTTGAAGTTGTTTGATTGTTAACTTTTTTCAAGGGTTGACTTTTTTGTAGTCTAGGTGCTCTTTACCCAATTTTTTGCGTAGATTTCATTTTTGCAGTTCATTTTTGCATATTTTGCTTCTAAATGAAGAATAAGGATAGGTCTTTTTCTTGTTGCAATAATTATCGTCGACAATCCAACAAACGTTTTTGCAATTTTTGCAAACGTTTTGGTCACAATATTGAGACTTGTTATCATTGCAACAAATCAGTTGTTTCAATTTTCGCTACTATTCTTGCTAACAATAAGAGTGTCCAACCAATGACTCCTGTCTCTGCACAGTCTAAGTTTGCAGGTCGCGCTTTCACCATGTCCACAGATGACCTTAAAAACATCATCGTCAATGTTATTCGTATGGTTAGTATATCTCCTTTCTCTTGGGTTATGGATCCTGCTTGTTGCAATCACATGACACCTTACTCTTCCTTATTTTCTGAACTTAAATCTGCACCATACCCTCTTAATATTCATAAAGCAAATAGTTCCACAATGTCTGGTTATAATATGGGTTCTATTTCAACCTCCAACCTCTCAGTTCTTGGGGTCTTTAATGTTCTTGACCTTTCTTACCATTTGTTTTCTGTGGGACAATTAGCTGAATTGGGTTATCACATTATATTTGATTATTCTGGGTGTGTTGTGCATAATCCAAGTACGGGACAGGATCTTGGGACGAGTCCCAGAGTTGGGCGTATGTTTCCCGTGGACAACCTTCGTCTTCCACTTGTTGCTTTTGTTTCTGTTGCCACAGTTGCTGCAGTTTCTTCTATTCCTTCCCTTGCACTTTAACATGCTCGACTTGGTCACGCATCTTCTTCTCGGGTACAACAATTGGCTTCTAGAAGTTTGTTAGGTTCAGTATTTATAGAAAATTTTGATTGTGTTTCATATTAGTTAGGAAAACAACTAGCTTTGCCTTTCAATACTAGTGAATCAATATCTACTGATATTTTTGACCTTACATTCTGATGTTTGGGGGTCTTCCTTTGTCTCTAGTATTGGTGGATCTTGTTATTTTGTTGTCTTTGTTGATGATTACTCTCGCTATAGCTAGATTTTTATATGAAACATCGTTCTGAATTATTGCAAGTATATTCTAATTTTGCAAAAATGGTTGAAACTCAATTTTTCAAACGTATCAAAATTTTTCGATCTGATAATACTCTTGAGTACACTCAATATGCTTTCCAAACTGTTTTGCATTCCTATGACATTGTTCATCAACTAACTTGTTTAGGCACCTTTTAGCAAAATGGTAGAGCCGAACGAAAATTTCGTCATACTCTTGACACTGATCGTGCTCTCCTTCTTTCTACCAAAGTTCCTACTCCTTTTGGGGTGAAGCTGGTCTTCATGCTGTTCATGCTATTAATCGCATTCCCAGTTTTGTCATCTAAAATCAAACTCCATATGAGCGCCTTTTTTTAGGTCACCTCCAGACTATCACCACTTTCGCTCCTTTAATTCTGCTTCTTTCTTTCTTCTTCAGCCACATGAGCTTAACAAACTTGAGTCTAGGTCAAGGCTTTGTTGTTTTCTTGGCTATGGCAAAACTCAAAAGGGGTATCAGTGTTATGATCCTGTTTCTCATCGTCTTCATATCTTCCGTAATGTTGTCTTTTAGGAACATCACCTCTTTGTCGAGCTCTCTCACGTGTATATTGTCATGGGCTTTAGGCCTAACTAGATTACTTGTATAATACACATTCTTGTATTATACCTTTACTTGTACTACACTCCTATGCCTTCTATATAAAGGCATACATGTATATTCTTTAATTGAGAAATACAATACTATTGAATTCACTATTTCTAATAGTTGTTATTTTGGAAATTATTTGACTTGAATTGTTGTATATATATTGTTGGTGAAACTACATTATTAGTCTTTGAAGTTTATCTTATGTGCGCAATTGGTCCCTCAAGTTTCAAGTAAGCGCAATTAGTCATTCAAATTTTCAAAATGAGCAATATAAATCCTTTGACTAACTTTTGTTAGTGGTGTTGCTTATGTGACTAACGGAATAATGACTTTGCATTTTTTAAATGACGTGGCATTTATTTTTATTAAAAAATTCCAAAATTAAATTTAAAGAATCTAAACCCATTCCAATTCAAATATTTATCCTAACTAGTACAAAGAAATCTCCATTTGCAATCTGATTAACAAACCACAAGAGAGGGGAGAGACAATGAATAGATCCAAGGCCTAGCCGCTGGTGACGCCGCCACCCTCCGCTGGAGATGGTGGCCTATTGCTTCTCACATCCTTCTTCAACCGACAACTACTGACCCACCTCCCTCCTTCTCTCACACAACCACTGACCCACCTCCATGACTGATTCAATGATGGTTTCCCAAAACACGTCCTCTTCAGCTTGAGTTTTCGTCCTAAGCAGCCTTGAGACTTCGAATTGAATCAAAAAGCCCATATTGTATGGTGGATGCTCTCATAGTTTGGACCGCTTTGAGCCTCGCAAATTGCTGCCCATCTCTATCTTTAGTATAAAGCAGTATTCGTCATTAATGATTTTTTGTTTCTCCAATGCACATTGTATCCATAAATTAGTTGGTTGTGGCAGTGGCTCTTGGGTCCAAACCCACCTGAAAAACAAAACATTTCATAATACAAGTGTTAACTTACAAGTCAAAACAATTCAAATGAATTTATGAATTTGTGCTTCCATTGAAAATCATCAATTTAGCTCTTTCACTATAAATGGAGATTTTTGCAGCAGTTAGGATAAAGATTTGAATTGGATTGGGTTTAGTTTCTTTCTTATCTATAAATTTAATTTTTTAATTTTTAATAAAAAGAAATGTCACATCATTTAAAAAATGTCAAGTTATTATTCTATTAGTCACGTAAGCAACACCACTAATAGAAGTTACCCGAAGGACTATTATTGCTCATTTTAAAAACTTGAGACACCAATTGCACTTGCTTGAAACTTGAGAGGCCAATTGCGCTTACTTAAGACTTGAGGGTCCAATTGCACACACAGGATAAACTTCAAGGACTAATAGTGTAGTTTTACTTATATTGTTTTAATCTTGTGAAAGAATAAGGATTTTTTTTGCATGACTTTTTTTTTTACAAGAATATTGTAAACTTTATTAATAAGAAGATAAATTCAATAAGTCATGAGTAATAACCGACTCAATTAGTGGTTGATTTTCTTCTATTCAAGTTACGAAATTATTAGTATTGACTATCTCTTTGGCATATTTTGCCAAGACAAATGCTTGTTTATTCCCTTGCCATTTCACACAAGTGAAACTGGCTATCGGAAAAAATATGAGACTAGCTAACGACACCAATAGAGTAAAATCAAGAGATTAGAGGAAACTTGTCAATGATAGAGAGAGCCAAGGCGTGGACTCAATCCACTGTTCTAAGAAGTGATTTCGCCCCACTAGATGCAATTTATCTTTGGTGCAGAAATGGCTTCGGCGATCACCCCCAAGATTCAATGGCAAGCTATGGTTGTGTGCACTCACAAAACAAAGCTTTGAACTCATATTAATGCCCATAAAAGTAGAAAGGAAGAGTAAGACACACGATTATGTGTTAGAATGGCTTGAATTGTCAAATTTGGTGGATTGACATTAGCCAACAAATCATTAAATGCATTAGCCAACAAACCATCAGGAAGTATTTCATGCGTGAAGAAACGCAAGAAGTTGCATTTAATGTTGCAATGACTCATGGCCAAATATATTAACTTCTTTGATAGAAGTCTTGCATTGTTCTCTTCTGTTGGAACACTTGACATGCCATGCTTCATCTTTATGGTCAAAATGTATGACTCATTGGCATTCATGAATTATCAAGGAACTACACTTGAGCAAACCAATTTGTGCTAGCCAAAATGTGTGACTCCATTGGCAATAAATGCTAGCCATTTTTGTTGACTTGATAAGTTTCATGATGGTGATATTTTGGCTGAAGTGTAGCTATGAATAGAGGTGGAGAAAATGAGTTCAGAGAGCATGTAAGTTACGGATTGCATAGAAAGTTAGTGTCTTGCAATTTTTCTAAATACAAGAGTTTGTTCTCTATTTATTTGTGAGAGAACCAAGGGTGTATTTAAAGTTTGAGTGGTGAGAAAGTGTCTTTCAAGCTGTTATTGTAATCTTTACAATTATAGTGAAATTTATTCTGTCGTCTCCCGTAGACGTAAGCATATTGCCGAACTAAGTAAATTCCTTGGGTTATATTTTCTCTCTCTCTCTCCTTTTAACCTTGTGTAAACAAATTATTTCACCCAATTTTCACAATATTATGAATTTGATTGCTATTTCGTATGTATTAAGAGACATCCTTGCCTTTAATTTTATAAGTGTATGAAAAGGTTGACTAACAGATCTTTGTAAATTTGCCGTGACAAACATCCCCCAAAAATTTCTCCTTTTAAACTTTCCTTCAGCATCTACAGAATTAAAGGTTGATTGTTGTGTATTCAGGATTGTGTTGAAGCAAAGTAAATAGCATGTTTTAAGATAAGAGGAATAGATGAGAGAAATCGGTGGATCAAATTAGTTTGATGACAGATGGGAGAGTTTACTTCTCACCTACCACCCTCACGTGAAGTCAACTTGGGTCTTAAATGACCTAGCTGTTAATCCTTCATTTTTTTTTCCTAATTTTAATTTGAAACCTTTCCAACACTGGCCACCCGAGAGACTTGGGGTTTCTGCCTTATCCCTTCCAAGATGTTTGAAATGGTAATCCGTGGAACACATCAACCCATGAGGGCATCAGCTACAATTATCAAATCACATTACCTCACGTAAACCAACATCTATGACAAAAGAAATCTCTTCCTACATAGATTTTGCTTCAATCTCCAACAACCATTCAATAGTAACAATACATTTGAATGCAAAAAGATGTGTATCGTATGGGTATCTCCTTTATGCTCATACATTGGTATATGTTGTAAGATTCGTATTATATCATGTGATTAATAATTATGTGAATTTATTTTGGGATAATGCAACTTTGTGAGATTGGCATCTTGTTGAGCCTAACAACTAAGAATATATAGCTTATTAAATTGTTTTCTTTTATTAGAAACTAGCATGTAACTCCATGCAAACGCATAGATACATTTAAAATTAAACAAAATTTTTATTATAAAAATATAAATAATTAGTCAATTTTTTTTTTAAAGTATGTAACACATGCATTTATGCATACATATAGATGAATTTAAAATTAAACACAATTTTTATTATAATATATAGATAATTAGTCAATTTTTTAAAGTAAACGTAATTAGTCACATATTAAAATTTTTATCTAAATTTAATACTACTTATGATAATTTTTTTGTAATTTTTAATAAGATAAAGCATGTGGTGATTTTTTTTATGTGGTCATTTTTATTTTATTTATTTTTTGAGAAACATGCGATGATTTTCATTGAGTATATGTGATTTTTAATTTTTTTTTAAATTTTTTTTATAGTTGTAGATGCTCATTTTTTAAGAAAGCCCAGTAGGAGGAAAGGCCAAAGACTTGGGCAGAAGAGAGTGGGATGGAGATGTCATTAAGTTAAGTGGTAGGAATAATGGATAATGGGTCCATAAAGCAAATAAATGGACCCTGAAGAAGTAAATGGGCCTAAAAAGGTCTAGAAGAAAAAAAAAAAAAAAAAAAAAACAAACCCATGGGCTGAATGGATGTAGAAAAGTGAGAATGAGCCACGTCTGTCACAGCAAGCCCAAAGTAATGTAAGTAAAGAAAGTAAGGGACAATGGAGAACCCATAAGCCCCAAGAAAAAAAGTGAAAACACTTGGGCCAAGGAAGCCCAAGGAGTTAGTAAAAGCTCATGGGAAACATAGAATTAGAAAGGGCAGAAGATGCCCCAAGAAGGCGAATGGACCAAGGATGCTCAAAAGAAAGTAAGTGGGACGAGAGAGCCCGCAAGTAGTAAAGGGCCCAATGAGTTTATTGGGCCTTCAGAGAAAGAATGAATAAGAAAAGCCCGAAGAGGCCCAGCAGACTTAGGTCAAGCAAACCTTACGACAGGCATAGCAGAACGATGCAGCAGGAAACAAATAATAAGGGCTGGAAGCATAAGAACAACCCACAATCAAGCAAGGCCCAACCCCTAAGAGAAGCAAACCATAAATGCGAAATCAGGGAAAGCAGCCCACACCATAAGAAGCCAAAGATGAATGGTAGACAAGGCGAATTGACATTTAGACCGCGGCAGACACGTGAGCAGCGGGCAGAACTTGGATGAGCATGAGGCAAGACACGCGCAAGGCCTAGGCACCACCAGCTTGTACCTAGCCAATACAGGAAATTGTAAGGTCATGGGTCAGAGGTAAGGGGGTATGGTCTGGCAGTAGAGAGGGGAAAAAATCCATTTTTGTGCTTTCTACTCAAGTCCTTTTAGAGACAATGTCCTGCTGGGATGACATACCACCCAAAAGAGGCAAAACTGAGTTAGAACCACTAGGTGTATGGCATGAGGGGTAGAGAAAAGGAGAGTATTTACACTGTAGTAGGTAAGAGTGCCACGACGAGCAAGCAAACAAAAAGAGTTTTCTTTGTCTAGTGAAGTAGAATAGCACGGCCAGTGTAGGTAAATGGCGTTGGCTAGGTGACTAACCAATCAGTAATGGTCAGCACGAACACCCATGCCAGACGAAAATGGTTAAGGGCTAAAATGGTAAAAACCTGCTATGGCTGGTCCCTATATAAGAGACCTTTACTGTGCATGGTAGGGGGACGGAACCTCTGGGATATGATCACTAGAATCAAAAAGACAATAGGAGTAAGAAAATGAGAAAAAAAGAAAGAAATAATCAGAAAGAATAAAAAAGAGAGGGAAAATGAAAAGAAAGGGAGGAAAGGATTAAGAAATAGAGAGAAGAAGAAAAAAAAAAAGCAGAGAGAACAAAGTGGTAGGCATGCATCGAATGGGTCAAGCTCCCTCTCCCTCTCCAACCCATGCTCTCTGATAACAAAAAAATACCTCCTTAAACACAAGTCATTCAGGCCTGCCCCTTCAAAGCAGTTAATTTCTCCTTCAGAGAGGTTAATCGCATTGAAGAGGTGATCCCCCTTCTTGACTGAGGTTTGACAATATAACTTGACGTGGCAGATTGACATTCATTCCCTTTTAAGCTTACTGTTATTCATTCAATACCTATTCTCTTGTTATTGTCTTCAAAACACAGGCATCCCTTATCAAAGCCCATTATTTGTTTCTGATTGAATCATAAAAGAATTTATTATTATTATCGTTATTATATCTGTCTGCCGTAATTAACGAAACAGTCCTGCCTACTATGGGCATGTGATCAAAGCCTGATTAATAAGGGCATTGTTTGCACACAAGCCGGATCAAGGAGGTTTGCTCTCGGACCGGTCCCAACTCCTTGATCCAGAAATCTTTGGGCCTAGTGTAACGGCAACCGGCTTAGCCCAACACTTCCAAAAAAGGCCCACACAATAGTTTATTAATATTAGATTTTTAGTATTTTGCACTTATTAACTCAGTTGATCACACAAAGATTAAAAAACTAAAATAGACACATGGCACAAGCACAAGTAAAAAATTATGGTGTAGTTTTCACATAAATTTAGACACATGACGCAAAATTGGATTATAATTTCAAATTCTAATTCAATTTTCTCTAAGCTTTACCTATTAATATATATATATATATATATATAGATGACTTATAAATTTAAATTTTTTTAGTTATATGATTATGTTTTTTATGATTTATTATATTGGACTCATCGTTTTTTACACTAAACTCATTAATTTGACACAAAAATTTAAAAATTTAGATTAAATGAGACACGTGATACAAAATTAAACTCTAATTGAAATTCAATTTTTACATTAAATTAACTCACTTGGTATAAAATTCTAAAATTTAGATTAGATGAGACAAGTGGCGCAAAATTAAACTCTAATTAAATTCCAATTTAAAACTTAATTAGATTTTGTTTCCTGTTTTACCTATTATTATATATAGATATATAGATATGTTTGGAACTTGTGTATACCTTTCCTATATATGTTCTTTTTGTCCTTCTTCTATTCATGCCTTTTATTTGATTATCTCTCTCTCTCTCCTCTCTCCTCTCATCTCTCTCTCTCTCTCTCTCTCTCTCTCTCTCTCTCTCTCTCTCTCTCTCTCTCTCTCGTTATTTATTCGTGAATGTCTGAGTCATGAGACCACGACAATATAACTAAAGTATATATTTTTGTATAAGTAATGTTTTTATTTGAACACATGTAGATTCATCACGGGTCCATGCAAAAATAAATGATCTGTTTGGGTAATTTCAACCCCTTTCTTTCTTTGTTCATGTCTTTTTGAATCTTGTGGGTAATTTCAACTCTTATCCGATTATAACTTAAAGTTCTCCAAGTGGGTCAAACTCATACCCAAGGTTTTGAAACCCAAACCGAACCGTACGGTCTGACTGGAAAAACCTTGAACTGCTTATTTTTGCGGTTCTTTTAGCCTCAGGAACCGCTGATGAGAAAAAAGAAGGGACCCGTGTGAACCATTGTCAGACCTCACGGTTCTAAGAACTATGAACGGTTCTTACGGTTCTCATAGGTCCCTTTAAAAAATAAAAATAAATTAAAGCCTTAAATATCACCATACTGGAATATTTACTATTTTTGGTCGGAAAAAAAATTCAAACAGAAAATGTAAAAAGAAATCAGAAAATGTCTGATCTAACCCAGAAAACGTCTAATCTTTGTTTCAGTCTCTTTGCTTCACTCTCAAAAAATGTCTCAGATAATCCAAACACAAAACACAAAATAAAATTTAATTCTTACAATAAAGTTGAATCAAAACAAGCAAATATGAAAAAAAAGAAGAAGAAGAAGAAGAAGAAGAGAAGAAGAAAAGAAGAAGAAAAGAAGAAGAATAAGCCGACCTGACCCAATCTGATAGTGGGGAGGAGGACCACTAGTGGTGGGCGAGGTAGTGCTGCATGGAGGAAGACCGGCATGGGTAGCGGACGATCTCCACCAGTTGTCTTTTTGGCGACCTCGATCGTCACCGGCTTTTCAGATTCTCCCCTCTTATTAAGGAAATATTTTATGTAGTTGGTTAATCCTTTGACGAAACGTACTTGTATTTGGATTGATCTAGGATGTGTTTAATACTTCAAAGAACATGTTGTTCAAGTCTACTTTTAAAGCCATGAAGATTGGACCAAGAAACAAGTGAAGAAAATGTGTTTACTATTGCTGAACACCTACGGATAGCTGCTGGACATCTGCTCGACAGATAGCTATCTATCGAGGTTACAGAAATCAGAATTTTCAGATCTAATTTTTGGGCCAGACTTTTGTATTTGTGTAGGGTTTCTTTTCTCACAACCCTAGGCATATATAAGGCTTATTTTAGAGATCGTCACATAAGAGAATACAAGGAGAACATATGCAAAAGGTGACCGAAGCCTTATTCTCTCTAATAGAAGCCACTGTGTCTTTGCGCCTTAGGGTTTTGTTACCAAGCGCTTCTTGATCTTCATTGTTGATGAAGTGAAGATTTTGTAACCAACATCTCCTTCTCTAGTTGGTGATTGAAGTCGCGTACTAGGATCCGCGTAATTGGTTAGTCACATATTGAGATTCGTGCATCAAAGGGTGGCGTTCATATATTGAAGAGTTCAAAGGTTCTGGAGCAGCAGAAGGTTTCTGCTGTGAGTTCATCTATGAAAATTGTAGAGTCTAGGGACAAAGGTTTTGTACTAGATTTGAAACTTCTCTTTACTATAGTGAATTGCTTTTCAGGAAGGTTTCGCCCTAGGTTTTTTACTGTGAAACTGGTTGGTTTCATTGGTTTTCTTAGGTCATCATATCTTGTCTTATTTATTCTTCCGTTGCATATGATTTTGACATGATATTGATGTTTATTTTTTTTTTAACAATTTTATGCATAATAAATCTAATTAACAACTTGGATTTAAAACTTGTTAATTCTATTAATCGGGGTCTAAATTTCTCAACAAGTGGTATCAGAGCAGGTACATTCTAATTAGATTAATTTTCTGAGTGTGATCCATTAAACCCTGTTTGTCATGGATAGAGGTCAGTCTTTTATTATACCTCCATTGTTTAATGGCACTAATTATGCATACTGGAAAGTTCGTATGAAAGTATTTTTGCAGGCTCTAGGTGAACCAGTATGGCAAGCTATTGAAGTTGACTGGATTAAGCCAAAGAAAGCGCTAGTGGATTGAGATGATGCAACAATCACAGCCGCAAATTTCAACAATAGGGCCTTGAATGCCTTGTTTTGTGGGGTGACCAATGAGGAATTCAAGAAAATATCATCCACGGAAGTTATCAAGGAAGCATGGACCATTCTTGAGACCACCTATAAAGGTACCATGGCAGTAAAGACTGTGAAGCTTTAAAAACTCATCAGCAGTTTGAAGAAATAAGGGTGGAGGAGGATAAGACCTTTGATGAGTTCTATGCTAAACTCATGAATATTGTGAATTCTGCCTTCAATCTTGGAGAATCTATTATGCAATCCAAAATTGTTAGGAAAATCCTTAGGTCCTTACTTGAAAGATACCATGCCATAATCACTGCCATTAAAGAAGCAAAGGACATTGATCAAATTCCTCTGACTGAGCTTGTAGGGAACCTTCAAACCTATGAGATGGGATTAAGCTCAATAGAAAAAGGTGGAAAGAGTAAAAACTTGGCTCTTAAGGGTATAGAGGAATATATCGAGGACTCTGAAGATGAAGATGAAGATAAAGATAAGGATGAGGATGAAGATTTAACCTTCATAACTAATGAGATAATCAAGCTTCTTAATTTTAGAAAAAAGGATAAGGGCAAGCCTCCTAGGAAATCTAAATCCTTTAGGAAGGGTAAGAATGAGAAGCCCCCCCATCCAATGCCATGAGTGCAAGGGTTTTGGTCATATAAGGATAGAGTGCCCAGATTACCTTATGAGGGAAAATGCCAAGAAGTCAGAAGATAAATGGTTGGTTCCTACTTAGAGTGACACCAAGAATGACTCTTCTGATGAGTATGTGGATGAATGTAGTCACGTTATGGCCTTTGCTGCCTCAATTGATAAGGTAATTGTGGAGAGTGCTAGTGACAATGATGATTCTTATGATGATGAAGTATCTAAGAAGTTGACCCTTCAGGAAGCCTTTGATAAGCTATGCATTGAATTCATAAAATCTTAAAAGACTTCTCATCTTTGTAGAAAAGAGCTTAATGAGGTAAAAACTGAAAAAGCTGAACTGTTAGTCAAACTAGATGAGACTACAAGATTAGTTGAGACTCTTATTGTGGAGAACACCTCATTAGAAGAGAAGGTCAAGAATCTTAAGGTTGAGCTTAGTCAAGCTAGAACTCAAATAGAGAGGATGTCTAGTGTAAAGCTTGATGAGGTCTTGAGTGCTCAAAAGCTTAGTTCTGATAAGACTAGCTTAGGATATGCTTCTTCCTCCAACCCCTCCTTTTCCACGGCTTTTGGATCAAGGACTGTCTTTGTGCCTCAATCCGAGAAAGGTAATAAAGGTATGAAACCCAAAATTGTTTTAGCTAATTTAAATCTTTTGTTAGACCTCATGTTTGTTACCATTGTGGTGTTTCTGGACACATTCGTCCTAATTGCTTTAAGTTGTATCCTCAAAAGCAAGTGTTCAAAAGGTCACAGGTTTCCTCTCAAGGACCTACACCTTTGTTTGGAG
The DNA here is from genome assembly GCA_014183005.1 of Castanea mollissima. Classification (NCBI taxonomy): domain Eukaryota; kingdom Viridiplantae; phylum Streptophyta; class Magnoliopsida; order Fagales; family Fagaceae; genus Castanea; species Castanea mollissima. The sequence goes on along the minus strand of JACAVU010000003.1, from coordinate 19,480,728 downwards.
AGTTATTAAAAGTTTTGAGCTTTTTAACTCAATTTCAGGAGAATCTTAATTCTTCTATATCCTTTAGTAGACATACTAGGACACGTGCCTTTTCATCTCCACGGCCAAAGACTCGTGCTATGTGGGTGAAAAAGGAGCCTAAAACTTAAAAATATCTTTTCTATTTGTCCTCTGCCTTAATTCTTTCTATCTAGAGTAGGACTCTCTTTGCTTAATTTCTTATTTGCTTTTGGAATCATGCTTTCATGCATTTGCACCCTTTTATCATGCTTTCATGCATCTGCATCTTTCTATCATGCTTTCATGCATATGCATCTTTTTTCTTGCTTTCATATTGTTTTCCTATTTTTGTCTGGTTGTTTAATTTTTATTTTGTTTTATTTTCAAAATAAAAAATTGAAAATTCAGAAAAATACAAAAACAATGTGTGTTTGTGTACATCAGTTCTTGTGAAGCTTAAAATGGCCATTGAAACAGAGTTTTTTAAATTTTGTATTTCTTGTAACTTAGATGAGCATCTCTATGCACAACTAAGTAAGTGAGTTTTGTAGCTCTTTGTTTGTAATGAGTAAGATTAAGTGAATTCTTGAATTTAACACTCGTATCACTCTTTTTGACCAGTAGGACTAGAAAATCCTAAGAGAAAGGCATAAATAACTATCTCACTACTGTTACCCGCCAATCATGAAATGACATCTGTATGCTTCGGCATAGCAAAGGTGCAATGTCAATGACATCTGTATGCTTTGGCATAGTAAAAGTGCAATGTCAAAAGCTTAACATAATTGGGTATTTCTTTTCTCTTTTTTATATACCCATGCATGGTTTGCTTAATAAAAAGAAAATATGTAAAGAAAATAAAAGCAAAAAGAACAAAAATGCTTTAAATATGATTGCAAGCGTGTTTTCTAGGAGATGTGGGAGTTATAGGATGTACCTCAAAGGTGATAGTCCCCATCAAACAGTTATAATTGTGTGTGAGTTAAAGTGATTTTCTCATATCTCAAATTGTCATAACTTTGAGACACTTATGCAATCTTGCGATGTTTCTCACACACAACACGCAAAATGCTTTGCTACTCTTGATACATGTGCAGGTACAATGTGATTTGACCATCACAAGGTTTACATGCATTGATGTATGCTCACTAAACTCTCTTCACTTGTTTTTGAAATATAAAATTGGTTAGACTTGTTTAGTGTGTGTGTGTGTGTTTTTGGGATCTCAAATGCTTAACTCTTTGTTGTTTAAGATATGTTTTGAGAGGTTAAAATGTTGGTTGGATTTTTGACTGAGTTGCATGTTTGATTGCATTCATATCTGTGTTTTTCCCTTCTTGAAAAACTGGTTTTAAGCCATCTCGACACCTCTTGCTACCTGGCTTATCTGTCAAGTTCTTTTGTTGCATCTTATCGCAATCTTGACACCTCTCGATAGCTAGGTGGATCGATTGAAAAAGTTGTTGTCCCCTCGATAGCTCTCAATCCATCAAGATCCTCTGCATGCATTTTTTTCACATGTTTTGCGTGTTTCTTTTATCTTGTTATCCATGGCATCTTATTTCATTACATTCATGCATTTATATGGATTCTTTGTACCCCCTTGATCCTTTTTTATCATCTTTATGTTTCTCGAGTGAAGCTTTCTAGCTTCTTGTACACATTGTCAATCGTGATAAAAAGGGGGAGAAATTGGAGAATTTGTGATTTCTTTCTTTGAGATTCTACAAGTTGGGGGGAGAAATACATTCCTTTGTAAGGGGGAGATGTGTTTCATTTGGTTAAGGGGAGTGTTTACCTCCTTGTTGTTGTAAAAGCTTCTTTAGCTTCTTGTTCTCATACCTTAGGTCTTGTGATCATGTTTACATATATTGTGCTTATCTTTGATATATATGTGATGATGTATGTTTCTTCACCTATCTCTATATGTGTTGTTTCTTTTCTATCTTTATACACATGTTTATTTATTTTGTATGCAATCTATTATTTTTGTCTCACACTAAGATGCCTTGATGAGTTTTGTTTAAAGTGTTTCAGAAATACAGGTTGTCAAAGTCTTCCATGCCATGAACTCTCTTCTTGCAAAGTTTTTCAAAAGTTTGTATTAGGGTAGATTTTATGGTATTCAACAAGTGAGTATGGGTTGAGTGATTAATGACTTCTCTCATATGTTCATTTGTTTGTTGTGGTTTTGTCATGGATTGCCAAATGAGGAGATTGTTAAGGACATATTTTATGTAGTTGGCTAATCCTTTGAAAAAACGCATTTTACTTGTATTTGGATTGATCTAGGATGTGCTTATTACTTCAAAGAACATGTTGTTCAAGTTTAGTATTAAAGCCATGAAAATTGGACCAAGAAACAAGTGAAGAAAAGGTGTTTACTATTGCTGGACACCTACGGATAGCTGCTGGAGAGCTGCTCGATGTATAGCTATCTATCGAGATTTAATGAGGCTCGAAAGATGCTATCTATCGAGGTTACGGATATCAGAATTTTCAGATATGATTTTTGGGTCAGACTTTTGTATTTGTGTAGGATTTCTTTTCTCATAACCCTAGGCATATATAAGGCTTATTTTAAAGGCCGTCACATAAGAGAATACAAGGAGAACATATGCAAAAGGTGACTGAAGCCTTATTCTCTCTAATAGAAGCCACTGCGTCTTTGTGTCTTAGGGTTTTGTAACCAAGTGCTTCTTGATCTTCATTGTTAATGAAGTGAAGAACTTTGCAACCAACATCTTCTTTTCTGGTTGGTGATTGAAGTCGCATACTAGGATCCACGCAATTGGTTAGTCACATATTGAGATTCGTGCATCAAGGGGTGGCGTTCATATATTGAAGAGTTCAGAGGTTCTAGAGCAATAAAAGGTTTCTGCTATAAGTTCATCTACGAGGATTGTAAAGTCAAGGGACAAAGATTTTGTACTAGATCTGAAACTTCTCTTTACTATAGTAAATTGCTTTTCAGGAAAGTTTCCCCCTAGGTTTTTTACTGTGAAACTGGTTGGTTTCATTGGTTTTCCTGAGTTATTATATCTTGTCTTATTTATTCTTCCGCTACATATGATTTTGATATGATATTGGTGTTTATTTTTTTTAACAAGTTTATGCATAATAAATCTAATTAACAACTTGAATTTAAAACTTGTTAATTCTATCAATCGGGGTCTAAATTTTCCAACACCTCTCTCTCTCTCTCTCTCTCTCTCTCTCTCTCTCTCTCTCTCTCTGATGTAAATACTGACTTACGGAGTATGTGATAAATGTGAAGGTTGAGAGTAATAAATTGTTTTTTTGAGAATCAAGACTTGAAGATTAAGAGTAATAAATTGGGTATGAAAAATGTGTGGTGATTATTCACATACTCAATTATAAGATTTCGTCCTTATCCCTTAGTTTTTTATTTATTTATTTATTTTAAATGTAATCGTGTTGTTTTGTTTTTGATTCAAATGTGTGGTATTTAATATTAAGAGATGGCAATTAAGAAATGTTACCACAATATTTTCACAATAAATTTTAAGTAATAGATTGTTATTAGTTAATATTGGTGAGTAAAAAAATAATTTTAGTGGTGGGTTCAAATTAGAATTAGTAACAACTTTCCACATAAGATTTTGACGTGATTCTTGTGAAAATAATGCGAAAAATATTGTGGATATAGTATTGCAAAAAATGTTGTTTGTATTGCTTTTTTATCTCTTCCTTTAATTTCATTCACTTTTGTTTTTAGTACCTTTTTAGGTTTGTGAATGTGAATTAGACAGTTGGTTACATGGGCATTGGAAAGTGGGAAATAGAAAGACAATCTAATGCCTTTAATTTTCTTTTTATAAAAAATGGTTATTATTATTATTATTGGATAGATATTTCATCTTTGGGTTTGAGATGGATACATTAGACATAGTTAAAATATGGATTTATAGTTTTAATTGGACTATTTGAGTTAATTTTTATATTTTTTACTAATTTAATATTTTTATATATATATATTTAAAATAATTATTAAATTAATTATAACGTCATCACGGTTCGATCTCGGTTCGATCTCAAAAAACTTGAACCTCTCCCTTTTACGGTTCAATGAATGGTCCAGGTCTAAAAGCCATGCTTAAACCTGACCTAAACCCATGTAATTGCAAAGTTGATACCAATTGCATGATTATCCTCTCAACTTCCCTCATACCTCTCTTCCAAAAAAATATAATAAAAGAATACTGTAAACATTTAGGACCAGTCTAGTGAAGCTTGTTGCCAAAGTTACCTTAAGACTTAAGAAAAACAAAAGGAACTTTTACGTTTCAAATGTGAAAACAAATTCTTTTTTTGATACAAGGTAGAATTTACTTGCTGCCAAAGTTACCTTAAGACGTAAGGAAAATAAAAGGAATTTTTATGTTTCAAATGTGAAAACATTTTTTTAAAAACTTTTTTTATATAGAATTTTTACTATTTCTTAATCTAAGTGTATATGTATGTGAAGCTCCCTCTTGGAGACTTTAATCTTGGCTCTTGCCCCTCATACCCTATGAACATTTATATTTGTGGAGTGATTACCGCACTAAGAGTACACAATGGTGTGAAAAATTAAGACGGAGAAGAATATAGTCAGGAAGTGTGGCAATAAATACTTTTCAAACTCTTGGTCACTTTCTTGGAATTTGAAATTCAATTTAATCGAAATTTAACAACAATTGCCAACAAAAACCATTGAAAGTCCTAAACCAACAAAGCTGCCGCGCGCCGGGAAATTGTCATCCTGATTCTGAGTTACGACTCTATATAATCAGCTATCAGTACGTCTTTCTAATTCATGTTGCTTTGATACCTTAAAAAACCTGTGTTTATATCTATTAGCTCTACGAAGTTCAAATTAACATCTTCATTTGCGGCAGCCCCTCCCTTCCAAAGAGGCCTTGTCTCGACTTGGTATGTCATCTCATCTTTCTGATTCTTCAAATATTAGGGCTCAGTTTGAGTTCAATGCATTCAACGCATTGCACTCATTGAAATAATGACATGTAGCAAAAAAATAAATGTGCCATCATTGTGACGGTTCAATATAACTATAGGATCCAATCAAAGCTTTGCCCATTCTTATATATTTTCTTTAATCTGCTTTATTCATGTGGATTTGTTTGGAATTGGAGGTACGTTGCCAAATATTATAATTACTTTGATTGTCATATTTCTTTTTTAATGTTTCATTATTTTCTAACTACTTTGTATTAGTTTCATATTCATTTGTGCAATTTTCATTTCAGTTTTATGTTAGTAATAACAAATTTATCCAAAAATTCTATTTAAAATTCAAGTAAATTTTCTATTCTTTTTTTTTTTTTTTTTTTTTTTTTAAGTTTTTATGTTTTCTAGTAGACATTTTCAATCTTAAAATATTTACAAACAAAGAAACAAATCTTCTTTCAAAAAAAGAAAAGAAAAAGAAACAATATCTATAATATATAACTATAACATGAAAAAAAAATAAATTAAGCGTAAAACAATAAAATTTAACTTATCAAAGACTCTATTGCAATTTCACTTAACATTAGAATTACCTAATAACCTGAACATGCAAAAGAAAAAAAAAAGAATTCAATACATAACTCAATTAATTAATACTAGCCCATTCAAGTTTAGTTTCATAAATAGAACTAGTTGTCATGGTTTAAGCATAAAATATACAATATATATGTGTGTATATATATATATATATATATTATTTTACAAAATTTTACTTTACCTTAAGGCAATTGAATGGTATTTCCCATTTTGATTTTGGGGAAAGGGAGAGGAATAGGGAGAGAGTGCTTAGTGTTTGATTGTGTCAAAGATTATGTCGTTAATGTAGACAATTTTTTAGCTTATAAAACTTAAAGTTTTCAAATTTTAGAGGAAATTGAAACTTAATGATGACTACATAAAATGGCGAGCCTTGGAATATTTTTTAGACTAATTATTAAGAAACTTAAATTATAAAAGTTAACAAAAAGAAAACTTGAATATATCAACACCACTAAACAGAAAAACCTTTTAATACATAAAGTTTTAAAATTCCCTTTACTAATAAAATTAAAAGACCAAAGGGGCTAATAAGAGATATAGTGAAAATAGAAATTGCTGATATGAGAGTTATAAAGTGAGAGAGAGATTGAAATGATGAGAGAGAGAGAGAGAGAGTATGAGTTGAGCCAAGTCGTCAAGGAGAGTAGAGTTATTGACGCCGTTGAAGAGAACTCATGACTAGATTATCTTTGCTGGTATAGTTTTTTAGGGAAAAAAAATTGAAATTATGATTTTTTTTAATGTAATGGATTGAACAAGTCATGAATTTGAATGATTGTTATTATTATTATTTTTCTTTTTTGAATAAGCTCTTTGTTGAATATTTTGTTCATTTGTTATTGTTTTGCCTAATCTTATTGTTGTTTGGGCTATATTTGTTGTTATTTGGGCCAATTTTTATTGTTGTTATTTTGACTTTTAATTTATTGTTTAAGGGGTTGAGGATTATAACATGTTTGGTAGGTTAAGACTGTTTTGTGGTTAATGCTAAAAACACAACATTTTTACAATATTTTAAAATTAGTATTCCAAAAAAACTAAATTAAATTATAAAATGAAAATGAAATGAAATTAATGATTGTGGTGGGCCCATGTATTAGCTAGCATGTTAATTTAGAAATATTATAAAATTGTTGTGACATTTTGTTGTATTCAATATTTCTAGCATTACTTTTATTTTTGCTAAATTCAAATTCTTGGATTTTTCAAGTTAGAGTGTTCAATATTTTTTTAGGGTAGTCAAAATAATTATAATTCTGTACATAGAATTTTTTTATTCTTTATGCAAGTATAAATATATATATTTTTTGACAAGTTAAGGTGTTGTATGAAATATACATCCTGGCTTCAATGGCCCTTGACTTGATACATCCATAACATCGTGGTGACTCGTGACGTGGTTAACACAATATTATTATTATTATTATTATGACGACAAAATAAACAATGCCCTTGAAGTACTTCAATGTTAAGCTCATTTAATGTTGTAACAAAAGTTGCAACCTAAATTTCAGCCACTAGTCATGCATCAACAATTTCATTAACTTCATTGAAATTGGGTTTGACTTACTTTCAATATTTTTTTAATTAGATATATTATTTTATTTTAAATATACAATAATAAATGGTAATGAATTTTACCTTCAATTTTTTTTTATAAAATTAGTAGGTGATATTAAGAAAGAAGGTTCCTTTTTAATTTTGATAATGAAATCTACTTTTAATTTTGATAATGAGATCTACTTTTATAGTGGGACGGGTGGCTGGCAATTTTTGAATAGTGGAGGAGGTCAATTTTCAATTTTTTTTTTTATAAAATTAGTAGGTGATATTAAGAAAGAAGGTTCCTTTTTAATTTTGATAATGAGATCTACTTTTAATTTTGATAATGAGATCTACTTTTATAGTGGGACGGGTGGCTGGCAATTTTTGAATAGTGGAGGAGGTCAATTTTCAAGCACAACCCAGTTGAATAATAAAGCTAAAGAAAAAACTACAAAAAACAAAAATAAAAAGTCTAATTCGATGGGTGGCCTACGTTGAGGAGGTCATTTGTAAGAACGGTTCAATTTGCAAACTTATATTAGTTTTAGGTTAAAATGTAAAATTAACTCTTTAACTTTTTTAAATTTTATTTTAGCTTTTTAACTTTGCTTTTATTCATTTCAGTCCTCTAAGTTTTAAATTTACTCAATTACGGCATTTTCGTTAACTTTTGTTAACTTTTTTTGATGAAAGAAATATGGAAATTAAATTTTTATTAATTTAAAAAATTAGAAGAAAAATTTATAAAATTAAAAAATTAATCATAACATATAACAAAAGTTGATGAAAAAACCGTAATTGAAAAATTTTAAAAGTTAAAAGATCGAAATGAAAAAAAAAATTAAAAGATTAAAATAAAAAATGAAAAAATTTTAAAAGTCAACCTTACCCTAGTTTATCTAAATTTATCAACAATATTAGTTTTTTTTATTATTATTTATATCTACCATTAATAATCTGTTACGTAGTGAACAATTTTTTATGAAATTTTGTGTTTATAAATTTTTTTTAAAGATAATATATATTAAATGAGGTCAATGGGGCTCACATATCACCTATCCCCTTCATAATATGAATTTTCTATCGGTAATATCTGCGTTGAATCCTTCAAAAATAAAACACTGCGTTGAATTTTCTATAGATAATATCTGTTCAATTTTCTATATATTTATGAAAGTTGTTTACTATTGGGTGAATTCTTCTGCTTAACTCGGTGCACAATTGCTTTTCTTTTTGTTATTCGTTCGGGAGATAGATTTCCATTCTTAATCAGAAGCAGAGAAGCAAGTCATGTCTGAAAATAGAGTTGAACAGGTTGAACTACTAAGTTCAGATAATGATTCATATGGAGGAGTTGTAGTGAAGATCGATCATTCCATGGATTCTAAGATCTTTCCTTCTTTGCTTAGAGCTTCAATATCGCAATGGAGGCAACAGGTATATATATATATATATATATAGTATCTTTTAATCTCATCAGTATATCTTCGTGCGTCTAGTATCCACTTGATGTAGAATTTGTCGACAGTACCTCCTATTATATGTTATAAACTTGAGATGTAATTTGCAGGGGAAGAAAGGTGTTTGGATCAAATTGCCAATTGAACTTGCAAATCTTGTTGAAGCTACAGTTAAGGTAAACACAGTTTTCCAGATTTATTATTATTATTATTTTACAACAAATTGGCTAATACTTAAAGGAGGTTTTTATTTATTTAATTTATATTTATTTTTTAAAAAAAAAAATTCGACTTATATAACCAATAGATAGATTTTGGTTTCGGCTAATATGACCGGTGGCTATCACTGATGCACTGTGCTTTTATTTCATAATAAGCTAACTTATTTCATCCTAAGAAGCAATGATACAACAATTCCTGAAAACGACATCGCCCTCAGAAATATGCAAAAAAGGCATTAATATACCGTAGGACCCACGGGGCTTATGATAAGACTAGTTGAAACCAAGACCTTAACAATAGAGTCCGGCTTATGTCAGCCAGTGGTCACTGGACGCGAAAATTATATGTTGTACTTGGCATATATGTTAGGTCTAGCGAGCCTCACAGTGTGTGAGATCCATCAATGTGTGAACGACACGACATATATGCCAGATATACCTAACGGACACGTGTCCAGTCTTGAACACGTGTCTGTAGGGAATCACTTTTTGAAGTGGAAGCAAATTTTGTGACCCTTTTGCATACGCACTATTGCAGAAACCGCAAATCCATGGGCCACAACCTTAGCCACTGAATCTAAATGGCGCATGCTACATATATTGCTTCAGAATCCAATCCTTACTCCCCTATAAATATCATAACCTGTGGAATAAAAAAAAGAGTAAATTTGGAGAGAGATAGATTGAGGAAGAAAAGAGATAGAAGGTGGCTTCTCTAATAAAAAACTAATAAATTCATTGTGCTAAGTTAGATTTATAATTCTCATTCTTACCCACCACATTACCAATAAGAAAACCATCTATTTATTGGTTTCGTATTAAAATGTACCGACAATCAATCGATGTATAGTCTTCCAAAATCAAGATTTATAATCTTGTTTGTTGATTTTACAGGAAGGATTTCGGTATCACCATGCTGAACCAGATTACTTAATGCTTGTATGTTGGCTTCCTGAAACTGCTGATACTATTCCTATAAATGCTTCACATCGAGTAGGTGTTGGTTCTTTTGTCATGAACAGTAAAAGAGAGGTATGTGTTTTGGATTAATTTCTAGCTTTTGCTTACCATGATTGGGGTCGGTCTTTAGGCTAGGCTATTTCGGCCGATGTCTAAGGCCCTATTATAACAAGACCTCTTATTATTATTTTTACTCAAAATAATTATTAATTTTTTTTCATAAATAGGTTATTTATTCTTTTCTCCACCCCAATATGACCATGATATTGATAACAAAAAGAAACTCTAACCCAATTGAAAATCTAAAATGTTTAGAAAGATATGTCGTAAATATGATAATGACGATGATGATGGTGTCATTATTTTCAAGTTACAAATTCAAGTTTGAACTTTTGTATTTAAAAAAAAAAAAAAAAAACTACCATATCATGCATCGCCTTATCCAAATTAAATGAAAAGTCATTAATTTAAAAGGAAAAAAAAAATTATGTTTGAACCATGACATCTGATTTTTAATATAAAATTTGTCTTGGTTTGATTGGTATTAATTGATTCATTAAGTTACATGATATATAAATTTGAGTGATTCTATGATCTAAAATCTATCTTTGTTTGAGTAGATTGATGTTGTTAGGTGATTCTACATTTTAAAAATTTTTTTTTTTTGTTATCTTCATACTATAATTTTATATTTTAGATATTTATTTTATTTATAAAATATTTTTTAATTACAAATTATTACTAATATCAATTTGGATATGAAAAAAATCTGAAAAAAAATGAAAAAAGAATAAAAATTAATTGACTCCTAAAAAGGATCCTTGGTAAAGCTGTTACTCTGGAAAAAAATATATATATAATAGAAAACTTATATAAAATCTCATATATCAATGAGAAATTCATAAAAACTACTTCAAAGATTATCTCATAGTATAAAGGAAATAACAATGAAAATAATCATAATGATGTTCAAACATGTAATATAATATGATAATTCTTGATTATCAAAAATAAAAAATTCCTTTCAAATGCATTTATCTCTTTTACAATTTTATTAACAAAGCTTGTTACAGTTGTTTCTAAAACAAACAAACAAACAAAATATCAAAATTAAAACTTACAAAATCACACCTAAAATGGGATATGTGATAAGAAGATTAAGTGGACTAATCATATTATTAATTGAAAAGTAGATGTTAATAGAACCTAAATAAACAAAATTAGTAATTAATTTTGAATTTGAAACAGTAAGAAGAATAGATAATAATAATAATAACAATAATAATAGATTTTAAATATAAAAAAGCCCCACCAATAATGTCTCCTTAGGCCTAAAATGGTATTGTGCAAGCCTTGACCATGAAATCAAGGACGAAGCGGTAATTTGGAAATTCTGGTTTTGCTCTTGTTATTCCAAAAACATAAGCCATATATTGATAGTATAGTCCAAAAAAATTAGTCAAATTTCTTCAAAAATAAAAATAAAAATACTAGTCAAATTAAAATTAGTACTACTTGTAATCACTTATGCAACCTAGATCAACTTAATACATATCCAATGTGAGATTCAACACATGCCCACACAACCCACACTTATATCCAATCCAGTACGAATTTAGACAATCCAGTATTTGTGTCTGATCTTCTTAAAATTTATAAGTCACATTGTTCATACTTCGTCTAGCTATTTCTATTAAGCAAAACAACTTGCTCTAGTGTATTTGACTTGACTATTTCAATACTTAAATACCAAAAATTGAATGGCCTTGTTATGATGGCTTAAAAAATCTAGTTACTACTTACTAAAATGGAATTTATCTTGTGGCAGGTGCTTGTAGTTCAGGAGATTAGTGGCAAATTCAAAGGAACAGGGGTGTGGAAGTTTCCTACCGGGGTTGTTAATGAAGTGAGTATGCCCCAAGTGCAATTGTTTACCAAATTCTTTAGAAAATTTTAGGAAGTGTTCATCCTGGATTGAAATTTTTCATACGTAGGGTGAGGATTTTTGTACAGCAGCGATTAGGGAAGTCAAAGAAGAGACAGGAGTAAGTGATAAAAATGCAATTTGTGGATTCAAATGAGTATGATATTTACCTACATGTAGGTTTACACGTTTCAATGTAAATCTAAGACCATTACTTTTATTTTGTTTCAGATTGACACAGAGTTTGTGGAAGTTTTAGCATTCAGGTAAGAGAATTGCTTAATATTATCTAGTTCACATGCATTTGTAGATATTATTGTTTTAGATGTATAAATAAACAATAAATACACTTCCCTGTAAAAGCAAGTTTACTAATGCTGCATTATGAAAAATTTGTAGCAACTTGTTGCACAAAAACTAATATTATTATATTAATTGTTTTCAATATAGTTTATATGTTCCACAATCTCGTTTTGGTGTTTCATTCTAATCTCGCTCTCTCACACACACAATATACAGGCAAAGCCACAAGTCATTCTTTAGCAAATCAGATTTGCTCTTCATTTGCATGTTAAAACCACGAAACTTTGACATTGAGAAGCAGAATTTAGAGATTGAAGCAGCAAAGGTAATTATTTATTTATTTATTTTATAGCAATACTACTACAAAGACTGCTTTTCTTTGCATCAACTTGTTTAGGGCTTCAAGAATAAAATTGCATTAGTTTTGTTAATCAAAATAATGTTGGAGTTGAGCAACCCTCAATGTGGAAATAGGCACATATTTTTCAAACTTCTATCAATCATACTAGCTGCTTATATTATTTCAATTAACTTTTCAAAATCATACTAGCTGGATGCAAGACCATAAGCCAATCTAATTCATATGTTGTAGACGGGTTCTAGTAGATAAGTCCTATTGGGAACTTTTTAAGCAGGTCCTATGGATTGATCTTTAGTACTTGTATGATGGTTGCATTTGTGCTTAATCTTAATTCAAAAGATATTTGTTGAAATCTTTATATCTATGGTACTGACTAGCGTGAAGTATTTTGCATCTCCCATTCTTGAAATCCTCCTCTAATTCATATATCTTTAAGGCAATATGCCTTTACAATTTGAACTTGAAACGTATTCTGAGGAAAGAAAATGCATTTAGAGCCAATGTAAAACCATAAAAAAAAAAATTATATAAAAAAAAAAAGCGAAAAATATCTACCTTTCAAGACCATTTGGTGGCAGAAGACATTAACTTATTATGTCCTATTTTCCCAGTTTGGCTTGGCATGGCATAACTTAATATTAAAGCAATGTCAAATTCAAGAATTTTGATTCATATTGGAGATTCTATAATTACCGAACTATGGCAACATGGTTTTCTTATGTACATTTTTTCTTTCCCAATTCTTAATTTAGTGGATGCCAATTGAGGACTATGCAGCGCAACCTTTTAACCAAAAACAAGAGCTCTTCAATCATGTTGCCAAAATATGCCTATCAAAGTCACAAAAGAATTATACTGGCTTTTCTCCACTGGCTACAACTACAGGCTCTGGCAAAGTAAGCTACCTCTACTTCAACAATCAGGATAATAACCACCTTGTAACTTCTGATAATCAGCCATAGAAAGTCTGATGTGATGTTTAAAAAAACTATATAATATTTGCATGAGTTGTGATAATAAGAACTCTATGATAGAAACGCTTGAAGGGTTGGTCATACTGTATAGACGTACATTTCTTTTTTCTTTTTGAAGAATAGATGATGTACATTTCTTTACAGTGATATAATTCAAAATGTGGATTTCTTCTCAGTAGAGTGAGACAATAAAGTTGTAATTTTCTTATTTTTTGGGGTGGAGGGGGGTTGGGGGCTAATAATAAAGATGTAATTTGATATTTTTTTAATACAAAGTGTGATAATAAAGATTCAATTTCTTTCCGTTTTCCATAAATCTTGCAATGAACAAGAGTACAAAATACACTCAATTTTATGCCCCTATAAAAATAAAATAAAAATATAAACAATGTATATAATGTATTGATCAAGAATTTATGGTTTAGTAACATTATCCAATTCTTCTTATGAGAATCACTTGTAAGGGAAAAAAGAAGAAAAGACAAGAATCACTTGTGAAGCACTTTTTTTTTTTTTTTTTTTAATATATATAAATTTTACGATTCAATTATTCTAGACTTTTTAGTTTTTGTATTTAATAACTCACTTGGATAAATATTTATAATGTAGTCCCACATTTAATTTTAAAATTAAGAAATAAAACTCTTTAAGAATAAATAATTTAGGACACATGGCGCAAAATTAGAACTCTAATTTAGAATTCTAATTTAAGTTTCTCTCAACTTAACCAATTATTATTATTATTATTATTATATCAAACAAGCTAAACTAACTAATGGTATTGGAACAGGCGCTATTGTACTACCCAACAACCCACAAGATATTATCAACTTTAAGTGAATGCTTGTGTGTGCATTAGGGGTGTCCAGTGTACCCGAAGACCCGCCGGACCCAATCAGCCCGATTGGAACCGACCCGTCACGGCCAGACCGACACCTCCAACTGGTCGAGTGGCGGGTTTCATCCTCAAAAACCTGATCTACCCGACCCGCACGACAAAACCTCCAAAAGAAGCTGAAATTCGGTGACGTTTGGGCTTCTCAACTCCGATCCGGCCATGTTTGGCCTTCCTTTACTCAAATCCGCTCAAATGCTCACTCATAGACACTTAAATCCAGCGAATCTAGCCCAGATCTACTCAAACCCCGTACCCACCTGCTCGACAAAACCTCAAAAAGAAGCTGAAATCCGGCGACGTTTAGGCTTCTCAGCTCCGATCTGGCCACGTTTGGCCTTCCTTTACTCAAATCCGGCCAAATTCTCACTCATAGATGCTTAAATCTGGCGAATCTAGCCTAGATCTACTCAAAATCCGGCGAAATCACTTCAACCTGAAACTTGAAGAGACTCGACTCGATTGATTTGAAACTTCCCACGGGTCAGTTGTGGGTCGAAATCTTCCCCACCCGAGAAGGTCGGGTCGAGTCTGGGTTGGGCACAAACCCGACCCGTGGACACCCCTAGTGTGCATAATGGCATGCACTACTTCTAAGCAAAAAGGAAAATGACTATTCACATTTCTTTTTGGTTAGGTTCTCTTCCTTCAAGTTTTCATTTATATTTTTACCAAATATAGAAGAAGGAAGAACAATATTGTGTACATTTTACATATTTACAAAGGAGTAATGCTACAAGCACAAACTATTTTACAACATTTTTACAAAATGTTGATGTGACCAACTTTTTATTAGTTTTCATCTAGTCCCACCATTAATATCACATTTTCATTTATTAATAATCACTCACTACATTAACAGTTTGTAAATTTTTTTGTATATCTAACATTATTCTTTAAAAAAGTGGAAAATGTTATAAATTTTACATTGCAATTACAATGTAAACTAATAATTTTCTTATATAAAATGGTCATATCTCACTCTATTACACGAGTAAAATAAAAAATGATGCAAATAGTTTGCGCCCATAGATATTAGATACCAGTCTCTGGTTTTGGCTATGGTGAATTGTTTTGAGTTAAATTATAATTTCTTTATATACGTGTCGTTATCTATATCCTAAAATGAGATAAACTAAAAAAAGCATATCTTTTTAGATAAAGAAGAAATCAACAGAGGCACCAGCACAATTGTTTTCATATAAGAAAATAAATTTCTGGGGTAAAAACCTTAATTTCATTGTCATATTACAAGTACTTTTTTTTTCTTTGCTGAATATATTACAAGTACCTTTGATATCAAAGTCCAACTACACTTGATATTTGCAAGGCAAGTCTAATACCACTTGTTTGGTTAAGATAGCTTGATCCCGGTTAATTAATTTGATTACCCAAATTGATTAATTAGGTCAAATTATATACAAATCAAAGAGCGCCAAAAAATCACAAAATAAACTAAATGCAGTGAAAATTAAATTGACATAGTGCGGTGATTTGTTGACAAATGAGGAAAACCTTTCGTAAGGCAAAATTCCCACTAGGTGAATTTAAGGTCACCATTCGTAAGAATCCACTAATCAATAATCAAACGGTTACAAGTATGAGAAATCTTACCATTACCTTGGCTTATCTCAAAATACCATCTTACAGTTGAACTTTCACTCCAATACCCAATTAGACTTGATCTTATAGTAGCATTCTTTCCTTTGATGCACAAATCTCCAATTTGTGACTACTTCTTTTGCATGGATCCCAGTACGTGACTAACTCTAGCAACTTAAATGATTATTGTTGGCTGCAAAATTCTTCACTTATTGAATAATGAAGATTATGAAACAATTAGTTAAAAAACACTAAGGCGTACAAACACCAATAGTTTCTCACAGAGAAAATTAAGCTCTCGGTCTCTGGATCCGTATATGACGGCTTTTAAAATAAGCCTTATATAAATCTAAGGTTGTGAGAAAAAAACCCTAAACAAATACATCAACATGGGCCGAATTTCAGATCTGAAAATTCTAAAATCATAGTTCTCGATAGATCGAGCTTGTGTTGAGCTATGTCTCGAGCTTCCCATTAATTCTCAATAGCAATTATTTGTCAAGCTATTTGTTGAGCTTTAGTAAAACAACTTTTCTTCACTTGTTTCTTGGATCAATCTTCATGTCTTTAATACTTCCACTTGATATGTATCAAGCCCAACTTAGATCTAACCAATTTACAAGTGAAGTGTGTTTTGTTGAAGGATTAGCCATTTACATAGAAAATATGACCTAACAAGAATGATGCATGAGGCAATGAGAAGAAAAATTTATTATATTTTATTTGATTTTAAGTATCAAGGGCAATTTTGTAATTTCATAATATTTGAATGGGATATGCCAACTGTCCATTAGATCTTTTAGGTTTTATTTAAGTTTGGTCATTTAGTTAGGCTTAGTAGTAAAAGCCTAAGGAGTCCAAGTCCAAGTTTTACTAGGGTTTTAAGAAATCCTAGTTCAATTAGGATTGGGTATTAGTCTTCTATTCAAAGAGTTGTAGTGCTTTCTATTAAGTTGATTATTAATGAATATTTTTAGAATTTAAGAGTTATGAAGCTTTCTTTTATAGTTTGTGTGATGCAATTTTCCCTGAGGTGTGATGCTAAGGAACCCTAGGTGTGATGCCTCGGAAGTTTAGGTGTGATTCCTAGAATTTATCTATTTTCTTTAATTTTAGTATTCATGGTTACCGTTTACAGCAATCCAAATCTTGATTTTTCACCTTTGTTTTCATTCCCAAACCCTATTAATCCTTGTCCCCTTTGAAAACCCTATAATCCCTTTTATTTTCTAGCCTATTCCCCACCAAAACCTAACCCTAATTCTTCAAAACCCAAGCTAAACCAAATCTGCCCTGGTGTTCTAAATCAGATTTTGTTGTTCCCCCTTGTCCTATGTCAATATGCTTAGACAAGTTCTAGTTAATATAAGTCCTATTGGAAACTTCTTAAGCAAGGTTGGCGAGTTGGATTTTAGTACTTTTATGATGGCTCCATTTGTGCTTGATCTTAATTCAAAAGATATTTAGTGAACTCTTTATATTTATATCCCTAACTAGCATGAACTATTTCACATCTCCAATTCTTGAAAAAACCTCCTTTTATTCATGTATCTTTGATGCAATATACTTTTTCAATTTAAACTTGAAACACATTTAAAGCCAATTAAAAACCATTAAAGGTAAAATGACACAACACATGGTCTGAAAATTTCATTACTCCCTCGGATACATTGACAAGAAAACTAGCATATTTTAGATTGGGAGGGGGGGGGGGGGGTTAATAGGGTTTAAACTTTAAAGGTTTTTTTTTTTTTTTTGAGGGGGAACTTTAAAGGATTAGAAGTACTCTTTAGAACATCATAAACTAACTAAATATGTAAACTTTAGGGTATGTTTCCATTAGATATTGTTGTAAAAAGTGGAACTTTGATTTTAAACTATTTGCAATAGAGTTTTTTTATTTTTTATTTTTATTTTTTCCCCCCCTTTTTTATATAGAGCTTTAACTAAAAGTCAATTTAGTGTTTTAAGTAATTTGCAAATTATAGTGAACGGTATTTCCAGATTCTGAATTTAAAGCATGTACAATAAATTGTAGAGTTCCTCTAAAAATCTACATTTCAATTTCTTTTTATTAAAAATGATTTTCCCCAGTTTTACCAAATGCCCTTTTGTTTGATTTTGTTTATTCTTTATTTTTTTTTTTCCAAAAAGTGCAATAGATTAAAGCTCTCTTTTGCAAGCCATATATTACACAAATAGACTTGGCAAAATTGGACTTTGAACAAGTTAATTTGCTTGAACTTGAAGTAAAAAAAGAATATGCATAGGGAGATTTCTGAACCGTGGAAAAACAAGTCAACTTGAAATCCGAATCAAGAAATTACAAGTTAAATATGTGTTTGACCTAGTGATTTGATAGGTTAAAACTTTTTTTTTTTTGTAAACTTAAAATATCAGTTAGTCAAAGTATTTGTATGCGAATATTTAGAAATATATGAGTATGGTTAGAGTGGTTTTTTGCCTTTGGTATAATGGTTGACTTGAAATCTAACTTAGGGAACTTGATAGGTTTTTGAGAGATAATTACAACATATTGTTAACTCTGCAGCTCGAACTCTTTCCCTCCTAAATTCTTAAACACTTTGTACATAGAGATGTGTCAATTCAGCTACAAGGCCTTTGGCAGAGGTCTTTGGCAGGAAACTTGATAGGTTAAAACACAATTTTCTATAAAAAAAATTTAAAAAAAATTAGTGGGCAAAAGTATTTTGTATGAGTGACATTTAGGAAAAATTGAGCATGAGTAGAGAGGTTTTTGGGTTGCAGAAAAAGAGGTCAACTTGAAATCTGACTTAGGAAAAACGAGCTAGATATATGTTTGATCCATTAACTTTATAGGTTAAAATGCAATTTTTTGTAAACTTAAAAAATCAATATACAATACGATCTGCATTTTAATAGCAATATTTTCGCAGATATTTAAGACAAACTTTTTATTTTGGTTGTAATACGAATTAAAATTATTTGATTTAAATGGTCATGAGCCATTCTAATTTTGGGATAACCAGCCTACTAACTCAAATATTTGATGTTTTATTATTTTCTTATTATATATTAATTGATTAATTAATTAAATTTTAATGTTTTTATCTGAACACATGTAGACTCATCACGGGTCCAAAAATAATGATCTGTTTAAATTTGGGTAATTTTAAAGTGTTTTTTTATTTTTATTTATTTTTCATTTCTTTTTGAATCCTGAGGGTAATTTCAACTTTTATCCGATTATAACGCCTAAAGTTACCCAAGTGGATCAAACTCATACCTAACCTAAACCCAACGAATTGCCAAGTTTATATAATCAAGTTCATACCTACTGTTGACTCTTCTCAAAAGTTCATACCTACTGCATGATTATCCTCTCAACTTCCCTCATATCTCTCTTTCAAACAAAAAAAAAAAAAAATTTAGGACTGGTTTTTGCAGCTTGCTTCCAAAGTTACCTTAATACTTCAGGCAAAACAAAGAAGGAATGTTTCCATTTCAAACGTGGAAACAAAAGCGCTGAGAATTGAGGAAGCGTGGCAAGAAATACTTTTTAAAGTATTGGTTGGTTTTAGAGGTGGTCAATGGTCACTTTGTTGGGAATTTCAATTCAATTTAATCGATCTTTCAATGCAATTTCCAACAAAATCCATAGAAAGTCCCAAACCAGCAAGCCGCCCGGAAATCGTCATCCGGTTTCTGAGTTACGACTCTATCAGGTAAAAGAGTTATATATATAATCAGCTATCAGTACGTCTTTCTAATTCATTAGCCCTTCAAAGTTCAAACTTCTTCATTTGCTGCAGCCCCTCCCTCCCAAAGAGGCCTTGTCTCGACTTGGTATGTCATCTCATCTTTCTGATTCTTCAAATACTAAGATTTGAGTTGGATTCAATGCATCTAGTGTTAATCTCATTAAGATACTGACATGTGACAAAAAAATGAATGTGTTATCATCTTGACGATTCACTGTAACTAGACATTAAATCCAAAACTTTGCCCATTCGTATCTATGTTCTTTAATCCGTTTCATTCATATGGGTTTTTTTGGAATTGATGGTACGTTGCCAAATATTATAATGACTTTGATTGTCATCTTTCTTTTATAATATTTCACTATTTTCTAACTACTTTGTATTAGTTTCATATTCATTTGTGAAATTTTCATTTCAGTTTTATGTTATATCTTTTATATTTCTAGTATTTATAAATTTATCCAAAAATTCTATTTAAAATTATTCAAGTAAATTTTCTATTCTATTTTTTAAAAAAAGTTTTTATGTTTTCTAGAAGACATTTTCAATCTTAAAATATTTACAAACAAAGAAAAAATATATATAATATATATCTATAATATGAAAAAAATAAAATAAAATTTAAAGCGTAAAACAAAAAAATTTAACTTATCAAAGACACTATTGCAATTTCACTCAACATTAGAATTACCTTCTTCTTCTTTTTTTTCTTCTTTTTTTTTGAGAAGGAACATTAGAACTACCTAATAACCTTAACATGCAAAAGAAATAAAAAGAATTCAATACATAACTCAATTAATTAATACTAGCCCATTCAAGTTTAGTTACATAAATAGAACCAGTTGTAATGGTTTAAGCATAAAATAACCACCATGCACCTTTGATACGGTAATCATTCCATAAGTATAAGTGCTTGTGGGGTGTGAGGGGCAAGGGTCGGGATTCAAGTCTCCAGGAGGGAGTTTCACACACATATACATTTAAGTTAGTCCCGAGTATAATTTCTATCTTATATAAAAAAAAAACATAAAATATATACAAATATATATATATATATATATATTATTTTACAAGATTTTACTTTACTTTAAGTAAGGCAAGTGAATGGTATTTCCCATTAGAGCATTTAGTGTCTAATTGTGTCAAAGATTACGTTGTTAATGTAGACAATTTTTTAGCTTACAAAAATTAAAGTCTTCATATTTTAGAGGAAATTGAAACTTAATGATGACTTCATACAGTAGTGAGCCTTGGAACATTTTCTAACATAATTATTAAGATATTTAAATTATAAAAGTTAATAAAAAGAAAAGTTGAATAAATCAACATCACTAAAAAAAAACCCTTTAATACATGAAGTTTTACAATCCCCTTTACTAATAAAATTAAAAGACCAAAGTGAGAATGAAAATGCAGAGAGAGAGAGAGAGAGAGAGAGAGAAGAGGAGAGAGAGAGAGGAGAGAGGAGAGAAGAGAGAGAGAGAGAGAGAGAGAGAGAGAGAGAGAGAGAAGAGAGAGAGAGAGAGAGAGAGAGAGAGAATACATGTTGCGAATATGAGTTGAGCCATCAAGGACAGTATGGATGCTGACATCATTGAAGAGAACTCACAACCAGATTATCTCTCGGTACAATTTTTTAGGAAAAAAAATGAAATTATGATTTTTTTTTTTATTGTAATGGGTTGAACAAGTTATGAATCTGAATTATTAGGGGATTTTTTTTTAATGAGCTTTTTGTTGAATATTTTGTTCATTTGTTATTGTTTGGCTTAATCTTATTGTTGTTTGGGCTATGTTCGTTGTTATTTGGCTAGCCAATTTTTATTGTTGTTATTTTGAGTTTTAATTTATTGTTTAAGGGGTTGATGATTATGTTTGGTGGGCTAAGATTATTTGTGTAGTTGCCAAATCCCATATATTGCTCCGTTTCTCTATTAAAGTAATAAGTCTACCTAATATGAATTTTCAAATACTATGTAACATCTTTCTCAAAAAAAAAATACTAGGTAACATCTGTAGAATTTTCTATCGTTTTTTTTTATATGTAAAAGCTGCTTACTACTGGATGAATTCTTCAGCTTAACTCGGTGCATAATTGCTTTCTTTTTGCTATTCGTTCAGGAGATAGATTTTCATTCTTAATCAGAAGCAGAGAAGCAAGTCATGTCCGAAAATAGAGTTGAACAGGTTGAGCTACTAAGTTCAGATAATGATTCATATGGAGGAGTTGTAGTGAAGATAGAGCAGCCCATAGATTCTAAGATCTTTCCTTCTTTGCTTAGAGCTTCAATATCGCAATGGAGGCAACAGGTATATATATGGTATCTTTTAATCTTATCAGTTTATCTTCCTACGTCTAGTATCCATTTGATGTAGAAGTTGGTACTAGTACCTCCTATTATGTTACAAATTTGGGATGTAATTTGCAGGGGAAGAATGGTGTTTGGATCAAATTGCCTATCGAACATGCAAATCTTGTTGAAGCTACAGTTAAGGTAAACACAGGTTTCCAGATTTATTATTATTATTTTACAACAAATTGGCTAATACTTAAAAGGAGGTGTTTATTTATTTATTTTTTAACATTTAAAAAAAATTCAACTTATAAATCCAATAGATAGAGTTTTGTTTTGACACATATACCTGGTAGTTCTAACTGCCCTTTTATTTCATAATTAGCTAACCTATTAATCCTAAAAGGCATGGGTACACAATGATACAACAATTTCTGAAAAAGTAAGATACAATAGAAGAGGACATGTTCTAATTTCACAAACATGGTATTTTTTTTTTAGTTAAAATCCAAAACTAACCCTTTAAGTTTTCTAAGTTTCAAATTTTGTCAAATAAGTATTCCGTTAGGCTTTTGTTAACTCTTTCGGTTTACTAACCAAAACAACTTCATCTTAGGTTTTTTTTTTTTTTTTTTAATTCAAATTTGTAATTAAGGAAAACGAAAAGCTTAAAAAATTAATAATAAATAGGGGCAGAAAAGGGGAATGCGGCCGTTTATTGCCCCTGAAAAAAAAATCACAATACAATTGGGCCCTACCTGAGGAATTGAGGGAGAAAGAAAGGGGGAAGGATAAAGAATTAGTATTTTTTTTTTTTTAGTTGTAAATTGTGTTTGCTATTTTAAAATTTAAAAAGCTTTTCTATTTTTATTTTTTGTGAACTATATTAGTTGCTTGTAGTTGTAGATCTATGTTTCTGTGCTTGTGAGCTATATTTATTATTTGAATTTGTGTGTTGTACTATTTTGAACTTTGGATTTTATACAGCGATCCATATCGTAATTTTTTGTTCTGTTTTCAGGGCCAGGGTCATTACCCTTAGCTGCCTCTTTTTTTTTTTTTTTTTTTTTTTTTTCAATAACAGTTTTTCATTTTTATTAATTACGAAATTAAAAAAAAAAAAAAAACCCAAAACGGTGTCATTTTGGTGAGTAAACGGAAAGAGTTAATAGAAGCCTAACAGAATACTTAAATGAAAAAATTTGCAACTTAGAGAACTGAAATGACAAAACTAAAATTTAGAGGATGAATATAACAAAAGGTGAAACTTAAAGAGTTAGTTTTGGATTTTAGCCCTTTTTTTTTTTTTTTCATGGTGTAGTATGTAAGGAAATGACTTAATGAGTCTCATAAGATTCAATTGGCACCCTAATATTTTTTATAATTTTCATTTTTTGATGAAATTGAAATATATATATATGCGTGTGTGTGTGTGTATTTCTAAGATTCAACTTAGTTTAAACACTAAGGATTTCTAAAATCAATTCTCAGGACTTACTAAACACTGAAATTTCGTTTCTCATGAATTCAAACAACCAATAATTTATACTCATAAGAATCTTAAATTCTTAGTAATCAAAAATCATGTTAACCGAGCACTACCTACCTTATAGTTGCCAGTCATAATTACGAGAATTTCTAATGTAAAATGAAGCTAATTAGATTGGGACGTGTAATTCGCTTTCTCTTTGAGAAAATTTAAGCACTTTGCGGTTGGAAAATCCCATAAACTGGTTATTGCATGTCCTCTCATCAGAATTGCAAACCTTGGGCTTTTCCTAAAGGTGGCTTCTCTCATAAAAATAACAAATTCATTGTGCTAAGTTAGATCCTTAATTCTCATTCTTACCCACCACAGTACCAACAAGAAATTTAACCATCTATTTATTGGTTTCATATTAAAATGTACCAACAATCGATGTATAGTCTTTCTAAATTGTGATTTATAATATTGTTTGTTGATTTTACAGGAAGGATTTCGGTATCACCATGCTGAACCAGATTACTTAATGCTTGTATGTTGGCTTCCTGAAACTACTGATACTATTCCTCGAAATGCTTCACATCGAATAGGTGTTGGTTCTTTTGTCATGAACAATAAGAGAGAGGTATGTGTTTTGGATTAATTTCTGGCTTTCCCTTACCATGACTGTGGTCGGCCTTTAGGCTAGGCTATTCAGGCCAATGCCTAAGACCCTATTATAAAAAGACCTCTTATTATTATTTTAATAATTATTATTTTTATTAAAAACAATTATTAAAAAAATTTCATAGATAGTTTGTTTATTCTTTTCTCCACCCCAATATGACTGCGATATTGATGACAAAAAGAAAATCTAACCCATTTGAAAATCTAAAATGTTTAGAAAAATATGTCATAAATATGATGATGATGATGATGGTGTCATTATTTTCCTATAACAATTTCAAATTTTAACTTTTGTAATAAAAGAGAAAAAAAAAATTACTGCATCATGCATCGCCTTATCCAAATTAAATGAAAAGTCATTAATTTAAAATACAAAATATAATAGATTTTATGTTTGAAACATGATATCTAATTTTTAATATAAAATTTGTCTTGGCTTGATTAGTATTGATTCATTGAGTTACATGATAGATATATTCGAGTGATTCTATGCTCTAAAATCAATCTTTGATTGAATAGATTGATGTTGTTAGGTGATTTTACATTTTTAAATTTATTTTTTGTTATCGTCATATTATAACTTTATATTGTAGATATTTATTTTATTTATAAAATATTTATTAATTACAAGTTATTACTAATATTAATTTAAATATGAAAAACTTATAAAAAAATGAAAAAATAATAAAACTTGATTTACGCCATATTACTCAAAAAAATGAAACATATAATAGAAAACTTAGATAATATCTCATAGATCAATGAGAAATTCATAAAAAAAATACTTTGAAGATTGTGTCATAGTATAAAGGAAATAACAATAAAAATAATCATAATGATGTTCAAACATGTAATATAATATTACAATTCTCGATTATAGAAAAGAATAAATTCCTTTCAAATGCATTTATCTCTTATACAATTTTTATTAACAAAACTTGTTACATTTGTTTCTAAAATAAACAAACAAAATATTAGAATTAAAGCCTACAAAATCATACCTTATCAATTGAAAAGTAGATGTTAACAGAACCTAAATAAACAAAGTTAGTAAGTAATTTTAAATTTTAAATAGTAAGAAGAATGAATTTTAAATTAAAAATGATAATAATAATATATTTTAAATATAAAAAAGCCCCACCAATAATGTCTCCTTAGGCCTAAAATTGTATTATGCAAGCCTTGACCATGAAATCAAGGACGATGAAGTAATTTGGAAATTCTGGTTTTGCTCTTGTTATTCCAAAAACATTAGCCATATATTGATAGTATACTACAAAAAGACTAGTCGAATTAAAATTAGTACTACTCAAAATCACTTATGCAACCTAGATCAACTTAATACATATCTAATGTGAGATTCAACACATGCCCACACAACCCACACTTATATCCAATCCAATAACAATTTAGACATTCCATTATTTGTGTTTGATCTAATTCTTAAACTTTATAAGTCACTTTGTTCATACTTCAGCAATTTCTATTAAGCAAAACAACTTGCTCTAGTGTATTTGACTTGACCATTTCAATACTTAAATGCCAAAAATTGAATGGCCTTGTTATGATGGCTTAATAAATCTAGCTACTAAAATGGAATTTACCTTATGGCAGGTGCTTGTAGTTCAGGAGATTAGTGGAAAATTCAAAGGAACAGGGGTGTGGAAGTTTCCTACCGGGGTTGTTAATGAAGTGAGTATGTCCCAAGTGCAATTGTTTATCAAATTCGTTAGAAAATTTTAGAAAATGTTCACCCTGGATTGAAATTTTTCATACGCAGGGTGAGGATATTTGTACAGCTGCAATTAGGGAAGTCAAAGAAGAGACAGGAGTAAGTGATAAAAATGCAATTGGTGGATTCAAATGAGTATGATATTTACCTACATGTAGGTTTACACATTTCAATGTAAATCTAAGCCCATTACTTTTATTTTGTTTCAGATTGACACAGAGTTTGTGGAAGTTTTAGCATTCAGGTAAGAAAATTGCTTAATACTATCTAGTTCACATGCATTTGTAGATATTATTGTTTTAGATGTATGAATAAACAATAAATAGTGTTCCCTGTAAAAGCAGGTTTACTAATGTTGGATTATGAAAATTTTATAGCAACTTGTTACACTATAACTAATATTATTATATTAATTGATTTCAATATAGTTTACATGTTCCTCAATCTCCTTTTGGTGTTTCATTCTAATCTCTCTCTCTCACATACACAACATACAGGCAAAGCCACAAGTCATTCTTTAGCAAATCAGATTTGCTCTTCATTTGCATGTTAAAACCACGAAACTTTGACATTAAGAAGCAGAATTTAGAGATTGAAGCAGCAAAGGTAATTTTTTATTTATTTTTATTTATTTTATAGCAATACTACTACAAAGACTGCTTTTCTTTGCATCAACTTGTTTAGGGCTTTAAGAATAAAATTGCATTAGTTTTGTTAATCAAAATAATGTTGGAGTTGAGCAACCCTCAGTGTGGAAATAGGCCCATATTTTTCAAACTTCTATCAATCATACTAGCTGCTTATATTCTTTCAATTAACTTTTCAAAATCATACTAGCTGGATGCAAGACCATAAGCCAATCTAATTCATAAGTTGCAGACAGGTTCTAGTAAATAAGTCCTATTGGGAAATTTTTAAGCAGGTCCTATGGATTGATCTTTAGTACTTGTACGATGGTTGCATTTGTGCTTAATCTTAATTCAAAAGATATTTGTTGAAATCTTTATATCTATGGTACTGACTAGCGTGAAGTATTTTGCATCTCCCATTCTTGAAATCCTCCTCTAATTCATATATCTTTAAGGCAATATGCCTTTTCAATTTGAACTTGAAACGTATTCTGAGGAAAGAAAATGCATTTAGAGCCAATGTAAAACCATAAAAAAATTAAAATTAAAATTAAAAAAAAAGCGAAAAATATCTACCTTTCAAGACCATTTGGTGGCAGAAGACATTAACTTATTATGTCCTATTTTCCCAGTTTGGCTTGGCATGGCATAACTTAATATTAAAGCAATGGCAAATTCAAGAATTTTGATTCATATTGGGCCTTCTATAATTACCGAACTATGGCAACATGGTTTTCTTATGTTCATTTTTTCTTTTCCAATTCTTAATTTAGTGGATGCCAATTGAGGACTATGCAGCGCAACCTTTTAACCAAAAACAAGAGCTCTTCAATTATGTTGCCAAAATATGCTTATCAAAGTCACAAAAGAATTATAATGGCTTCTCTCCACTGGCTACAACTACCGGTTCTGGCAAAGTAAGCTACCTCTACTTCAACAATCAGGATAATAACCACCTTGTAACTTCTGATAATCAGCCATAGAAAGTCTGATGTGATGTTTAAAAAAACTATATACTATTTGCATGAGTTGTGATAATAAGAACTCTATGATAGAAACGCTTGAAGGGTTGGTCATACTGTATAGATGAACATTTCTTCTCAGTAGAGTGAGTCAATAAAGTTGTAATTTTCTTATTTTTTTGGGTGGAGGGGGTTTGGGGGCTAATAATAAAGATGTAATTTGATATTTATTTAATACAAAGTGTGATAATAAAGATTCAATTTCTTTCCGTTTTCCATAAATCTTGCAATGAACAAGAGTACAAAATACAATCAATTTTATGCCCCTATAAAAAAATAAATAAATAAATAAAAACAATGTATATAATGTATTGATCAAGAATCTTTTATATAGTAACATTATCCAATTCTTCTTATGAGAATCACTTGTAAGGGAAAAAAGAAGAAAAGACAAGAATCACTTGTGAAGCACCCTTTTTCTTTTTTCTTTTTTTAATTTTTACGATTCAATTATTTTAGACTCTTTGATTTTTGTATTTAATAACTCACTTGAATGAATGTTTATAATGTAATCCCACATTTGATTCTAAAATTAAGAATTAAAACTCTTTAAGAATAATTAATTTAGGATATATGGCGCAAAATTGAAATTCTAATTTAGAATTTTAATTTGAATTTCTTTCAACTTAACCTACTATTATTATTATTATTATTATTATTTATTATTATTATTATTATTATTATTATATAGATGATATCTAGGCAAACAAGCTAAACTAATGGTACTAGACCAGGTACTATTGTACAACCCCACAACCCACAAGATGTTATCAACTTTAAGTGAATGCATAATGGCATGCACTACTTCTAAGCAAAAAGGACTATTCACATTTCTTTTTGGTTAGGTTCTCTTCCTTCAAGTTTTCATTTATATTTTACCAAACATAGAAGAAGGGAGAACAATATTGTGTACATTTTACATATTTACAAAAGAATAATACTATAAGCACAAACTATTTTACAATATTTTACAAAATGTTGATATGGCTAACTTTTTATTAGTTTTCATCTAGTTTAACCATTAATATTTCATTTTCATTTACTAATAATCACTCACCACATTAGCAGTTTATAATTTTTTTTTTATAAAATAATTTGTATCTCTAACATTATTCTTTACAAAAAGTTGACAATGTTATAAATTTTACATTGCAATTACAATGTAAACTAATAATTTTCTTAAATAAAATGGTCATATCTCACTCTATTACATGAGTAAAATAAAAAATGATGCAAACAGTTTGCGCCTATAGATATTAGATACCAGTCTCTGGTTTTGGCTATTGTGAATTGTTTTGAGTTAAATTATAATTTCTTTATATATGTGTTGTTATCTATATCCTAAAATGAGATAAACTAAAAAAAGCATCTCTTGTTAGATAAAGAAGAAATCAACAGATGCACCAGCACAATTTTTTTTATATAAGAACATAAATTTCTGGGGTAGGTAATACCGAGCAAAGATTGAGTTTGATATTATAAAAACCTTAGTTTCATGGCCATATTACAAATACTTTTTTTTTTTTTTTTTTTGCTGAATATATTACAAGCACCTTTGATGTTAGAGTCCAACTATACTTGATATTCACCAGGCAAATCTAATACCACTTGTTGGGTTAAGATAGCTTGATCCCGGTTAATTAATTTGATTACCCAAATTGATTAATTAAGTCAAACTATACAAATCATGGAGGCGCCAAAAAATCACCAAATAAACTAAATGCAGTGGAAATTAAATTGACACAGTGCGGTGATTTGTTGACAAATAAGGAAAACCTTTCGCAAGGTAAAATTCTCACTAGGTGAATTTAAGGTTACCATTCCCAATAATCCACTAATCAATAATCAAACAATTATAAGTATGAGAAATCTTACCATTACCTTGGCTTATCCCAAAATACCATCTTACAATTGAACCTTTGCTCCAATACCCAATTAGACTTGATCTTATAATAGCATTCTTTTCTTTGGTGCACAAATCTCCAATTTGTGACTAATTCTTTTGCACGGATCCCAGTACGTAACTAACTCTAGCAATTTAAATAATTATTGTTGGCTGCAAAATTCTTCACTTATTGAATAATGAAGATTAGGAAGCAATTAGTTAAAAAACACTAAGGCGTACAAACAAAGTAATTTCTCATAGAGAAAGTTAAGCTCTCGGTCTTTGTATCCGTATATGACGGCTTTTAAAATAAGCCTTACATAGGTCTAGGGTTGTCAGAAGAAAAAAAAAACCCTGAACAAATACATCAACATAGGCCGAATTTCAGATCAGGAAATTTTAAAATCATAGTTCTCAATAGATCGAGCTTGTGTTGAGCTATGTCTCGAGCTTCCCATTAATTCTCAAAAGCAATTATTTGTCAATCTATTTGTTGAGCTTTAGTAAAACAACTTTTCTTCACTTATTTCTTGGATTAATCTTCATGTCTTTAATACTTCCACTTAATATGTATCAAACCCAACTTAGATCTAACCAATTTACAAGTGAAGTGCGTTTCGTTGCAGGATTAGCCATTTATATAGAAAATATGACCTAACAAGAATGACGCATGAGGCAATGAGAAGACAAATTTATTATATTTTATTTGATTTTAAGTATCAAGGGCAATTTTGTAATTTCATAATACTTGAATTGGCTATGCCAACTGTCCATTAGATCTTCTTTTAGGTTTTATTTAAGTTTGGTTATTTAGTGGGGCTTAGTAGTAAAAGCCTAAAGAGTCCAAGTCCAAGTCTTATTAGGGTTTTAAGAAATCCTAATTCAATTAGTATTAGGTATTAATCTTCTATTCAAAGAATTGTAGTACTTTCTATTGAGTTGATTATTAATGAATATTTTTAGAATTTAAGAGCTATGAAACTTTCTTTTATTGTTTGTGTGATGCAATTTTTCCTGAGGTGTGATGCTAAGCAACCCTAGGTGTGATGCTTAGGAAGTCTAGGTGTAGTTCTTAGATTTATCTATTTTCTTTAATTTTACTATTCATGGTTACCATTCATAGCAATCCAAATCTTGATTTTTCACCTTTATTTTCATTCCCAAACCCTATTAATCCTTGTCCCCTTTGAAAACCCTACCTTTTTATTTTCTAGTCTATTCCCCACCAAAACCTAACCCTAATTCTTCAAAACCCAAGCTAAACCAAATCTGCCCTGGTGTTCTAAATCAGATTTTGTTGTTCCCCCTTGTCCTATGTCAATATGCTTAGACAAGTTCTAGTTAATATAAGTCCTATTGGAAACTTCTTAAGCAAGGTTGGCGAGTTGGATTTTAGTACTTTTATGATGGCTCCATTTGTGCTTGATCTTAATTCAAAAGATATTTAGTGAACTCTTTATATTTATATCCCTAACTAGCATGAACTATTTCACATCTCCAATTCTTGAAAAAACCTCCTTTTATTCATGTATCTTTGATGCAATATACTTTTTCAATTTAAACTTGAAACACATTTAAAGCCAATTAAAAACCATTAAAGGTAAAATGACACAACACATGGTCTGAAAATTTCATTACTCCCTCGGATACATTGACAAGAAAACTAGCATATTTTAGATTGGGAGGGGGGGGGGGGGGTTAATAGGGTTTAAACTTTAAAGGTTTTTTTTTTTTTTTTGAGGGGGAACTTTAAAGGATTAGAAGCTCTCTTTAGAACATCATAAACTAACTAAATATGTAAACTTTAGGGTATGTTTCCATTAGATATTGTTGTAAAAAGTGGAACTTTGATTTTAAACGATTTGCAATAGAGTTTTTTTTTCCCCCCCTTTTTTATATAGAGCTTTAACTAAAAGTCAATTTAGTTTTTTAAGTAATTTGCAAATTATAGTGAACGGTATTTCAAGATTCTGAATTTAAAGCATGGACAATAAATTGTAGAGTTCCTCTAAAAATCTATATTTCAATTTCTTTTTATTAAAAATGATTTTCCCCAGTTTTACCAAACACCGTTTTGTTTGATTTTGTTTATTCTTTATTTGTTTTTTTTTTTTCCAAAAAGTGCAATAGATTAAAGCTCTCTTTTGCAAGCCATATATTACACAAATAGACTTGGCAAAATTGGACTTTGAACAAGTTAATTCGTTTGAACTTGAAGAAAAAAAGGAATATGCGTAGGGAGATTTCTGAACCGTGAAAAAACAGGTCAACTTGAAATCCGAATCAAGAAATTACAAGTTAAATATGTGTTTGACCTAGTGATTTGATAGGTTAAAACTTTTTTTTTTTTTTGTAAACTTAAAATATCAGTTAGTCAAAGTATTTGTATGTGAATATTTAGAAAGATATGAGTATGGTTAGAGTAGTTTTTTGCCTTTGGTAGAATGGTTGACTTGAAATCGGACTTAGGGAACTTGATAGGTTTTTTGAGAGATAATTACAATATGTTGTTAACCCCGCAGTTCGAACTCTTTCCCCTCTAATCTCCTAAACACTTTGTATATGGAGATGTGTCAATTCAGCTACAAGGCCTTTGGCAAAGGTCTTTGGCAGGAAACTTGATAGGTTAAAACACAATTTTCTATAAAAATTTTTTTAAAAAATTAGTGGGCAAAAGTATTTTGTATGAGTGACATTTAGGAAAAATTGAGTATGAGTAGAGAGGTTTTTGGGTTGCAGAAAAAGAGATCAACTTGAATTCTGACTTTGGAAAAACGAGCTAGATATATGTTTGATCCATTAACTTTATAGGTTAAAATGCAATTTTTTGTAAACTTAAAACACCAATATACAATACGATCTGCATTTTAATAGCAATATTTTCGCAGATATTTAAGACAATCTTTTTATTTTGGTTGTAATACGAGTTAAAATTATTTGATTTAAATGGTCATGAGCCATTCTAATTTTGGGATAAACAGCCTACTAACTCAAATATTTGATGTTTTATTATTTTCTTATTATATATTAATTGATTAATTAATTAACTTTTAATGTTTTTATCTGAACACATGTAGACTGACTCATCACGGGTCCAAAAATAATGATCTGTTTAAATTTGGGTAATTTTAAAGTGTTTTTTTTTTTTTTTTCATTTCTTTTTGAATTCTGAGGGTAATTTCAACTTTTATCCGATTATAACGCCTAAAGTTAACCAAGTGGATCAAACTCATACCCAACCTAAACCCAACGAATTGTCAAGTTTATATAATCAAGTTCTTACCTACTGTTGACTCTTCTCAAAAGTTCATACCCACCGCATCATTATCCTCTCAACTTCCCTCATATCTCTCTTTCAAAAAAATAAAAATTTAGGACTGGTTTTTGCAGCTTACTTCCAAAGTTCAAAGAAGGCATGTTTCCGTGGAAACAAAAGTGCTGAAAATTGAGGAAGCGTGGCAAGAAATACTTTTTAAAGTATTGGTTGGATTTAGAGGTGGTCAATGGTCACTTTGTTGGGAATTTCAATTCAATTTAATCGATCTTTCAATGCAATTTCCAACAAAATCCATAAAAAGTCCCAAACCAGCAAGCCGCCTGGAAATCGTCATCCGGTTTCTGAGTTACGACTCTATGAGGTAAAAGAGTTATATATATAATCAGCTATCAGTACGTCTTTCTAATTCATTAGCCCTTCAAAGTTCAAACTTCTTCATTAGCTGCAGCCCCCCCCCCCCCCCAAAGAGGCCTTGTCTCGACTTTGTATGTCATCTCATTTTTCTGATTCTTCAAATACTAGGATTTGGGTTGGATTCAATGCATCTAGTGTTTATCTCATTGAGATAATGATATGTGACAAAAAAATGAATGTGTTATCGTCTTGACAATTCAGTGTAACTAGACATTAAATCCAAAACTTTGCCCATTCGTATATATGTTCTTTAATCTGTATCATTCATTTGGGTTTGTTTGGAATTGATGGTACGTTCCCAAATATTATGATGACTTTGATTGTCATCTTTCTTTTATAATATTTCACTATTTTCTAACTACTTTGTATTTGTTTCACATTCGTTTGTGAAATTTTCATTTCAGTTTTATGTTATATCTTTTATACTCCTACTAATTATAAATTTATCCAAAAATTCTATTTAAAATTATTCAAGTAAATTTTCTATTCTATTTTTAAAAAAAGTTTTTATGTTTTCTAGAAGACATTTTCAATCTTAAAATATTTACAAACAAAGAAAAAATATATATAATATATAACTATAATATGAAAAAAAAAAAAAAAAATTTAAAGCGTAAAACAATTTAGCTTATCAAAGATACTATTGCAATTTCACTTAACATTAGAATTACCTTTTTCTTTTTTTTTGAGAAGGAACATTAGAACTACCTAATAACCTTAACATGCAAAAGAAAAAAAAAAAGAATTCAATACATAAGTCAATTAATTAATACTAGCCCATTTAAGTTCAGTTACACAAAGAGAACCAATTGTAATGGTTTAAGCATAAAATAATCACCACGCACCCTTAATGCGATAGTCACTCTACAAGTATAAGTACTTGTAGGGTGTGGGGGTTAAGGGCCGGAGTTCAAGTCTCTAAGAAAGAGTTTCACATTGAATGAATTTTCTATCATTTTTTTTTAAAATGTAAAAGCTGTTTACTACTGGATGAATTCTTCAGTTTAACTCGGTGCATAATTGCTTTCTTTTTGTTATTCGTTCAGGAGATAGATTTTTGTTAACATATATAGCGTTGTGGGCTTTAGGCCCAACTAGTTTACTTGTTTAGCACTCTTACTTGTATAGCACTCCTACTTGTACTGCACTCATATGCCTCCTATATAAAGGCACTCATGTATATTCTTTAAGTAAGAAATACAACACTATTCAATTCAGTATTTCTAACATGGTATCAGAGCCACTGCTCTGACCTTTTCTTCGCAGTCTTGTCTTTATTGGTGTAACTCCGTTCTCAATATTGCTTCCGCTGTCACGACAACTGCCGCAGCTTTCGCCGTTGAACCTTCGAGTCTTCCAGACATCGTCCTCAGGTTCCGGACCTGCAGCAGCCGCCGTTGAGGAGTCTGAACACTGCAAAGACCACTGCCTTTTTCGGCACCGCCGTGAATATTGCTCCGAAAAATTTTCCGAAGGTACCACGAAGATCGTCTTCCTCCGATCTACCTTTCCGTGAAAACCTCACAGTCATCAGAGTCTCCACGCGCCCTCACGCGCCTCTAGAAGTTTCTGCCCTGAAGATCACGCTCCCACGCGCCTCCACGCGCCTACCTGAGCCGCCACGCGCCTCCACGCGCTGCCACGCGCCTGTCACGCGCCGCCACGCGCCAGATTCGGCCTGCTGACGTCAGCCCTAGCCACGTCAGCACTGCCACGTCAGCCCTAGCCACGTCAGCCCTAGCCACGTCAGCACTGCCACGTCATCTGCCACGTCATCACTGACAGTTGACCGTTGACCGTTGACTTTCCTGGAGTTGACTTTTTCTGGCCAGGTTCTCCTTACTCAGTTTTTCGCGTAGATTTCATTTTTGCAATCCATTTTTGCATATTTTGCTTCTAAATGAAGAATAAGGACAAGTCTTCTTCCTTTTGCAACAATCATCGCAGACAATCTAGTAAACGCTTTTGCAATTTTTGCAAACGTTTTGGCCATAATATTGAGACTTGCTTTCAACGCAATAAATCAGCTGTTTCAGGTTCTTCTGCCACTATTGCTGACATTGAGAGTGTCCAACCAATGGCTCCCGTCTTTGCACAGTTTGAGTCTTCAGGTCGCACTTTCACCATGACCACAGATGACCTTAAACACATCATCGCCAATGTCATTCGTATGGTTGGTAATGCATCTTATTCCTCTTCTCTCTCAGCTTTGTCCGGTATGTCTCCTTCCTCTTGGCTTATGGATTCTGCTTGTTGCAATCACATGACACCTCACTCGTCCTTATTTTCTGAACTTAAACCTGCACCACATCCTCTTACTATTCGTACAGCAAATGGTTCCACAATGTCTGGTCATAATATAGGTTCCGTTTCAACCTCCAACTTCTTCATTTCTGGGGTCTTTAATGTTCCTGACCTTTCTTACAATTTGTTTTCTGTGGAACAATTAGCTGAGTTGGGTTATCGAATCATATTTGACTATTCTAGGTGTATTATGCAGGATCTAAGGACGGGACAGGAGCTAGGGACCGGTCCCAGAGTTGGACGTATGTTTCCCGTGAACAACCTTCATCTTCCACTTGCTGCTCCTGTTTCTATTGCCGCAGCTGCTGCAGTTTCCTCTATTCCTTCTCTTGCTCTTTGGCATGCTCGACTTGGTCATGCATCTTCTTCCCGTGTCCAACAATTGGCTTCTAGAGGTTTGCTAGGTTCAGTGTCTACAGAAAATTTTGATTGTGTTTCATGTCAATTAGGAAAACAACCAGCTTTGCCTTTCAATTCTAGTGAATCTATATCCACTGATATCTTTGATCTTATTCATTCTGATGTTTGGGGACCTTCCTCTGTCTCTAGTATTGGTGGATCTCGATATTTTGTTGTCTTTGTTGATGATTACTCTCGCTATAGCTGGATCTTTAATATGAAACATCGTTCTGAATTATTGCAAGTGTATTCTAATTTTGCAAAGATGGTTGAAACTCAATTTTCTAAGCGTATCAAAATTTTTCGATCTGATAATGCTCTTGAGTACACTCAATATGCTTTCCAAGCCGTTTTGCATTCCTATGGCACTGTTCATCAACTAACTTGTCCAGGTACCTCTCAGCAAAATGGTAGAGCCGAACGAAAATTTCGTCATATTCTTGACACTGTTCGTGCTCTTCTTCTCTCTGCCAAAGTTCCTGCTCCTTTTTGGGGCGAAGCTGCTCTTCATGCTGTTCATACTATTAATCGCATTCCCAGTCCTGTCATCCAAACTCAAACTCCATATGAGCGCCTATTTGGGTCACCTCCAGAATATCACCACCTACGCTCATTCGGCTCTGCTTGTTTCGTTCTTCTTCAACCACATGAGCATAACAAACTTGAGCCTAGGTCAAGACTTTGTTGTTTTCTTGGTTATGGCGAAACTCAAAAGGGGTATCGGTGTTATGATCCTATTTCTCATCGTCTTCGTGTCTCCGTAATGTTGTCTTTTGGGAACATCGCCTCTTTGTCGAGCTCTCTCACTTCCGTGCTTCTTTATCTTCCTCTTCTGTCTTAGATCTATTTCCAGATGAGACGCAAATTCCTTCTGTAGCTGCTCCTGACCCTCCTATAGCTGATCCTGATCCTCCTATTAACTTCTCTGTCCAACCACCAGAAATCCTTGATCCCTTTCCTAGTTCCCCTTTTAATGAACAGGTGGAAGATGAACAGGTCGAAGACGAGCTACCCAACCTTGATCCTGGTTCCCCTGCTCCTGCTCCGCCTGAAGATCATGTACAAGACATTCCACCTCGTCACTCAACTCGGGTAAGGTCCATTCCTGCACATTTACTTGACTATCATTGTTACACTACCCTTGCTACATTGCACGAGCCTCACACCTATCGTGAGGCTTCCACTGACCCTTTATGGCAGATTGCAATGAAAGAGGAACTTGATGAATTATCTAAAAACCATACTTGGGACTTGGTCACTCTCCCCCCTGGGAAATCTATGGTTGGTTGTAAGTGGATCTACAAGATTAAGACTCGCTCTGATGGGTTAATTGAGCGCTACAAAGCTCGTCTTGTTGCAAAAGGTTTTACACAGGAGTATGGGATTGATTATGAAGAGACCTTTGCTCCGGTTGCTCGTATCTCATCTGTTCGGTCCCTCTTAGCTGTTGCTGCTGCCAGTAAATGGGATCTTTTCCAGATGGATGTCAAAAATGCATTCCTTAATGGGGATTTGAGTGAAGAAGTTTATATGCAACCTCCTCCTGGTCTCTCTGTTGAATCAAACAAGGTTTGTCACCTTCGACGTGCACTTTATGGCCTTAAACAAGCTCCACGTGCTTGGTTTGCCAAGTTCAGCTCTACCATCTCTCGTTTGGGTTACATGGCCAGTCATTATGATTCTGCCTTATTTCTTCGTCGCACTGACAAAGGCACTATTTTACTTCTCCTGTATGTGGATGATATGATCATAACTGGTGATGACCTCAGTGGCATTCAAGAACTCAAAGATTTTCTCAGTCAGCAGTTTGAGATGAAAGATCTTGGACATCTCAGCTACTTCTTGGGTCTTGAAATCACTCATTCTACAGATGGACTTTACATTACTCAAGCCAAGTATGCCTCTGAACTCTTGTCTAGAGCTGGACTCACTGATAGCAAGACTGTTGACACTTCAGTCGAGCTTAATGCGCATCTGACTCCCTCAGAGGGGAAACCATTGTCTAATCCCTCTCTTTACAGATGCTTAGTTGGCAGCCTAGTTTATCTCACTGTTACTCGTCCAGACATTTCCTATGTTGTTCACCAGGTGAGCCAATATCTGTCTGCTCCACGATCGACTCATTATGCTGCTGTTCTGCGTATTCTTCGGTACCTAAAGGGCACTCTCTTCCATGGTCTTTTCTACTCTGCTCGGTCTCCTCTTGTTCTCCGTGCATTTTCTGATGCTGATTGGGCAGGAGATCCCACTGATCGCAGGTCCACCACTGGTTATTGTTTTCTTCTTGGTTCTTCTCTGATTTCTTGGCGAAGCAAGAAACAAACTCATGTGGCCGTTCTAGTACTGAAGCAGAATATCGTGCCCTTGCTGATACCACATCTGAGCTTCTTTGGCTACGATGGCTTCTCAAAGACTTAGGTGTGTCGACATCCTCTGCTACTCCTCTTTATTGTGACAACAAAAGTGCCACTCATATTGCCCACAATGATGTCTTCCATGAACGGACTAAACACATCGAGATCGATTGTCATTTTATCCGTTATCATCTTGTCCATGGTGCTCTCAAGCTAATCTCAGTCTCCTCTACAGATCAACTTGCAGATATCTTCACCAAGTCACATCCTAAGGGACGCCTTCGTACTTTGGTTGACAACCTCAAGTTGGTCTCACATCCACCTTGAGTTTGAGGGGGGCTGTTAACATATATAGCGTTGTGGGCTTTAGGCCCAACTAGTTTACTTGTTTAGCACTCTTACTTGTATAGCACTCCTACTTGTACTGCACTCATATGCCTCCTATATAAAGGCACTCATGTATATTCTTTAAGTAAGAAATACAACACTATTCAATTCAGTATTTCTAACAATTTTCATTCTTAATCGAAAGCAGAGAAGCAAGTCATGTCCGAAAATAGAGTTGAACAGGTTGAGCTACTAAGTTCAGATAATGATTCATATGGAGGAGTTGTAGTGAAGATAGAGCAGCGCATAGATTCTAAGATCTTTCCTTCTTTGCTTAGAGCATCAATATCGCAATGGAGGCAACAGGTATATATATATATATAGTATCTTTTAATCTTATCAGTTTATCTTCCTACGTCTAGTATCCATTTGATGTAGAAGTTGCTACTAGTACCTCCTATTATGTTACAAATTTGGGATGTAATTTGCAGAGGAAGAATGGTGTTTGGATCAAATTGCCTATCGAACATGCAAATCTTGTTGAAGCTACAGTTAAGGTAAACACAGGTTTCTAGATTTATTATTATTATTTTATAACAAATTGGCTAATACTTAAAAAGAGGTGTTTATTTTTATTTTTTTTAACATTTTAAAAAAAATTAAACTTATAAATCCAATAGATAGAGTTTTGTTTTGACACATATACCTGGTAGTTATTATAACTGCGCTTTTATTTCATAATAAGCTAACCTATTTCATCCTAAAAGGCATGGGTACACAATGATACAACAATTTCTGAAAAAAGTAAGATACAATATGAGAGGATATGTTCTAATTTCACAAACATGACACTTTTTTTTTAAAGTTAAAATCCAAAAGTAACCCTTTAAGTTTTACCTTTTGTCATTTCAATCCTCTAAGTTTCAAATTTTGTCAATTAAGTATTCTGTTGAGCTTTTGTTAACTCTTTCGGTTTACTAACCAAAACAACTTCATTTTGGGGTTTTTTTTTGTATTCAATTTGTAATTAAGAAAAATGAAAAACTTTTAAAATATATATATATATATATATATAGGGGCGGAAAAAGGGAACCCCGTCGTTTCCTGCCCCTGAAAACAAAACAAAAATATTACGATTGGGCCCTACCTCAAGAATTGAGGGAGAAAGAAAGGGGGAAAGAGAAAGAGTTAATTTTTTTTTTTTTTTTGGTAAAATTTTTTAGCTATTTTAAAATTTAAAAAGCTTTTCTATTTTTATTTTTTGTGAACTATATTAGTTGCTTGTAGTTGTAGATCTGTGTTTTTGTGCTTGTGAGCTATAGTTATTATTTGAATTGTGTGTTGTGCTACTTTGAACTTTGGATTTTATACAGCAATCCATATCGTGATTTTTTGTTCTGTTTTCAAGGGCAGGGTCATTCCCCTTAGCTACCTCTTTTTGTTTTGTTTTGTTTTTTTTTTTTTTTCAATACAGTGTTTCATTTTTATTAATTATGATTTTTTTCTATAAAAAAAAAAAAACTCAAAACGGTGTCATTTTGGTTAGTTAACAGAAGCCTAACGGAATACTTAATTGACAAAATTTGCAACTTAAATAACTGAAATGACAAAACTAAAACTTAAAGGATTGGTATGACAAAAAGTGAAACTTAAAAAGTCAACTTTGAATTTTAGCCTCTTTTTTTATGGTGTGGTATGTAAAGAAATGACTTAATGAGACTCATAAGATTCAATTGGCACCCTAATATTTTTTATAATTTTTTGATGAAATTGAAATATTATATTGTGTGTATATATATATATATATATATATATATATATATATTTCTAAGATTCAACTTAGTTTAAACACTTAGGATTTCTAAAATCAATTCTCAGGACTTACTAAACACTGAAATTTCATTTCTCATGAATTCAAACACCCAATAATTTATACTCATAAGAATCTTAAATTCTCAGTAATCAAAAATCATGTTAACCGAGCACTACCTACCTTATAGTTGCTAGTTATAATTACGAGAATTTCTAATGTAAAATGAAGCTGATTAAATTGGGACGTGTAATTCGCTTTCTCTTTGAGAAAATTTAAGCACTTTGCGGTTGGAAAATCCTATAAACTGGTTATTGCATGACCTCTCATCAGAATTGTAAACTTTGGGCTTTTCCTAAAGGTGGCTTCTCTATTAAAAATAATAAATTCATTGTGCTAAGTTAGATCCTTAATTCTCATTCTTACCCACCACAGTACCAAAAAGAAATTTAACCATCTATTTATTGGTTTCATATTAAAATGTACCAACAATCGATGTAGAGTCTTTCTAAATTGTGATTTATAATCTTGTCTGTTGATTTTACAGGAAGGATTTCGGTATCACCATGCTGAACCAGATTACTTAATGCTTGTATGTTGGCTTCCTGAAACTACGGATACTATTCCTCGAAATGCTTCACATCGAATAGGTGTTGGTTCTTTTGTCATGAATAATAAGAGAGAGGTATGTGTTTTGGATTAATTTCTGGCTTTCCCTTACCATGACTGGGGTCGGCCTTTAGGCTAGGCTATTCGGGCCAATGCCTAAGGCCCTATTATAACAAGACCTCTTCTCATTATTTTAATAATTATTATTTTTACTAAAAACAATTATTAAAAAAATTTCATAAATAGGTTTTTTATTCTTTTCTCCACCCCAATATGACCACGATATTGATGACAAAAAGAAAATCTAACCCAATTGAAAGTCTAAAACGTTTTGAAAGATATGTCGTAAATATGATGATGATGATGATGGTGTCATTATTTTCCTATAATAATTTCAAGTTTGAACTTTTGTAATAAAAATAAAAATAAAAATCGACTGCATCATACATCGCCTTATCCAATTTAAATGAAAAGTCATTAATTTAAAATAAAATAAAAACATAATAGATTTTATGTTTGAAACATGATCTCTGATTTTTAATATAAAATTTGTCTTGGTTTGATTGGTATTGATTCATTGAGTTACATGATAGATAAATTTGAGTGATTCTATGCTCTAAAATCTATCTTTGATTGAGTAGATTGATGTTGTTAGGTGATTGTACATTTTTAAATTTATTTTTTGTTATCGTCATATTATAACTTTATATTGTAGATATTTATTTTATTTATAAAATATTTTTTAATTAAAAATTATTACTAATATCAATTTAAATATGAAAAACTTATAAAAAAATGAGAAAAGAATAAATTAATTGACTTCCTATTACTCGAAAAAAAAAAATGAAACATATAATAGAAAACTTAGATAAAATCGCATAGATCAATGAGAAATTCATAAAAAAATACTTTAAAGATTATGTCATAGTATAAAGGAAATAACAATGAAAATAATCATAATGATGTTCAAACATGTAATATAATATTACAATTCTCAATTATAGAAAAAAATAAATTACTTTCAAATGCATTTATCTCTTATACAATTTTATTAACACAACTTGTTACAGTTGTTTCTAAAATACACAAACAAAATATCAGAATTAAAGATTAAAAAAATCATACCTTATCAATTGAAAAGTAGATGTTAACAGAACCTAAATAAACAAACTTAGTAACTAATTTTAAATAGTAAGAAGAATAGATTTTAAATTAAATGATGAATAATAATATATTTTAAATATAAAAAAGCCCCACCAATAATGTCTCCTTTGGCCTAAAATTGTATTGTGCAAACCTTGACCATGAAATCAAGGACGAAGAAGTAATTTGGAAATTCTGGTTTTGCTCTTGTTATTCCAAAAACATTAGCCAAATATTGATAGTATACCCCAAAAAGACTACTTGAATTAAAATTAGTACTACTCATAATCACTTATGCAACCTAGATCAACTTCATACATATCTAATATGAGATTCAACACATGCCCACAAAGCCCACACTTATATCCAATCCAATAACAATTTAGGCAATCCATTATTTGTGTTTGATCCTCTTAAAATTTATAGGCCACTTTGTTCATACTTCAGCAATTTCTATTAACATCCAAAAAAAAAAAAAAAAAAAAGAAGCAATTTCTATTAAGCAAAACAACTTGCTCTAGTGTATTTGAATGGCCTTCTATCCCAAAAAAAGAAAAAAAAAATGAAACATATAATAGAAAACTTAGATAAAATCGCATAGATCAATGAGAAATTCATAAAAAAATACTTTAAAGATTATGTCATAGTATAAAGGAAATAACAATGAAATATCATAATGATGTTCAAACATGTAATATAATATTACAATTCTCAATTATAGAAAAAATAAATTACTTTCAAATGCATTTATCTCTTATACAATTTTATTAACACAACTTGTTACAGTTGTTTCTAAAATACACAAACAAAATATCAGAATTAAAGATTAAAAAAATCATACCTTATCAATTGAAAAGTAGATGTTAACAGAACCTAAATAAACAAACTTAGTAACTAATTTTAAATAGTAAGAAGAATAGATTTTAAATTAAAAATGATAATAATAATATATTTTAAATATAAAAAAGCCCCACCAATAATGTCTCCTTTGGCCTAAAATTGTATTGTGCAAACCTTGACCATGAAATCAAGGACGAAGAAGTAATTTGGAAATTCTGGTTTTGCTCTTGTTATTCCAAAAACATTAGCCAAATATTGATAGTATACCCCAAAAAGACTACTTGAATTAAAATTAGTACTACTCATAATCACTTATGCAACCTAGATCAACTTCATACATATCTAATATGAGATTCAACACATGCCCACAAAGCCCACACTTATATCCAATCCAATAACAATTTAGGCAATCCATTATTTGTGTTTGATCCTCTTAAAATTTATAGGCCACTTTGTTCATACTTCAGCAATTTCTATTAACATCCAAAAAAAAAAAAAAAAAAAAAAAGCAATTTCTATTAAGCAAAACAACTTGCTCTAGTGTATTTGAATGGCCTTCTATCCCAAAAAAAGAAAAAAAAAATGAATGGCCTTCTATCAAAAAAAAAAGAAAAAAGAATGGCCTTGTTATGATGGCTTAATAAATCTAGCTACTAAAATGGAATTTATCTTATTGCAGGTGCTTGTAGTTCAGGAGATTAGTGGAAAATTCAAAGGAACAGGGGTGTGGAAGTTTCCTACCGGAGTTGTTAATGAAGTGAGTATGCTTTAAGTGCAATTGTTTATCAAATTCTTTAGAAAACTTTAGAAAATGTTCACCCTGGATTGAAACTTTTCATACGCAGGGTGAGGATATTTGTACAGCTGCAATTAGGGAAGTCAAAGAAGAGACAGGAGTAAGTGATAAAAATGCAATTTGTGGATTCAAATGAGTATGATATTTACCTACATGTAGGTTTACACATTACAATGTAAATCTAAGACCATTAATTTTATTTTGTTTCAGATTGACACACAGTTTGTGGAAGTTTTAGCATTTAGGTAAGAAAATTTCCTAATATTATCCAGTTCACATGCATTTGTAGATATTATTGTTTTAGATGTATGAATAAACAATAAATAGTCTTCCCTGTAAAGCAAGTTTACTAATGTTGCATTATTAAAAATTTATTGCAACTTGTTACACTAACAAAACTAATATTATTATATTAATTGTTTTCAATGTAGTTTACATGTTCCTCAATCTCCTTTTGGTGTTTCATTCTAATCTCTCTCTCTCACACACACACAATATACAGGCAAAGCCACAAGGCATTCTTTAGCAAATCAGATTTGCATGTTAAAACCACTTAACTTTGACATTGAGAAGCAGAATTCAGAGATTGAAGGAGTGTAGACGACTAAATTTCTTGGTTCGAAATAAATCAAACAAGTAAAAATAGTTTCACAAATGCGAATTTGTATTGATAAATGTGTGGTACAATTTTCTGTAATTACGAATGAGTGATCCTTTGATTCAATCTCCTTGAAAGATTTATTGATTGGAATTGTGGTAATGTGATTTTGATTTGAACATAAGCTTTTCTTCAATTTGGCTGAGGAATGGATCGAAGATCTTTGAAGCGGGATTACAATGAATCTCTGGCTACGAGCTTGTTAGAAATTCTTTGTCTTCGTGTTCTTCGTATGTTCTTCGTGTTCTTCGTATGTTCTTCGTGTTTGAAGGTTTGTGGTGGAAGTTCTTCGGTGCTTTAGAGGCTTGATTCCGTAAAGCTTCGTTGATTTATGGTTTGTTGAGGTTTCTGGAGGCTTTTGAGCTTGATTCCAGTGAACTTTGAGATCTGGACGAGTAGTTTTGATGATTTTGCTTCGAATGTTGTTTGTATTCGAGGTTGAAGTTCTTGAATTTCTTGGAGGCTTTGAGGTTTGATCCTGGCGAGCTTCTGGGTTCTGAACTCAAGATATCTTCTTCCTTCTCTCTGTTCTGTGTTCTCTCTCCCTTGTGTCTTGGGAAGGCTTCTATTTATAGGAGTTTAGGGGTAGGTGAGCGACACGTGGCGGAGTCTGATT
Organism: Castanea mollissima; assembly: GCA_014183005.1. NCBI lineage: Eukaryota > Viridiplantae > Streptophyta > Magnoliopsida > Fagales > Fagaceae > Castanea > Castanea mollissima. The sequence continues at coordinate 19,435,911 of JACAVU010000003.1, read as the reverse complement.
GGTGACACTTGTCATAGCTTGATTGGTCCGCTTATGTCATCGCTTACACGTGCTGAGTGCTTGTGTCACTGCTTACACGTGCGAGGCTGCTTGTGTCATCGCTTACACCTGCTGATGCAGTTTCATGCCTTCATTTCAATGACACTTGGCGAATTTCTACTGGTTTCTGAATAATGATGGCAAAACCTAGCAGCAGTACGTGGCGCTTTGTAATTGGTTGTATTTTGTGGACTTTGGTAGTATGATGTGTCAGCTTGTGATAGGTTGGGAATTTTCCCTCTCTACAAATGCCCCCTCGAGACTCGTTCGTGCACACAGTTTTGGAGTGTGGTGAGCGAATGAGTCTTGAAAATGGATTTTTATGCTTGACTCTTCTAGTGAAATAACTGATGGTGGTGGAGCTTTTACCAGGATGAAGTAATTGCAGAAGAGTAGGCCCACCCATGTGAAAGGCTTTGTTGAGACCGAGAAGGGGTCTGCCAGTATTTGAATGTGCTTGTGTGATCGAGCTTTCTGAGCAAAGGTTAAGTCAAAGTAATTTCAGAAGAGTATTTAATGGTACTTGGAATGGGTTGGTGGGGCTGAAAGTTATTTGCAAGAAATTGGATGTACTTGCAAGATTGAAACATTTCGGTAGATGTTAAGTTGAGGTAATTTCGGAAGAGTATTTTGGATTGTTGGTGGCGATCACAGGGTTTGAAGATGGAGAAGAGGTGAGGATGTTGGCTGGGTACAGCATGCAGAGCTCTGGAGCTAGCTTCTTATTTTAAGGACTTCTGGTGAAGTTATATCTGAAGGGTATACTTCGGGTCACAGAGAGAACATGTGGGAGTGTGGTTGAATGCGCTTGTGTTATCGCATCACTCTGGTTAAGTTGAGGTAATTTCAGAAGGGATTTTGGGTTTGTTGGTGTTGATGGTGAAAGAAGATGGTGATGAAGCGAAGTGAATGGGTGAGACCTATGACATCATGGCTCTGACCCTGCATGCTGAATGAGGTCCGTCAGCAAGTCGTTGAATGTGCCTGTGTAACAGGACCATACTGACGGACATTAAGTTGAAGTAATTTCAGAAGTATATTTTCTGAAATTCTTCAAGCTGATCTTAAGTTGGAGTAATTCCAGAAAGTGTTTTTGTGGTACCAGCAATGATGACCTTTGGACCCCATGATGGCGGAAACATGGATGAGGCTTTGGGGGACCCTTCACCGACACCAAAGGCTAATTTCTGATGAGCTGGTACCTTGGAGGTCATCACAAGTGTTGGATGGGAGACAATTTGTAGGATACCCCAACACTTCTTACCATCTTCACTTGATGCAGCTTTATTGGGAAAGCATAACAAATGAAAGATGGAGCTAACTTGTGATCCTGGTTTTAGAAACCAGCCAAGTTGCTGTTTGTTCCGAACCGCTACTTCTGATGGGAGACCAAACAGTTGAAGAGAGACTACGGAAGCCCTGGTCTTAGGAACGGGTGTCTCTGCTGGACTTGGATTTCCTGGTGAACCAAATCCAAGAAAGCATGGAACAACTATGCAGACCTTGTTATGAATAACTCTATGAACAAACGTGGTCATTATGTGAGGAAACAAAATTTGTTTGAATCCTAAAACAGTGATGATGTTGTGAGAAGGGTTACTACTGAACCATGAAGGGATTGATTTCAAACTGATCATGAAGCGATCTTGGTTGCTAGGTATTGAGAATGACGAGGCCATAGTGAGAACTGGCTGTGAGAAGGAGGATTTGAAAATTTGCAAGAAGCAAATCTTCATTTCATGACTCGGTGTATGTGTTTTTTTTTTTTTTTTGATGGATTTAACGGATCCGGCCCTCCTATTTATAGCGAAGAGATGAAGAATGGTAGCTGGGTGGTTTAAGGATGGCGGATGAGACTTCTCGGTGGGAACGGTGGATGAGACTTCTCGGTGGGAACGGTGGATGAGAATGGTGGACGCCGAATGGGAACGGTGGATGAGAATGGTAGGTGCCGAACGGGAACGTTAGGTTGGAGACTGGTAGGCACCGACGAAAATAATTGGCTGAAATAGTGACCCAATGTAATTTCAGTTTTGAGACATACTTGTGAGAGTTCGTCTGTTTTTGAAAGGAGAGCCTTGATCAAGTCTAGAGGATAATTTTGAGGGAATCTAGACCAAATGGACGGATCTCAAATTCTAATCTTGAGAGCTTAAATTTTGGACACCGCTAGTACTTTGGAGAAGCGGGTGTAGTTTTTAAGTCCAAAACAAACACCTGGTTTTCAAAATCAAAATCTTTGCGAAAACCTGATAGGACAAGTTTTGCTTGCATATCTTGATCTTCGGTCAAAGTTTACACCAAAGCCAATAGTTGTAGAATCACACTATTTGAGCAATTTTGGATTCTCAAATGAATAAACAGACTCCAAAATTGGAAAGTACGCGAAAAATTGAGCAAGACAGGTCAATCTTAAAAATTTTGACTTTTGGTCAAATTTTGTGCAAAAGTCAAATTTTTTTAGAAATTGGACTGTTGTGCAATTTTCGAGTCTCGGTTGAAGAAACAGACCCCAAAATTGGAAAGTACGCGAAAAATTGAGTAGGACAGGTCCGTTTTGAAAATTTTCACTTTTTGGTCAAAGTCCAAGTTAAATACTTAATTTGCCTTTTTTTTTTTTTTTTTTTCAGGCGGTCCGGATCCGGGTCGATTTCCGGGTCGAACCGGGTTTAAGCGGGTCGAATCGGTCCAGGAGGGTGACGTCATCCGTGACGTCAGCAAGCTGGGGCGCGTGCACGTGCGTGAGAGAGCTCCGGGGCGTGGGAGCACGTGAAATCATCCAGCGGCGCGTGGAAGCGCGTGTAACTGACGCTGGGTTTGCCTGATTTTCGGGCGGCGCGTGGCTTGGCCTCTGAACCTAAAATTTTTAGGTTTTGAAGATCTAAGGCCGTTGAAGAGCCCTGTGTGGTCAGTTTTGTGAAATTGTGCACAGATTTGCACAGTTTTGAATGAGAAACCCGCGGGTCACTGAGAATTTGTGACGGCGCATGGTGGCGCGTGGCCGGGTATCTGGGCCTGTATTTTTCAGGTTTGGCGGATCGAAGGTTGTAGAAGACTCCTGTAGTGTCAGATTTGTGAAATAAGGTCTGGATTTTCAAAAACTTGGACGAGAAAGTCGTGGGTCTTTGTTTGAACTTGTGGTTTTTTTTTTTTCTTTGGTCTAATTTTGTGGTGGCCGCCTGACAAGATGAAGACATTATGGTGGCTGCCCTGACAGGATGAAGACATTATGGTGGCTGCCCTGACAAGATGAAGACATTATGGTGGCTGCCCTGACAAGATGAAGATATTATGGTGGCTGTCGAATGTTGATTCTTTGGGTCACCTATGTCAGAGAATTTTGAAAATTTGGAAGAGAAGCAGTATTGTTGGACTCCTCCTTATTTATTGAAGTCCTCCGAAGATTTTTATGGCCTCCTGTCAGAAGATTTGAAAATTTTGGAAGAGAAGTTTTTCTCCTCTCTTTTTTTTGTCTGTTCATTCCAAAAATTTTCTATATAAAGCCATACGGGCATTCATTCATTTATTCAAAGTAAAGTGTAATCTTCTGAATAAAAGTGTAGAGATCTCTTTTTTTTTTTTTTCTTTTCTTTTTTTTTTCTTTTCTTTTTTTAATTCATTATTTATTTGTTATTATTATCAAAATTTTCACTGATTTTTTTTTTTTTTTCCACAGGGAACCATGATGCTTTATTTCAAGGATTCGAAGATTGGGCAAGAGCCAGCCTTATTTATTTGTAAAGAGAAAGATGACAAGGACGCCAAGGCTACAATTTTGATTGTTCGTCCGCCCATAATTGGAAGATTTTCAGAGAGATGGGGCCGTAACTCTTATCCTCTCAATTTGCCAAAATGGTCACAAGTTATCCACTCTGATGGCGGCTCTAATCCGGAGATAGTTACTCTTCTTGCTTCGCATCACAAAAATGTTGCCAAGTCAAAGCCGTACAATACTTTGGGACGAGAGATAATCGCAAAATGCGCCAATTGGGATTCTTCCTTTAGCACGAATGGAGGGTTTTCCTATTTTTTTCTTTATTGGGATTGGCTGGAAGATGTGCTTGGTCGGTGTAAGCACCTTCTTGATGCGGTCCACCTCTACAATGCTGTCTTTGCCTCTCTATTCACATATGATTATGATGAGAATCTCATGAAGGCGTTGTGTGAATGTTGGTGTCCGTCTACCAATACCCTTCACACCTCTGTTGGGGAAATTTCTATCACACCATGGGATCTTTCCATTCTTGGCGAACTTCCTTGCACCGGTGCATTTTATGATGAAGTGGTACCCAATGCACAAGAGCTAGATGGAACAAATGACGAAGGACGACCCTATCTACCGCACAGCTGCCGCTACCTTTTCATGGCGTATCATCACCTTCAAAACTGGATGAAAAGGCAAGGGAAAGTGAGTGTTCGTGACTGGATTACTTTTTGGTACAGAGGAAACAGCAAGTACCCAGCTCCTAGAAAACCAGCGAGACGAGCAACCGTTCCCAAGTGGAGTCAGAATCCCTTCGGCGAGATAAACGAACCTGGACCATGGTCTGATAAAGAACACGGGGTCTTTGCAGATCTTCAAATTGAGGATGACTTAAAAGAGGAGACTTACCTATCGGCACTCCTTTCCTGCTGGCTGTGCATATTTGTCTTTCCTAACAAGGATCTGAATAGCATCCGTCCCGGCACTTTTAAGATTGCTAGTTCTATGGCCAATGGTCGTTCATTTGGCCTTGCCCCCCCAGTACTGGCCAGCATTTATCGTGGGCTTAACCCCATTTCTTCCTCTCCTAATCCGAGCAAGTCTGGAGCTAGTTTTGCTATTCATTATGTTTACGCCTGGGTGAGTCATTTTTTCAGAAGCAACCGCATCGTTCATGCCAAACTATCCCATCCTTTGATGACTAAATACTCTGGTGTGGGTTCTGCTTCTGTATTCGATGAATCGTCCGCACGAAAGCAGATACGAACTGCCACCGACTTCTTTTGGCAAGGAGCTGCTTTTAGTAAAAGCTATGACCAGACATTTGTTGACAATGATCGTTTATCCATCCAGAAGTTCGAATACTTTATGAGCCTTCGCTCAGGGTTTTTGACATTTCGATGTGAAGACCAACACATTGTGGAAGCATATAGCCCCCACAGATTCAGTCGGCGCTTTGGATTTCATCAAGACATTCCAAGTGACTTGAAGGAAGAAATTCATACAGGTTCTTTAAAGGATCTGTACCAATTCTACCAATCTTTCACTTGCCGCAACACAGATTCTAAGGTACTCATTCTGGCTTTTGCGTCAGACTTTGGAAGCCGGGTCAGACATAGCTACCAACGATGGTGGGAAGGAGTATGTAAAACTGATTTTACCAACGGAACAAATTTACTAGTTGAAATTGCTTCCTCTGTTAAATCAGTGACGTCCAACAAGCCTCAGAAGGGAAAGGTGGATCTCCAAGATCCAGACATCTCACAACCCTTGTCAAAGTTTGCGCCAAATCAAAGCATCAAAGATTCGCTTACTGTACCAGTTAGGGATGCCATTGAGATTTTTGAAAAGGAGGTGTGTGACGATTTCGACCCCAGTTGGAAACATTCGAAGGATCCAATGAAAGGTGTTGATGCGGAGACTTCTACTGATCATGCACATCTTCTTACACTTAGTCAGTCTTCTACCTCAAAGCTATCTATGGAGAGTTCAGATTTCAAGAGGCGTAAATTTGCTGATGCTGGCACGTCATCCAAATTTCTGGTTGAGACAGAAATGACACCTCTCTCACCCTTGCAACCAAACGACCCCCCAGAAGCCTCTATATTTCATGCCAAGGTGCATATTTCTTCCGTGCGTAAGACAGGAGCTTCTATGCTGGGAGATGTTCTTTTAAACAGGCTTTCGAGTCTTTCTATAGACAACATCCTTCCACAAGCCGAAGCGCATGAAATTTACAGTGAGATTGCCATTCTTGGAGTGGACCCTCAATACTTGCGCGAAAATGTTGACAAATATTGCAAGGGTGTTACAGACTACTTGAAGATGAAAGAATCTCTGGCTACACGACCAAGTCCTGCTGTCTTAATTCAACATGAGACTGAAGTTGAATTCCTCCTTACTGAGGCATTGCATAAGAAGGCGTCATTGAAGACCGAGCTTGATACTGTTACTTTGAGGATGGCTAACTTGCAAACCGAGCTTAGCCAATTAGAACAATCATTGTCTCAAATTGAATCTCATCTAGTGGAACAGGACGACGTTGTGCAAGCTTTGGAGGAACAACTTGAAGAAGTCAAATCTGCTCCCGTTCTTGAAGACCAAGATATGGAGGCTTTAGAGAAGATACGAACCTTGTTGGAAGATCGTCGTTCTAGTTTGAAAGACTTAAAATGGATGTTGTAACCTTTTGTATTTCAGTTCCTTTCATACATGTCATCATGCTTTCCCTTGTACCACTTTCCTTTAATCAATAAAGAAAACTTATTCCCTGCTCTTCTCTTTTCATGTTTTACCAGTGAAACTTTTTTTTTTTTTTTGAGTGACTGAACTTAGCAAAGAGGTACTAAGTTGCCTACATACCCTCGAGAGGGATCAAGTCATCACGTAGTTCAACTAAACAATTTTTTTTTTTATGATTCTTTTTTCATGGTTTTGATATATTTTTTTTCTTTGTTTTTTCTTTGTTTTTTTTTTTTTTTTTGTTTTTTAAAAAAGGAGGGCTCACGTGTGTAATCCTCGCCCTACACCCCACGGCATTTCATGGGTACCAATTGTGCAATAGTGGGTATCATCTCTAATCGAACCCGAGACCTTGGCCTCAAGGGTGACATGGACATCCACCACTACGCCACACTCACAATTGGTGACATAAAGTGGATTAATTTCTCCTTATTTGTGCACTTTCAAAGGTAATGGAAAACATCATGTATCCTTGTAGTGCTGCAGTGGGTAGTTTAAACTCTTACCGAGGAGCAGTTCTTGATTTTCAAGCATAGAAGCGTTTGAGGAACTTCCCATTGATGGGGCCGATCCTTACACCCTCCTAGTCAATCAATTTGTAAGCTCCATTAGTGTAGACTTCTTGTACAACATAAGGTCCATCCCATTTCGAGGTGAACTTACCGCCTGTACGATGAGTCATGATGATAGGTCTTCGACAGCGAGGACTAAGTCACCAACTTGGAATGATCGTGGTTTAACCTTTTTGTTGAATGCGCTTGACAAACGAGCTTGATAGCACTCAAGGCGTTGTTGGGCCTCGAGCCTTTTCTCATCCAGTGCCTCCAACTCTTGTAACCTAAGCTTGGAATTTTCCTCTTCAGTTAATCCTTCTTGAATGGCAATCCGTAGTGATGGGATCTGGCGTTCTAAGGGAAGGATAGCTTCTACTCCATAAACGAGAGAATATGGGGTTGCTTGAGTAGGCGTTCGAAATGTTGTTCGATATGCCCATAATGCTTCTCCAATTCTTTCATGCCAGTCTCGCTTAGTTTTGGATACCACTTTTTTTAACAAACTGCCAAGAGTTTTGTTAAAGGCTTCGGCCAATCCATTCGCTGGGGCATTGTACATAGAAGAATTGTATTGTTTGAATGCAAACTTCTCGCACAACTCTGTCATCAACCTATTCTGAAACGGTTTGCCATTATCGGTTATGATATATCGAGGGACACCATACCGATAGATCAAATGTGTTCGGATAAAATTGACCACCGTCTCTTTCTTTACTTCCCTAAGAGGCACAGCTTCTGCCCATTTTGAGAAGTAGTCAGTTGCAGCCAAGATGTACAAATGGCCACCAGATGATTTTGGTAATGGTCCTATTGCGTCAAGCCCCCATGCATCAAAAGGCCAAGAAGCTACAGTTGGGTGTAGAGGTTCTGGTGGCTAATGGATGAAGTTTGCATGGTATTGACAAGCTTCGCATTTCTTAGCATATTCCATGGAATCTTGCACCATCGTAGGCCAATAGTAACCCATTCGCTTGATCCTGTAGTGTAACTTAGGACCTGATTGGTGCGCACCACATATTCCAGAATGAGCTTCTTCTAAGGCTCGTTTAGCCTCTTCCTCTCCTAAGCAACGGAGAAACAAACCATCAAATGAACGGCGGAAGAGAGTTTCTTTATAATAGATGAATCGAGCAGCCCTTCGCCTAACTTCGGTCTTGTGGCGTACATCATCTGGGAGTTTTCCATGTTGAAGGTACTCAATGAGCATTTGTCGCCAATCTTCCTTTTCGACAAGGCATACAGAAATGACGTTGGCCTGCTTTTCTTCTTTTTCTTCTTCAACCACGGAAGGCACCACCCACCTTTGGGAAACAGCAACTTTGGCTGTCTCTTCTTGGGATAATGCTAAGGCGGTAGCCAAATTAGCTAAAGCATCAGCCTGTCTATTCTCCTTCCTCAGTATATGCTCCAATGTACTTGCCTCAAAATTCGCGAGCAACTTCTTCGCATACTTGCAATAAGGGACAAGGTCCTCTTTCTTGACATCATACTGCTCCAAGACTTGGTTGATAATTAATTTGGAATCCCCAAAGATCTCAAGATGCGATATGCCGATTTCGATGGCCATTTGTAGACCAATGATCAATGCTTGATATTCGGCTACATTGTTAGAGCAAAGTTTACTTAATGAGAATGAATAGAAAGTATTTGTCGTTGTGGAGAGACAAACACTACACCTGCCCCCGCTCCTTCTTGACGTGCAGCCCCATCGAAAAACATCATCCATGGTGGCATTACTTCTATGTAAAACACATCTTCGTCTGGGAATCATCAGAGAACTCCCAATCAGATGGAACTGGGTGATCAGCTAAGAAATCTGCCAATGCTTGTCCTTTGATGGCTTTTTGCGGAACATATGTAAGGTCGTATTGTTGCAGCAAGACTGCCTATCGAGCTATGCGACCTGAAATCACTGGCCTGGAGAGGACATATTTAACCGGATCCACCTTTGCTATCAAACGGACCGTATGTGCTTGCATGTAATGTTCCAGTTTGTCTATGGCAAAGAAAAGAGCGAGGCACATCTTTTCAATAGGAGAATAATTTAATTCAGCTCCATTGAGAGTCCTACTCAAATAATAAAGGGCTCTTTCTTTCCCTTCTTTATTTTCTTGTGCCATAAGAGCACCTAGAGACCTTTCTTGTGCCGCGATGTACAACACCAAAGGCTTTCCCGGGATAGGAGCACCTAAAACTGGAGGATTAAGCAAGTATCTTTTGATGCGCGCAAAAGCATTGCTGCAAGCCTCATCCCATTGAAAGTGTGCATCCTTCTTCATTAATCTATTGAAAGGTTGACATCGACCTGCCAAGTTTGAAATGAATCGTCGTATGTAAGCTAGTTTTCCTTGCAAGCCTCTAAGTTCTCGCAGGTTCTTAGGCTCTGGCATTTTCTGGATAGCTTCAATTTTGGACTGGTCGATTTCAATACTGCGGTGCCTCACAATGAAACCAAGAAATTTCCCAGATGTTACGCCGAAAGCGCATTTGCGAGGGTTCATTTTAAGCTGATACTTTCTTAAGCGGTTGAACACGGATCGCAAGTCTACCAGATGGTCTTCCCTCCTCTTTGTTTTAACCACTAGATCATCGACATAACACTCTACATACTTATGAAGTACATTATCAAAGATCTTTTGCATGGCTCGTTGATAAGTGGCACCAGCGTTCTTTAATCCAAAAGGCATCACTTTGTAACAGTAAATACCTTTAGGGGTACGAAAAGCTGTGAACTCTTCATCTTTAGGATTCATTCGAATTTGGTTGTAACCAGAAGAGCCATCCATGAAAGATAAGGCTTCATGACCAGTAGTGGCGTCCACCATGATCTCAGTGATAGGCAACGGAAAATCATCCTTGGGACATGCATTGTTCAGATCACGGAAGTCAACGCACACCCGGATTTGTCCATTCTTCTTTTTGACAGGGACGATATTAGCGATCCACTCCGGATACTGTACTTCACGGATGAAGCCTGCCTCAATTAGCTTATTAACCTCAGTTTCTATTTGAGGGATAAGCTCCGGCCGAAAGCGTCTTTGAGCTTGTTTTACTGGGTGCACGCCCTTCTTTACTGCCAAATGGTGTAAAGCAATACTTGGATTGAGCCCAGGCATTTCTTTGTAAGTCCAAGCAAACACATCTTTATATTCTACTAGGAGCTGGAGGTATCCTTCTTCTTCTGTAGGAGTGAGGAGGGCACTGATGAAAGTTGGTCGAGGTTCTTCAGTAGTTCCCAAATTGATCTCTTTAAGTTCATCAACTGTAGCCTGTACTCCATCTTCCAAGGCCAGGGGAGCTTCATCGACCTCATTCTTTGCGGCTTCATCATCTGACAGTGTATCTTCTTCTACTTTAATGTGAAACGAGGACGATACTTCTTCATTTTGCTCATTGTGGACGAGTGACTGACTTGTGTGTACAATCGTTCGCCTTTTGACTTTGAGAGCTCCTTCAGTGCTGATATCCAAGATAAAGTTACGCTTCATGCGTGAAGGAATACTACTACGTATCTCCTCATTAGCTTTCTCCTCCTTTTGGTCCTCAGAGTTTATTAAACTTTCAGAGCAAGTATCAATGGGCCTTTTTGTTGCCCCCAATCGATTAAAGACTGATCCACGCGCAAAAGTGTCCCGACTTTGCGTTAAACAAGCCGTATTCAACCTGTCGAACACTGTAATTCGTGACGATGAAGCCTTAATGCGATCGAATACTGAGATGCGTGATGAAGAGTGATCTTTTCTCTGATTTGGACTTTCATCAACCTCTACTGTTATGTATTGGGAACTTGAAGCATTGCTTCTTTTATTGATCCATATTTGAGCTGGTGGTTCTGGAGTATAACCTATTCCGGTCTTTGGGATAGGAATTTCATGCCCTTCAAGTCGCATTTTTCCTTGCGTTTTACTAAGGCCGTGCATCTTTTCTCCAGTGGCTTCTGGAATTAGTTTCCCTAGGCTGCTTTGTTTTGAGAAATCATAGCCTGCTTTGGCTAATAGCCTATATGCCTTTGGGTCAACCATTCTTTCCGTCCGCTCACTTGGTAGAATACCATGCTCTGTCAGACTTTGTGAAGACTTCACGAATCCATTTAGTGGCCTTGAGGGCAAGGATTTTGGATGAGGTTAAAGGCATTACATGATTTTCTTTCAACATGGCTACATCCTTCATCGTGAGCTTTGTAGGAGGTCTTCGTATATCCATTGTAGATTGAAGGCATTCTGTGAATGGTGATTGTCCGTTTTTGCGGTGTGACAATGGTACATAACGGAGGAATGGAGGGTTATTGGAAGTTGCAGAATTTTCACCTGCTCTCTCTAAATTGCTAGTAGACTCACTAGACTGGTTGTTCCCATATCTTGGATCTTCCTTTGGGGAAGGAATATCCTTTCTAGTGATGAATTTAACATGCTTCTTTTCACCCTGCTTGCTTTTCGTTGACGGGACTTCAACTGGGAGAACTTCATTAGGGATCTCATCTTCTACATAAAACTTCGCATCAGCAAAGTGAGCTTCAGTTTCAGAAAAAGGCTTCAAGTCGGCATCTACTTTCTTTATTCCACCTTGAAGATACTTGAAACATTGATGCAAAGTTGACGGCACTATTCCGTTCCCATGGATCCATGGACGTCCTAACAACATGTTGTAGGTTGTCTTGGCATCAATGACATGGAACAAAATATTACTTGTCAATTCTCCAATAATTAACTCCAAGTGTATCATGCCGATGGCGCGTTGTCCTCCTTGGTTAAAACCTTGTATGACCAAGCGACTGTGTGATAATTCCTCCATAGCAAGACCAAGTCGTCTCATTGTCATTTTCGGCAGTATATTAATAGCTGAGCCTCCATCAATGAGAATGCGATCAATTTTTTGTTCACGAACATAACCAGAGACATAAAGTGGATGATTGTGAGGCTTAGGGCCTAACAATAGATCTTCATCAGTGAAAGTCAAGTCTGGGGAGCACGCGAAACATTCCTGTGTTTGTTGAAGTGTATTGGTACAAGGAGTGTAAATCTTTGGCTCTTCAAGAGCTTGGATGATCCCTTCTTCGGTGAGGTGGAGGATTACGAGGTTCCACTTTATCAACCTGAGATTTGAGTTGTTCTAAAGATGATGAAGTCTCATTTGAACTACCATGGTCAACACTTTTTGTTTTTCATCAACTTCACAACGAGAGACTGTGTGAACAGCCTCCGCTGACTTGTATTGAAAGAATCTTATGGGGAAAAATTCTTCCAATGTGACAAGACTTCGAGATTTTTGGGTTGTGTCGAATCATCACACATTTCCGTTCTTAGTCTTTCTTTCCTTTTATCATTCTTTCTTCTTGACTGCGGCTGAATTTGGTTTTGTGCTCTTCTGGACTCTTGGGTGATCAGATGAAGAGGGAATACTTGTCTCTTCTTCCATCTCTTACGAGTAACCAACGTCCAACCTTCTTCCTCATCCATTGTTGACTTTTCATCGTCATTTGAGTTATAATTAGATACTTTTTGTGAGAGCTGAACTTGAACAGGTTCCAAAGAGCCAAATCGGATGAATGTGGTATTCGTCCCCTGCCTAGTAGTCGGGGACTTGCAACTAGGCGACTCACAAGCAAATGTTACAAGGTTTGACTGAGCAACATCATTAACATCTAAGTCAATTTTCCTTTCCTTGGCTAGCTTCATGATAAGTTCTTTAAGAACAAAGCATTTTTGGATCGGATGACTTATGATGCGATGATACTTACAATAGTTCGGGTCATCAACCTTTCCCGCTTCTTCCGGTCGTTTGCATTCTGGCAATTCAATTAATTTTAAGCTGAGCAGTTGTTCTAGCATTTCGGGTATATCAGCGTCAAGGAAAGGATACACCTTTTGTTCCCATTCCTTGAGCGATGAGCGACGCGTCTCGCGTCGTTGACCTCCCTCGGGCCTCTTCTCGTTAGCCTTTACATTTACTGTTGAAATTTTGACTGGGGCAGGGTTGACATTCATAGAGTGTTTGACATTACTTTTTGTATTCCTGTCATTCCTCCTTATTTCTCGCCTTTCTTTCTTTTCTTCAGGTACGGGAGGTTTCACATTTTCATGGCAAGAGATACTCAATTCCATGTCGTGCGTACGAGTTGCCAATTCTTCGAATGTTCGGGGTTTTACCCCTTGTAGGATGTACAGAAGTCCCCAATGCATGCCTTGGATGCACATTTCTACAGCAGATATTTCAGACAGTCTATCCTTACAATCTAAACTCAAAGAACGCCACCGACTGATGTAGTCAACAACGGGTTCGTCTTTCCACTGCTTAGTATTGGTAAGCTCCATCATGCTTACCGTGCGGCGCGTGCTGTAAAACCGGTTAAGGAACTCCCTTTCCAACTGATCCCAACTATCAATTGACTCAGGTTCCAAGTCTGTATACCAATCAAAGGCATTCCCTTTCAGTGAACGAACAAACTGCTTTACAAAGAGGCCTCCTTGAGTCCCTGCGTTCTCACATGTTTCTACAAAGTGAGCAATGTGTTGCTTAGGGTTTCCCTTGCCATCGAATTGCAAGAATTTGAGGGGTTGATACCCATTTGGCATTCTCATATTGTCAATGCGCTTTGTATATGGTTTTGAATACATGAGAGAATGTGTGGAAGAACCTCCATATTGTGCTCGTATGGTGTTTGTTATCATGTCCTGCAGTTGTTGGACAGATATCGAGGCCATTGAGGTGGAATGTCTTTGTTGAGAAGTGCCTTCACCTCCTTTCCCTTTATCACCCCTAGCATTTTCTCCCTTCAAGGTAAAGCCGGGAGGGTGCTCAAGGTCTGGATTTGATTCACCCGAATCTTGGACTTCCAGTTTGTTCATCAGGGTTGCAATTTGGACATCCTTATCTTCAAGTGCTTTTGTGAGAAGGGTGACCCTTTGTTCCATTTCAACCATCTTTTCTTCCACAGTAGAGGTGTTGGTCATCATTACTGGCATGACCTCTAGATATGATGGAGAAAACGATGAGACAGGATGAGTCAAAGGCATTTTGTTCCTTAGGCTTCTCATCACGGGTGAAGAGTTGATAGAAAAGGTCTTTGTTGAGGATGATTCATCATTGATCTCAAGATCCTTCGAGACAGACGAATCCTTAGCGGTGGCTTTCCTTTTTGCAAGAAAGTCTAGAGGATGATATTATGAAGCTTGCTTTCCTTGGTTGATTGGGGTTGCGGTTGATCAAGAGCTTTGGATCGACTACGAGTGATTGGGCCGACATAATCATCCGCAACGGAAGCATCCATCACCGATTTTTGAGCATTCTTGTTAGAAGCCATCGAAGCTAGTAGCAGATCGAATTTCTTTTCTTTTGAAGGAGAAAGAGATGAAAGGCAGAGATGTCCCACTGGGCGTGCCAGAATTTGTAGACGACTAAATTTCTTGGTTCGAAATAAATCAAACAAGTAAAAATAGTTTCACAAATGCGAATTTGTATTGATAAATGTGTGGTACAATTCTCTGTAATTACGAATGAGTGATCCTTTGATTCAATCTCCTTGAAAGATTTATTGATTGGAATTGTGGTAATGTGATTTTGATTTGAACATAAGCTTTTCTTCAATTTGGCTGAGGAATGGATCGAAGATCTTTGAAGCGGGATTACAATGAATCTCTGGCTACGAGCTTGTTAGAAATTCTTTGTCTTCGTGTTCTTCGTGTTCTTCGTATGTTCTTCGTGTTCTTCGTATGTTCTTCGTGTTTGAAGGTTTGTGGTGGAAGTTCTTCGGTGCTTTAGAGGCTTGATTCCGTAAAGCTTCGTTGATTTATGGTTTGTTGAGGTTTCTGGAGGCTTTTGAGCTTGATTCCAGTGAACTTTGAGATCTGGACGAGTAGTTTTGATGATTTTGCTTTGAATGTTGTTTGTATTCGAGGTTGAAGTTCTTGAATTTCTTGGAGGCTTTGAGGTTTGATCCTGGCAGAGCTTCTGGGTTTCTGAACTCAAGATATCTTCTTCCTTCTCTCTGTTCTGTGTTCTCTCTCCCTTGTGTCTTGGGAAGGCTTCTATTTATAGGAGTTTAGGGGTAGGTGAGCGACACGTGGCGGAGTCTGATTGGTGACACTTGTCATAGCTTGATTGGTCCGCTTATGTCATCGCTTACACGTGCTGAGTGCTTGTGTCACTGCTTACACGTGCGAGGCTGCTTGTGTCATCGCTTACACCTGCTGATGCAGTTTCATGCCTTCATTTCAATGACACTTGGCGAATTTCTACTAGTTTCTGAATAATGATGGCAAAACCTAGCAGCAGTACGTGGCGCTTTGTAATTGGTTGTATTTTGTGGACTTTGGTAGTATGATGTGTCAGCTTGTGATAGGTCGGGAATTTTCCCTCTCTACAAGGAGCACAGGTAATTTTTTTTTACCGCAATACTACTACAAAGACTGTTTTTCTTTGCATCAACTTGTTTAGGGCTTTAAGAATAAAATTGCATTAGTTTTGTTAATCAAAATAATGTTGGAGTTGAGCAATCCTCTGTGGAAATAGGCATTTATTTTTAAAACTTCTATCAATCATACTAGCTGCTTATATTCTTTGAATTAACTTTTCAAAATCATACTAGCTGGATGCAAGACCATAAGCCAATTTAATTCATGTTCTTGTTTGATAAAAGAAAAGACTTTACATAGGGAATAATCAATTATGTCTACAAGGCTTGTGTCCGGATTGGAGCATCAGAATACAATGTTTTTTTTAGCATATGTTGTAGTGAGGTTCTAGTAAATGAGTCCTGATTCTCAAAAAAAAAAAAAAAAAGTAAATAAGTCCAATTGGGAACTTTTTAAGCAGATCCTATGGATTGATTTTTAGTCTCGTATGATGGTTGCATTTGTGCTTAATCTTAATTCGAAAGATATTTGTTGAAATCTTTATATCTACGGTACTGACTAGTGTGAATTATTTTGCATCTCCCATTCTTGAAATCCTCCTCTAATTCATATATCTTTAAGGCAATATGCATTTTCAATTTGAATTTGAAACGTATTATGAGGAAAGAAAATGCATTTAGAGCCAATTTAAAACCATAAAAAGGCGAAAAATATCTACCTTTCATGACCATTTGGTGGCAGAAGACATTAACTTATTATGTCCTATTTTCCCATTTTGGCTTGGCATGGCATAACCTAATATTAAAGCAATGTAAAATTCAAGAATTTTGATTCATATTGGACCTTCTATAATTACTGAATAATGGCATAATGGTTTTCTTATGTTCGTTTTTTCTTTTCCAATTCTTAATTTAGTGGATGCCAATTGAGGACTACGCAGCGCAACCTTTTAACCAAAAACAAGAGCTCTTCAATTATGTTGCCAAAATATGCTTATCAAAGTCGCAAAAGAATTATAATGGCTTCTCTCCACTGGCTACAACTACAGGCTCTGGCAAAATAAGCTACCTCTACTTCAACAATCAGGATGCAAAGCACCTTGTAACTTCTGATAATCAGCCATAGAAAGTCTGATGTGATGTTTAAAAAACACTCTATACTATTTGCATGAGTTGTGACAATAAGAACTCTATGACAGAAACGCTTGATGGGTTAATCATACTGTATAGATTTACATTTCTTTACAGTGATATAATTCAAAACGTGGATTTCTTCTCAGCAGAGTGAGTCAATAAAGTTGTAATTTGCTCTTCTTCTTCTTCTGTTTTTTTTTTTTTTGGGGGGGGGGGGGGGGGGGGGTTTGGGGGACTAATAATAAGATGTAATTTGATATTTATTTAATACAAAGTGTGATAATAAAGATTCAATTTCTTTTCGTTTATGCCATGTATCTTGCAATGAACAAGAGTACGAAATACACTCAATTTTATGCCCCTTAAAAAAAAACAATATATGTTGTTAGAGATATATTAGCCCATTAGTATAAGCCCAAGCTTAATTCTATTTTGTGTGCAAGCAAAGTCTCCTACTTGCTCTAGAAGACTATTAGCCTAGGGTTTAGTCTACTATATATACACATTTTATGGTTCATTATAACACAGGATTTGTACTACACTCTAATATATTATTGATGTAGCCCTTTAGAGATTCCTCTTAGGGATGGCAATTTAGATCCGACCCGCGGATACCCGGCCCGGCCCGACCCTAATGGGCCGGATTTTACCCGGCCCGATAAAGAATAGGGTCGGGTATGGGTTTTTTTAAAAAAACCACGAAGCAGGTTCGGGTCGGGTCCGAGTTTTATAAAAAAATCCGAAACCCGACCCGAAACCCGCCCCGGATAAAAACCCGGTTATGGAGGATAAGACATTTTGTAAGAATTTCTTAGTCCTTTTCATTTGTTAGTTGGAGGATAAGACATTTTGTAATTTCTTAGACTTGTGAGATTTATTTTGTAGCTTTTTAAGTGATTTGTTGATTTAAAATCTTAGTTGTGATTTATTGATTTATGATTAACTTATAATTTGGTTTGATTTGGTTGCCCTATAATGTGGCCTAAATGCCAAATTTTGGCATTTGGGCCATGTTAAATGGCTTGAATAGGCTTGAATCTAGGGAAAAAATTTAATGGGCTTCAAAAAAAAAAAATTTGTTGGGCAAGATTTGGGCCCAAGAAGATAAACGGGGCCCGCAGGGCCCGTGGGGCCCGGCGGGGCGGGTATGGGCCTAGGGAAAAAAACCCGATTAATAATCGGGTCCGGTCCAGGTTCCGAGTCTTGGCCCACAGGTCGGGTCCGGATATGCAAAAACCCGGCCCGAACCCGACCCGGTGCCATTCCTAATTCCTCTGTGAATGTAGGCCGTTAGGCTGAACCACGTAACCCTCGTGTGTTATTGTATTCTATACTTTATGTTTTCGCTTCTATATCCATACTAGCATATTCAAAATGATATATCAATGCTAATATTTAACATATGTAATGTATTGATCAAGAATCTTATGGTTTAGTAACATTATCCAATTTTTCTTATGAGAATCACTTGTAAGGAAAAAAAAAAAAAAAAAAAAAAAAAAAAAAGAAAGAAAGAACTGCAACGTACCGATAAACAAGTTGCATTACTTTAGAATTGATGAAGGTCCTTGATACTATTTGATAAATTCTGTTTCACAAACTAAAAACATGTCATTTTCTCATATTGAGATATTGATAAATGCTTATTCATTATGGTATATGAGATCCAGCCAAGCAAGCTAAACTAATGGTATTGGACCAGGAGCTATTGTACAACCCCACAACCCACAAGATATTATCGACTTTAAATGAATGCTTGCGTGAATGCGTGTGCATAATGGCATGCACTACTTCTAAACAAAAAGGAAAATAAATTATTCACATTTCTTTTTTTATTAGGTTCTTCCCTTAGGTTTATCAATCTGCACCCACTACCTAAATCTTATGCACCCTTTTATCACCTAAAAATAAAAGATAATTATAGGTTTATATTATACTAGCAATGTAAGTCTTATATTATGGACTAAACAAGTGTGTAAAATCAATGGCAGAGCTATAAAATTTCCTTAAGGCGGCCAAGCTAAATATATATGAAAAGTTTAATCCAAAGAATTACATCTATAATAATAATAATAATTGATGATACACGAAAATCAGTAGGCTAGAATGCTTCGGGCTATGATGATAGTTGTGAGTTCTGAAAAATAAAGAAAGAATCGTCAAGGGTGATTGGTGTAACTTGGCCAAGAACTCTCTGATGGTTAAGTCAGTTTTTTCTTTAGAACACAAGGAAGGCAAAATAGTGAATGGAGATACTTACCTTGGCTGAATAGGACTTGTTCCTTTTATAGAGAATTAATAGTAGGTCTACTTGTTCGAATTCACCACCATCATGGATGATGTGAGTAGTTAATGGAGAAAATAGGTAATTGGAATACGTGGAGCGAATTACAAGGAACTCCTTCCACGTTTTGAGAGTAGTACACTATGATCAAATCATAAAGGAGTTTATGAAAAGTCCTTTTGTAGAATTCACCAAGTATTATTCGATCTTCCTTATATTTGTATTATGGATGACCCACTTAGTCTTGTTACAAAGGGACTTGTATTGTTTCCTAAGTACAATGTTCTTGTTCTCCTCTTCTTAAGGTTTCATAGATGTAGTGATTGTGGACGATCATCATGGACAAACATCCTTAACTTAGTCCCCATCAGTTGCCCCCTTGTCCTTGTGTTGTCCACACCATTATCTTTTTCTTCAACTATTAATTATTTTTAAAATACTATTCAGGGAACGTACCAAGGAAGTTGACACGTGGCTCAATCTTAGAGGCCTTTAGGTCGCGTAGCTTCGTTTTTCAAAAATGTGCCATGTGGCTCATTTTTCAAAAATGTGCCATGTGGCACATTTTAATTGGTCTGTGACACTTCAGTGTCCCACCTTGGCTATAAATAGGAGAATACCTCTCTTACCCTCTCACATTTTTCATATTTCCTTTCTTGACATCAGTCGTCCTGCGCATCATCTGGAAGTTTCCTGCCATCCTTAGTTGTCTTCATCTAGAATCAGGTATCCTCATTTCTTCGTCTATAGGTTTTCTTAAGTTATTCTTTTACAAAATGGCTATCGTAGTGTCCTCATCTAGCAACAGCGATGAGAGAAAGATAGATGGATATCATGATGAGAGTAATAATAGTAGTAGTAGTAGTGGAAGTGACGGTAGTTCAAGTAATTTTTTAGACGAGCACTACTTGTCTAAGGTTCCTGGGGTCCCATTAGAGGTTTTTCAAGAAGAGTTAAGGCAGAAGACGGTGTCAAGTTCGTCAGCTGGCCCGTCCTTTCACATAACAACATCCATCCCCTCTTTAGATGAAGAGGAGGATATCTTATATTGTTGTGCTTTAAGTATTCCTTCTAAGACAGACAAAAAAAAAAAAAAACTAGGTTCCATTAGGAGTTAGTATCAGATCGTAGATGATCTGAATCCTTGTCTAGCTATCCAAGGTTAATGGTGTTGTTCCCCTTGTCTTGGAGTTTGAATTTATGAAGCTTATTTGTTGGGGAAGGTCTTAGGTTGCCTCTCAACTCTTTTGCTAGGGAAATTCTTCACAGGCTGGGTATAGGTATAAACCAACTTAACCCCAATGCGTGGAGGCTCATTGTGTTTATGCAAGTGTTGTGGAGAGAAGTTTTTGAGAGAAACTGTCCTCTTTCTATGGACGAGTTTCTTTACTATTATAAGCCCTCTGAGATTAGTCAGTCTTAGGGCTTTTATTAGTTTTCAACGAGGAGTTCCAACTGTAGGTTGGTTAAGTCTCTCCCCACATCTGATAGGAGGTGGAAGACAGTTTTTCTTCATCTCTAGGATTTAGGCAAAGAACCCTGATGAAGTAGGTAAGGATCCATTTCCTCCCTATACTGACAAAATAGGTCATCTTTGTCCAGAGAGTATATTATTTCTCATCCTTTGCTTTATTTCTCTTTATCATACTTCTCTCTCTCTCATTTTTTATTTTATTTTATAGCTGTGAGACGACCTACTCTGTCCAAATTCCACCTAGACCGCATCCAGCGAGCTTGTTCTTTTGCAGATAGGACGTTTTACTACTTAGTGACAGTTCACCATCTTGCGAGTTTGGGACTTGGCCCTGAACCCACTAAAGAAGCACTTGCCCATGAGCTTACCACCCAAAAACGTAAGTTTTTTCCTTTTCTCTTTTCTTTTTATATTTAATTCGTCCCAATACTAAACCCCTTTTTCTTTTTTTCTTTTATTTTCTTTTTTAAAAATGGCAACCATGAAGGAGAAAAAAGGGAAGGGCGTTGCTATAGGCGAGATTGAGGAGGAGGCTATTAACCAGTCTTGTCCTCCAATTTCGTCCACGGTGAAGGTCATCCCTCATGCTTCGTCAGAGCTGAAGAAAACGGTGTCCAAAAGAGCGGATACTGGTAACCTTCCTAGTTGTTGGGGCAACAAGAAGCAAAAGGTTGACCTTTCAACAAAGTCCACCCCTGTTGTGGTTCTTGACCACCCTACCCCCACGACCAAATCTAGAGCTGGCACTTCTCCTTCTTGTCCTGGTGTTAACATACCTAAGCCTTCAAACGCTGCCCCTATGACTCTTCTTGAAAGAGAATGCTTGGCTTGGGAGAAATTTAATTAGGCAGTCACTAATGAAGAAATTGCCATTTGCTACAACATGTCCCTGAAAGAGTTTGAACATTCCACTGTTCATGATCTCTTCAAGGTATTTTAATTCGTCCTTAGCTTGATTTTTGTTTCTTTGGGTCTAAGTTTCCTCACTTTCTTTTGTCTATATTCCTTTGATACATGTTATGCCAAAGTTTATGGCAGCGTCTAGGCAGGCCTATGAATTGGACCATGCAAGGGTTAGGCTTGAGGCAAAAATTTGTGATATGGAGAACGAGTCAAGCCGCAGGATGGGGGAAAGGATGAAGCTTGAGGTTGAGGTGGAGGAGTTGAAGAATTTAGTAGAATAATTAAGGATGGACATTGTGGAAAAGGACACTCGTCTGGACTATCTATAGAAGCAAAATGAAGAGCTCAGATTGTCCTTGAGTCAAGCTAAAGATGGAGTGATTAGGGAATTCAAGTCGTCCAAAGCGTTCACTGATCTTTTGGACACGAACTATGCAGTAGGCTTTGAAGATTTTCGTATGGACACTCTAAGTTGTTGCTTGAAATGAAATTTGATTCCATCAAGCTTCGTACTGTAGCTAAGAGTTCCCTGCTTCAAAAAAGTTCAGAAGATTTGAATGTTGAAGACGATGCTTCCACTCCTTTTACTACTAAAGACGGCTCTAAGTTTGGTGGCGATGCCCTCAGTGGTTTATCCCCTTGAAATGATTTCTATTTTATCTATTTCCTTGTTCGTTGTTTTGCTTTTGTCTTTTTTTTTTAGGGGGTCCATTGTTTTGGTCCATTTTAATTTTCTACAAGTACATTAATGCATCCATGTTTAAGGACGAGTATTTTTTACAATTGCCTTTTTTTGGCTTGATACAGTAGGTTTTTGGATGATAGTCGTTTACCTTTTTATTTATGAACATGCTTTTGTTCATATTTTTATTGCCAACTTCCATTCCAAGTATTCTTCGTCTATAGATAAGACTTTATTTTGGAATATGAATATTTTCCTCGTCCTTAAACTTGTTCTTGGAGTGGTACTTAGCTATATATTTTCTTAAAGCTTGGATTACCCAGCAAATTGGATGTGTCGTCCATATAAGATGTATTACATTCATGCTTTTTTTTGTCCTTTATTTTTGGACAAATGTATTGGGAGGTTTATTCCTTCCCTTTGCACTTATCATTATTGCCTTAGGTTTTATGGTAATTTGTCTTTTCCTCTTCTAAGGATGGCTCATGATGATACATCTCCACATTCAAAGATTTTAAATGCTTTTAATTTAATATGGACATTAATTTCACAATCAACACTTAAATTAGAGAATTCAAGCTATTTTATATACAATAACTGTACATAACATTGTCCATAAACATTAGAGAACGTGGTACGCAGCATTGTGCAAGGACATCGTCTATGCAAGTACTTAGTCCTTTTTTTAGGGAATTCAAATTGCTTTATATACAAGGACTTTGTTTATGACATCGTCCATAGCACATACTAGTAGCTATTGCTTTATAGGGAATTCAAATGCTAGAAAACATAAGATACTGTTGAAAAACATAAGTGCTGAAAGATAACATAAATAAACTACTAGAAATCACTAGCAATCTTTAGACTCATCCATGTCGACCTTCCCGACGAATCTTCTTTACTGGTAGTACTTCCTCAAATGTTCCACATTCCATGGGTGCTCCAACTTTCGTTCATCTAAGGCTTCCAAGTAGTATGAACCTCGTCTTTTGGAATTGATGACTCTAAATGGTCCTTCCTAGTTAGGCCCTAACTTTCCATGAGCGGGGTCCTTTGTAGCCAATGATACCCTTTTCAGGATGAGATCTCCAATATTAAACTGTCATGGCTTCACCAGCGCATCATGATGCTTGGCCATCAAGTTTTTGTTACGAGCCACCCTCTATTTTGCATCCATCCTCACCTCATCCACAAAGTCAAGGCTCAAACGAAGTTGTTTTACATTCTCCTTATTATTGTAATGAGCCACCCCGTAGCTAGTTAGACTGACCTCTGCGGGTATGACCACATCACTTCCATATGCCAACTTAAAAGGAGTCTATTTAGTTGAAGTCCTTACTGTCGTCCTTTACGCCTAAAGGCCGCTGGATAACTCATCCAGCCATATCCCTTTTGCTCTCTTAAGCCGAGTCTTAATGATCTTCAATAAGGATTGATTTACAACTTTAGCTTGCCCATTCGCCTGTGGATTAGAAGGTGAAGAGTAATGATTCTTCACTCCTAACTGCTCATAAAATTCTTTGAATGGTGTATTATCAAATTGGCATTCGTTGTTTGAGACGAGCACCCTAAGAATTCCAAAGCGGCAAATTATGTTTCTCCAAACGAAATTTCTAACATTTCATTCAATGACCATGAGCTCTACTTCCACCCATTTAGTAAAGCAATCAATCCCTACTATCAAGAACCTCATTTGTCTCTTCCCCATGAGGAAGGGATCGAGGATGTCAAGTCCCCACTAGGCAAAGGGCCAAGGGGCCACCATTAGATACTCTAATGGTTTCCTAGGTATGTTATTGTATCTTTCACACTTATCACATGCTTTTAACATCTACTTGCATAAACGACCAGTAATATCCTGCGCGAATCATCTTATACATGAGGGATTTGGCCCCTGAATGGTTTCCATAAGCCCCTTCATGGACGTCTTTCAGGAAATAAAGAGACTTGTCTGGATTTAAACACCTCAAATAGAGTTAAGAAAATCCCCTGTTATATAGCACCTCGTCCATAAGAACAAACTTCGCTACCCTTACCTTTAGTTTTCTTACCTCTATCTTATCATCTGGGAGAACTCTTTCCTTGAGATAAGACATAATTGGCATGGTTCAACTGGTCACTCCATCTACTTGATTCACTTCCAGCATGTCTATGCTCGGAATGTATTGGATTTTAAATTGATCACCCACAATCTCGTCCGCAGATGCCGTCTTGGCTAAAACGTCAGCTTTTGTATTTTCTTCCCTTAGTATTTGTTAGAACTAGACTTTTACGAAGTTTTTTATGCATTTCTTAACTTTTCCCAAGTACTTCTTCATACGTTCTTCATTGGCTTCACATGTCCCACTTACATGGCCTATCACCAATTGAGAGTCTCCTTGGACAAGAACCAAGTTTGCTCCAAGTGGTTTCACTAGCTGCAAACCGTGAAATGGGGCTTTATATTTTGTTTCATTATTGGTTGTCTAGAACTGTGGACGGACTGCATACTCCAAATGATCTCCTTCTAGTGAGTTTAGAACAAGCCCAATTCCTCCTGCATGCTGCATGGATGAGCCATCTACACAAATAATCCACTGCTTTGCCCCCTATTCCTCACTGTGTTACTCCTTGGAAGGAGTGAATTCAACAATGAAATATGCTAGGACTTGAGCTTTTATTGCGTCTCTTGATTTGTACTGTACATCAAACTCACTAAGATCCACTTGTTCATGGCCTTCTTTAATGGGTGATCTGTTAGAACGTTAGTTATATGAGCTTGAGAATAAGGCCTAAGCTTTCTTGCTGCTGTCACCAATGAAAATGTGAGCTTTTTCATGGCTGGGTATCGTCCTTTAGCTCCTCTTAAAGCTTTGTTGGTGTAGTAGAAAGGCTTTTGTACTTTTCCTTCCTCCCTAATTAAAGCTGAACTTACTACATGAGGAGACACCACTAGATAGAGATACAACTCTTCTCTTGGTTTAGACTGGCTTAACAGCAGAGTTGAAGTAAGATAAGCCTTCAAGTCTTCAAATGCTTGTTGGCACTCGTCTGTCCATTCAAATACTTTTCTTAACACTTTGAAAAATGGAAAAAATTTGTCATTAGCTTTTGAAACAAGCATGTTAAGGGTAGCTACTTGTCCAATGAGGCTCTGGACATCCTTGATATTCTTTAGGGGCTCCATGTTCAAAATCGCTTGGATCTTATCAAGGTTTGCTTCATTCCCTCTTTGTGAAACCATAAAACCAAGGAATTTCCTTGACACAACCCTGAAGGAACATTTGCTTGGATTCAACTTCATCTTATATAACCTAAGTGTATCTAAGGTTTCTTGAAGGTCATCCAAATGCTGCATCTCCTTCGCACTATTAACCAGCATGTCGTCCATATATACTTTAACGTTTCGCCCAATTTGTGGATGAAACATATAGTTAACTAGCCTCTGGTAGGTAGCTCTTGCATTTTTCAGACCAAAGGGCGTTACTTTGTAACAAAACAAACCTTGACTTATGATGAAGGATGTTTTCTTCTGGTCTGCCTCGTCCATCTTAATCTGGTTGTACCCTGAGAACACATCTATGAAGCTTAGCAACTAATGTCTAGTTGTTAAATCCACCAACTAATCAATGCGTGGAAGATGATAGTTGTCCTTAAGACATGCCTTGTTTAAGTCTGTGAAATCCACGCATATCCTCCATTTTTCATTGGCCTTTTTTACCATTACTACATTAGCTAGCCAGTCAGGGTAGTAAATTTCGGGAATGAACTCTGTGGTAACTAACTTATCAACTTCTTCTTTGATGGCATTATCTCGTTCTGGGGCAAACACTCTCTTCTTCTGACGGATAGGCTTGTAAGACGGGGACACATTTAAATGGTGAGTGATCACATTTGGGTCAATTTCAGGCATGTCTTATAACTCCAAGCAAAAACATATGTGCTCTTTTTGAGGAATCTAACGAGATCCTACTTCATCTTCTCCCCCATACTTGTTCCAATCCTAGTAAATTTCTCTAGGTTGGACTCGTCTAATGGAACATCTTCCAATGGCTAACATGGCTAAGTAACATTCTCTAGCAGCTAATTGATCTCCTTGTACTTCTCTAATGCCATACTCTGTTGGAAACTTGACAAATAAGTGGTAAGTGGACATTGCAGCCTTCCAACTGTTCAAATTTGGTTGTCCAATAATGACATTATATGAGGACGAATAGTGTACAACAAAGAAATTCACTTCCTTATTGATTTGCTAGGGGTAAGACTTAAGAGCCAACCACGACCGGCAAAGAGATGGTGCCTACCGGTAAACCTTCATTCCTCCAAACCCGATCAATGGCACATTCATTGGATGAAGTAATTCTTTGTTAATCCTCATTTGCTAGAAGGTTGGATAGTAGAGGATGTCTGCTGAACTCTCATTATCTATTAACACCCTTCTAGTTGTATAATTTGCAATCATCAAAGTGATGACAATCGCATCATCATAAGGATGTGCAATCATCTTGCATCTTCGTCTATAAAAATAATGGCAGGCTCATCTTCTCTAATCCTTGGTGGTTGTCCAGATTTGAACATTCTGGACTTCCTGTAGGTAGGTCTTCTTGGTTTTGGACAAGCTTCCTATTGATGTACCCCCTACAATGATCCTTATTTCTCCAAGCGGTGGATGTGTTGGTTCCTCTACTTTGCTCTTCATTAACTATCTCTTGTCCTTGTGGTCTCACCCAAGAAATTTTTTCAAATTTCCTTGGTTAATAAGAGCTTCAATCTACTGCTTCAAGTCATAGCATTCGTCCATATCATGTCCATGATCGCGGTGAAAATGATAATACTTGCTTTTGTTCTACTTGCTAGGATCTCCTTTCATCCTCTTAGGTCACTTCAAGGATGGATCATCTTTGATCTACATTAATACTTGATCAAGCAGAGTATTCAAGGGAGTGTAGTTGGAGTATCGTCCTAAAGACGACCCTGCTTTCTTGTTGTCGTGATCCCTTTTTCTCCTCTATTTTGGCTTTCTTTGGACAAGAACCTTGCATTGGATGGTGTATTAGCCATTTTCCAGTCGTTCACCTTTCTTCTTCTCTTTGACAATAATTGCATCTTTTGCATTCATGAAACTTTGGGCTGAATGTATTAATTTTGCCACCGTCTGAGGCTCTTGATTGTACAGCTTGTGAATGAACAGGTCTGAACTAACTCCATTGTAGAAAGTTGCAAAGAGGATCTTGTCATCCATCATGTCCACCAATAGAGCTTCTCTATTAAAATGGCTAATAAAAGTACGCAAGCTTTCATTTTCTCCTTGTTCTATGTTCAACAAGCTGGACAAGAAATGCTTTTGCCTTTGTCCCTCCAAAAAAATTGTTGACAAACAACTTACTTAACTCCTAAAACGAAGCTATGATATTTGGCGGTAGCTTACTAAACCATGCTTTGGCTAGGCCTGTCAAGGTGGTAGGAGAGGCTCTACACATGATTTCATCTAGAACACCTTGGAGATGCATGGTTGTTTTGAACGTGGCAATATAATCACAAGGATCACGCGCCCCATCATATGAGTCTAAGGTATGCATTTGGAACTTGGAAGTCAAGGGATGACTTGTGATGGACGCAATGAAGGGGGAATCAGTCATGTGGACAAGATCATCCATATGGTTTGCTCCTCATTGAATCCTTCATCTCTTCCATGGCTCTTTTCATTTGGTCCATCTCTCTCTCCAAATGTCTCCTTTAGCACTGTTCTCAGCCCCTTCATTTTCTAAATTTTGGCCTTATTCTCCACCATGTTGCTGATGACGTTGTCTATTAACTTCTCTAGTAAACTCTTGGTTCTGTTGTGTCAGTTTTTCCATTGCTACTGCCATGGATTATAACTATTGTTGGACAATCATGGGGGTGGTGGGGCACGATTTGGGTGACTAGAGGCGTTTCCACTCTTCTGGTGTCCTAGACTGGTGGCCATTGACCTAGTCTAAACCACGCAGACATTTGTCTTGGAAAGAGCAAAGAAGTTAACACTTAGAAACTTTTTTCATTATGTTTCCCCACAAATGGCATCAACTGATTATACACATAAATTAGTAGTCTAGAATGCTTCGGCCTATAGTGATGGTTGTGAGTCCTAAAAAGAAAGAAAGAACTGTCAAAGGTGCTGGTGTAACCCGGCCAAGGACCCTCTGATGGTCAAGTCAGTTTTCTCTTTTGAACACAAGGAAAGGAAAATAATAAATGGTGATACTTACCTTGGGTGAATAGGACTTGTTCTTTTTATAGAGAGTTAAAAATTGGTCTATTTATTTGGATCCACCACTATCGTGAGTGATGTGAGTAGTTAATGGAGAAAATAGGCAAATGGAATACGTGGAGCGAATTACGAGGAACTTCTTCCACATTTTGAGAATAGTACACTAGGGTCAAATCATAAGGGAGTTTATGAGAAGTCCTTTTATAGAATTCACCAAGTATTATGTGGTCGTCCTTATGTTTGTATTATGGACAACCCACTTGGTCTTGTTACAAAAGAACTTGTGTCTCCTAACCATAAAATCCACATTTATGGTTCTTCCAAAAGGGAAAAAAAATTTGTATCTCTAATTGTGAGAGACCTCGAAAGTGCCTCTCAAAAAAGAGAGATTTTTTTTAGTGCTTTTAAAGGCACCTCTCTTTTTGGGTAAGTGGTATGGAGTCGCAACTTATTTTTTTATGTACAAAAAATAAGAAAAACTAAATATAGATTTATATGAATGAATGTTCCATTCATTGATTGAATAAATAAAAATACAAGTTCGAAAATTTGAACTCTACATGACTTTGGGTTTTAGTTACAATCTACCAAATATACATGGTTTTTGTCCTGATTACAATCTACCCAAAATAAAAATAAAGATAAAGTTAAGTCTACTTAACCAAAAATCTAAATCCAGAGGTTAGGTTACGGAATGAGAAGGTGTTAGACACCCATTTCGCCTAGACAGAGTCTGGTCTTCTAGACTCTTGTGACTAATGTACCATTTTATGCATGTTATGTATGATGTGTTGAACATGTGAAATAAAAATTAAATCACACAAATTTTTTTATGATTGAAATCTCTTCTTTTATTTTTGAATCAAATCTGAATTGGTTGGTAAAAAAAAAAATAATTTTGGGTTTGTTAAAAATATCAGATCTATTTTGTAATATATAGAAAGAAAAAAAAAGTGGCTTTTGGAGATATAAATTTAGATATGTTTTGTGATGATAAAAACATTGGTTTTTGGGTTTGTAAAAAAATCATATCTATTTTTGATAAATTAAAAAAAATGGTTTTAATTTTGTAATTAAAAAAAAATGGTTTGTTTTTTTCGAAGAGAATTTCATTCATAATTTGAATTTGTGCAATCATAAATTAAAACAAACACAAAAATAAACATAGTAGTACATGATCTTTTCCTTTATTTCAACAATTTGCATGTATTAAAAAATCAAATATGTATCTTAAGAAAGATACAAATCAGTTTTGATTTAAGAAAAGCTTAGATCTACATCTAGAAAAGATGCAGATCCATTTTTATATTGAGAAAAATTCAGATTTACATCTAGAAAGATGTAGATCTGTTTTCATATTGAAAAAGTTAGATCTACATCTTATAAAGATGTAGATTTATTTTTATTTCAAGAACAAGTAATATTCACATGCAAATTATTGACATTCAAGAAAAAAAATTATCACAATCATATGGGAGAAACAATCATGCTTTAAAAAAAAACAATTACGAATCATTCATGTTATGAAAGTAAACATTCATCAACATAAAAGGGAGCATGGAAAAAATAGGGTAAAGGAAACAACCTATTGCATGGGCACTCTTTGTTCTTAAAAGGATGTTTTAGGGTTCAAAAACTTATTCAATTTTTTTTTGAAACCTACAAACCCTAATTGTTGTAGCAATTCTCAGAGAGGATCAAAGCATATCAACACTCTTTTAGTCTTAAAACGTATGCCCTCAGAGCATAAAAAAAAAAAATGTTGAATTATGAGGTTTAGCTTCTATTTATAAAGGTCAGGGGACTCTAAAAAATAGGTACGGAAGATTAGAGTTTGAATCTAAACGCATCCTTTTACGAAAAGATCAAAAAGGGTGTGCATTATCGACACTTGAAGGCCGTTGGGCCAAAGCCCATCCAAGTGCAATTCGGAATTTTCAGAGTGCCGTTTGACACTCCAAATGTGCCGAATTGGCTCTTGGAGGCCGAACGCGCTTTTACGTTCAGGTGCCATTTGGACTTCTCTTCTAGGGTTTTTTGGCTAATCCTTGTATCTAGACGTGTTTTCATCGTCCGTCTATGATTTTTTTTATTATCTCTTTTCTAAACAATTCAAGCTTTTTAAGAACAATTATTTTGTAGATAAATCCCTTAAAATAAATCTTAATAAAATTCAGATTATCCACAATTTTATTATTATCCAATCATCTCTTTCATTCCTATGCATGCATCTCTATCTTAAACACTAATTATCAACCAATCACAAAATTATTTAGTTAATTTTAATTGTTTGACCAATTAGAATTAATTTAAATTAATTGTGTGTGGTCAATTCTTCCTAGACAATGTAGATGGACCATGCAAACTTGATTATGCGATATATTTCTATCCGATGGTTAGATTTAGAAACCGGAAATATCATTGCAACCGTTAGAATTTCAAGTTCATTTTGATGATATGTAAATGACATAATGCATGTAATGCAAAGACAAAATGATGTATGTAATGCAAGAACAGAATGATGCATGTGATGCAATTATGATTTTTTTTTTTTGGTACATGGATGGTCGTTCGAGTCATTCTCCTTGATTAAATCATGGATGCAAAATCGAGTGTCTACACTAATTTTTTAAAAATATTAAAAATAATTAAAAAAGATTTTTATTAAATATAGGGTAAATTACAAATTACACCCCTAAAATTTAAAGATGATTGAATTTTACTCCTTAAAGTTTTAAAATTTGAATTTTACCCCTAACGTTTAAGGGTGTTTGAATTTTACATTAAAAGTAACTTTAAATTAATGAGTTATATATGGTGTAAAAGTAATTTTAAGAAACAAAAATGATGTATTAGTCAAATCTAGAGGTCATTATTTAAATTTATACATAAATTTTTATATTTTTACCAAAAATAGAAGAAGGAAGAGCAGTATTGTATACATTATACACATTTGCAAAAAAAAAAAATGTACAACATTGTAAATTTTACATTGCAATTACAATGTGAACTAACAATATTCCTAAATATGTATCCAAAAATAATATTCCTAAATAAAATTGTCATATACTCGTATGTCACTCTATAGTCTATTCCACGAGTGAAATTAAAAATGATGCAAACAGCTTGCGCCCATAGATACCTGTCTCTGGTTTTGGCTATAGTGAATTGTTTTCAGTTAAATTAAAACTTCTTTTTATATGTGTCGTTATCTATATCCTAAAATGAGATAAAGTATTTCATTAAAAAGAAAAGAAAAGAGATAAACTAAAAAAAGCTTATCTTTTTTTCTTCTTTTTTTTCGATATAAAAAAAGCATATCTTGTTAGATAAAGAAGAAATCAACAAATGCAACAGCACAATTGTTTTTTATTTAAGAACATAAATCACTGGAGTAGGTAATACCTTGAAAAGATTGAGTTTGATATTATAAAAACCTTAATTTCATTGTCATATTACTAGTACCTTTGGTATCGGAGTCCAACTAGACTTGATATCAGCAAAGGCACAGCACAACCAAGGCCTTCCAAGAGAATATGAATTTACTATTATTAGTTTAGAGTTTAGTTTAGTTTAGACCATCATGCATGACAAACAGCCTTGTCTCTTATTGCTGACTTTGATTTGTGTCCATGTTCATTTTTGAGTTTGTTGTGGTATGTTTGCAATTTCATGCTAAATTTTGGGGCTATACTAAGAGTAGTGGCCCAAATGTATGGACTTCCAACAATGATATATATATCTAATGGCCACCAAGCTTTTTCAAGTACAAGCAGTATTGAGAAGAAAACTGTTTGCAGTTTGCACTCGGAATATTCCTCAGCGGAATCCAATTCGAACACTCACTTCGACTATGGCTTTGGCTCAAGGCAAATGGGTCAAGGTTTGTTCCCTAACTCACACTTCAGTTTTGCTTCAAATTGTCTTTTTTGCTTTCTTAGGCTGACTCTATTTTTTAGATGCACTTTCAGATGATTTCACTTGTTTCTTTCTTATCAATTCATAGGGAGAGAAGAAAAAGTATGGTTGGTTTGGTTAAGCTCGTTGTGTTTTCTTGAGAGAATGGGTTGGTTAATCTTTGAAGGATTCATATTTGATTATTTGAGTTTGGTCTCCTTATAAACCCCAGAAATTGAAATGGTCTCCAGGTGGATTTTTTAATCTTTGAATGATCTATGAAATGCAAAACCATACAGATGACACCAAAGCCAATTCCTTTATTATTCAATAATATCATCTGATTTCTTAATCTTTGATATTTCTACCCAGATGGATTCCCTAATTTGCAATAAAATTCTGTCCCGAGCACCTTCTTCTTCTTTTTTTCTTTTTTTCCCAATCGATTACTTTATTGATCTGGATCTTTATTATTCACTTTTATGTTGCCGACTGCCCTCTTCCTTAAGTATGAATGTCTTTTTATTTTTTTGAAAAAGCAATAGAGTAATTTTGTTGTACCTTTTGGTTTCATAGACGAGTATAAATTCCATGATATTAAAATTTGCACAATCTTTTTAAAACTGATGTTATTATTGGTGTAATAATATTTTTATATAAACCCAGTATAAATACAACCAGTACCTTTATTAATACCAAATTACAACATAGTAACTTAACAATTATGAAAATAAAAATTGTGAAAATTTTCTGTTTGCAGACTTGTTATTTGTAGTTTTCCCAAAATTATGAAAATTTTGTGTTAAGACTTATTGTTTATGGATTTACTGCATGTTCTTGTTTCACCATTATTTCATACTTTCATAAAGATGCACGGACAATAGCTTTTGTTACGCAGGATGGCAATTCTTTATCTAAATCTACACTAAATAAGAGATCTTTTAGCACATATGCCCCTAGTTATTGTCACTGCTGATGCTGGTGCTTTCTTTGTTTATATTTGTCACTTTCTTGGTCATATGTATGATAAAGGCTTTGTCATTGTCACATTTAACATAAAGTTTGTTGTCTGCATTTGTAATTTAACTTTGTATCAGCTTGATCAAAATGGTACTGGGCCTGGAGCAAGAAGCTCACATGCCATCTCCATAGTAGGACAGAAGGCTTATGTTTTCGGTGGTGAATTCTCGCCACGTGTCCCCGTCGATAACAAGGTCCATGTATTTGACCTTGAAACCCTAACATGGTCCGTTGCTAATGCTACTGGGGATGTTCCACCGCCACGTGTTGGTGTCACAATGGCAGCCGTCGGCAAAACAATTTATGTTTTTGGTGGTAGGGATAGTGAACACAAAGAGCTCAATGAGCTCTACAAGTTTGACACATCTACAAACAAGTGGACCCAACTCTCCGACGGACCCGATCATCGGAGCTACCACTCTACCACAGCCGATGATCGCCACGTGTATATTTTTGGTGGGTGCGGTGTGGCGGGCCGGCTTAATGATCTATGGGCCTATAATGTTGTTGATCAAAAGTGGATCAAATATCCAAACCCAGGGGACAAACTCAGGGGGAGAGGTGGGCCTGGTTTGGCTGTGGCCCAAGGAAAAATATGGGTTGTGTATGGCTTTGCTGGAGAGGAAGTGGATGATGTACACTACTTTGATCCAGCCTGCGAAGAATGGGCCCAAGTGGAGACAACTGGTGAAAAGCCCACGGCCCGAAGTGTATTTTCCACTGTTGGGATTGGTAAATGCATATTTATCCATGGTGGGGAAGTAGACCCTAGTGACCTAGGTCACTTAGGTGCAGGGAAATTTGCCAATGAGGTTTATACATTGGACACTGAGACATTGGTGTGGAAACGGTGGGAGGATGGGCCGGATTCAGGTGATCACCCCGGGCCTCGTGGTTGGACTGCGTTTGCCGGTGGTAACCGACACGGCAAGGAGGGACTTTTGGTGTATGGTGGCAATTCACCAAGTAATGATAGGCTTGGTGACATTTTCTTTTTCACTCCTTACTTGTAGGGCAAATGATAAATAATCATAATCATATGTACCTTGATATTT
This sequence comes from Castanea mollissima, assembly GCA_014183005.1. NCBI lineage: Eukaryota > Viridiplantae > Streptophyta > Magnoliopsida > Fagales > Fagaceae > Castanea > Castanea mollissima. The sequence continues at coordinate 19,401,845 of JACAVU010000003.1, read as the reverse complement.
TCATAATTATATCATGATATGTGTATGGTGGTTGTGAGAGACTGGCAACTAGGATTGTGTAGGTATGTAATATGACAACCTTGTATCTTGTAATAAAGTGTTGTTTTGACTTTAGACATTGGGGATGATTTGGGTATTGAAGTGCTGGTTTTTGTGTTCCATCGTAAAAAGAAAACAAACTTTTGGTGTGCAGTTCTAGTTTTTATCGATTTTTGTCAATTTCAATTGATCATTCTCTTTATACTCGTTTTGTTTATTCAAGTCAAGCAGTTGACATAAGAAACATTAAATAAATAGCAAGTCACTTGATATTGAATTAATTTTACATAAATATTGAAAAAGTAATTGAGCATAATTAGGTCAGTATCGGCAGGTAGCAACACTTGTCAATCTAGCTAAGAATGGTAGGTTCAGCCGAAATAAAAAGATACAATTCTGTAGCAATGCTCTCTATCTCATATATGAGTTACATTCAACATCACTCTTATATTGTGGGTGTCACTTATGAGACTCTCACGTGAGATCCACCTAATGTAAGAGAGATGTTACATGTAGCTGATGTATAAAATAATTTTTTCTATTAAAATATTAAATGATTTTTTGTATTATCCGGTGAGGTCCACACAATATAAGAAAGATGCTACATATAACTGATATATAAAATAGTTTTTCTTACCAAAATATTAAATAATTTTATGTATTATTCGGTACCCTAGGAGCAATTAGTGCTCATTCTCACTTAATTTTTATTTTTTATTTTTTGAGAATCATTCCCACATAGTTGGTGATTGTTTTTATCCAAACAAACATGTGCGTGGAGCAAAGGGACTCTAGGCTGGCCGAGAGTGAGGATAGACATGAACTCAGCGTGAACAACTTGGATGAGCATGAAAAATGGATTGTGTGGTTTCCTTAATTTAGGGAATTGCCATTTGATGGTGGTAGAGTAGTCTTAATTTAGGGAATTGCTATTTGATGGTGGTAGAGTAGTAAGTGTGTTCAAAAGATAAAATTCCTAGTTTTTTGGAAGAGTTACCAGATTTTTTTCCCCCTAGTTAATTGTATTTAGATTGTTTTCAGCTTATAATCAGTAGTCAGTACTGCCATTTAAGCAATGAGACTTGAATTATAAAGTGATGATGCAAAAAATCAGTGGGTTGATTGTTCAAACCAAGATGTGGTGGAAGACATGAAAAGATGTAATAGATACAATTAAAGTACACTAGTGTGGTACCCGCTTAAGACACTCCAATGGTTAAATTATAACTTCTCTAAAGATCTCTAAAAACTATTTTTTAAGTGTTTAGGAATTGGAATTTTTCACCTACCTTAAATTTGGTGAGCCCTGGCCTTTTTATGGGAGATCCTAAGTGGAACTCTGTATTTTATGTCACTTTACTCATGGGAGGTATATTAGCAGAGTGAAGATAGTGGAGCGAATTTCAGAGAGATTACTCCCACGTTCTGAAATAGTTATCTAATGTAGTAAATCTAATTTGTGTCAAATTTGGTGAATGGCAATGTTTATAAATAAGCATGCTCTCTAGACTATCGTTGTACTGTGGATGGTCCTCACAAATTTTGGCTGGCCAATAAATGCAAATCAATCGAACACAAAGTGCTATATCAAGCCCTAAAAAAAAGTTACAAAGCGGAGCTTGAATAATTCAGAAAGTCTGATTTAACTCCCAAGCAACAAAATATAAAAATATAAAAAGATGCAAATGAAAAGCTTCTCATTATACCAAACCATAACCTTTTTAGTTCTGTTTGCCAATTACTTTCTTGCTTGCTCATTAAGCAAATCCCTTGTGGCCATCATCGAATTTAGCACCCCAATTTGGTTTATATATTTCAAGTTGAATGGCCAATTGCAAAAATTATTTGGGTTAATTCTCCTTGGTCCATAAGATTCTTGGAAATGAATTTCAATTCCATAACTAGGTGGATGAGATTTGTGCTTCAATCAAAGAAAGGTTAAAGCTCCCAAAACAAGAAGTTAGAAAGTTCATGTGACATAATATGGGTTACAAGAAATCGAATTTTGACATAAACTTAAAAGGGAAGTAGTTGATTTTTTTACTCTTAATTAGACAAATCAATAGAATCTACACTAACCATTTGATGTCTTGGAAATATTCAGTTGAAGATGATGCTGATAATGAAGAAAAAACATATTGTTTGGCAATATTATTTTTGCCAACTTATTTTATTATTCAGCTTATTTTTGGTACTATTCATGAGTTCCACTGCACTTTTTAGTACTATTCATAAGTTTCACAGTACTATTTCAACTAACTTTTACCTTGATTTACAGTACTTTCAACAAAAAAAATTTCAGTTTTAGCAAAGTAAGCAGAACACAAACAATAGCTAGTAAAAACCATAAAGGAGAAGTTCTTTGTGCTTGGACTGATCGAATCTACTAACAACTTCAAAGTAGTTGAGTTGGGAATGAGTTTGTTATTTGTGAAGGAGAAACTTTGAATATGATATCTTCTCTTCAAAGTAACTCAACATCCCTAATAGGAAGGACCAAGTGAGAATAAATCACAAAGTCGTTGAGGTAATACTTTACCGGTTTACCCTCCATTATTTTTTTGTTTATTCTTTTATATGTAGAAGAAATATCAATGGTAAATTGTATGGTTAGAACATCTATAAAAATTATGACTTTCCCTTAGTTTATTTATATTATTGTTATATTTTTTTTTTTCATTTTTTTTAATAGTTAAAGGAAATCTATATTGACTTGTATATATTTAGGCATGTAAAATGACGTTTATTATTTAAATTATTTAAAATTGATTAAACTTTTATATGTTTCATGATTTTTAAAGGTATTAGTATACCCTTACGTCTTAATGTTTTAATCCATATTATATTCAATAAAAAAAAATTGAGAATAGTTTTTAAAAAAATTTATTTATAGATAGATCACAATTTACACATTAACTGGATGGAAAAAAAAAAATTGACTAATGTAAAATTTTTCGGTTATGTGTAAGAAAATATGATATGTTAATTCATGTTACAGATTTACTTTATATATATGTACACATATAAAAGTTGTATGGTTTTGATTTAATTTTTATCTATTTATTTAACTTGGTCTCTAGTGATGGTTCCCTTTAATGTCCTTTTCCTTGCATAAAATTAAAAATAAAAAAATATATATATAAAAAAAGAAGGCACTATTTGTGTCATGTAGAGAATAGCTTGCTCTACTTCCATAGCATCATTGTGTTAGTGCTGTGTGATTGTTATGTAAAAGCAATGTAGAAATCAAAATTTTAAAAAATAAATAAATAAATAAATAGCAGAATTGTTGGGGAGTTGGGGGGAAGGTGATAAAACCATCTGAAAGTCAAAGTTTCTGGAGGGCGGGAAGGTAGACAGGGAAGCATGGATAGGGATTAAGAAGTGAAAAAGTTTGGGTAGTTTAGCAGCAGCCTTGTTATCTATCCCATCTGAAAGTCATAATGGTTACCAGAATAGATAGTAGGACTAGGAAGAAAACATGAACATGGTCAACTTGTTTTAAGTACATAAACCTTGAACTATTCAAAGGTTTGGTAGAGGGTACAAAGACAACAAGACATAATGGTGGATACAGACTTACAGTTATTTGTTTTTTCTTTTTTCCAATTTAGAAAGGCTATTATATAAGATCAAGATTTATCTGGGCATTTCTTGGATCAAGATTCCATGATCGATATGGTTTAATTTATCAAGAAACAACTCTTGAGCTTTTTCTTTGTCTACCATGGCTATACGTTTAAGTTCTTGTTCTTCTTCCTCAGCCACCTTTTTTGCACACTCCTCATTCTGTCATGAGACTGAGACTATACTAAAAAGAAAGAATTTTGGAATCTGGGTTTGTCAGAACAATTCGAATTTTCATGAAAACAAGCGGTTTGAGCTGAAAGCTTCAAACGTGCAACCACTAAAGGCTGTTTCTTTGCAGGCTGGTGAGCACTTAGGGCCTCTACTTTTAACTTGAAAATTTGCTTTTTTATAATGGTCCTGGATCATGTGATTTTTTTCTAAATAAATAACAATGTGTCTCAGACAATTCTTTGAATTCGTTTAGGTATCCTTTGGTGTTTTGGGTTAGAAATTTTGAAGTTCATTTGTCGCATTAGAAAAGAAAAAAATTTGCCTTAAATTTTCATAAAACTGTTGATTGCTTTCCTTGCTTAGTTACTTTCCTCTTGCTCTTCCAGGAGAAGCAAAATGAAAGTAATGAGAATTGGCTTCGTTTTCTATATGCTTATGAGAATTATGTGTCACACACATATGGTTGTGAGAATTGGCTTAATTTATTATATGCTTATGAGAATTGGCTAGTTTCTTCTAGTTAATTGGAGCCCCAATTCTGATATTGAAGTGGATTTATGGAGTAGGTGCACCTGCAAATTCTCTAGCTACAGAACGTGTTGTGAATCCAGTGCAAGAAGACTACATTCCTTTCTTACAAACAGTGAAAGAAGAGTCTACTCTCAGCATTGTTGTTGTAGGGGCTTCAGGGGATCTTGCTAGGAGGAAGATCTTCCCTGCACTATTTGCTCTTTTTAATGAAGATCGTTTGCCAGAGGTTTGATTCTATGATACTATGATACTTTCCTAACTGCTTCTAAAAATATGTCTTGGCATAATTCACGTTGTTATTGATCATTTCTTTTTTTCTTTTTTACCCCTTTAACTACTAGTGCAGAATTTTACGATTTTTGGTTATGCACGAAGTATAATGACTGATGAGGAGCTGAGGAATATGATCAGCAAAACTCTGACTTGCAGAGTTGACAAGAGGTACCTCCCTCTCCTTTCTTGTGAAATGATCTTCATATGATATGTTTAACCCAAATAAGTTTTCTATTTTGTGCTGATTACTCTAATTTGATGGTACAGGGAGAATTGTAATGAGAAGATGGATGCATTCTTAAAACGGTGTTTTTACCAGTCTGGTCAATATAGTTCTGAGGAGCATTTCTTGGAATTGGACAACAAGCTGAAAGGAAAAGAGGTACTAATGCATGCTTTATAGAAATTAATATATATAAGATTCTATCTGCAATGACTTCCCTGCCAACTGTGACAATATATATGTATGTATATATATAGTTGCAAGTATCCTCATTATGGCTTTCAAAGCTTTAGTTGCAACCATGTACCAGCTACTGCAACTATAGACAATTAGGCTATAATATAAGATGTATCAGTTTTCCACAGCTATGGCATGTGATGAATCCATGGAAATTAATTAAAATTTGGCTGAAAATTGCTAATTCTCTTTGTCACAATAGAGCATGTCAATCACGAACTATGGCAATGAGACAATGAGGAGTTATTATTATGATTAGTCTTGAAGCTGCAGGATTCCTCCTTGATGCTGTTGTAGCCCTTTTCTTCAATTGTCTCTGTTGTTGATTGCTAGGAATGGATTAATATTAATTTATACTCCATGAAGTCAATTTGGACTGTTATGAGAAAGTTTTGGCCATAGAAGTGCAAAAAAGCAGTATAGTTCCAGCTTCATAGGTGTTATATGAAAAAAATACTTCATTGATATGCATGGTTCTACATCCCTATAAGGTATTGCAATTGGAAATCATAAAGACAAAAATGCATATCAGACACCAATATACATATTACTAATACTCTAATTCATATTTCAAGATTTGGACTTTCAATTTTTCCCCCTACTAAATTGAACCTTGAGTTCCTTTAGCTTACAAGGAGTTGATAGCAATAGAGAATAAGGTTTTCTCATTATCATGTTTTTAGCAATTGTATGTCTCTAAAGCCAATAACTTGGCTTCTTTTAGGCTGGAAGACTTTCGAATAGGTTGTTTTACTTAGCAATTCCACCAAACATGTTCGTGGATGTGGCAAGATGCGCCAAACATCGTGCTTCTTCAGAAAATGGGTGGACTCGAGTTATTGTTGAAAAACCATTTGGTCGTGACACAGAGTCATCCAGGGAGCTGACCAGAGGCTTAAAACAATATTTAAATGAGGACCAAATATTCAGGTATGTAATTCTATGCATTTTGATTCCTTGAGACAGATTTCAAGCCACTCATCCATGTGTGCATACACCGATCTTCAACCTTGTTAATCTTTTTTACAGAATTGATCATCACTTGGGCGAGGAGCTAGTGGAAAATCTCTTGGTGCTTCGCTTTTCAAATCTAGTTTTTCAGCCTTTATGGTCAAGAAACTACATTCGCAATGTACAGCTGATTTTTTCTGAAGATTTTGGGACAGAGGGACGAGGCAGGTTAGTTCAGTATCTTCTTTTTTCTATTCTACTCAAATTATTTCATTCCTTTTGGTACATCCCCAGAATTTGTCTTATAGTTATAGATACAAATATTGCCTCAATGTACTAGTCTTTCGTACAGGTACTTTGATAATTATGGTATCATCCGGGATATAATGCAAAACCATCTCCTACAAATACTTGCACTATTTGCAATGGACACGCCTGTCAGCTTAGATGCGGAGGACATTAGGAATGAGAAGGTACTGAACATAATTTAAAATGATCATTACTGTGTATCAGTATCAACACAACCGATAATTCCCATGACTAATGTTTTTAACATATTCCACAGCTTTTAATAAATTATCAATTAAATAAAATTGACCCTTTAAAGCAAAAATGCAGTCCATTATATGATCATACTCTTGTGACTAATATTATGTGCATGACCTTGAATCAGGTTAAGGTTTTACGATCTGTGAAACCAGTGCAGCTGGAAGATGTGGTTATAGGTCAATATAAGGGTGATTGTGATGGCAATACATCATATCCTTCCTATACTGATGACATGACTGTATCAAACAATAGCCTTACACCAACATTTGCAGCGGCCACTCTCTTTATCAATAATGCTCAATGGGATGGAGTTCCATTCCTGATGATAGCTGGGAAGGCTCTCCATTCAAAGCGGTAGGTAAATAATGCTCATGTCCATGAGGATCATTTCTTTGTTGAGCAGTTGTATTACATTGAAAGCGATAAAATGATCAAAATTTTTGTTGCATTGAAATTCCAGAACAGAAATCAGAGTTCAATTCAGGCATGTTCCAGGTAACTTGTACAATCACAAGTCTGGAACTGATTTAGACAATGCTACGAATGAGCTTGTGATTCGCATTCAACCTGATGAAGCTATATATCTGAAGATCAACAATAAGGTCCCCGGTCTTGGAATGAGATTGGATCGTAGTGAACTTAATCTGCTTTATAAAGCCAGGTATAAACTACAACAAAATACAACTGACTTTAGATAGAAATCTGTAATATGTTTTTATATAATGCAGATAGGGTATCATGGAAATTTGCTGTTGCACTTTCCACTAAGGCTGAGTTTAGCTGGCTCTTTTTGAGGATATCTTTTATCTCTAGTTCTTTTGGTGGAGTGTAAAGTAATCAATTTTTAAATTAGGAAGTACTTCATCACAAAATATCATCTTGATTTGATTGGCTTGGAAAAGAATCTGATACTAGCCACTAGAAAATAATAAGTACATAAGTCACACCCATCAATTGATGAAAGAATTTTTGCCAATCATGTGAGTACTTTCATAACCTGACTACAATTATGAGCAAGAAACTAACTAGAGATATAATGAGTGGCATGGGGACACTACTTCACTTTTATCACACAATGTTTTCTTTTCTACTACTTTTCAATTATGAGCTGCTAATGATAAGATTTGGTTTGTTAAGGTATCCAAGAGAAATATCAGATGCATATGAGAGGCTGCTTATCGATGCAATAGAAGGAGAGCGACGGTTGTTCATTAGAAGTGATGAACTAGATGCAGCTTGGCAAGTACTCGCACCATTGTTGAAGGAATTAGAAGAGAAGAAGGTTGCTCCAGAGCTCTACACATATGGTAGTGGAGGGCCAGTTGGCGTGCATTATCTTGCTGCACAGCACAATATTCGCCGGGGTGATTTTGGTTACGACGATTAATCAATAGATGGGGTCTTTTGCATTCGAGGATTAGTATTTTGATGATGATGATGATGATGATAATTGTTCAAAAATATTCAAACTCATTTCTTTCATATATTTTTTTTTTCTATGTACAAGGTGTCAATCTCAGTTAATTTATAATGTACAAATTAAATAAAGGGAACGTAAGTTTGGATTCTCCAACATGTATATGTACAAGTTACAAACAACTGCAATAAAATGAAATTCATGAATTAGTATTATCATTTTTATGTGATTTTCTTTCTTTGAGATGTGTTAAATATATATATATATATATATATATATATAAGCAACGCGATGTGTTATACCATGTTGTATATGCTAGAGTGGATGCGGAAGGAGAAACACTGAGAACACGACGGTTACATGGTTCAACCTTGTCGACCTACGTCTACGGAGGAATTCCTTAAGGGCTACATCTTTATTATGTAAGAGTGTAGTATAATAACCTGTATTATAATGAACTCTAACATGAGTATACGAAGACAACTAAACCCTAGAATATTAGGACAAGTAGGAGTGACCTTGGGCCTATTACATGGCTAATATGTTTAATATATCTCTAACACCCTCCCTCAAACTCAAGGCGGAAGCTTAATAAAGGCTTGAGGTTAGATAAGCATAAGAAGATCCCTTAAAGATGCCTTTGAAGAAACCATGATGAAGAATGTGCCAATTGACCAATTTTGGAGCTTCAAATGAAGATACAAAGTCCAAAATCGGAATCTACACAAAAAAAAAACTGAGTAAAATAGACACTTTTGAAAATTTTAACTTTTGGTCAAAAGTCAACGCAAAAGTTAAAGTCATCAGGTCAACTGTTAGTCAACAATCTACATGGTCCGGGTTGGTTCAGGGTTTTCCAAGTCGAGTCATGGATCAACCTGCATAGCTGCTGACGTCATCATGATGACATGGCATTGACGTGGACTAGGGTTGATGTGGCTAGGGCTTGTGTGGCTCTTGCTAACGTCAATTGATGACATCATGGACAATGTCAAAAGAATGCTGACATAGTTCTTCGGCATGTGCATGACACTTGATGGCGATGACGCATGACAGGATCTCCAGGTGGCACGTGTAGGTGCGTGTGACAAAGGATGGTAGCAAAATTTCACGGTTTTGTAGATCGGGGGACGACAAGATCAACAAAGCGGCACGTGTGACCATAATCCTATCTGGGAGTCGAGAATTTTGGCGGCGTGTGGAAGGAGGAGCCAAAGCCTTTGTCCATGCCTGGTGGCGTGTGCGGTTGCCGATGGAGACTGAGTTCTTGGGTTTTGGTTGCAGGAGGCCGTGGAGCACATCTGTGGTGTTGATTTCATCAGGCAAAGCTTTGATTTGCACAAATTTGAAAGGGGAGGCACAAATTGCTTGGGTTGTGATCTAAGACACAGTGGCAAGACAACGACGGTGATCTGTAAAAGCTGTATGGTAGCGTGGGGTTCAAATCTGAAAACAAGCAAGGATACTACAGAGTTGTGCTATGCATGTATGAATCTTCTTTACTATGTAGAGATGTTTATTTGATGCCAAGACCAAAGTTTGGCTCTAATACCATGATAAATAAATAAATAAACATATATATATATATATATATATATATATATATATATATAAGTAACGCGATGTGTTGTTCCATGTTGTATATGTTAGAGTGGATGTGGAAAAGGAGGCATAAAATAGGAATACTAAGAACACAAGGGTTGCATGGTTCAGCCTTATCAGCCTACATCCAAGAAGGAATCTCTTAAGGACTACATCTTTATTATGTAAGAGTGTAGTACAATAATCTGTGTTACAATGAACTCTAAGAGCATCCACAGTAGTGGAGCCATTTTTTTTAACTAATTGGCACCACAAAAAGCTATTTTACCTATTTTACCTACTCATTTTACAAAACATCCAATAGCAATGAATCTATTTTAGCTTTCAACACGATAAAATAATATAAATATCACAATAAAATAATGTATCTACTACAATAAAATAATAAATCTCACTACCAAAAAAACACCACAAACCAATCAATGGCACAATTCATAACTACTGCCAACCTAGAACAATCACCCATAACCACCCAACAACAACTAGCTTTGATATACGCACATAGAGAGAGAAATATATGATCTAAAATCTAATCAAACTCATTTTAGAAACTCAGCCAAAATGATTTCTTTCGTTTCGGAAAATTTTCTCAGTAACCAAACGCCTTAGCAAAATTACATTTCCGATTAGAAAAATAACAAAACAGAACAAAAAATCAACAAAATTCAAAAATAGAAAAAGCCGACTCTTAAAAAAAACAAAAACAAAAACAAAAACGGTGATGTAGTGAAGTAATAATGAAAAACAACCTTGGAAAACCAATCGGATGGTGAAGAAGAGGCCTCGATGAGCTTGGATTGGCGATGGAGCTTGGATCAAAGTTGGGTGAGCGGTGAGATGGGTCTGCAGTGTGGAGGACTGGGCAAGATGGGTCTCGGCAATGAGGGAGAGAAAAAAAAAATGAGAAGGAAAAAGGAAGAAAGAGGAGAATGAGATGAGAGTTTGAGCTTTGGTGAGAGTTTGAGAGTTTGATGAGAGCTGATCTGAGGAGAAAGGGTGAGAATGAGAGCAACGGCAGAATGAGCAAAAAGAAAAAGAATAAAATAAATAAATAAAGTATTATTTTAATAGATGTAGGAATTAAAATAATATTTTCAACTTTTAGTTTCACTTTTCGTACGAAGCCAAAAGTAGCTTCATACGGAAGCTTGAAGCTAAAAAAATTTAGCTTTACAGACACTGTTGTAGGAGCTTTTTTGTGTTTTGGTTAAACTAAGATAGCTATATAGCTATTTAGTTTTACTGTTGTGAGTGTTCTAACATAAATACATATAGACGACTAAACCCTAAACTACTAGTATAAATAGGAGTGAGTTTAGACCTATTATATTGGGCTAATATGTCTAATATATCTCTAACAAAATGGACCAAATGGTTGGATTGTTTGTCATTGTGGAAAACGTTCAGTGGATGCTGATCTTGCTATTGGGCAGATTTTCATCCCAAATTTACTTTAGTCTCAGCCAACAACCCGAAACAAATGCTAAGGAAAACTCCTAACTAATTTCTGCGAATCAAGAATGTCTAGCATAACCCAAAAAGGCTTGGAGAACACTTCAAACCTTTATTACTTTACTTCAAAGCACAAAAGAAAAAAAAAAATCTTACAAAAAATCTGCCTTAACCTAAATCAATCACTATGGCTTTAAATATCCATTCAATTACATAAAATGCATTGTTTCCCTCATTGTAGACACTTTTTCCCTTACTCATACCGTCTACTTGTCAAGTAACTGCCCTATACCAATGCCACCTCCAAGTATGACCGACAAAGACCACGGAGCATATCAACCACCCATATACAAGCCACACCCCAAAGTCATTTTCGTACATAAACTAGCATGTCTATACTATCTTAATTGGTATTACTCAGACTGCATCCCTAGTCAATAGCCTTAATTAGCTGTCTTTTTAGGTCATGTTTCACTACAACTTTCGGCCTAGTTTTGCAGATCACACCTCTAATTAGTGATCTCCATAGGTACGATTTGCACCGTCTTCGGTGACGTCAAGCCTCGATCACCACATACATCTAGCATTTAGTTAAGCCTATCATTTTCATTCAATCTGTTAGAGATATCAGGACCCAATCCTGGTGAAACCGTGAAAGGCTAAAGTTTATAATATAATATATATATATATATATTATATATATATATATATATATATCGTTTTATTTTATTAAAACTAAATTATTACAAGTAGTTCTTTTTTATATAAAATAAAATTTATATTCTAACTTAATTTAAGTGTATATGAATGTGAAATTCTTTTTTAAAAACTTGAACCCGGTTTTTACCCTCAACATTCCACTAACACTTATACTTGTATAGTGACCACCAAACCAATGATACGCAGTAGTGTTACTACAAGTAATTCTAATCCTACTTATAGTGTAAGTAGTGTAATTCAACATTAGCTTACTATACATATCATTGAATGATTTTATTGCATGTAATACACACAGCTTACTAGTAAAAATGTAACTATCGAAGAATTTCCATTATGAACGTACACTACCACCGCCAAACAACGTTAATTCTCTTACGCCTCATTTACTCTATTTTTCTTATCTTCTCGTAAGCTTTCTCTTTATCTGCCTCAATTATTTTCTTGTTCACATATTTATCTTGATATCAAGTTATGCTTCCAGGGAAAACCCATGAGAACATTCACATAACATATGTTCACACCATTTGCAAAGCTTGAAACCGCAACTTAAGCCCATTACTAATATCAGTACAGCAATGAGTTAGGAATGACCTGTGTCACCATTTCGTATCATCATCATGTTCACGATTGGAACACATTTCCAAATCATAAATTTGTCTTGAAATTTACCATAAATCTGAAAACGTACTCGACAATGATCTTATATTTTATGTCATACTAATAGTATTTAAAACAAGCAACAATAAAATACACACCGCAACTAGAAATTTTGTGCTTTTTACAGATCACATACACATGACAACTAAATGGCACTATACAACACATATGATATACATCAAGACAAATCAAATAAATTATAAAAGGGCCCAAGCAAATGGGTCTCATTATTTCTTCTTCTTTTTTTTCTTTTTTTTCTTTTTTTCTTTTTTCTTGTCCACAATTAAAATTTAATATTAAAAGTACCCCAAAAAAAAAAATCAAATCTGTCACAATGAAAGCTGTATAGCAATGGAACTTTTTATGTGGCGCCAGGGTGTCACATTCATGTGATATTAACGTTACACCACTAGTCCTCTAATCATAAAGCCAAAAACCCCACACAAAAACTCAAAATCACCATGATCAATCTCCCACCGTCCAATCCACTAGCTCCATTATTATCAGCCGCCTGATTCCCCACATCATCACCCTCCGGTGAATCGGCCGCTGGTGCTGCTGCGGTGGCCTCCTTTGCAGCCTTAGGTGCCTCAGCCTTTGTTGTTGGTGCAACCTTAAACAACTCTCTAGGCAACAATACCTTATCAACCTTATAAACCACTAACGGCTCTTCATCCTTTAACGTTCCCGTTACTTTTGCCGTTACAACTTTAGTCTTCAACGTAACCTCCTCGCCGTCATTTTGGACGGTAAAGTCATATTTGTTAGCTCCGTCAGTTGCCAACGTGTTTATTATTCCGTTACTTGACTTCAACATTTGTATAGACTGATACACAGGAATCCCATGATATAACAGTAGTGAAATCTTTTGTGGTGCCGTTAAGTTCTTATACTTAGGCGTGAAGCCGTTAATAACAGTGTCGGTTGGGCAAAAAACTGTTAAACCTCCGTCAATGTTTTCTTGGAATGTTGTGTCGGCTCCTGAAGCTATTAATAAGTCAGCAAAGGCTTTGCAGCCTTGCTTGGACAATATAGCCGTTAAATTCAGCTGGCCTGGACCTGGTGTTGGTGCTTCAGCTTCAGCGGAAGTTAATACCTGCAATTTCATTTACAAATTCTTATTAGTATAATTATATAATTTTTTTATGGTTAACAAACTAATAATATTTCTTTTTTGGGTAGGCGGGATTCGAATCAAATACCTTAATTCAATTAGACTATAAGAGGTCTCATTTGTTCAACTAACTAGAATCCACCTCATATATGTTATACTTGAATTAATATATTTGGTATACGTGATGTATTTAGTTTACAAAATATACTGTGTGCACTAATATGGCAAAGAAGTATATGTGATGTATAATACTTGAATTTATATATCTAGAAGTTGATTTTCTAAAACTTGCTTTCAGAAACAAATTTATGAGGCTATTTTCAGTTATCTAAGAATCCATCCTTGTTTTGTTCTAGTCAAATACTCAAATATTCTTCATAGAATTAACAATTTCCAGAATTACCTCATTGATTTGCTTACTGCCTTTTGCAATTTGAAAACAAAAATTGCAAATTTTTGTAACTACTAATTAATTAATGTGTACCTGACTGATTTGTAAGACGGAAATATTGTAAGGAATCTCCTTCACGGACTTCACATAGACAGCATCAAGATTGCCATTATTATCTTCAGCACCAAAGCCAACTTTACCACCTTTAAGGTCGGTGACATTCACGTAGCCTGAGGAACCAGGGGCTGAGCCTGTGGCTTGGAACATGGAGGAAGTCAAGGCAGTACCATTTGTGATTTGGTGGAGTTTCTTGGAGCCAAAGTAATCGACGAGGACATGGAGGGAGAGCACGTTTTTAATGGTGTAGACAGAGAGGTGTTTGGAGAGGAGAGATGACATGGCGGCATTGTCCACTGCAAGGACAGTGATGGTGAGGCGGCGGTTTATCTCAGAGGCGAGGTGGGTGATGGTGAGGTAGTGATTGAAGGTCGAGAACTCGGGGTGTTGGGCAAGTATTTGGGTGATATTGTGTGCGTTGCTAGAGGGGAATAGGAATAATAGCAAGAGAGGGATTGCGAATATGGCGGTGAGTGGTGGTGACTGCCTCATTGTGATGGTGAAAGAGGGAGAGGAGAGAAGAGAAGTCTAGAATTGGAGTGGGAAGGAAGAAGAAAGTGTTGTGACTTAAGTAAGTGAGCATAGGACCAAAATTCTTGTATGATTGTGCTAGCTTGGCATTAGGTTGGATGGGGTCCATAATGGGGTACCCTAGGGGTCACTGATGAGAGGGATATAGTTTGAAAAACATATCTCATATATGATGGTTTAGATGAATATAACATTTGAAAACATTTTTATATATGGAAGCACGAAACCCATCTAATAATCTAGGTACCTACTGGTCATGTTTATATAGTAATTTGGGATGTAATAGATTTTACTATTTTATTGACAAAATTGCTCCTTTGACACATTTTTGCCATGATTCTTCAACTAATTGATTCAAGTTTTCTCCAAATCGATTGGCAAAACATTGCTTTCAAACCAAATTAGACTTGGCATCAACCGGCCATGACTGGAATTTCTTCAAACTTGGTGAGAACATAAATTATTTTCACATTCGAACTTGGTTAGAGGCAACATTGCCTTAAAAAAAAAAAAATTATTATTACAATTCAAAATTCAAATAAACGTTTAATATTGAGTTGAGGAATAGTGAAAGTAAGGAGTAAGGAACACAATCACACACATACTTCATTGAATGAAGAGAGGAATGGGGACCGAATAATTTTCTTGCAATCGCCCATTGGGAATAAAGCCAAAAAGAAGCCATGTGCGTACGCTATAGAAAAATATCACCCACCAACGGAACAATTTTATAACTCTAGGTTTCATTGTTATAATGATGGGTATAATAAATCCAGGTATCATTAGATTCTTAAGGGATGTGTACCCGTCGTTGCATGGTTGATTTAATTTGGAAGAGTTGATAATTCCAAATGTTGGTGTTTGAAGGGTATTTATTTATGCTTCACAATCATTATTGTTTTTAAATTTCTAATACTAAAAAAGATTAAACTGTAGAACAATCCAAACCCTACAAAATAATATATTGTACAAATTCTTAAACTCATAGAGCTAAATTTCATGTCATTAAATCAAATAATGAATGAATATTCAATTATTCATTATTCATATTCACCTTGAATAAATTTGACTACATATAAGTTTCTATTTCATTTCTTTCTTTTAAGGTGTCTTTGTTCGATAAAAAAATAAAATAAAATGAATTGAATGAACTTTAGATGAGATTTGAATGTGGATATTCATATTTCATCATCTTAATTATTTCTTTTTGAAATAATGATGCAATTCACATCAAAATTCATGAAATCATTTTAATGATATCTAGGGCTGTAAATGAACACAGATGTCTATGAACAACTCAAACTCATTTCGCAAAAAAAAAAAAAAAAAATTGTTCATATTCGTTTGTCAAGTTTAAGTACAACTTTGGGCTTAATTATTAAACAAGTCAAGCTTAAATATAATAATATGTTCATGCAAGCTCAATTTACATCTATATAATGATATATTTTTCTATGTATATTTTTTTCAAAATTATACATATATAAAATTGGGAAAGGATTATGTAGTTTATAACTAGGTTCATATAATGCCAAATTCATATTAGTAGTTTATTGATGATATAAATAGTTTATTCGTAGTAAAACTCATAGATTTGTGAAGGGAGGTAAGAAATTTTAGTCATGGTTTTATAAAATATGGAAAAAAAAAAATTAATCAAGTAACCCATGAACAAGCTTGAGTTTGTCTGAAAAGGAAATTAACCACGCTTAAATATAGAATCTTAATTGGTAATGAGCTCAAGCTTGGCTTGTATCCAAAATCTTATATATATGCAGAGACCTCATGCGAGAGTGTATGAGATCCTGTCATGTGACGTTCTAATTTTGCATTTAATATATATATATATATATTTTACCTCTTTTCATTAAGCCTTTTTATTGTTACCCAAAGACCATATTAAACTATTTTTACTATTATCTCATTAATCTCTCATTATTTGCTTGAGCTTATACCACACCCTTCCTCTTCTTCATGACTTTTAGCATACACAATGTTTTAGTATTAAAAAAAATAATAATAATTAAGTTAACCAAATAACACCCGGGATAAAGATAGAAAGACACGAAATGTAAATTGTTAAATGAAATGCAATGTTTCACTATTACCATGAAAATGTCAATTGTTAAATGAAATGCATTGTTTCACTATTACCAAAATAAAAGATCTAATATTTATAAAAGATTTGTAAGAGAGAGAGAAAGAGGAAACTGGAGGGCCACCATCTTCATGGTAGCCTCCCACCACAATCAAGCCGCCAAAACCTCTATAGGTAAATTTATTTTATTTTTTGTTACTTCTTACGGTGAACTAATTATTACAAACAAAGTTCTATAACAATATTGCTATAATATATACACAACATTCTCCAAAATTATCTTACATAAAAAATTACAATGGTATTCATCATTGCATGGGCAACCTACTAGTAAAATTAAAAGAACAAGCCTATACTTTTAACACCCAGCTCAACTTGACTCATTTACAACCCTAATATCACGAAATATCATTATTTTAGGTTCTAAAATCAAATAGATTAGTATCATTTGCAAAATACTTCCGACAAAGAAAGTAAAATTTAGGAAAGTTGTAATGTCCTCTTTTAGCATGAAATTTCCGAATCCCTCTCCCCCATTTTAACTTTTCGAAATAAGCATTTAGGTACTATTTTCCATAAAATTATCAAAAAATTCTTTTTTTTTTTTTTTTTAGAATTTTGGGTTTGAAACAATGTCAAAATGATCTTAATATCAAACAAAGTTTCTATCCAAACTAGTTTAAAGAGAAAACATTTAAACTCCTTCTATATCTTTTTATTGGATATGAATTTAATTTGAAATATAATTGTTATATTGCATGTTCTTTATGTTCTTAATATACATGTCAAATTTCATTCAATCAATAAACTTAATTAAAAATTACAATCCATCAATTCTTTTTTAGTTACTACTAAAATTTAGGACAGTTGTAAAAAATGTCTACGAAGTCATATTTTTGTGGGTTTGATAATCACAATCCATCAATTTTCTATTTTCATTTTCCAATAGAATTATGAAAAATTACACTGCACTATTTTTTTATTTTAAGTTTTACCTTTTCCCACAACACAGTATACAACAACAACAACAACAACAACAACAAAAAACTTTTTTGCCACAACATAGTTCCATCATTATTGATTTTTTATTTTCAAACATGAAAAAATAAAAATAAGTTGCCAATATTATTCCAAAAAAAAGGATTATTCAATTTATTTTATAGTATTTTGAATTCAAACTCACCACTTTATTGTGGTTAATTGACGACATTGCGTCTGTTAAATATATACTTAATGATGACAAATTATAAAGCATCATTTTACTGTATTTATTGTAATATTTTAATATATTTTCCAAGCTGTTACTATTGCCACAACATAATTGTACAAATTAAAATCTACCATTTGTTATGTATTTTATTGATTACTTTTTTATTTTTAAGTTGCACATTTTGCCACACCACAGTGAAAATAAAAATAATAGTCTTTGCCACAACTTAGTCCATCGTTACTTTTTTTTTTTTTTTTTTTTACATCAAAAATGAAATAAGTTGCCCATATTATATATTCCCCAAAAGTAAAAATATAAATAAATAATGATAGATTGTATTTTGTCATTTAAGGGCCAAAATGGGTATTCGGTCCTTTCGCCAAACCTTTCCAGCAAAATACCCCTTGTTTGAAACTATTTAAAAAAATGTCTCTATTTTGAAACTCGATTTTTGGACAATCGAGTTATAAGGAACTGAAACTTAAAAAAATAAAAATAAAAAATTTTGGAACTCGAATTCATGAAACTCAAGTTCCAGTTATAACTCGATTGTCTAGAAATCGAGTTTTACATTTAAAACTCGATTTTCTAAAAATTGAGTTTCAAAGTAGAAGCATTTTCTTAAATAGTTTCAAACAGGAGGCATTTTGCTGAAAAGTTTGTGAGAAAGGGATAAAACCTCATGTTGGCCGCCATTTAACTATTGAACATTCGCAATGATCCCCCTTAACTACGACAAAATCACAAAGGGAATTAAGATCCATTTCATTCGGGTCCAGACAAAAAATTCAAAATTAAACAAAGAAAAATAATGCATTTTCTGTTAATCTAACAGAAAATATAATAGAGAGGGCAAAGTACTCATTCTGAAAAGTTAGAGCGAACATACATTTCTATTGTTACATACATGGGGAGAATGTGCTATACCCATTAAAATTGCAATATGGTTACGATTATTTATGCATAAAACATTTTCCAAAATTTCCAGTATTTGACCCAAAATGTTGGTCAAATTGAAAGTGATTTTGGGTTCACTAGGAAAAAGCCCTCCACATGGAGTAAATTGTTTTACACCCCCTTAGAGCATTCACAATAAGATTTTAACAACTCAAAACACTACTTTATTTATTTTAACACTATACTTTATAATGCACTCAGCATCAAAAGTTTTATTTTAGCATTCAACATATTAAAATAACCCCCTCAAAAAAAAATACATTAAAATAATATAAATAACACAATAAAATAATATATCTAACACAATAAACAACGACCACAACCATCAACACATTGAAATAGTTTTTTTTATATAACTTTGGACCTACAGTAAATTGTCAAAGACTATAGCTTAGTTGTCAAAATATTTTACAATAGCACTCTTGTTATAGCATGTGTTTTTGAAGTAAGTTGCTAAAAAGTAACTTTTTTAGCTTTTAACATTCTTATTGTGAATGCTATTTAAGAGCATTCGCATCTGGGATGTCAAAAAAGTTCAATTTTACACACCAAAAATCTACTTTATCTATTTTGCAATCTCATTTTACAATAAAATAATATAAACTTCCTAATAAAATAAATATAAAACTACCCTCTTTCTCTCTCCTCTCTTTTTCATCATCCGCAAACTCAAACTCAAACAATTCCAAACCCATAACAGAACAACACAAATCAAGCCAACCACTAAAACTCGGCCACCACCACCACCACCACCAATAACCAAAACAACCACCACAATCACCTACACCACCAACCACAACAACCACAAATCACCACCAAAAATCCAAAACAAAAAACCACCACAAACCCACCATAGCCTCCTCTACTACCACAGCTTCACCATAGAATAATGCCACCACAGACCCACCATAGTAAAACCCACCTCACCACCGCAGCAACAACCCATCTCACTACCACAGCAACACCCCACAACCACAGCAACAACCCACCACCACGACAACACCATATGCATAGAAGCCCACAAAAAATCAAAGGAAAATCCACACAAAATTCACAAGCACCATGCAAACAAACCAGCAAGCACCAAACTAGCAAACACCACCTAAATCCAACCAAAACGCCACCCAAATGACCGATCCAAACCCCACCAAACAACCAACCGAAACTCCACCCATAGCCACCAACCAACCCAAAACTCCAACCACAACCACCATTGACCCAAACTCTAATATGTGCCATCACCAAAACCCACCACCTAAAATCGTGAGGATCATGAGGGAGAGTTGTGAGAGAAGAGAGAGAAGAGAATTTTAGAAAGTTGAGAGAGAGAAGAGTTGTAGAGGGTCAGAGAAAAAGTGAGAGAGTGTGAGAAAAAAAAATGAATAAATGAATATTATTTGGGTTTAGAAACTCGTGAACAGTGGGTTGTAAATATAGATACCTACTGTTCATGGTTTCTAAAATTTTTAGGATTTGCACACCGAGTTGGAGCACTTTTTTGGGTTCTTGGTTGCTAAAATAGCAACTAGGGCTAAGCACCTCCCAAATTGGGGAGTGCTTACACCCCTGATACTAGTGCTCTAAGATGAGTAAAATAATTAATGCCTTATGTCTAATGCCACCCTTCCCTCACTTGGATGACTAAAGGTTATTCTATACTCGCCTGCCTATCCAATCGTAGACATGATGTCTCTTAGCCTCTTGCTATTTTGAAGTTCAAACACCATCATCTTGTTAATTTGAACTCATAATATACATGTGCCAAGAATCGTGATCCTCCCCCCCCCCCCCCCCCCCCCTCAAAAAAAATTGCCACCACCCACCACCTTCCTTAACCAATCCTATATTCAATGTCTAATTTTTTCCTCTTTTTTGTATAAGTGCAATCCACTCTAATCTTCTTGTGATTGGTATATACATAGATTTTTTTTTTTTCTTGAAAAAAATTGTTGTGGGTTTTTTTATTTATCGCTCCTAAATATAGTGTGTGTTTTTTCCCCCTTAAGAATGCAATGGAAATTTATTGAAAATTCTATTGTGTAAGGGAAATTAATTGAGAAATTGTGGAAATTTCCTTAGTAATTTTCCATACAAATCAGATACCTAAAAAAAATTTGGAGTATTTTTAAAAATGCAATCAAATATCAGAAAACATATATATAAAAAAATACAAAAATATTTTAGGACGAGACAATTGTAATTGCCACGATTCAATTTCCAACAAGAAAGCGTAATGGCCTTAATTATTAAAGGATATTCTTTAAGTTAGTTGATACATGTTTTTCTCCCAAATCTTATCTTTACTTAATGACTGAAAGATGGGTCACTGATTTTGACCAAACGAATACGTCACATTCCTAAAGATAGATACATCACAGTAGTAGAGGTATTCCCCTCAAAATATGTATATTATCAAATCATGGTACAATTTGATTACAAATTGCAATGTGATGGATACAGGTTTCTAACAATGTATTAAATTGATTATGATTGGAACAGCATCTTTTATATGGGTCTATGATTAAAAGAAAATTAAGAAATATCTCATTTTCCTCTTATTAGATCAAATATCTCACAAACTCGGTCGTCGTAGGACATATATATTCTCTCCTACAACTGTTATAAGTTTTATTATGCATGGATCACAATATTAGATTAGATTTCATATTTTACAGATGTAATCAAGGACGGAGGTATTATTGTACTAGGGGGCAATCCCTTCCCCCCCCCCCCCCCCCCCCCCCCTCTTCCATCCCCCTTTTTAAAAAAAATATTATTATATATGTGTATTAATTTTAACAATTTTATTCTATAAAATTACATTTTGTTTCCCTTAAACAACATCATTGATTCTTTTAAGCATAATGTTATACTCACAAACTTTTTTACAATACTTTTATAAACTATTTTGTAGCAAATTCTTATTAGTTTGCATAACGGTTACACCACTCATATAATTTTTTTACTTACTAATAACTACTTATCATATCAGTTATCTCTAAAAAAGCTTGTAAAACTAAAAAATAGCTCAACAACAAAATTACTAATAGAAAAACTAAAAAAATAATTAAGCTCAACTAACCAATTTTATCCAAAATAAATAACACTGGCTGGAAACACTTGATTTTGCACCCATAATTTAATCTTGGAAGATTGGTTAAATGATCATTCATATACCCAAAAAATTAGAGTTGCATTACTTGCATTAAATCATCCATTGCATATCATAAAAATGATCTTAAGATTCTAACGGCCGCAATGGTATATCCGATTTCCAAATCGGACAATCAAATTGAAAGATGTCATATGATTAAATTTTCACAATTTGCATGCATTTTGTTTAGGGGAAACCGATAATGTGTAATTAATTTAATTTAATTCTAATTAGTTAAATAATTAAAATTAATTAAATAATTTTGTAATTGGTTGTTGGTTGTTGATTTTTGTCAAAAATAAGCCTGCTTGCATGAGAATAAATTGGATAATCAAATAACATGGAAATTGCTGATAATTAAGTCTTTTTAGAATATTTATCCATCTATAATTATTACTTTAAAGACTTGATTATCAAGATAAAAGGGATTAATTTTAGGATATGTGTTAAAAACGCGTCTAGGTGCAATTCCTGACTCAGAAAATCCATAAAAAAGAGTCTGAATTGAACCGAAATTGGAAGAGGGGCTCGGCATCCAAGAGGGTCAATCGGCACTCTTGGAGTGCCGATTGGCACAAACTTGAGGCCTGGCCCGGGAACCCTTTGATTAAGATAAAACCCATCTATTTCGAATTTTTGGGGATAACAACACATTCTAATTCATATCTGATCTTATTCAGCTTATTTTTTAAGCATCCAACCTCTATATGTAACAACCCAAGGAAAAACGCTAACCACATCTGCGCTATACCTCAAAAGGACTAGTTGTTAAGATGTGTGCCCTTAAATCCTATTGTATGATACTATGTGTATGACATTATGTATGACTTAATGTTGTGTTTAATATAGTTGTTTTATTATTATCTAAAAATAATGGTAACATGAATATTGGAACATATCATATAGTCCATGGGATGCATTATATGTGATTTAGTCACAGAAGATGTAAATCACAAGTTATTTGTAAACTCAAAATATAGTTCGTAGTTGGTGATGAAATTGGGCATTTCATCTGCGAAGACTATAACATATCAACTAAGATGATTTGTCTTGATCATAGAAATAGAGATTTCTAGTTGGTATGTTGATATGTTTTAAGAATTAAAACATACTAAACTGGACCGCTGTGAGATTTTTTATTCTCCTAACGATTGTCAATTGAATAATAAACTCATGACTTATATTTATATGAACTCTTAATCCTGAAAGGATAATGGATCTGATCATGAAGTGTAGGTTACTTTGATATATTAGGAGTGAGATATAAAGTTACAGTCAAAACCTCAGTATGTTGGGTAACCACATTTAGTGTTAATGGAACATATATTCTCAAGATAGAACTCATAGTCTCTTAATGGAAATACAAAATATTCCCTTGAGATAAGTTTAATGGGTTTGTTATTCAGAGAGTTAGGTCTAATCACTTTAATAAGGAGTTACTAAAGTATATATTTATAGAATTGGATTTCATAAATATATAATGAATAACTTTAAAGGATTAAACTGGATGCTCAAGAAAAAGATGTAGTAATTTACAAAGTGGTAGTCTACATACATGACTTTGTGTTACTACAAATATTTTATGAAGGGGTTGCATGTACAATAAAGTCTTGAAATATAATTTATAAATAAGGCATAGAGTGTAACTATATTTATATAGTAGTGTTAAATATAGTTAATGGTAACTTTGAACTTGTCAAAAGTTGATAGAAAAGCCCAAGGCCCATTGGAGCTAGTGTCTTATTGGTCCCTCTTGGTCTCACTCCAAGCTACACACTTAAGCCCAATTGAAAAAGCCTAAAAGGCTAGCCTAATTAGATAATCAGTTAAATACAAAGGGAGAAACATACAAAATTTTCTGTAAGAGAGAGAATTGTAATAACACTATTGTGAAGTAGTGTATATGTAAGTGTTAAACACTTTGACATTCTCTCTTATAAACTGATTGAAAGACTACACATCTTAGGCATTAATGGAATTGGAGTGAAGATTGAAAGTGTTCCCAAGTGCTTTTGATCTTCAATTTTGAAATTCATTGCTCCAAGGTACACTCTCTTGTTCTCAAATTCTAAAACTTATATAGTACATGTTAACTTTTATGAATGAAGTAGATCTGTTATTTTTCCGCTGCGTATGTTTTGTATGCGATACAAACATGTTATTTTCCATCAAGTGGTATCAGAACGGTCTTCATTTCATATTTGTTTAACATGTTTAGAGTTTTGGAATTATTGACAATAGTTTCATGTTGTTAGAAATTAGTTTTCTGCATGGTTGTTGAAATTATTGTTTGATAAAAACTGATATTGATGTTATAATGTTATTTAATTTTGAGTTTAAGTATGTTAAATTGAACTTTAAGGCTATAACATCAATGAAATTCAATTTTAATATCAATATCTGATCATTATGATCGTATGATAGTTTTTTTGTTCATGAAAACATTAAAAACTATCTTTAAAAAATTCTGGAAAATTCAAAATTCGCGACACTCGATCGATCGAGCATCGATCAAGCTGACAGAATTTTTCTCAATCGATTGAGGATCTGTCGAACATCGATCGAGCTTCATGGAATTATATCTCGATCGATCGAGCATCTGTCAAGGATCGATTGAGCATCCAAAACTTTTCTCGATCGATCGAGCATCTGTCGATGATCGATCGAGGATTGTGGATCTAGAATTTGCTTAAAGTGTTTTTTACATATATAAAAGAGCAAGGCTATGTGTAATTTGTTTACGCATGTTTTAAATTTAAAAAATCTTTATTTTAAAACATCTAGTGGGAGAGAGATACAAGTGTTGGATCTCACGGCCTCCATTAACGGTTTATAGTAGTGTGATTAAGCACCTCGTCTTGGCATATATGTCTTGCTTCCTTCGGAGGGTGTTTAATTCTTGGAACTACAGATTAATCACACTACTATGTGTTTTTACATTAAGAACGACCACGCTACCGTGAAGTTACTTAATGACTCGCATAGAATTCAGTCAAAGGTGTATACTAGACTAAGTTTAATGTTAACCTCCTTTCGGTGATATGTCATTATTACTTAGAGGCTAAAAGAAAAATGCATATTATTAGTGCTTGATAAAAGTTATCATGATAGCACTAATAATGAGAATAATTCTCAATCAATCATAGTATTTATAATTTACTTGCTTCCAAGGAATTTTAAACATGGGATTGGGTTGTCGTTGCATATATTACTTTATGGTTTTATTAAGGTTCCATATTATATGCTTATATGTTAAATTGATAATGTCCAGCTTACTTATTATATTCATGTTTATTGTTTTTAGATTTGAACATGGCATCATTTAGCCCACTTGTTTCTATTCTTAATCAAAACAAATTGACTAGATCCAACTATGTTGACTGGAAAAGAAATTTGGACATTGATCTTACAGCTGAAGAGCACAAATATATGCTTACTCAACCATGTCCTAACTTTCCTTCATTAGATGCTCATCTTGAGGAAAAACAACGATATGATCGTTGGTAGAAATCTAATGAAATGGTCAAGTGCTATATCCTAGCATCTATCTCAAATGTTCTACAGCATCAAATGCAGGATGTAGAACTAGTTTCGGACATTATGCAAAATCTGAAGGAGATGCTTGGTGAGCAAGGCCGTTTAGCAAGGCAAGAAACTATGAGGCAAATTTATAAAATCAAAATAGCTTAAGGTAGTTCAGTGAGAGAGTATTGTCTTACAATGATCTCTAATTTGAATACATTAGAGGTTTTAGGTGCCGACATTGATGGAGAATCCCAAGTGGATATGATACTCCTGTCACTACTAGAATCATTTAAGGAATTCATACTCAATTACAATATGAACAAAAAGATTTATTCTTTGTCTGAATTAATGAATGAGTTAGTGGCGACGGAAGGCATCCTTGGTACTTCTAGTGTTGAAGCCAATGTGGGTGAAGCTTCTACTTCCCAACCTAAGTCGAAAGGCAAGGGTAAGAAGAAGAAGAAGAAGGAGGAGGAGGACTTCACTAAGCAAGAGGGTAAGCAAATTGCCTTAGGGGTTTCCGATAAAGGAAAGAAGATCAAAGGAAAGTGTTTCTATTGTGGTGAGAAATGACATTAGAAGAGGAATTGTCCAAAGTTCAAGGTTGCCAATAATAAGGGTATGAAAAGTTCATTCCTCCTTGAAATATGTTTGGTGTAAAATCCCACAGATTCCTTGTGTGTGGATTCAGGTTGTACTAATCATATCTACAATTCTTTGTAGGGGTTCTAGGAGACCAGAAAGCTTCATGAAGGGGAATCGTTTCTTACTTTGGCTAATAGGAGCAGGATTTCGGTTGTAGCTATTGGTGTTGTTAATTTGTGCTTTGAGTCTAGGGTTTTAATATTGAAAGGTTGTCTTTATGTACCTAATGTTCGTAGGAATTTAATTTCTACAACTTATTTACGTAAAGATGGATATTGTGTTATCCTTAAAGACAATGATGTAATAAAGAAGGGTAAAGTGTTTATCTGATCTGGCAATGTTGTTGATGGTCTTTATATTTTAACTCCTGATAAGCATGAATTACATAATTTTGAATTAGATAATAACTCTAATGTAAAATCATTAAAGAGAAAGTTTCCTTCTAGTGATGCATATCTTTGGCACTTGCGTTTAGGACATATTAATTCTAATAGAATTCAAAGACTAGTCAAAGATGAACTTTTAAAGCCCATGGACTTTGATGAATTTCCAGTTTATGAATCTTGTTTGGAAGGTAAAATGACTAATCGACCTTTTAATGCAAAAGGTAGAAGAGCTCAAGAGCTGCTTGAATTAATTCATACGAATGTATGTGGTCCTATGTCAACCCAAGCAAAAGAAGGTTATGAATACTTCATCACTTTCACGAATGATTACTTAAGATATGGTTGTGTGTACCTAATGAGACGGAAGTCCGAAACCTTTGAAAAGTTCAAAGAGTTCAGGGCTGAAGTTGAGAATCAGTTGAGTAGACGCATAAAAGCCATTCTATCTGATCGAGGTGATGAATACCTTCTTGAAGATTTCAAAAATTACCTAATTTAGAATGGGATTATATCCCAATTAACTGCACCTGGAACTCCTCAACAAAATGGTGTAGCGGAGAGAATGAATATGACTCTTTTAGAAATGGTTAGGTCCATGATGAGTTACTTAACTTTACCAATTTTTTTGGGGGGTATGCCTTAGATACATCAATACATCTTTTGAATTTAATTTCATCAAAATTTGTTCCCAAAACACC
This sequence comes from Castanea mollissima, assembly GCA_014183005.1. Classification (NCBI taxonomy): domain Eukaryota; kingdom Viridiplantae; phylum Streptophyta; class Magnoliopsida; order Fagales; family Fagaceae; genus Castanea; species Castanea mollissima. The sequence continues at coordinate 19,374,567 of JACAVU010000003.1, read as the reverse complement.
CATGGAATTGTGGAGTGGGCATAAGCCTAATATGAGATATCTCCACATTTGGGGTTGTCCAGCACATGTGCTAAAGGGGAAGGTTGATAAGTTGGAATCAAAATTAGAAGTATTGTTGCTCGTGGAGATGTGGTAGTAGCAAAGATTGATGGTGCAAAGAATCTAGCGGATCACTTTACTAAAGCCTTGCCCCAAAGGACTTTCGACTCACATTTGGAGGAGATGAGAGTTAGATTAATGCACAATAGTCTTTAGGACAAGTAAGAGATTGTTAGAATGTGTGCCCTTAAATTCTATTGTATGATACTATGTGTATGACATTATGTATGACTTAATGTTGTGTTTAATAAAGTTGTTTTATTATTATCTAAAAATAATGGTAACATGAATATTAGGACATTATCATATAGTCCATAAGGTGCATTGTATGTGATTTAGTCACAAAAGATGTAAATCACAAGTTTCTTGTAAACTCAAAATGTAGTTCGTAGTCGGTGATGAAATTGAGCATTTCATCTGCGAAGACTATAACATATCAACTAAGATGATTTGTCTTGATCATAGAAATAGAGATTTCTAGTTGGTATGTTGATATGTTTTAAGAATTAAAACATATTAAACTGGACCGCTGTGAGATTTATTATTCTCCTAACGACTGTCAATTGAATAATAAACTCACGACTTATATTTACATGAACTCTTAATCTTGAGAGGATAATAGACCTGATCATGAAGTGTAGGTTACTTTGATATATTAGGAGTGAGATCTAAAGTTACAGTCAAAACCTCAATATGTTGGACAACCACATTTAGTGTTGATGGAACATATATTCTCATGATGGAATTCATAATCTCTTAACGGATATACAAAATATTCCTTTGAGATAAGTTTAATGGGTTTGTTATTCAGAGAGTTAGGTCTAACCACTTTAGTAAGGAGTTACTAAAGTATATATTTATGGAATTGGATTTCATAAATATATAATGAATAACTTTAAAGAATTAAACCAAGTACTCAAGGATAAGATGTAGTAATTTACAAAATGACAGTCTATATTCATGATTTTGTGTTATTACGAATATTTTATAAAGGGGTTGCATATACAATAAAGTTTTAGGATATAATTTATAAATAAGGTCTAGAGTGCAACTATATTTATATAATGGTATTAAATATAGTTAATGGTAACTTTGGATTTGTCCAGAGTTGACAAAAAAACCGAGAGCCCATAAGAGCTAGTGTCTTATTGGTCCCTTTTGGTTTCACTCCAAGCCACACACTTAAACCCAATTAGAAAGACCCAAAAGGTCAGCCTAATTAGATAATCAATTAGATACAAAAAGAGAAATATAAAGATTTTTTGTAAGAGAGAGAATTGTAATAACACTATTGTGAAGTGGTGTATATGTAAATGTTAGACACTTTGACATTCTCCCTTATAAACTGATTGAGAGATCACACATCTTGGGCGTTAGTGGAATTGGAGTGAAGATTGAAAGTGTTCCCAAGTGCTTTTGATCTTCGGTTTTGAAATTCATCGCTCCAAGATACACTCTCTTGTTCTCAATTTCTAAAACTTATATAGTATATGTTAACTTTTATAAATGAAGTAGATCCGTTATTTTTTCGTTGCGTATGTTTTGTATGCGATACAAACATGTTATTTTCCATCACTAGTCACAATTAAGGCTCCTTATAATTGTTAATAAAGTTCACATCTACCCAGTAAATACCCGATGTGGGACTCATCACACACCCACACACATCACATAATCAATCAAATTGGAGTATCACAATCTCCCCCACTTAAATTCCTAACGTCCTCGTTATGGCCTACTTTGTGGAGTAGTGTCTCCAAGCCCACACAGAGTTACTGGGCTAACTCTGATACCATATGTAACGACCTAAGGAAAAGTACTAGCCACATCTGCACTATATCTCAAAAGGACTAGTCACAATTGAGGTTCTTTATAGTTGTTTACAAAGCCCAGATCTACCTAGTAAATACTCGATGTAGGACTCATCACACACCCACACACATCACACAATCAATCAAATTGGGGCATCACAATCTCTCTCACTTAAATCTCTAACGTCCTCGTTAGGGTCTCTGAGCCCACACGGGGTTACCAGGCTAGCTCTGATACCATATGTAACGACCCAAGGAAAAGCGCTAATCATATCTGCGCTATACCTCAAAAAGACTAGTCATAATTGAGAGTCCTTGCAGTTGTTAATAAAGCCTAGTTCAACCCAGTAAATACTGATGTGGGACTCACCACACACTCTCACATATCACACAATCAATCAAAATGAAGCATCACACTATAAATAGAGGAAAAACATCAGAGACATGCCCTTCTTTTTCTGACTTCTATGCTCCCCTTACATTAAAGATGTTCTGGCAGCCTTGGTTTTAAGAATTTCTTTTTTGTAAGTAAAAAATATTTAGATCTAAAAGAAGTGAAAATTTCTTTGATTTCTAAAGTATTCTTCCATTGAAGGGTTCATTCATGCAAGTAGTTATTTAATTTCGTTCTTGTATTTATTTTTCTTTTTCTTAATTGATATATGTGTGTTGTTCGTTACATGGTTTTCATGGATATATGTCTGATTTCATTGTCAATATGATCTTGTTCACAATTTATATATGCCATGTTCACATGTTTAGTTGGATTTTTCTTTAATTGATGAACATGTTTATGATTTAATTCTTCTTTAAATTTCAAGATCTACAATTAATCACTAAAATTTAAAATAAAAAAAAAACAAAAAACAAAACAAAACAAAAACAGATCTGTATTTTCATTAAATACAGATCTGAAACTTTTCTGAACAAAAGCAGGTCTGTATTTTCATTAAATACAGATCTGAAATTTTTTGTAAACAAAAACAAATCTGTATTTTCATTAAATACAGAACTGAAAATTTATTGAAATTTTTTCTAAACAAAAACAGATATGTATTTTCATAAAATACATATCTAAAAATTTTTCTAAACAAAATCAGATCTGTATTTTCATCAAATACACGTATGAAAATTTTTTGAACAAAAACAGATCTATATTTTCATTAAGGCGTAAATGCACTTTTGGTCCCTACATTTTGGGGTCATTTCTATTTTGGTCCCTACACTTTATTTTTACCACTTTTAGTCCTTAAACCAATTAACGCGTGACATTTAAGTCCTTACCGTCACCCAACTAACAGAAAATGCTGACGTGGCTAACGACACAATAAAATAATAATTAAAAAATCTATTTTGGTATTAAAAAATTGTCACGTCAGCGTGTAAATTAATTTTAAATTAAATAAAAAAAATTAAAAACAAAAAATTGAATATGAACATCAACAACAACAAACCCAGAATCAAAAAAATGAACATCAAATCCAGAATCAAGAATATGAACACCAAAGAACAACACCATAACAAATAAAATAAAAAACCTCTAAAATTCCACACCCAAAATGCACAACACCACAAACAACAATTCACAAACCCAAACTTCAGGAACAAAATTTAGCAATAAAAACAAATAAACAACCCCAAAAAAACCTACGTTCCCAAATCTGAGAAAGCAACCCCCACCCACTACTCTCAACGATCACGAGGACGAGGGCGGCGAGCACGACCAATGTTTGAATTTGAACTTGAATTTGAGCTTGAAACTTGCTCAGCAGCGGGAGGAGCGCAAGGAAGGCGAAGTAGAAGGTGGAGATTCGGTCGCTAATGGTCCCAGTAGTAGTAGATCGAGTTATCGATCTACTAGCAGTATCTGCGAGATCAATTTGGTGCCATCTGATGCGATATACGATCTGCGATGTATCGCAGAGAGGATGATCGCCGCCGGTTACTTGCGGGCCACGAAGGTTTGCGTTAGGGTTTTGTTCACGAGCGAGAAGAAGCTCTGCTAGCCGATATCAACGACGCATGCTTCGTCGAGACTGTGAAAGGTCCGACGATTTAGCTGTTCAATCTCTTCAAAGCGATTAGCATCAGCTGCCGATTGCCGAAGAAGCTGTTCAAGATTCTAGACTTACACAACGCTTTGATGGTTTTGATTCCAGACATCGATATCGTGTTCTTGATTCTGGGTTTGTTTTCATTGCTAAATTTTGTTTCTGAAGTTTGGGTTTGTGAATTGTTGTTGTGGTGTTGTGCGTTTTAGGTGTGGAATTTTTAGAGGTTTGTTTTTATTTGTTGTGGTGTTGTTCTTTGGTGTTCATGTTCTTAATTCTAGGTTTGATGTTCATGTTCTTGATTCTGGTTTGTTGTTGATGATGTTCATATTCAAAATTTTATTTTGAATTTTTTTTATTTAATTTAAAAGTAATTTATACGTTGATGTGGAAATTTTTTAAAACCAAAATAGATTTTTTAATTATTATTTTACTGTGCCGTTAGCCACGTCAGCATTATCTGTTAGTTGGGTGACGGTAAGGACTTAAATGTCACGCGTTAATTGGTTTAGGGACTAAAAGTGGAAAAAATAAAATGTAGGGACCAAAATAGAAATGACTCCAAATTGTAGAGACCAAAAGTGCATTTACGCCTTTCATTAAATACAGGTCTGAAATTGAATGTAGGGATTTTAATATGTCATTGTAATGTCATGCATCTTTTAAATGGATATATAATGGTCATTTAGAGTCTAGAAGGCTAGATTCCGTCTAGGCAAAATGGGTGCCTGACATTTTCTCATTCCGTAACCTAACCCCTGAACTTAGGTTTGTGGATAGTAGACTAGTGTTTTATCTTTTGTTTTGGAAGATTGTAATTAGGATTGAAATTTTGTAATTTTTACATAGATTGTATTTAGGACCAAAGCCTTGTAATATTACTCTACCAAGATTATAGATTGTATTTAGGACCAAAGTCTTGTAATGATTGTTTGACCAAGATTGCATTTACATAATTAATGAAGTTTGATGTATTTAATGTAAAATTTATATTTATTTTTTTCTTATTTTTTGTAACAAAAAAATAAGTGGCAACTCCACACAGTTACCCAAAAGAGAGGTGTCCTAGGCACCCAAATCTCTTTTTGAGAGCCCCAAAGTTTTCGGTCTCTCACACTACCCTTTAAAAAATTCTAAACAAAAATAATTTTGTTCTTACCCACACACACCAAAAAAAAAAAAAAAAAATCTCAATAGCTAAGCTTAAGTAGTAACAAAGTCAGAAGTTAAAACTACCGCACACAGCCAACAATAAAGCCGCCCCCCTAACTTAAAGTTCTATCTCCATCCTTGAATGTAATAAATTAAACCTTGTGGTTTCAAAACTAACAAATCAAATCTTGAGATTTAAAAAAAATTAAAAATTAGTTTATATAGTTTCGAAAGTAATAAATAAAATTTTAAGGTTTCAAAATGTAACAAATTAATCATTAACCCATTTAAATGGAATGACAATGTATTTAGGATTTAATGGGTTGCTTTTTGAGCCCTTATGGTTTAATTTGTTAGTACTTTTGAAACTATATGGTAACTTATTTTTATTTTTTGAAAATTGTTATTTAATTTGTTATTTTGAAACTATATGGTTTAATATATTACATACCTAAATTTTAGGGTTTGAAATTTAATTTTCTAAAAAATAATTATGTAATCGGGTTTGAAATTATCGAACCTTTAACTTTGGGTAATTTTATGTTGTTAAAGTTCTAATTGCAGATAAATAGATCTATTCTAATTAAGAGTGTGTTTGGTTGGAGTAATTTTTGGGAGGATGAAAAATATGGGTCAAAAAAGTTGAGAGAAAATATGATTTTTGGTTATTTGGTAAAGAGGGAAATGGAGGTGGATTTTGGAGAGACTCGAGTGTTTTTTACCCGGGTCCACCAAAAACAAATCCTCCCAAATCGAAGACAAAATAAGGACGAAGAAGGTTCTTAATATGAAATGACATGGGTACATCTATTTGTTATTAATTCTGTCGTGTGATGAGGTTCTTACTTGTTTGTCTTAATTTTATATTCTCATTGTTTGTCTTTAACCCTGATAACTTATTATTCACTTCATATTTTCAAGTTTTACCTGGTGTAATTCTAAACAATATTACACTACCTAATAAATTGTCATTGACCTCATATTTTGAAAATCTCACAATTGAATTACATATTCTATATATTTTTAAAATACATGCCAATTTTCATGTCAAGATTTTATTTACTATTCAATCCATAAACTCATCTTTTATGCATTCATTTAAACTACAAAAACTTGAATTTAAACAAGGACACCACCGCACACCATTGGTATGATGGTCACTTTACAAGTATAAATGCTTGTGGGATGTGAGGGTAAGGGCCGGAGTTCAAGTCTCTATGAGAGAATTTTACACACATATACACTTAGATTAAGCTATAGTAGAAATTCTATATTATATAAAAAAGTTTAGCTACAAAATTGGTTGTAATATTAGACTACAACCTTACTTGATATCTTTTTATTGGAGGTGAATCTTGACAATTCATAATTAGATTACATCTTCTTCTTATATCCTTCATGCTTGCAAAATTTCTAGAAAATTAAAGATAAATAGTTGTGTCATTGATCTTTAATTGGTTGATGACATGGTTATTGATCTTTAATCACCTTGGAATTTTACAAGCATAAAGATTAGAGAATATACGAAAATAATGTAATACAATGGTGGATTAGTTAAAATTGACATTAAATTAAGAAATATTAAGTGGTGTAACATTATTTAAAAGAATAAATGCGTAGGAGGGGAGAGTGGCAACCTTTACGTGCCCATGGCAACATAGAGGAAGATAGACACCAACACACTTACTAGTTATTAAAAAAACTAGTCGCAGAACCACACGATGCATGAGAATACACAACTATTCTGTAAGATTTTATAATATATGATTTATTCTATAAAACGTACAGGAGATATTATTTCTAAAATTATTCTTCATCTCTCCATCTTTACAAATATATCATTCTATTATTTTGAGTTTTTTTATTATTTAAAAACTTAGGTGCATTCGATTGATATTAGTCTATTATATTTTTTGAGATGAAAGATAGAAATACTATTTTTTTTTCAAGTGATCTATTTTATTCAAACTTTTGTATAGTGTGTTAAGGGTTTTTTTTTTTCTACAAATAAAATTTTAAGTTCCAAAATTAATTATTTGAATTTCTCATTCTCTTAAGAAGATTATCATGATAATCAAACCTCATTACAAATTTACAATTGATATTACTTAAATAATTTATAGAGACATTCAAATACATAATCATCACACTTCTTAAATATCTAAAAATTAACTTAAACCAAAACTATAAAATAGAGAGTACACACCACCAAAGTGTATCATCCAAAAGTAGAGACACAAAAAAATTCATTAATCTAAATTTACAATTGCAAGAAAGAATAATATTGAGAGAGAGAGAGAGAGAGAGAGAGAGAGAGAACAATCACCTTTTTTGGAAGAGAATGTGAGAAAAATAATAAAATTATATAAAATAAGATGAGTAGAAAAATATTTAATAGAAAAATTTATAGTTCTAAATACCAAATTATCCAAGTCATGCTATGCAATAGAATAGTAAATCATTCTATAATTTCAAATGATAACATGTAACAAATAAAGAAAATAACATTAAAAAGATAATAAATTAAAATATAACTAAATCATATTAATCTAAAGTAGAGTAAAACATTAAATTTATCAATCTAAAGAATCAAACATCCACCAAAGAATATATATATATATATATATATATATATATATATAGAGAGAGAGAGAGAGAGAGAGAGAGAGAGAGAGAGAGTATTCACCTTTTTGTATGAGCAAAATATGGATTGAATGGAAGAGAAATAACAAGTTTTTATAGTAAAAAAATGGAAAGAAGAAGAGTCAAAATAAAAGAAAGATGAAGGGATAGAGAAAGAGTAAGGTTAAGGTGTAGAGCAGTGGGGAGATAAAAAGGTTAAAATAAGTAAATGTTGGAAAATGTGTAGTCAAATTAATAAGGAGAAAAAAAAATTAAAATAAGAGAGAAAATATTGAAAATAGATTGATGATGTGGTGTTAGTGTGGTGCTGATGTGGCTTAACAGGAGCACGACAACATTAAATTCTACACTTCAGCTTTTAAATACATATAGATTTAGATGAGCAAAATATGGATTGAATGGAAGAGAAATAACAAGTTTTTATAGTAAAAAAATGGGGAGAAGAAGAATCAAAATAAAAGGAAGATGAAGGGATGGAGTAAGTGTAAGGTCAAGGTTTAGAGCAGTGGAGAGATAAAAAGGTTAAAATAAGTAAATGTTGGAAATGTGTAGTCAAATTAAAATAGGAGAGAAAAAATATTGAAAATAGATTGATGATGTAGTGTTGGTGTGGTGCTGATATGACTCAACATAAGCACGATAATATTAAACTCTACGCTTCAGCTTTTAGATATATATAGATATAAATGAGCAAAATATGGATTGAATGGAAGAGAAATAACAAGTTTTTATAGTCAAAAAATGGGGAGAAGAAGAGTCAAAATAAAAGGAAGATGAAGGAATGGAGTAAGTGTAAGGTCAAGGTGTAGAGCAGTAAAGAGAAAAAAAAAAGGTTAAAATAAGTAAATGTTGAAAAATGTGTAGTCAAATTAATAAGGAGAAAAAAAATTAAAATAAGAGAGAAAATATTGAAATTAGATTGATGATGTGGTGTTGGTGTGGTGCTGATGTGGCTCAACAGAAGCTCGACAACATTAAACTCTATGCTTCAACTTTTAGATACATATAGATATAGATGAGCAAAATATGGATTGAATGGAAGAGAAATAACAAGTTTTTATAGTCAAAAAATGGGGAGAAGAAGAGTCAAAATAAAAGGAAGATGAAGGAATGGAGCAAGTGTAAGGTCAATGTCTAGAGCAGTGGGGAGATAAAAAAGTTGAAATAAGTAAATGTTGGAAAATGTGTAGTCAAATATATAAGGAGAAAAAAAATTTAAAATAAGAGAGAGAAAATATTGAAAATAGATTGATGATGTGGTGTTGGTGTGGTGCTAATGTGACTTAATAGGAGCACGACAACATTAAACACTACGCTTCAGGTTTTAGATATATATAGATGTTTTATGTAATAAGGGTATAAAAGTAAATTTATACAAATATATTTTTTATCATCTAATTTTTCTTATTAACAAAAAAAAAAAAAAAGTTTTCCTGACATATATTTAAAAAAAACAAATTCAATTACTCAAATTTTTTACCTCCAAACCAAACATTATTTAAAAAAAAATATAAATATATAAATAATAAAAAAAAAAAACCAAACTTCTTTTATCCTCTCATTTTTCAATTCGTTATTTATTTTCTATCCCCACTTTTCCATTCCTCAACGTACCAATTCTAGAGACTAGCTGGTTTAATACTTGTCTCAACCAAGTAGCTGTTATAAAAAGGCGTAAATGAACTTTTAGTTCCTACATTTTGGATTATTTTTCAATTTGGTCCCTAAACTGATTTTGCTCCTAGATTAATCTTGACTTTTTAAAATTGTTTTTAAAATGATCCCTACCGTCAATTCAATTACAGAAAAAGCTGAGGTGGCAAATGGGTGTCTTACTTGCTGACGTGGATATTAAAATATAATTAAAAAAACTTATTTAGCATTTTTGAAATGCCACGTCAGAAACAAATTAATAACAAATTAAAACAAAAAATTCAGGTCAGAAATTTTAAAATAAATAAATAAATAAACATTAATTTAATTTAATTAAGAAAAAAAAAAAAAAAAAAAAGCTTTTTCAGCTTAAAAAATTGAGTTCCTATCCCAAAAAATCTCACGAACCCCAACCCAGACCAAAATTGAGTTTCTATCTCTCTAATCTCTTTTTCATCTGCTCCAAACCCAAATCACCCATGGCCAGAGAACCATCCCAAAATCCCTACCCTAACCCGATTGAGAGAGAAAGAGGGCAGAGGAGATTGTGAACGTTTAAGAGAGGGAGATACAGATCGAGGGAGAGAACCAACGAGTAGATGCCAGAGAGGGTTTGGGTGGTGGATCGGTTTGGAGCCGCCGATTTTTTGGCTTTCCTAGAGAATCCGAATCCTGGAGAAACCAAGTTTTTGGGTTTTTTTGGAGTTTTTGAGTTTCTGGGTTTCTTGAAGCAGTCGAGCTTTTGGGTTTGTAGCCACTGAGTTTTTGGGTTTCCTGGAGAATCCAAAAATAGCTCTCTCAATGGAGGCAGTGGAGTCGGTTAGGGTGGTGAGTCGATTTGGGTGGCGGGTGTGCCGTGTTCACCAAGACGATAGGTATGCTGTGTTGTTGCGGCCCAGATCGGCGGTGGTGCTGTGTTGTCGTGGCCCAGATCGGTGGTGGTTTTTGGTTGTTATGAAGCTCAGATCAGTGGTTCTCACACCTCTCTCTACCTCACCCTCACTCTTTTCTTATCTCTAAGGTTGATTTGGAAGTTTTTAGCTTAGGATTTTTGTGGATTTGATGTTAAGGCTTTGCTGGTTGCTGGGAAATTTTGGAAGATTTAGGAAGATTTGATTCGGTGGCGGTGCTTTGCTGGTTGCTTGGGTTTATGGATTTGATTGCTGGAGATATGGTTGGGGTTTGGTTGAGATCTGGGTTTGGGGTTTGGTTCTTTGCTCTGGAGATTGATTATGGAGAAGAACACAAAGAACAAGAACTGTTTAGAAAAAATAATTAAAGGAATTAAAAAAAAAGAAAAAAGAAAAAAAGAACAGAAAGACATTCAATTAATTTATTTTGATTTGATGTATTTAGTTATAAAGAAAGCACAAGAAAGTTACAGAAAATGATAAGAAAATAAATATTAATTTGCTAAGAATCTGAATCATACTATGAGGAAGAACACAAAACAAAAAACATGAAATATGTTCTTCTGGAAAAAAAAAAAAAAAAAAGATTTAAGACTAAAAAAAAAATTTTGATTAATTTTTTTTTTTTTTGGATAGGAACTCAAATTTTTAAGCTGAGAAAAGCTTTTTTTTTTTTTTTTTCTTAATTTAATTAAATTAATGTTTATTTATTTTAAAAAATTTGACTTGGATTTTTTGTTTTAATTTTTTATTAATTTATTTCTGACGTGGCATTTCAAAAATACTAAATAAAATTTTTTTAATTATATTTTAATATTCACGTCAGCATCACATCAGTCGGTAAGACATGTTTGCGACCTCAGCTTTTTCTGTAACTGGGCTGAAGTAGGGACCATTTTAAAAACGACTTTAAAAAGTCAGGGATTGACCGAGCAAAATCAGTTTAGGGACCAAATTAAGAAATGACCCAAAATATAAAAATAAAAAATACATTTATCTATACTACTATTTAAGGAGCTTCTGTTTGGATTCCACATTTTAAATGTCTAAAGTACCCTCATCATATCCATTTACAAGTTTTCAACTAACGAGGATAAATATGTAAATTAAAACTCCTACACTTTAAAACCCACAAACTCACGTACGTTTTGCAGTTTCTATATCACTTTCTATCTCTCATTCTTCTTCAGAATGAAAATATTTAGTTTAGTTCTACATCCTCTTTTCTTTTTCTTTAGTTTAAATACATTTATTGTCAGATGCTCCAACAAATTTTCAGGTTCTATATTTTGCAAATTCCTTTTTATTTTCTTTTATTTGGTTTATGATTGACTTTCTTTGAGCTTTACTTTTTTTCTTTTTTCTTTTTTTTTCTTTTTATATGTATCACGTTAATTCTTTTTTTTTCTTCTTTTTTTAAATGTAATTTTGAAATGAATGGTTCCTTCATATAAATGATCAATTACTATTTTCTTCTGTTTTCTCACTTTTTTTTTTTTCCTTCTTCATATTTTTTTGTTCTTTTTAAGAATTTTTTTTTTTTTTTTACTATCATCGTATATGTTTTTGGCGTTAAAGTTTTTTAGTTTTTTTTTTTTTTACCATCATTGTATATGATTTTGGCGTTAATTTTTTTTATTTAGTTATTTATTTAAATAGTTGATGATGTGGTGGTTAGATTTTAAATTCTAAAAAATCTTTATCTTCTATTTCCTCACTCTTTTTTTTTCCTTCTTCGTATTTTTTTTTCTTTTTAAGTATTTTTTTTTTTTTTTACCATCATTGTATATGTTTCACCAACTATTTCATGATGTTTTGGAGATTGCTCGGTGTAGTCTTGCTGATGGGGATTCCGATGCCTTGGTCTTAAAAGTTTGATTTTTACTTTGTTTTTTTTTTTTTTCTTAGCTTTTTTTGTATGGCTTTGTTATTTAATGATGAATGTGTTGCAGCTTTAATAGGAGAAGAAACAAGTTCTATTTTTTTTTTTTTTTTTTTTTTTACCATCATTGTATATGTTTCACCACTATTTCATGATGTTTTGGAGATTGCTCGGTGTAGTCTTGCTGATGGGGATTCCGATGCCTTGGTCTTAAAAGTTTGATTTTTACTTTGTTTTTTTTTTTTTTCTTAGCTTTTTTTGTATGGCTTTGTTATTTAATGATGAATGTGTTGCAGCTTTAATAGGAGAAGAAACAAGTTCTATTTGAGATAATAGGGAACAATGTAGATAATAGCATTGTCTTTTCTCCTTCTTCGTATTTTTTTTTTCTTTTTAAGAATTTTTTTTTTACCATCATTGTATATGTTTTGGCGTTAATTTTTTTTATTTAGTTATTTATCTATATCTATACTTCTATAATATTATTTAAGGGACTTCCTCTGCTTGAATTCTTCATTTTTTAATTTTTCATTTTTTAATTCAAAAATGCCTTTACATTTCTATATTTAAGTAGAGACAAAACTAAAGGACTCTAACTCCCACTAAAATATTACTTAAAAAATAGAACCACTATCCTGTTAAGTTTTAAATTACTTTATTCACTTTTAAATTACTTTTTTAAAATAAAAATTATATATATATATATATATTAGTTTTTATTTATTTATTATTATTTTTTTAGGTGATATGTGGCAGTTTTTTTTTTTAGGAAACAGTGGGTGGGTCTTTTTTTTTTTTTTTTTAAAGAAGGTGGGGTAGTTTTATTTTTTTACAGAACTTGGGATAGTTGTTTTTTAATAGAAAACCGTAAGGTAGGTTTTTTAGAAGGTGGGACGTTTTTTTTTAGGAGATAGTGGGGATTGTGGACAATTTTTATTTTTTCACTTTTTTGTTATTAATTTTTGTTGATTTACCGTTTTAACCTTATTTTTTATTTTTTATGAATAAGAATAAGCTAATTAAATTAGGGGATTTTTTTGTAAGTTGAAAATACAATAACTAACTTTTTAAATCCTTTTAATATATAAAGATTAATATATAAAGAAGATAAAATTTAAAAAAAAAACACAATTTTTTCCTACAAAATAAAACCACTAACGAGAAAAAAAAGCCTCATCGCATGCGCTCTGTGCGTGCGATGAGGCTAGTGCCTTATAAAAACTGTCGGTTCTCCCTCTCTCTCTCACTCTCACTCTCACTCTCACTCTCTCACACACACACACACACACACACACTCACACACACACACACACACACACACTCACAGAAAAGGCAGTTATAAACAATTGTTATTAAGAATGTCGTTTCTTAATGTAATGATGTCTGCAAGACTGCAACTCTGCTTAACCCCTGATGCTAACTTGATGTTGCCATTTCTCCTAAACTTCCAAATCCCAATCCAGGTATTTTATTTTATTACGTTTTCCTGTAATTGGGAATTAATTAATTCATTTTTATTTATGTGAGAGAGAGACCCACATGTGTCGGTAGCACTTTATTCCAGAAACAGCCAGACTGGTTTGTTCATAGCGTATTAGCCTGGGCCACGTGGGCAATAATAGTTGGGCGGTGCCACATCAGCATAAAAAATACTCTGATGGTTTGGATTTTCTTTTCAGCTTGTAGAAAAACTAGCTGCTCACTTTATTGCCTGTCCAGCCTGTTGTTTTCAACTTGGAGCTCACTTCATTGGGTCCAGTTAACATGTCAATACAATAGTTTGGGATTCTTCTCTCTGTGCCATTCCTTTTAGTCCAACCCTTGTGCTTATTTCTTTATCTCCAAAAAGTGAATTGTGATTGAATTTCAACTGCAAAAAATTGTTCCATTTCTATCATTTGGTTTCTTACCTCAAATTCTGCTGTTATCTAATGCTAATAGTTCTATATTTTTTATTTGATATGGAGTCTAGTTACAAAAAAGTTGTGATTAACCCAGGTGAAAGTCTAGTGGTAAGTTCTAGTTTGCCTCGCTATCAGTGTTTGGGTTCAAGTCACCATTAGTACTTTGGGTTGTAGGTTAATGTGAGATGCTTGTAATCCTGTCAAGTAAGGAGTGACTAATCCTACAATCCTAAGGGAAAAAAGTTGTGATTGATGAATTGTTAAAGTGGTTGTAGCCTTATAGGTGTGACTTGGTAGGCATCTTCATTTATCCACTTTAATTGAACTGCTCTCCTGTGACCACTCTTGGTGGAACATAGCCATTTGGTAGCAGGTTCCCCCATCCACAATGGAGGGTAGCAAAATTTAGTAAGGTTGTGGTTGGATTGAATAGATGATGTTGATCATGAATTTAATGTAAAAACCATCAAACACTAGGAAGGCCCAAAGCTAGTTAGGTATGTACGGATACTATAGTAGCCCCCCCCCCAACAAAAAAAATGGTCTTCCTATAAAATGGACTGATTTATGTGCATTATTTGGTGGCAAACATGGAATGCCAAACTGTTTCAAAAGGTCATTCCAACAATGCACTAACATGTCCTTAAAAAAAAAAAAAAAAAAAAAAAAAAAAAAACAAACAAACAAAGTGTGATTTGAAACTTGCAGATATTAGGCCTCATTTTCTTTGGATATATTAGTGTCGTTTTGTGGGCTTTACTTTTGGGAATTCGGATAAAGAGGCAAAAAGTTCTACGGTGGAGATATTTGTTAAGTGGAGTAGGTAGGACCTTGGTGTATATCTCATTCAACAATGACCAGGTAGGACCTCGGTGGATATTCCTTGAGGGATCTTACAATAAGTTTTAAAGAGGTTTAATAAATTTTATGATGTTTTTCACAGTTAAGGTAGCAGCTTGTTTTCTCCACAAATAATAATAATAATAATAATAATAATATAATAATAATAATAATAATAAAAATTGATAAGAGTTTGTGATTGGTATATAATAAAAATGATATTAGAGATAGTCACATGTCAAGACAACGTTGTATTCATCAAAATCTATCACCTCAGCAAGTTGTGAATGAAATTGTGAAATTTGTTATGTTTGTAGCATGATTGAGATATAAAGATTCAAGGTGTAGTAATTGAGGGATAAAAATTTTAAAGAATACCTAAATAATCATATTTTAAATAATAATAAGAAGAAGAAGAAGAAGGAGAAGAAACGAGATTTGAAAGAGATTATGGAGGTCAAGGGTACATTGATATTAACCAACACTTAAGTTCAACTAGTGGATATCCCGCGTGATTTGCGTGTTCGTTATTAGTTATTTTATAATACTCATATGTGTTATAATGTTTGGAAAATTAATTTCGATTATATATTATACGTCACAAAAATATAATGAATGAAAAAAATTGTAACACAATATATCCATAAGTAACCACAATTAATTGGACTTTAAAAATGTCACTATATGCCCTTTTATGTTTGATTAGGTGTACATGTATATTTAGTTTTTACATTTGACCGTTTTCAATATAAATTTTTTTATTATTTCCTTTTCTTTTTTTAGAAGTATTTATTTTTTAAAAAGAAAACACGTGAACTTTTGAAGGCTAAATATCTAAGATTTAAGGTTTATAATTATAATTCTTAAAACTAAATATACATGCCAATAGATTAAAAATAAAACAATAGTTGAACAGGGAAATATAAACTTATACTATTTCGTATCTTACATTTAATTTTACTTATATCTGAGTACCTTAATCAATTACAAAGATTAAATACTTTCCAAAAATATAAATAAAAACAAAAAACACATATCTTTTAGAAACCCATATATTGTGAAAAGATTGTATCAAGTTTTGATAGTGTTGTTAAGGAGTTTACTTGCGTCTGGGTACCTTAATCACTTACAAAAATTAAACACTTTCCAAAAATATAAATAAAAACAAAAAACACATACCTTTTAGAAACCCCTTATGTTATGAAAGTATTGTATCAAGCTTTGATAGTGTTGTTAAGGAGTTTAGAGCATATGCACCTGAAACCAAAGACAATTTCATACTTTTTTTTACACTAATTTCTAACTCTTTGTCGCTCTATCTCTCTAGTCCTATTTTTCTTTTGGCCTTTTGATATTTTGTGAAACTGGAATATATAAAAGAACATGAAAACTAACATTGAATGGAGAAAACCTTTCATTTCTTAAATTAATGAAACTAAAAGTGGAATAGTTCAAGAAATTGGAAAAGGGAGTAGAACTAAATCTTTTAATTTTCTACATTTATGGCTTAAACTAATCATTGATGAGAAAATGGGAGGTGAAAGGCTAAACGAAAAAGTACTCATACAAAGTGTCATATAGCAGAACCTCATTCACTTCTGCTTGAGGTCTCTGCTTTTATATATATATTGATTGATTAAATGGATTCATATATGTGTGTGTGTGTGTGTGTGTGTGTGTGTGTGTGTGTGTGTGTATTGAGAAAGAAAATGGATTCATATTTAATTTAGTCAAATTGATTTCATCCTTATTCAATCAATTGATAGTATGTAAATATTATAAAATTAACTAAGAGGGAGTGTAACCACTCAACATAGTTTGGTGTCACTAGATATTTGTATTAGAATATAGAAATCAAAATTAAGAGATGGAGTTTGAAGGGGTGAAAAAAAATTGTGTATGCATAAAGGCTTCCAGTGGTATGGGTCGATATCACACTCCCATTTGCTACAAAATTGACATTTTTTACCTCGTGCTATTCAAATTAACACAATTGGCCATTCTATTAGACTTTGATCACTTTTAACCAAATTAACAATTGAAAATGACCACATGGAAATATGTGCTAGACATGAATTATATAATGTGCAAGCATTTTGGCTTATGTGATGTCCACGTGATTGTTTTTCTCTCAACAAAAGTGGTGGAATTCTGATAGAATGGTCAGTTGTGTTATTTCAAATACCATTAGTGTTTTAAAAATCAATTTTGTAGCAAAGGTGGTTTGTTTAATAATGATCCATACAATAGGGGGTCACTTTGAATTTAACCCTAAAGATAAAGTGATTATATAATTCAATTAAGTGTGGTCTTGACTAAAATGATGATAAGATGCAGAATGAAATGACCAATTGTTTTAAATTAATGACTAAAGAAGTATTTAAAGAATCTAAAAGATGTGGGCATCTGACTAAGAAGACTTGGTGGTAAAAAAAAGGAAGAGGTTCAAGTAGCAATGTGATTAAAAAAGAGAGTTATAAAAGCCACCTATCTATACGTAGAGACAATATCACTTATGAAAATTATTAAGAAGTGAAAAGAGGAGCAAAATATGATGTCCAAGTGTGGGCACAACGGGCTAGGACTTAGGAGGAGTACGCCTCGGCCAAGTGGATTGGAGTGGAAAAGGAAAATGGAGTCATCACCTAGATTAGGTCTAGAAACCATAAATATAGCACCCTTTGTGGAAAGACTGATCTACTACCAGAACACGCATTGAAGTTTAGATATGGAGATAGGAAGGTGTTAAGCATCCAACCCTATGTGACCTGTGGGTCGACTTTCACTCATTGTTTCTTACATCTTAATCTTATTATAGGCACATTTAACATTCATCATTTCTAGACTCACACATACACTAGCATATATCTAGCAATCAACAAAGCATTTTTTATCCCAAACCCTAACATACATATATCATGCATCTCATTCTACCCAAGGCAGAAAACAAACAAGCATATATCAAATCCAAGACATGGCATATAAACTTGCACATCATGTTCATCAAAATTTATACCATATTCATAAAGACAAAACAAGATCATACTCACAAACAAATGCATGTTCATGTGAATGCACTTACCTCACTTATCTCACTACAACATAGCACCTATGCATCAATGCATGGTCATGTTATATGCATGTTCATGATATATCAAATAAAGAAATGAAAAGAAAAGAAAACCTAATCTAACATGTGAAGAACAAACAACAAACAAAACATAGAGGTAGGGACTCATAAGCATAAAAAAAGAACAAGACAGATGCATATTAAACAAATAAAATGAAAAAAACATGAGTAAAAAATGGTCAGATTAGGGTTTATGTGCATAAGTATACATGCACATACATAGGGCCTGCATGTCCAACCCAGTTGTATGTGTACGCATACTTTGAGTATGTGTGCACATACAGAAAGCATGCGTACGCATACAAGCCCTAAAACCCCAACCTAGAAACACCAAAACAAAACAAAACAAAAACTTTAAACTAACAATCTAACAAGCTTAAAATGATAAAATAAAGAAAACCTAAACTAAACAAACATATTGTAACAAAACCAAACAAGAAAACAAGGAAAAGAAGGTCAAAACAAGAAAACGAAGAGAGAAAAGGACTTAGAACATTATACCTCAAAACACAAAACTCCTTAGCTTGATTTTGATCGTTTCCTTCAGTCAATTTATTCATAATCAAATAAAGAAGTGATTAGTAAAATTGAAACTTGAAGATCAAGGCCAAAAAATGCCTCAATCAGAAAAATATTGACTTGGGGATGTTTTGTGAAAAACTTCTTCTTTGATTCATTATTTCTAATGAATCTTGTGTTTTTCCTTAGGATTTTCTGTGTGTGTTGAAAAGGACCATGTATGGCTTTTTGTAGTTGAAAAATGAGGGTTTGGAATGGCTCTCAGATGATGTGAAATTTGTTCCAAAATTAAGTTTTAATACGGAAAAACTTGTCTTTCATAATTTCTGTAACTGTAGCATGCACAAGCATGCCCATGTATGTGTACACATGCATGAAGCATGCGTACATAAAGCTACGGTATGTACGCACATATGTGTGTATGTGTATGCATGCCCTAGGATTTCCGTAGTCTTTCTTTTCTAAAAATAGCTTATTTAGTTAATAAAAGAGTTATATTTTTCAAAAATACTTTTCTCAAGTCAATTTCAACTTGATCGGGCCCTAAACCAACTTTGGGTTTTAGAATTCTAACATTATTAGGGAACAGGAGTCCCAGTCGTAAGGGGTAAAAAGTGCGATGTCTACACCAAGAAGATAGATTTAAGTTTTATGATAAGTTATATAGCAAGTTAAGGAGAAAGGTTTGAGAAAAAGTATAATGATAAACTTGCTAAGACAAGTAAATGAAAACAATAGACTTGAATTGTATCAAATGCATTATTTATGACAATCAAATGGAGGAGGAACACTCAAATACATTTGTAAAAGAATAAGGAAGATATTCAAAATTGTACGAATTATTGTGAAACTAAACTTATTAGTCATCTTATGTAACTTTGGAAGAGAGTGATTGAGTATAGATTAACTATAATTTGAGAGAATTAATTTGGCTTTGTGCTATGGCAATCTATGAACTATTTTATTACTTAAACATCTAATGGTTTATTAACCTAGAGAAAACATATGATATGCATACCCATAGAGGTTTTTGGGAGGGTTTAGAGTAAGTGAGTTGCTCTAAAGTATATTAAATTGATTAAGAACATGTATGACAAAATTGTAAATAGTGTGAGAACAAGTTGACGCATCATAAGTGTGTGTGTGTGTGTCACTACAGTTTTGCGTTAAAAATCAATATTATGTCCAAATATTTTTTCACTAGTATGGATAGACTTAGTAGACTAATTCAATATGAAGTCCATTAGTGTATGCTTTTTGTAGAATTATATAATTTTAATATATAAAACTAAATGTGAAGTTAATATCAAGTTACAAATTTGGAGGGGTGATTTAGAAACTAATGGTTTAATCTAATTATGAATAAAACAAAGTTCATGAAATGTAAGTAGAATCGAAGGTGAAGGGGGTTGAAAACTTGATGGTGAAGAGATATCAATATTTTGAATTAATAGTTCATTAGAATTGAGAGATTGAAAGATGTGAATCATAGGATAATAGTTATGTAGATAAAGTAGAAGTGCATAATAAGTATTGTGTGACAATAGAATACCAACTACGTTAAGGGAAAATTTTAAAAGTTTTTTTTATAACTTACCAAATCAACTACACCCTATGATATTTAGTATTGTAATATTAAGAAGCAACATGTTCATGAAATGAATGTATCTAAAATGAGAATATTAAATGGATAAGTTGAAATATAAACAAAGATAAGATTGAAAATGAAGAAATTCACTTAAAGATAGAAGTGACCCTATTGATGAAAAGATGAAAGAGTTAGTTGAGATTATTTGGTCATGTTTAGAAGACTTTGATTAATACACCAAAGAGGAAGAGTGAGTTTTATTCAAGCGAGGGAGAGTGAAATAGGTTAGAGAAAGATTAAAAATAAAAATAATATTAGCAAAAGTATGAAAAAAATGATATCTCAATTAACAATGTGACAAAGGGTATGATTATGATATAATAGAATATTAGAAATGAATACATATAGCCAACCATGATTATTTTATAGAGGTTCCATAACCAACTCCAAAGTTTTGGGGCTTGGGCATGGTTGTTGTTGACATGGAATGTTGTGATTGATGTATAATAAAAGTGGTTTCAAGGATAAGCATATGTGAAGGTGATGTTGCTCAAGTCACAACTTTCTTTAACTAATCATGAAAAATGCTATGAAAATTATTCTTTCCCTAACATTTCTATGCCTTTAGTAATTGTAAAAAACATAGAAAATCTCAAAAAATACATCATGATTAGGCTCACAACTTTCCAATTCTTCTCATGTGTCAAAAAAGAGCAAGGGAGAAGTTTTCTAACTTACTGCACACTTCACTAAGCTATGCTTTAATGCTTGTAAGGGTTGATTAAGCCATTCACTTAGTATGTTCATTGCTCCAAATGCATCCCTTCCATCTTTTTCAAACTATGGGGGCTGCTTGGGACTAATGAGCTAGCTCGTTCACTTTTTTAAGGTTGTTAGTACATATGTTAGTCTAGCCCACTAGGCTTAGGGTTGGTGTACTGTTCTTGTAGTACATTCATATTATTGTATATCACATATACTATAACTATATAAGGCTCTCTATTGTACAGTATTACACATAGAATATATATCAATATACAAACCATTCTCTCTCTCTCTCTCTCTCTCTTTATATTTTTAACATGGTATTAGAGTCAAACTTTGTTCTTGGGTTCTAGCAAAATTCATCTCTATCCATCAAAGAAGATTCCCATGTGCACAAATCCACCTCAATCACAATGCCGTTGCTTGCCACCAAATTTGGACTCCATGGCATCACATAGAGAGCCTCCCACAAAGTCATCATCGTTGCTTCACTCTGAGTCCAAGATCCAAAAAACCAAGCAAAGCCATGTCTTAATCTTTCAAATTTGTGCAAATCCAGACTCCTTTTGAAGAAATTAACCATACAGGCCTCCTTTCTAACATCCTGCGAGCAAAACCTTTATATCTAGCCTTCAATGGATGTCGCACAAGCCTCCACTAGCTCCAATAACAATCCCTCATGCTTCTCGGATTCCATGCGTAGATCCTCCTTTGGTCACATGCATTGCCATGTCAACCTCATTGTCTGTCGATTTGCAAAATTTAAGAATCTAGCATCCATACGCTTATGCACGTGCCACCATGTGCCACCCGAAGATCTTGCCCGCTTAGCCATGCGTTTGCACGCGCCAAATTACCTTTGCTGATGCCATCTAATGATGTCACCCTCTTCACGTCAACAGCCACGCAAACATGATATGTCAAGTTCACGTCATCCACGTTAGCATCTAGTCATCGCCACATTAACAAAATGCCATGTCAGCACTACTATGGTTGACCCGACTTAGTTTTTCGGTTCTAAAATAGACTTGTGATGTTAGCATGACATTTAGTGTGCGTTTAGATACCGTTTATTTTGCTAAAAACTAAAAAAAAAAAAAAAAAATTCAATTACTGTTTAGTACTGTTCATTACTGTTTAGCACTGTTCTTATGCCTGTTTGCACTGTTCATATCCCATGAACAGTGCAAGAGGCGCTGCACTTAAAAAAAAAGGCCAAAAACGTGAGACGTAGGACATGGACACGCAAAACAAACAGACCCCTAACCTGTGGACCTTTGACTATTGATGCCTTTGACTGTTGACCTGTGATCACCTTTGACTTTGACCATTGACTTTGACTAAAAGTGAAAATTTTCAAATTGACTTCTTCCTTACCACCTCAAGTTTAGGGGATGTCAGTATATACGTCATTCTAGCCCATTCGGCTTGGGTCCAGTGCACTGTACATATAGTACATTCATATTACTACGGTTTTCTATTGTACAATGTTACACACACAATATATAATATACAGATAATTCAATCTCTCTCTCTTTCACTTTATGTTTCTAACAAGATTTTTGCTTCACTGCGCTCAATTATTTAGAAAATAAGTAAAATACTTCCTTTCAGAAAAAAAAGAAAAAATTATGGCATTTGTACAGAATTTTAGTGGCATACTAAACAGTGAAAAGGGGGAAAACAAAAAAGTATTGCATTATTGTGGAAAAAAGCACCACCACCTTGTAAGTGAGAAACCATTGAGGCATAATACTAAGGTCCCTAGTAATTGGGACCGAATAGAAGTAAGATACATTGATGGAAGCTAATTTAATAGGATTAATTTAGGAGGAAGAATATTCTGAATTGAGGAGGATGATTTTTAGAATTCTCATGGCGTCTACACAGATCAATGGAGCATCGAAGCATAAAACTCAAGAACAGGATGTATTGATTTCTTTAGACAATGGAACCATACAAATATATTGACATTAGACCGTGCGCACGAGGGATCAGATAGAGATAAAAGGAGTTGCACTAATCTGAGTACAAATATGCGTAAGTACAGGCCAAAATGGCCTACAACTAGTAGTAGGAAGGAGATTGGAGACACTTGTTATGGGAGGGGTACCCAAAAAGAAGTGTGTATGCGATTGTTTGTTCATAGGTGAAAGTGGGTTAGGTTTGCTCATAGTGTTCTACACGAACTCATGGTTAGGTTCCTTTTTTATTTTTTATTTTTTTAACTGTTCTAGAAATATATCCCACCCAACTCTCCAACCGAGTCCTCTCCAGGTACCATCCAAACTATTTTGATGTAATTTCAGGTCCTCGAACCTTTGTTAATATTATTTTTGGGAATCAGTGCTTTGTGTGGTTGGAATTAGAATTTTTCTTTCAATAAGTAAATAAAAAAAGAAACAGTGATTAGTGATGATAGTTTGCTACTTTGAATTTTAGAGTGAGCTGTTGGAAGAAGACAGAGACTTTATCCAACAAGTTCTAGAAGGGGTCAGGAAAGCTTGAAATCTTGCTTATCGTACAACAGCTCCAATTCAAACATCAATACTTCTACGCAAACGCAATATCAATACAAAATTCCCTGTTTTATGTTTCCCATGTTGTTCAGTAACCAGAAGAAGAGCACCACAAATTTTTTTTGGTTTTCCCCAAAATGCATATGCTTTCATAAAGGTATCTATCAGCTAGACAATGAATGAATGACACAACAGTGTCTTTATACAGCCACCATAAGCTTAAAATGGAAACGTTGAGCAAATAGATCCCTACGATAAATACAGGCCAATCTTAAATGGAATAGCTCTCTTTCCCTATTGGGTATACACGTAACCATAGAGACAAATGGCCAAACTTAGGACAATAATCCCTTTCCTCAAAAGAACATGTACATGCAAACCCTCCTTTTCTTAAAGAAAACTGTCAGAACCAAAGAAAAATAAAAACCTGTCAGTTCAAGCAATTTCCAAGTTCCCAATGTACCATGAAAGTAGAAACACAGAAACTTCCAAATCATTCATCCATTCCATACAACAGCAACTAAACCCTTTCATATAGAACTAGAGGGATCAGAAAAGAACTCTACAAAGAGAATCATCATTATAATACAAACATTCCCCAATGTTTCCTCTCCCCTCAATCAGTACTAGTGCTCTCTATCATTAGAGGTTACAATTTTCTTTTTACTACTACTACTAGTATGCATCATATAATCCCATGAACAAGTACCCAAAACAAAACAAAACAAAAAAATAGTAATAATCCAAGTGTCTAACCCCACCTCAGATTAAGATTCTCTCTCTAATTTTTCATTTGCCACAAAGTTTTTAAATGCTAATTGCTAATTAAGAGAGTAAATTAATCAAGCACACCTACCTACTACCTCGACCTCACAATGGAGCCGCCATTACTGCCACCTCCACCACCACCGCCACCGCCACCACCAACAACTGAGCCACCCTTCCCAACCCCAACTCCCCCATCAATACCCTGGATTCCATGATGATGAAAGCCACCAGAACCGTACACGTGTCCCTGATGATGACCCATAACACCACCATACATCCCAGCATACATTCCTCCAACCCCATTATACCCACCACTATTTCCTGACGAACTAACACCCCCACCACTTCCACCACCACCACCAGCGGCGCCACCACCACCAGCGGAGCCACCACCACCACCACCACCATCCTTCTCACCTGGCCTCCCTCCTCCTCCACCTCCTCCCACAGAGCTCTTCTCTCCTTCCATCTCCCTATACTTCTGCAGATAAATCTTGAGTGGCTCCACGTACTCTTCAAACCCCAAAGTAGTCATGGCCCACAACAAATCGTCACCATTAATAGTCTTCCTCTTCTCTCTCTGACACTTATCCGAAGCCTCCCCAGTGATGAAGCTAATAAACTCAGACACACATTCTTGCACTGTTTCTTTAGCATCCTTTGAGATCTTAGCGTTTGCTGGCAATGCCTTCTTCATGATTCTGCTCACGTTTGCAATCGGAAGAAACCTGTCTTGTTCTCTTGCTGACAACTCGCTGTTCGCGTTGTTGCTGTTGTTGTGTCCTCCTGAATCGTTATCCGAATCCGCCATCCCCAAACTCAACCAACTCTCTTTTGACCTTCAAACTTCAAAAGCTTTTCTGGGTCTGATCCAGTTCAACCCAAATGGACCAAAAATTCAACAACTTTCTGCTAAGAACTATTATGGGTCTGACAAAGTTTCAGACAAAAAAAAAAAAAGAAGAAGACCAAAATCCACAATTTCACGCCGTAAATCTATATGGGTCTGACTAAGTTCACAAAAAAGCTACCAAAAAAAAATTTTAAACTTTCACAAAACAGACCAAAAATCCAAAATTTTTACGGGGTCTAATTCAAATTTACAAAACAGTCTAATAAGTAAAATTCCAAAACTTGTTTCCTCTAACACGACCAGACCCAACACAACTATTTCTGAAACAAAAAAAAAGAACAAAACAAAACAAAACAGAAAGGTTTATATCACAAAACAAAGAAATTTAAAAGAAGCACAACTTGG
Organism: Castanea mollissima; assembly: GCA_014183005.1. Taxonomy (NCBI): domain Eukaryota; kingdom Viridiplantae; phylum Streptophyta; class Magnoliopsida; order Fagales; family Fagaceae; genus Castanea; species Castanea mollissima. The sequence continues at coordinate 19,349,074 of JACAVU010000003.1, read as the reverse complement.
AAAGTTTTTTTTTTTCCTTTTCTTTTAGCAGAAATTAAGGTACGAGGGGTGGGGATATGGAGGGGATTTAGAGGACAGGTGAGGGGTAGAATTGGAAATATACGAATATAGTAGGGACTGGCCGGGAAAAGTGGAGGAGCTCCGGGAATGTGGGTGGAGTTTTTTTCTGTGTTTTGCAGAGTTTAGAGAGAGAGAGAGAGAGAGAGAGAAAGAGAGAGAGAGTGAGAGAGAGTTGAGATAGGGAGAGGTGTTAGGGTCCGTTGGATCGTTGGGGTAATAATTGCATCGTGAGCGACACGTGGGTATCTCTCCACCGTTTATTTCTCGATAAGAATGAGTCACGTGGGTTGTTAATAACCGTTTGATCGTTAGTGGGGGCTGTGAGATCTAGACGTTATTGTGCTGACACGTGGCGGGTTTGTCAAGTTGGGTTAAACTGTCTGTTTTTAACTTTTGTAAGAATCTTGTGGCGGGTTCATGAAATCTGAGCCGTCTGTATCTCTATGTCTACACACGTGGCATTACATTAACCGTCGATGAGTTTATGTGAGTGTAAACGGCACCAGCTTTTGTGTCGTTTTGATGTAGAGACTCTTGAAGGCAATGCCTTTTTTCTTCTTTTATTTTTGAAAATTGTATTTTCAAAGAGTCAATTAATCCAATGGCTATAAACTCTTTGTTGATTTGTCAACCTAAAATTGTTGCAAATTGAGGGTGGGTCCTAAATTCCACTTATATCAAAGTACTGGTGTTGAAGGACTTACTTTTTATAAATCAAAGCATGATTTGCGTACAGTAAGTTTATGCATTAGATGACAGTTTAATACATCATCTTATGTTTCAGTGCCACAAAATATTAGGTGTAAACAAAAAATAATAGGTTCTCTAGGTGGAATATATCCATCACTTATATGAAGGTGAAATCTATTCATCAGTCCTTTATATAGGGTCCACATTTTATAGAACGAGAGTGGACTTTGTTCAAAGTACCTAATTATTTCTCAATATAAACCAAGTTTTCACTTATCATCATATAGATTTTTTTTTTATAAACTTTTTAAAGATTCATTTAACCCAATGGCCACAATAATTTTGTTGACTTGGTTATTAGTTTAAACAAATTACTCATTGCTTAGAAATTATTGTGAGTTTTTCAACGTTTCCACTCACACAATACGACAGTGTCTTTCTTATCGTTGCACAGTTTCAATTTAAGCCCCGTGCGTCCAAATAGTGGATGAAAATTTTTTACTTAGCAAGGGAAAAAGAACACAACAGTGCATGAATATGGTCATTTGATTAATAAATTATGGCCCATAATTGAGCATTTTGATCTGATCATGTTTAAGGCTTAAATTTGATGATTAGAATTTGTTATAAGCTATGCTAAGGCTTAAATTTGATGATTAGAATTTGTTATAAGCTATGCTAAGGCTTAATATTTAGATCATTTTCTTTAGGCAGGTAACCGTGTTTATCAACTTTCATTACCAGAACAGTCTGTGTTCTTTATACTACGAGATTTGAACACCAGAGTAAAAAGTAAAGAGGACTTATGTTTTGTATAAGTGTGGAAGCAATAGGGGCATCACAGAGCTAGTTCTGAGGAATAGTATGGGTTCACTGAGTGAAGTAGGTGTCCACAAATCTTGTAAGATCTCTATCGGAATCCTAATTCATAGTGGCAGGAAGTTCAATGCCTGCCAAAGAGCCCTCATGTCACATATCTTTGAATATCAAAATTTAATTATAAGACTGTGGTCCAAAAGTTCTGGTAAATTGCCTCAAAGGACGTAGACGCATGCTTATAAAACCAATATGTGCAACTTGGTGGAAGTCATATGGAAGTTTCTATATGCTATTGGATCATTTCAAAATTGTTGTTGCTAGTTGGTCAAATTTATGGCTACATAACGAAACAAGAGGGTATGTGACCTAATGTACAAAGTCAGCAGCTGAGGAGGCATGGTTAAGTAGTGCAAGCATTTTTTTTTTTAAAGAAAAAAAAATAATAAAGATACAATACCATAGCTATGCAAATTGGCAGGCAAAAATGGTCGAGAACAAGTGAGCAATGCATAAAAATGTGACAGTTGTCCCTCTTTTGTATATCACTGTTTTGTTTAGGACTTGATGAATCTGGGCGCCCTAAAATAGTGTTCTGTGACTACTTTGTTTATGTAAATAGTTTATATAAATAAATAAAATAGCCCTTTTTTACCCCAAAAGAAAAGAAAAGAAATAAATAAAGAAGGAAAGATACAATACCATAAGTCCATAACAAGTGTGACTGCCTGAATTTTCAAAAAAAAAAGACTGCCTGAAGAATTTTGGACACTCTCCTTAATTCTTTTGCTTCCTTTTCAGGGTTTTGTAAATTTCATCTTGCAATTTACGTTTAGATAGGGATACCTTCCTCTTATAATTCTTTCTAAGTGTTAAAAAACATTAGAACTCTCATAAAATTCCTCTCAGATCGATGAACTAAGTTTATAAAGTTGTTAGCATACATTTGTGAATGTACTTTGGGGCCCTTAAGGAGAAAGATATGATTAGCTTTAATTAGTATCATGAAAGTTTCAGAACAGTTTGCAAAGTGCTGATCACAGTATATGAAGACTAACTGATTGGATCAAGCTAATGATGACTTATTATGGACTACCATATATTATTCCTCAATAACTTCTGTGGATAAACGAAGTTCCTTATGAAATTTATGCCTTCTTCCTTGGTGGATATATTAAGTGCTGTATGTGGAAGGTGGAAATCAATCAGGTAGATAAAATCAATCAGGTATCTAATCAAAATGTGTCATGATGAGACTGATGGAGCTACATAGTCCCCCAGCAATCAAATATAAGGCTAACCATGACTAATAAGTAAAACTTGTAAATAGATATAAAAAGTAAAAACAACCAGGAATCATGAATGCATTACAAAAAAGGGTATGATACGCAGCAAGAATATCTCATAGAAATGAATAAGAATACTCGAGCAAAGCTCAAGTGGAGATAGATCAGCTACTAACAGCTGCTAATTGCTACATTTTAAAGAGATGTAGCATAACTAAGGCTAACTATGACTTAAGAAGAGCTGAGTAAAACTAGCAAACAGATAAAGAAGGTAAAACTGCAAGGAGTCATGGATGACTGATCACAATCTGATTAGGAAAGTTCAAAAGGCTTTGATATGCAGCAAGAACAAACTTATACATACGACGAGAAATACTTGAGAAAAGCACTAGTGGAGAAAGATTGGCTCCTTGCAGGTGCAAAATTCTACATTTCAAAGAGCTTTTCAAAAGCAGATTAAAGCAAAAGTAATATGTTTAACAACTTTTCATCATTTGAAATTGACCTTAACATAATTTAATTTGTTGGTAATAAATTTACATTGAATGTATCTGAACACATGTAGTCAATAATAATTTTTTAACATCAAGATTTAGTCTTTGGGCTTTTTTATCTTCTGGAACCCACAGAATAGTTCTAAAACATAGGATGATGCCAAATGAACAAAAAGAAAGTATCAGTGAAAAGAGAAATACAAGTGAGATTCCACCAATTGCCTATGGCCTTCAAACTTTTAATACTTTTATGTGCATTAAGAGAAAACAAAGGGCCATAATACAAGTGCCTTACTGGGTATCCAATGTTTGGTAAAAAAAAGCTACACAGTTCACAACAATATAACAAAATAAGGGAAGATAAGAAGTATGACATCCTAAATTCAACAAAATCCAGGGTGGATCAAAAACTTAACAAAGTTATTCATAACTTTCAAAACACTAAATTCATGCTTCAATCTCAAACCTTGAACACTTGATGGAGCCCATGGATATGTCAATCTCAATCAAATTCTCTTCCTCATTCATCTCATTTATCTCTGATATGAGCTCCATTAGACAATGTTGCTGGAAAATGGACTCAGGTGAGAAATCTGGCAGTTTGATCTGCTGCTTATAAGTATTAACTTTTGGCAACTCTTCCTTATGACCAACATACTGCCCACTTGGAAGGGCAATTTCAATGAGGCTTTCCTCGTCGGAAATTGAACCATCCGAGTAATCTGGACTCTGATCATCCACATTATCATGAAACGGCCACTCCACTTCTGATTCCTCACTAGTCGATAAGTGATACAGACATTCACTCTCTGAAAGTGAATCAAATGATGTGACCAAGTGTTCATCAATCTGACTCATACCTTCTTCTTGAGCTTCCTTCTTTAGTGTTATAGTTTCACTGTGAGGCTGAGGTTCTGGTTTTACATCTTCCATCTGAACCTTTCCTTGGACTAATTTCTCAGCTGCAGCTGGTTTGTGCTTTGAGAATGTGAAGTAAATAGTAGAAAAGATCAATACTGTAGATGTTAAGAGGATGGATGAGAACCCAAAGACCAAAATACCAGCAGAAATTAGCAGTGGAGCAAGGACAGCAAACCATGGTAGTGGGTTTCTAAAGCAACATAAAGGAGATGCCATTTGATCTTTAACTGTGTTTTCCAAGTTCATGAATTAGACAAAAGCCTAGCCTACTAATCAGTAATCCCGAGAAAAGTAATTATGCAAGAAAAAAGGAGAACTTTCCCTTTTATTCAACTGCAAGCACAGTATATGGAAGATAAAATGGGTGGAAAAGATAAAACTTCTAGTAAGACATAAGGATTAAGTATAAACTATAATATAGATCAAGGGCATATGAATAAGAAAATTAGCTATGAAGATACCATAAAAGTTGATTGATGGATCTACTATAGATTGAAAAAGCAAATACTACAAGTGAGGATAAGATATTTTGTAGACACAAGAAGGGCATGTGACAGTTTAAAGCTCCACTGCTTTTCTTGTTCAAATATTAGAAAAGACACTTAGCTAAAAAGGAAAGGTTTTTACATGGGATTCAAACAGAATCTGCAGATGACATTAATAGGGATATGAAAATGGCATGAATAAGGAAGCAAGAAACAGTGTGATGCCAAGCTGTGCTTTGAGATTTGAGTTACAGATGTACCTGCACTAGCTAACACAGAAGAAGAAAGCTAAGAGAAAACTGCCTCTTTTCTTTCTTATAAAATTGGATTTGTGCTGAAAATAATGGGTTGTTACTCTTATCACAGGCTCACAGTTCCCCAGTCCCCATTGCTCCTAAAAAACTGGGTTTTTGCTTCCTAAAACCAATCAGGTAGTTTTCCTCTGCAACTGATTCTCTTGAAAATCACAAAACCTCCTGGTTTCCCACTACTGGTTTATGGTCTCAGAGCTTGGAAATGAGAAAAGCCATGTGCACATATCTCAGCTCACCACATGGCACTTTCCCTCCAAATTCAATGCAACAAAACTTGGGATGAAAGAAAATTATAAAAAATAAAAATAAAACCCCACAAAAGGCAATATTATTTTTCTGCTTCTGTGTACACCAAGAATACTATTATCACAACCATACATGAAGCTTCATCAAAGGCTCATGTTTGCTCATTTTTACTTCTAACCAATAACAGCTTGTTTGTCTTCTATTCAAATGCCTCATCTGACTTTTAACACACCCTAAAAGAGAGGGAAAACATGACCAACTCTGTGCAGAAACCAAATGGCTTTCAAACACTATGTGCTATTGAATTCAAACTATCATTGTAGCTGAAAGAATATCAGTTCTTTTGCTTTAGGCTCAGAAGAACAGACCTTTTAGTTAAATTCAGGAACTTTGCTGCAATGACATCAAATCTTTACATACAATCAACCAAATGAGTATTTTCACGTGTCTTCTGTACCACCTCTTATAGACATAGAAAACCCATGAATCTATTAGTTGCATATGTAACACACCAAGAAGTTGTAATTTTATATACCACCTTTTGTTATTATATAAATTTTTCATTAAGATTAAGGGCAGAAAGAGGTGACCGTACTAGACATAACAAACCAAAGTGGAGCTTATTTTTTTTCATTCAAAAACTCAGTGACAATCACAAAGCAAATTAAAATTCAGACAAAACCAATTCAACTGATAAAAAATTCAAATAAATGAATGTGTTTGACTTAAAAAAATAATTATTCTAGTTCCTATAGAGTCATGCACCCAAGTACTTCATTTCATTTCAATCTTTTGCATTATTCAGGTAATATTTTGCATTGGCTAATTTTATTCATTTTGTGAATGTGAATATTCGTTGAGATAAGAAAGAAATGTTTTGCATTAATTAATAATTTGTACCAAAAAAATATATTACTATCCTAATATTAGCTGGTGGTAGTCACTTTTTCTTTACAACACAAGATTAAAAAAATAGGAGCTTTTAATAATATATAATTTAATTTTTTTGCATGGCATAATTACTTAGAAAAATAAAACTAAAGGCTATAGTACCCTCAACCAAATAGAATGGAAACACCTATATATCAACCTGTTATAAAATTCATAGTTGCTATTATGGCAAACACTTCCTGCCCTAGTATATAGCTAGGGTTAAAAAATTAAGTTATGGTACATGCTTTTTTTGTTTCAGGATTGCGCCACTAATGATGGCTTCAAGTATGCTTTAACATATGGGCCACCAGTGTCTATATGTACCTACCAAAAATGCTTGCCCCACTCCCACCATTGTAGGTGAAATGCAATCTTAGAGATTTGCTTAACTCAATGCCCTTGATTTTTCATTTTCTTGAAGAGTGTATATAATATAACACGGTCTTTCAAAGCATGTGGCGCATGGGCTACTTACTATCTAGTCTTCCACCACTCTATCAAATGATGTCAATTGGAGTGTAAGATTTCTACATATTTTAGTTCAAGTTGTGCTAATTGAGATCATTAATTGGCCCTTCACTTGTTGATAGGGACCAAGAATCAATGAAGATATAACTCTCTCTCTCTCTCTCTCTCTTATTTGTTAAAGAGGAAAAAAAAACGAACAATTTGTTTAAGTCTCAACATAGAAAAACAATGAAAAGGAAAAGAATTACAAAACCACAATATATCCTATTCTAGTGCTTCAATAGTCAATTTCCTCTTGTTTGGCTATTTGGTCAATTGCCTATTGCTTGGCTATTTGGTCAGTTTCCTCTTTTGTTTGTTATGCATGACTAAACCATCTTAAAAGACTCTTATTCTAACCTCGATTGAAGTTATTTCTAATTTTACACGAGTACCATATTTTAGTTTTGTCTTAAAAGACGAATTCTAACCTCGACCGAAGTTATTTCTAAAATTTCACTCATTTGTACTATATTTTACTTTTTATTTTTATTGAGAACGGTTCCTCCAACTATTTCAAGAAAAATAAAAATAAATATAGTTTGGTAAAAATAAATGAAAACCTACTATAAGATGTAAATTGTGCTAGGGAAGAAATGTAACGAAGATGATGCCACTTGTCGGCCAATTGCAGGTGCTAGTTGCACAAATAAAGCAGTGTCACATGAAACCCTAACTGGATTATCTTTTGCACTACATTTTATTTTGACTACAAGACAAAAAATCTTAATTAAATTCATGAATTTACTTAATTAATAATTTTTTTGAGCTTAAAAAACCTTTAATATTGAAAGAAGAAATGAGATCAAGAAACCCAACCGGTATTGGGGAATGTAACATAAGGAATGTTTTAGTTGTGTGCATATCGATTAATGTGAATGGCAGGGGACCATATCTAAGTTTTGATGAATGTTTCATTGTAATTGTAGGAGAATTGATAATATATTATTGCTTTGAATCTAGAGCTAAGACTTTTTTTGTGAGACTTATGAGTATTTATTCTTCTTTATTGTTATTGTATAATTCTATATTGCAGATAATATTTCTTTTATTAATAAATCATTTTTAACCTAGAGAAATATAAATTTAAATATGAAAAAGATATGTAATACAGAAGGAGATCGAAATACAAATATTATTTGAATTTAAAATATAATTTGGTGATAAATTTGTTATTAGAAATATGAAAAAATATAACAAAAAATTTAGATGAAAATTTCCCAAATGAAACCAAAATTCATAAAAGAGTTAGAGGATAATGAAATAATATATAGAAAAATAACGATAAAAATTATCATAATAATGCTTGTTTAGGGTCTTTTTTTTGCACCAAATGCCACACATGGTATCGTTAAAAAAATTATGACACGTTACGCAAGAATTGCTGACACATGGGAAAATTTAAAATTGGCCACCAAAGAAAGAGCCTAAGAGGATTTTTTAGGGCCTACGTGGGTTAGGCTTTTACCAAAAATCTTAAAAAGAATTGGACCCATTCATTATTACACAAAAAATGTTTTCAAACCCCATTCTATCTTGCTAGACTAATTGGGCCCAAAAGCCTAGAATTCATTTCTAACGATGTGCTTCACTACGCAAAATGAGCCCATAACGATTCTTGAAGTAGACGATCACTCATCAGTCTCGTTAAACTCTCACTCCTATGCATGTTTCAAAAGGCCAAAGGATAATTTTTTCTTTTTAGATATGTTTGAGTTTTGGCGTCTACTCTATTATAATTATTCTTTATTATCAAATTAAGATATTAATTAATTTATAGTATAGATGAGATTTAAACTCCAAACCTTATCAATTAAGTTAAATGAAACTTGCCTAAAAGATGAAATTTTAAATCGAGGATTTGCTAGCATTGTATTACTTTGAGCTTTTTATAAATAATTGGATAAATAACAAGAGATGCCCACTTCCCACCGAACTTTTTTCTAGTGGTACAACATGTATCTCTCTAGCTCGCTACTTATTCTTTACAATGGGGGTAATCAAAGCATGCTCAAGTAGCATATGTTTATAGTACATATTCTCTTTCAAAAAGTTAGTATAGCTTCATAGGTGCAGTCATGGAAAGTAACCGATAGCTACTTTAGAAAAAAATAATAATAATAATCACATGATGTTTTTGATTTCTTACCATACATTTTGCATCATTTTTATTCTAAAGGAGGCCTAGGAGTGAGTTGCTTCATCTAGGTATTTAAGATTAATTTTTTTTTTTCCTCCCTTCTCTTTTTATTGTTTTAATACTCAAAAGACTTGGAGCAATTTGCAAAAATCCGAACCATGTGACTAGGTAAGAGTAAAGCATGTTTTCCTCTGGATCAATCTAAATTTTACTAGATAATGTATTAACTGGTGGAGACTTGAGTGTTCAAGCCAATAGAGGCATATTATCTTTTAGACCTGACATGTTTCTTGTTCTATGTTTCTAATTTAACTATAGGGTTTATGCTAGTTTGAAGTTCCAATCTAGGCATGCTGCACCATGCAGGAATTTGTCATCAACCCAAGAATAAAGTGCAAAAAATTATAATATAAAAAATCTCAAACATGCAAAAAAGGAGAATGACATCTTAGGGTATGCTTTTCCTTAACATTGGTTTCCATGAATTCCTATCTAAATATTTATTTTATCAAGCATCATAAACTATTCTTCAAGGTAAAGTATGAAAGACATATTCCAATATCAAATAAACATAAATTTAGATGCACATTATAGAAAACTATTACTAAAAGTAACATATGACCTAAGAAAACTTTGTCTTCAACACCGAAAGTAATTACATACTAAATTTTTTATTTACAAGCAGCACGGTATGACATTCCTTCAGTGGTGATTTTAGGAATTTTGATTAGGGTATTCATTAAAATACTTAAATAAAATAAAATTTAATAAAAAAATATCGAGTTATCAATAAATAAAAACACAAATACATGAAATTTTACTATTTTTTTTCTAAGAGTTTTCATATTTTAAAATTATTTCATGATAGTTTATTACCAATTGTCATTATTTATTGTTGATATGGGTAAGTGTGACCATTTTATTTTGTTAAATTTGTATAACATTTATGAAGTTGTCATTATTTATTTGTCATTTTTTATAAAAATTTTTTAAACTAAATAACAAAACTTAACCCATTGGCACTGTATTAAATTAGCCAACACATCAACACTCATCCTACATAAATAATATACTATGAGTCCAAATCTTCTGTCCCACTTTTCCAACTCCACTCTATACTCCACCAATAAAAACTTGTCACGTGTTCATTTAATTAATTAAATACTATCATTATTGACTTATTAATGCTATGGTTATTAATGCTATGATAGTATTTAATTAATTAGATGAACACGTAGCAAATTTTTATTGGTGGAGTATAGAGTGGAGCAGGAAAAGTGAGACAGAAGATTTGGACTCATATACTATATGTCTACGTAATTAGTCAAATGCTTAAAAAATTACTAATTTTACTATTTTTTGTTCTTAAATTGCTAAATTTATAATAAAAAGTTATTATAACATGATGATAATATACATGCATGTAACAAACTCTCCGTATTTTCTAATTGTTAAATTATATAAAGTTATATTATATTTATAGCATACAACACACATTCACACACATCACAGTTCACACAAATAACATTATAACAAATAAAAATGACACACATAATCAGTATCAGACACACACTTGCATACATATAATATAAATTTATAATAAATAGAGACACTCACAACTCATAAACACTCTCTTTTTACTCTTAGAGAGACATGCGTTCTATATTGTTGTTTGGTTAATTTAGCATGGAATAATTTGAGTTGTTTGGCTTTAGGTTGGGCTAATATGTGATCGGAGTGTGTAAGATTTAAGCCGGAGTGTGCAAACATATTTTCAAGGGTAATTATACTAATAAAAAGATATTATATATAAATTGAAAAAAATTTCAAGTAGCCTTCTATCAATCACCTATGCAAGGTGCTTATAGAATAAGCATATAAGAATTATTGCTAAGTGGTTTTAAAGTCTCATGATATCCATAAGATTCTAGATTCAAAATTTCTTGCTAGTATTTTGAGGTCACCCTTAAAGAATTCCTTCCTATGATAACCCAATGTGTGTGGGACCCACTTGTACCTTCCCCCCCCCCCTCCCAAAAAAAATCCATTATAGAACTTGCAATTATCCATATGTACAATTGATCTCTTCACCCACGCATTAATATTTTTTGTAGTACTCCTCCTTGATTTCTATTATGTGTAAGGGTGTGTTTGGATTAATTTTTCTTTGTTGGTTTATTGAAAATAAGGAAAAATATAATTTTACCTTAAGAATCTACTCTTTCTGTTTTACTTAATTGCTTTTCAAAAAACTCACATTAGATTATCTATTTTAACTTTATTTCATTAAAATATCAAAAAAAAAAAAATATTTATTTTTAATTTGTTTCTCTCTTTTCAAACCATAGCCATTGTTTACACTATTCTTTTATTCTCGAGAAATGTAAGAATAAATAAATAGAAAAATCTGGAATGCACAATTACAGTGCTTATGTATATTTGCACAAATATTGTAGCAAAAATGCATTTTGCACAATAAATTTATAAGCTAATATGTGTGACTGTTGGAGTTTATTGGGCAAAATTTGGCCCTTATGTCATTTTACCAAAGTTGATGTGAGTGCTCTATGAAATATAAACATGACGTGTACTCCACAATAATAAAAGCAAATGATTATTACTTTCATTAATAAAAGAAAACCACATATTTCATAAACTGGTTTGGAGTATCACAATAGCTATACTTGACGAGTGCCTAATAAAAATTGCAATGTTTGGAACATAATGTTTTATACTTTTTATTTTTTTATTTTTACAATTGTTGATATGACTTTTTGTGATTAAAGTAACAACTCATTCACCTAGGTCCATCAATCACATTATTATTATTATTATTATTTTTTTCAATTAGTCATAACAGATTATATCTACACTTAAGAAAAAATGTTATATTTTGAAGTGTACATGGGTCAAGTCAAGTCGGGTTTGGACTCACCCAACACCCAATTTGACATAATTTGGTGGGGGATGGTAGAAACCACCATCAATTGAACATAAATTACAACTCAATTGTTTATGTGTCCATAATTGGTGGTTGGTTTGATGAAAATTGGCAAAAGATGATAGTAGTTGCAGCTCTAGCAATGACATCATGGTCGGAGGCTAGTGGTGATAAGGAGAGGCAAAGATGATCTCGCGATCTCTCTACTATGTCTCGACGAAAATCTCATAAAAAATTTCACTTTTGAGTGTTTGCATGGAAAAGGGTTGAGTCGAATTGAATCCTAAATGAGAAAACCTTACTTAACTTGCTAAGGTGGGTTTCGGAACTTTGGACTTTTTCAGTTGACTACCTCTTGCCAATGAAACCATGGCTTTAAAAACCAGATAGAATCAACTAGTTCAACCGTGAACCAACCCTAAACCAATTCAGCAAAACCGGGTGGTTCAACTGGGAATCGAACCCTTTTTTGGTTTTTTGATTGTTCCAAGCTTTAAAACCATGGTTGAAACAACTCAAATCCGAATGGGTTGAATCAAATCTAGTGGGTGGATTCGTTTGAGTGAGTCTTTGGACAACCCTTAATCCCTAAACTCATTGGAAGAAGAAGAAGAAGAAGAAGAAGAAGAAAAGAACAAAATCAAACCTAGTCCTAAAAATCATCCTTCCATCACCATCCTCAACACAATATATAGAACTTCAGATTGCAATAGGTCTAAAAAGGTAATTTTACAGGTTTAAAAATGTAATTTTGTTTAGTAAAGTGAAAGGTTATTATTAGTCCTCTAGATGATTATCCAGAACCAGTAGATGCAGAGGAAAACCAAGTAAAATAGCATTGTAACCCGAAGTCTAACCCCATAGACATAGAATCTTTTGAGTCAAAAAAAGCAAAAACGAAAAAAAAGAAAAAAAAAAAAAAAGAAAGAAAAAGAAAAGAAGGAAAAAGAAAAAAGGCATAGAATCTTCCCAACTCATGGGAGAAGAACTATACACAAAGCCACTGTTGTTAACGTTATTCACACAATTCAGAGTCCTTGTACAGTGCAGAGCTTAGAGAGAGATTTAACGACTAAACCAACAAATAAAAATGCTACTATCCCTTCAGCCAATCCCTTGTATTAGTGTGGTTCTTTTGCAGAGATGGGTATGTCACAAACTTAGACTTGTGTATTTCTTTAATTTCTTCTTTATGGGTTTCTTCTGTTTCCATCCTTGTATATTTTCATGGAATTTTTTTTTCTTTGGTTTTGTGCTCTTCTGGTTTCCCTCAATTAATTTGATTGATTTTTGTTCATGGGCTTGTTTTGTTTATCGATTTTAGTTTATAGGCGTGGTTTTCTTTGCTCTTTGCTTTTTATCTTTTTTCTTTTTGGAACATCACATATTTGTACTTTAATACAGTAGTTTTTATTCTTCTAATTTTTCGGTTGATGGGGATGGTGATTTTTTTTTATACTTCCATTAGTTTTTGTTTTTATAATTTATTCTTTTTATGAAAGTATTGATTATTATTATTATTATTATTATTTTTTTATGATCAATGAATGTTATTGTTCTGTGATAAAAATATGGTTTTGAATACTGATTTCACTGATTTTGACAATAATTGTCAATAATATAACTGGGATTGTTTGCTTTCAGTAATGGGAAATAATGCTGGTGTGAGAAACGATGGAACAGGCTGTTCTGGAGCTAAGAATTTGGAAGACAACCATGACCATTTAATGGACTCAACACAAGGTTATGGGATGGTGCCTATGCCCATTGTTCATTGTCCCCCACATAACCACATAGCCTACCAGCCACCTTTCATTTTTAATCCAGAGGTCAGTTTTTCTCTCTAATTTTAATTTCAGAAACATCTTGTCCTTAGGCATATTATTATTATTTAAAAAAGTTATGGAGAAAGAGATCTTTAAATGGCACATGTTTGTTTGTTTATATCAATAGCAGTTATTTGAATTTGGAATTTTAGGGAATAAAAGAGATATCTATTTAATTCATTGAAAAGTGTGGCTCTGTATGTATATGGGAAGTGGGATATGTCATATGTGGTTATACAGTGTTATGTGGAGTTTCTTTACACTTCTTTGACCATTTGACAATTATTCGTTTGATGGTTCCTGTGAAGTTTCCTATGCATTTGCTGAGGGAAATTGGATGAAAATATATAAGATCTTACATGCTGCAAAATTAGGATGAATTGTCAAGCTGTGAAACCTATTTGTAGTTGCTTTGGACTAATCTAGTTGGTTTTGTTTCCTCAGGGAGTATGTCCTCGTTGCTATTCAGTAGTTAGTTAATAAAAAAGGCAGGTTTTATGGTACATATATTGCCACAAAACAAATAGGAGTGTATTTCAAAAATTAGTTTTTTAAAGACTACTATAAGAAGTTAAGAAATCTCTGGAGAGTAAGTACCCCTGTTTAACCATGCTAAAAGTGGGTAGCTAGCAAATTTGAGTTATTGCTATACATGTGAAAATGCATGCTCATATGACCCTTTATACAATTTTGGTTTCCATAATCATAGAGAGACACTTGAGGACAGTCAAGAAATCTGGTTATAGTTATACATTTAAAAGATTCATTCTTGTTTTGCATTCTTTTCTTCATATAAATTTAGAAATTCATCCAAAATATAATATTCATTCTTATAATTATACACGCACTTACAGCCCATAAGATCTTTAATTCTTATGAAATTTGGTTTCCACACACAAACATGCACAGACACTTTAATATGGATATTGGCTTATATAATAGTCTTCTTATAGGTGCTTGTGACTCCCATGCCAACGTTTCGTCAGTTTATACAGTCCCAAGTGCATGCATTGCCACAAAGCACAATAAATAGTAAAGAAGAACTCATTGGAAAATTGATTTCTGTCAAGATCACATGGAACTATGGTGGCAATTCAGTAGGTCTCGTGGGGTCATGGAGCAACTGGCAGACTATGTAAATTACTCTTCTTTTCCAAGTTCCTACTTGATTCATATTTATCATTCCACTTTATAATCTGACATGCTAAACTTTCTTTTGTTTCAAACCAGGGAGTTCTTGGAACATGCAGTAAAAAATGCAACAGTAACCATGGCGCTCCCAGTTGGAATCCATTACTACTGTTTTATTGTTGATGGAGTGTTGACGTACGCTTCAAACTTGGATTGGATCTGTGATAATTATGGAGATCACTATAATATCTTATATTTGCAGGTAACTTTATGGTTCTTTATTTGAGTGTTATTTACAAATTGACACAATATTTCTTGTCATTAATAATATTGGTAGCACACAAACACACTCTCTTGTTATTGACAATGTTTCATCTTTCACTTATGTTACACATCTGTTGTATCAATGAGAACAATGTTAATAGCATTGTAGGTAGCATATCCCGTATAATAAAATTAAATATCTAAATTGTTTGTCCCTCCTATCGCCTGAGGGATACAATTGCTATGGATTCAGTATACTGTTCATATTTGATAGTATGTCTTTTCCTTTGAATGTACTTCCAGCCAAATAAAAAAATAAAATAAGGCTGCATCTTATAAGAGTCTCGGTCTCTATACTTCCTTTGTTTGAACACACTGATGGAAGTACCAGTTCTCTTTCTGGTCCCTTATATTTTGTCGTGACAAGTTTTGATCAGGAACTTAGCTTATGTCAGTTTTGGATGAAGTTCATCTTCATTTGAACTCTCTCCTAAAACTTCTAGTCCTTTGTCAGTTTGTGGTTGGGTTAGGGAATAGAGTGAGATTTTGGCAGGATGGGTGGTATGGGGATCAACCTTTCCAATTGGCTTTCCCAAGGCTGTATGGTATTGCCATTGATAAGGAGGTATCTATAGAAGTTTCTTTGTCAAGGCAATGGGCAGAGGTAGAAGAATTTGGGATGTTCAATTTATTCGAGAATTTAATGATAGAGAGATGGATGGAGGACTGCATTTTCTTCGTATATTGGGTGCTAATACTCCTCCAATTGATGTTGGAGATCGGATGAGATGGAAGTTGAAGCCTAATGAGGATTTTGACATCCAATTGTATTATAATAAATTGCGGGATTCTCCCTCAATTGTCTTTCCTTGGAAAGGTGTATGGAGAGCAAAGGCCCTTAGGCGAGTTTCTTTTTTTGTTTGGTGTGCAGCTTGGAATAAGATCCTAACTGGTGATAACTTGAGATTAAGGGGATTGAATTTTGTGGACTGGTGCATTATGTGCCGACATTGTGGAGAGATGGTAGATTACTTACTTTTTCATTGTGAGATGGCTTATTGGTTATGCAGCTTTGTCTTTATAACTTTTGGCTTGTCTTGGGTTGTACCTAGATCGATTCCAGATTTACTTTTTGGCTGATGGAATTGGTTAGGAAAGCATTCGTCCTAGATTTGGAACTTAGTTCCATTGTGCATCTTGTGGTATATTTGGAAGGAACGGAATCAATGGACTTTTGAGGATTTGGATAGTTTTGGTGATTAGATGCTTGCTTTTTTTAATGGGACTCTTTTTGATTGGTCTCGGGCATGGGGACTCACGACTAGTGATTCGCTTCCTTCTTTTCTTAGCTCTCTTTCTCTTTTGTAATTAATCTGTTGAATGGTTTTCTTTTATGTTTTTTCTTTTTTTTCTTCTTCTTGTATTTTCTGGGTTTGCTCTATGTTTTTCATGCATAGAGTAGCCGTTCGTATATATAACATTCTTACTTATCGAAAAAAAAAGAAAAGAGGTAAAGATGAAAGGAAAACGGATGCTATTGCTACACAATTAGCAAAAGAGGCACAAAAGCCTTTATCTTGATCATCTCCACTCTTATCCAGTCACCCTTTTAGTGCCATGGTATAATCAAATATATATTATTGATATCTTTCAAATTTTGTGCTTAGCTGTAATTCAAAAGTGTTGGGACTTAATTTACATCTGTTGATATTTTTCAGCTATTATTTCCATTTGGTGATTTTGCATAAGAAATTCTAATTTTCTTCCTGTGATGTTTCAGATTTTGAATGCCTTTCTGAAGTTGGATTCTTAGCTTGTTACAACGGATTTAAATCATTATTTAATCTAATTTGGTTTCACCTTGTAGGAGGATGTCCTGCAAGCGCCTTCAAAGGGTCTTGCAAATCTGTCTGATTTTGAATCTCCTCCTTCCCCACCATCAAGTTATGACAACAAATTTTTTACTGACAAAGATTTTTATTATAGAACCAAAGAAGGTAACATTTGCGAGATTCAACCACCAGAACTACCGCCACAGCTAGAAGAAGTGATTTTGGATATGCCATCATGCTCCTTTGATGTATACCATTCTCTACCAAGGCCTCAATTTTCACAAGTAAATCATCTATATGGTCACAAAGAAAATGAAGATCAGTATGTGATAGTCAGCTCTACAGAGAGGTTTGCTGATAAATATATTACCACAATATTATACAAGCCCGCCTTTAAAACCAAACCACCATGAATTTTTCTTATTTTTCCTTTATATATTTCAAGATTTAGATTTATTTAACATTAGTGACTTTGGTTAGGAAATATTATTTGGTCCTCCAACTGTTGGACAAAGTTCAATTTAATCCTTCAATTATTAATTGTGTTAATTTAGTCCCTCAACTTGTAAAACCAAGTCATTGTCATCCTTGTGTTTCCTCTCCATTTTAATTTTAACAAAATTAATAGTTAAAACTTACTTGATTATGAATTTGTACAATTTCCATTTTAATTTCAATTAACCACATCCATTAATTTTATTATGATTTAAATGAAGATGAGATGTAAAGATGAAATTTAATTGATTTTGAAAGTTAAGGGACGAAATTAACACAAGTAATAGTTGGCTGACCGTATTGAACTTTACCCCATGGTTATAAGACTAAATTAGTAATTTGGATGAACTATTTTCATTGATTTAGTACATAGATTTAGTGGGCTGAGAAAAGAGTTAAGTAAAGAAATAGGATCTCTTGTTATATAACACGTTGGTGTAATTGATATTCATTTTTGGACATAATTATATGCTTTCTAATTTCATTTGTGAGCTTCCTATTTGTGAGGAGGCTTCCAAAAAAATTGTAATATGACTGCATTTGCGAGAGTTCACTAGTGAGTATAACCCAAGTGTATAGTATCACTTTGAATCTTATGGCATTTGATGACATCCTTTCATAGAAAGCATGGTTTGGTTTCATATGAGATGCTTGTGACATAAAATAATGACCAGAGTAGAGATATGTAGCCCTATTATGCCTTTTCTTTGGAAAAGATTTAGCTCCAAACTAGTTTGAAATTATCATCCCTATAGCCCATTACGTGACAATTGAAAAAACTATCTATATGTAGTTTTAATAATATGACTCTTTTAGTAAATCACATGATTTGTTTTAGTAATATACATGAATAATCTTATAAACTGCAACGTAATCCATTGGAAGAAATTCTTCCTAACTGGTTTGGGGCTAACCTTAACCCCATTTCTTTTGGTTGGGTGGTGGTGGGAACCCATATTATATTGTTCAACTAAAATTTTCAATCGACAGCCTTCTTTGAAATGATCAGAATCTTAAGCCTATTCCGTTTCATTTTAAATTATGCACAAATTCAATCAAGTTTATATGTTGCACACGCTTTAAAATATGAGCAATCAACGTTTATGAAGATTACCATTTCTTCTGTGCCTGCATTTTAACCAAAAAAAGAAAGAAAAAAGAAAGAAAGAAGTGTATTGATTTTCATAAGAATTCTTGACAACCAAGATTATCTAGTTATATAGTTATGCAATATACAAAGTGGGATAAATTAGGACTGGCTGATGTATCATCAATTTTGTAACTGGTGACAGTGAAAGCAGATCTTTGTCATCAATTAGAAGGGTTTTCTCTCCTTTTTCAGATGCTGTCTAAACCATCCTATTTGAATCAAATATAATCATAAAGAAAGTTGTTAAACCAATCAATTGCAGTAAAGGGTAGACAAGTCAAGAAATCCCTTTGTGCTTGTAGCCCTTCTGTCATCAAAATTTTTGCTTAAGCAAGATCAAGTGGACATGTAACTAGTATGAAATGGTTATTACCGGCAAATAACTATAGTAATTTACTTGCTACGTTTCATCTAAAAAAACTCAATACATATTCAAGGAATTGTTGAAGAACATACGCTTTGAGAATTGTTGGTTTCTAAAAAGATTGAACATTCATGACATGTAACACTGCTGCTTGCATCAACAGTCCCAAATAATTCATCGAACAGGGACCTTAACCCATCCATTTGCAAAAGCAATGGCTAAGATTACAAAAGGTGTAGACATTCCAAATATGATAATATAAGGAAGAGGAGTCATCATGGGATTCTCCCCTTCCCTTTCTCCTGCTGTTTGCCAATACCTGCAATTAGCAAACCCCTTTCAATTATTGCCAAATTTGAACCATTAGCAATGCCAATGACATGTTTTGTTGAAGATCAACTTGGTTGAATTATTAAAGCTAAGATTACAAATGGGTGGAAGGCTTACTGTTCTGGTTCTTCTTCTCTAGTTATGAATTTCTTCTTTCCCTCCTTTTTGATTTCTCCTTCCCCACCACCTATCAAAACCAAAAATTTAACCTCTCAAGCTATTATTTCAGTCTAAGTTTACTCAAGATTTGAACAAAAGCAAACAATAACAATGAAAATTGAGAAAATACAGTTAAATATGGTGAAATAACAATAATAAGAGAGTATCTCTTACCCAAGTCTGCACATATTTTGAACTGATGGACCCTTGTCTTTGGTAAAATGTAAGTGCAAGAGAAAGGGGATGATAATGATGGCTTAGGTGATGGGAGAAACTGGGTGCTGAGAGAGGAAGAGAGTGTCATTTGGGCTGCCATTTTTTTCTTTTTGGAACTTTTGTATGCTTTCTTTGCTCATTTCTTGACCATCACATATATTAGTTCTGGATATGGATGTGGTGGGGACTGATATTTACAATAACCTTGTGTGACCAATATATGATCAACATGCCCTAAAGTAAATCACTCTCTTCAGATATGTGGTGTAGATTCGCTGCTAGAGTGAATGGACAAAACTAGTCATTGCATATCCTCCACTTTTGGAGTATCAAATAACATAAGGGAGTATTTCAATTAGTTTAACTAATAAAGTTTTGATGGTTGAATAAGAGATCTGAAAATTAATCATCGCCTACAATTAAAAACTAATTGGTATTTTGGTCTGATGATAAAGAACATAATCATCATAAGCCGATGTTATATATTAAAACTCTATAAAAAAAAAAAAAAATACAATAACCGATTGTTTCATGTCATCTGGTTGAGAAATCAAGAAGCTTGGAAGTCCAATCATGATTTTTCCACATGGTCTCTGAAGAATTTTTTTTTTCTTTCATTTTTTAAGGAGCTCAATTTTCACGGGGGACTATTATGGGTTGTTTTAATGTCACGATGAATATAACTGGCCCATCAAAATATCTGTTTATGAGGGAGGGATGGCAATGTAATTTACTAATCTAAATCTAGGCTAATTCTACAATTTCCACACTTTTATTTTTTTGTAAGTTACCCAATCAAATATTAACTATTTATTTTAAATAAATAATTTAATCCTAACTTTATATATATATATATATATATATATATATATATAAATTACATAGGTTTTATGTCATTAAAATCGTGTGATTATAAAATATTTAACTATCTGAGAAATCAATTACAAATTTCTCAGCATTGTTACAAACCGACTATCGTCGACCCAACTGTTTGCTTTTGGGCCGAGGAATCTATTTGATTTGTGCAAACAAATCAAGGTCTAGAGATAATTGGGGCATAATTGGTAGGAAGATTTTTGTTTTTATTTTCAAATCAGTATAAAAATGGTTTTCAAAAAATTGAACTTGAAATTAGTTTTCACATAATAATTTTTATATTTTACGTGTTTGGTTCCTATTTTTATGAACAATTTTTAAAATACTAAAAACAAAAATAATTGTTTAGGAGACTATTTCTATTTTTTAGATTTTAAAAAAATACATTTACAAAAAGTAATGTGTAGAATCTGTAGATTACTTTTTTTTTTTTTTTTTTTTGGGTGTGGATAATAATAAGAGAATAGAACTCATCATGTTTTTCATTTTATTTTTAATGATAAGTTTTAAATTTGAAATGTGAGAATTCTTTTTGTGACAAAGATAAATTTCTAAATTTAAGAGATAAAAGAGTTTGGACAAATATGTGAGGTCCACTGTTTTCAATTTATTTACAACTATATCATTAAAAACATTTTCAGTATCATGAAAACACCCCCTAAGCCGTTTTCAAAATCCTGTTTTTAATCAAGAAAATATGATATAGTTTTATGAAAACTGTATTTAGAAAATATTAGCCAAACAATAAATTAAAGTGTGGGACTCACCATTTTATGGATTGCAAAACAAAAAATTATATTTAAATACTCTTACCAAACAACTCCTTGATGTATTGAATTTGAGATGAGGGTCCTATTGTCGATTTTATTTTAATAATTTTATTTTATATCATTTTAATCTTCTTTTTGTTCATATGCTCAGCATGTTCCCTTACTACACTCCTAATTTCAAGAAGGATATCGTTTTAAACGTTTTCAAATCATTTGCAAAGTTCTTAACGATTGTATACAAGACTATTTATTCCTTTCTCGTGTGTTTTTTTATTTGTTTTGTTTTAATAGTAAACTGTAAAGTATACAACCGTTCTTCAAAATCCTGTAGATCAATTACATGTACGATTTTCATTAATATATCATCAAATTATTATTAGTTGTAAATGTAATAGTTTTTAGGGTAGAAAAGTACAATATCTACCATGTTCGCCTTTGGATAGACCACCATTATATTGATTAGTAGCTTGAAGTTCCATTGGAATAGGATCCATCAAATATCCACTGTCTTTTTGTGTCACTGCTAATTATGATGAACTTAAAAGATTATGTCAACTACATGGTGTAAGAATTCATAAAAATACAAACTTTAATTTATCTATAAGTAGTCGAACATTAGCTCTAGACTATCAAAGCTTCCTTTATTTGTAGGGAGATCAATGTTTTTGCCCATCTTTTGACTCAATGAACAATCCTTATAAGTTGGACTAGGCCGATTTCCATATCAAATTTGCCTTCTTCTATTTTGCAGGTTTTGAATAGAGATGGAATTTAGCTCAATTCTTTTGCTTCTACCTATTTCAGGTTGAGCAATAAAGTATTTATTCAGCAAAAAAATAAGACTATCAAAATTTCTGCATCATTTACTTAACTTCTTGGTCTCCTTAATAAAGAATACTTGGTCTACCCCTCTGCCAAAATGTGTCCGTCAACACCTCAACATGGACCAGCTTGAGATTGCTAGAACCCTACCTCTTTTGGCCCCTGGGCCACCTAATAAGTAGTAAATTTTTTTTCACTCATCGGCTATGCTCAAAGATCAAGGATATCTCATTTTGCCCTTTACTAATTTATATCTATATCTATATTTATATTATATTTTTGTATATAATAGCAGAAGCTGAGAGAAAGTTGGTTTTTACATTTAAGGAGGTGTTGACAAATAGGATAACTGTCTATTTAAAATTTAGACACGTATACAGTTTTTTTAAAAACTGGCTCCCCAAGCCTTGGTAGTCATGGCTTATTTTACGTTACAACGTTTGGCTTTTAAACCCTGCCATGTTTGCAATTAAAAAAAAAAGGTATAAATTAAATAACCAATTTGTTTTTTTTTTTTTTTTTAAAACACCGTTTGACTGCCTTTTTAGGTATATTAAAAATAAAGCCCGGTTTAAAAAAAAATTGCAGTTAAAAAAACCCTAGCCATCTCTTTTCATCAGACTACGCTTAACATCTTCTCTTTAAAAGAAATCGCCTACCAATACTGCAACACAGAGAAAGGGAAGAAGGAAAAAAAGAAAACTTGGGATCCAGTGGACATTCGTACGTACGACCATTGCCATTTGATCTGCTGCACTGCTTCATCTCTCCTCTGCAACAAAATTTTTCTAAAGGTCAGTGTTCTTTTCTGTTTTGGTTTTCTGAAACTTTTCGCCATTGATTTTCCTTTTTGGATTAGCATATTAAATCTCCTATGTGTATATGTTTTTAGTTTAAGACCAGATGTTTATACTACAAGAATAAGCATCTACCTTTTCTATATATCTACTTTTCAAAAAGTTTTTCTTACTGAATTGTCTAGGGTTCTTCTTTGACTCCTTTTGAAAAATAGATGGGTTTGTTCCTTTTTCTATGCAAAAATTATAATTTTGGGTTTTATGTCCTGGTAACATAAGGGATTTTGCCCTTGATTTTGCCATCGTCAAACCCATTCCCTCCACTAGTATAGTTTCTGTTTTTTGGTTTTTAACTTTTATTTTTATTGTTTAATTTGGGGTCATATCTGATTTAGGTCGGGGTATTTTGACTGGATTGGATACATTATATTGTTTTGCATGAACCTGCCATTATCTGAAATAGAGTTTCTAATTTTTTATTATTTTTGCATTTATCTGTTTAATGATTCGTTATAGTAATTATATATAAAATGAAGTTTGTCCAAGATTCCAAACTAACCTAAATTAAGTCAAGTGCTTAAATAATTAGACAAATTAAGCAAAAACCCACAAGTTGAGGTAATTCTCAAAGAAATAAATGCAAGTTGGAATTTAGTTGATTTGATGGGAAGCATTTCATTTGCAAGTAGAAATGTGCTCTATTATTTTAGGTCTTTATTGCTTCTATCAAAAAGAAAGGTTTTGATCTCAACCTATATCATCCTTTTTTGACTTATAAATAACTCTCTCTCTTTCTCCCCAAGTTTCATTGGTGTTTTTCCTTTCTCCCATTCGATATACAACTAAATTAGTGCAGTTTTTTTCAATAGAATTCATCTTTTGAAAATGACTTTCAAATATTTATGACTGAAGAGTTTCTTTCTTTGACCCTAGGATTGTTAATTAATCTCATAAGAATTCTCACTTTGTGTCAAAAAGTGTTACTGTTTGATGTTAGTTTTGCTTTAAGTATTTATTTTATATATCCTTGGCTAATGGAAGCCAAATTTTTTGCCATCATCATATGGGAAATAGCCAACAGATTGTTAAAAACTAAAACAATCTTTCATATTTTTTGCAGCTCAAACCATATTACAATGTTTGCTTCCGCTTCTTTTGTATTCTCTCTTTCACCTTTCTTTGCTGCGGTTTTTAAAAACTTCTTACCCTTTCATTTTGTTGAATGCTGAGTTTTTTGCCAGGCACAACACGAGTATTTTGCAAGAAGAGTTGCTGCATCAAACTAAGAGGTTTAGATAGCCTGATTTTCCCTCTATTTATCTCATAATTTGAATTAAATTTTCTCCGTTGATCTGTTTGGTTTTGATTAGACTCTGAATTGCATATTTTAATATGCTTTTTTCTTCATTTTTTATTAATTCAATGTATTCTTATTTTGTATTTTACTGAATTGTTAAACTGTCATGACTTTATTATTATTTTTTTATTTGCTATGCTTTTAATGGCCTGCATTTGGTACCTCCACCATATTCACGTATTGGATTGACTTAAATTGCCACATTCTTAAACAAATGGCACATTTCTCAAAGAAAACTTGACATCCACTCTGTTTTGCTTCTTTTTTGCAGCACCTATACCCAAGGTTAGCATTTTGTTACTTGATTTGTTATATTCTTTACTTTGATGCTTTCTTTTTGATTTATCATAGCCCAGCTTTTTTGTGAGTGGCGTCATGGGGTTTAGCCGTTGAATTTATGTAAGGAAAAACATGTTTGCCATTTAATAATGGTTGAATATTGATTTGTTATGAATATTAATGTTTATGGCATTGACACGAATAGTAGAACCCTAGAATCATGAAAGGCCATCTATAAATCAGATCGACCTCTATATATGCTGATTATTAAAAAAACAGACCGAACTCATTTTTAATACATTAGCTACATACTTATTTAATTAAATTAAATTTATTTAACTAAGACTTTTAATTTTAAAATATTCACTTCAAATATTTACCTTTAATTATTTTAATATATTTACATTCTCATATACTAATGATTTTTTATGTGTAGACATTGTGTTTTACATTTAACAACCTTTATTCTAGAGTGTGCAACCTTGCCCTATGGTCAATAAGGTAGAAGTTAAAAGCCGGTTGTCCGAAAATAGGTTTTAGGAATTTCTTTTGTCAGTTTGGATTTTTTTTTTTAAGTAAAAGTTTGGATGACATTTAAGATTAGAAATCACAAAAATTACATTCAATAAGGCTTGTTAGAAATACTGAATTCAATAGTATTATATTTCTCACTGAAAGAATATACATGAGTGCCTTTATATAGGAGGCATATGAGTGCAGTACAAGTAAATATGAGTGTAGTACAAGTAAGAGTACTATACAAGTAAGAGTGCTATACAAGTAAACTAGTTGGGCGTAAAGCCCACAACATTATACATGTTAACAGCCCCCTCAAACTCAAGGTGGATGTGAGACCAACTTGAGATTGTCAACCAAAGTACGAAGGCGTCTCGTAGGATGTGGCTTGGTGAAGATATCTGCAAGTTGATCTGTAGAGGAGACTGATATTAGCTTGAGAGTACCATAGACAAGATGATAATGGATAAAATGACAGTCGATCTCGATGTTTTAGTCCGTTCATGGAAGACATCATTGTGAGCAATATGAATGGCACTCTTGTTGTCACAATAAAGAGGAGTAGCAGAGGATGTAGACACACCTAAATCTTTGAGAAGTCATTGTAGCCAAAGAAGCTCAGATGTGGTATCAACAAGGGCACGATATTCTGCTTTAGTACTGGAATGGGCCACATGAGTTTGTTTCTTTCTTCGCCAAGAAATCAGAGAAGAACCAAGAAGAAAGCAATAACCAGTGGTGGACCTGCGATTAGTGGGATCTCCTGCCCAATCAGCATCAGAAAATTCACAGAGAACAAGAGGAGACTGAGCAGAGTAGAAAATACCATGGAAGAGAGTGCCTTTTAGGTACCGAAGAATGCGCAGAACAACAACATAGTGAGTCGATCGTGGAGCAGGCAGATATTGGCTCACCTGGTGAACAACATAGGAAATGTCTGGACGAGTAACAGTGAGATAAATTAGGCTGCCAACTAAGCGTCTATAAAGAGAGGGATTAGACAATGGTTTCCCCTCAGAGGGAGTCAGATGTGCATTAAGCTCAACTGGAGTGTCAACAGTCTTGCTATCAGTGAGTCTAGCTCTAGACAAGAGTTCAGAGGCATACTTGGCTTGAGTAATGTAAAGTCCATCTGTAGAATGAGTGATTTCAAGACCCAAGAAGTAGTTGAGATGTCCAAGATCTTTCATCTCAAACTGCTGACTGAGAAAATCCTTAAGTTCTTGAATGTCACTTAGGTATCACTAGTTATGATCATATCATCTACATACAGGAGAAGTAAAATAGTGCCTTTGTCAGTGCGAAGAAGAAAAAAGGCAGAATCATAATGACTGGCCATGTAACCCAAGTGAGAGATGGTAGAGCTGAATTTGGCAAACCAAGATCATGAAGCTTGTTTAAGGCCATAAAGTGCACGTCGAAGGTGACAAACCTTGTTTGATTCAACAGGAAGACCAGGAGGAGGTTGCATATAAACTTCTTCACTTAAATTTCCATTAAGGAATGCATTTTTGACATCCATCTGGAAAAGATCCCATTTACTGGCAACAACAACAGCTAAGAGGGACGAACAGATGAGATACGAGCAACCGGAGCAAAGGTTTCTTCATAATCAATCCTATACTCCTGTGTAAAACCTTTTGCAACAAGACAAGCTTTGTAGCGCTCAATAGACCCATCAAAGCGAGTCTTAATCTTGTAGATCCACTTACAACCAACCACAAATTTCCTAGGGAGGAAGAGTGACCAAGTTCCAAGTATGATTTTTAGATAATGCATCAAGTTCCTCTTTCATTACAATCTACCATAAAGGGTCAGTGGAAGCCTCACGATAGGTGTGAGGCTCGTGCAATGTAGCAAGGGCAGTGTAACAATAATAGTCAAGTAAATGTGCAGGAATGTACCTTACCCGAGTTGAGTGATGAGGTGGAATGTCTTGTGCATGATCTTCAGGCGGGGCAGGAGCTGGGGACCCAAGATCAGGGTTGGGTAGCTTGTTTTCGACCTATTCATCTTCGACCTGTTCATTAAAGGGGGAACTTGGAAAGGGATCAAGAATATCTAGTGGTTGGATAGAGAAGTCAATAGGAGAATCAGGAGTAGCTATAGGAGGATCAGGATCAGTTATAAGAGGGTCAGGAGTAGCTACAGAAGGAATATGTGTCTCATCTTGAAATAGATCTAAGACAGAAGAGGAAGATAGAGAAGTACGGAAGTGAGAGAGCTCGACAAAGAGGCGATGTTCCCAAAAGACAACATTGCAGGAGATACGAAGACGATGAGAAATAGGATCATAACACCGATACCCCTTTTGAGTTTTGCCATAGCCAAGAAAACAACAAAGTCTTGACCTAGGCTCAAGTTTGTTATGCTCATGTGGCTGAAGAAGAACGAAACAAGTGAAGCCGAATGAGCGAAGGTGGTGATAGTCTGGAGGTGACCCAAAAAGGCGCTCATATGGAGTTTGATTTTGGATGACAGGACTGGGAATGCGATTAATAGCATGAACAACATGAAGAGCAGCTTCGCCTAAAAAAGGAGTAGGAACTTTGGCAGAGAGAAGAAGAGCACGAACAGTGTCAAGAATATGACGAAGTTTTCATTCGGCTCTACCATTTTGCTGAGAGGTACCTGGACAAGTTAGTTGATGAATAGTACCATAGGAATGCAAAACAGCTTGGAAAGCATATTGAGTGTACTCAAGAGCATTATCAGATCAAAAAATTTTGATACGTTTTGAAAATTGAGTTTCAACCATTTTTGCAAAATTAGAATATACTTGCAATAATTCAGAACGATGTTTCATATTGAAAATCCAGCTATAGCGAGAGTAATCATCAACAAAGATAACAAAATATCGAGATCCACCAATACTAAAGACAGAGGAAGGTCCCCAAACATCAGAATGAATAAGGTCAAAGATATCAGTGGATATTGATTCACTAGTATTGAAGGACAAAGCTGGCTGTTTTCCTAACTGACATGAAACACAATCAAAATTTTCTGTAGACACTGAACCTAACAAACCTCTAGAAGCCAATTGTTGTACACGAGAAGAAGATGTGTGACCAAGTCGAGCATGCCAAAGTCCAAGGGAAGGAATAGCAGAAACTACAGCAGCTGTGACAATACAAATAGGAGCAATAAGTGGAAGACGAAGGTTGTCCAGGAAAAACATACGCCCAACTCTGGGACCGGTCCCTAGCTCCTGTCCCATCCTTGGATCCTGCACAATACACCCAGAATAATTAAATATAATTTGATAACCCAACTTAGCTAATTGTCCCACAGAAAACAAATTGTAAGAAAGGTCAGGAACATTAAAGACCCCAGAAACTAAGAGGTTGGAGGTTGAAACGGAACCTATATTATGACCAGACATTGTGGAACCATTTGCTGTGCGAATAGTAAGAGGGTGTGGTGCAGGTTTAAGTTTAGAAAATAAGGACGAGTGAGGTGTCATGTGATTACAATAAGCAGAATCCATAAGCCAAGAGGAAGGAAACATACCAGATAAAGCTGAGAGAGAAGAAGAATAAGATGCATTACCAGCCATACGAATGACATTGGCGATGATGTTTTTAAGGTCATCTGTGGACATGGTAAAAGTGCGTCTTGAAGACTTAGATTGTGTAGAGACGGGAGCCATTAGTTGGACACTCTTAATGTTAGCAATAGTAGCAGCAGAAATTGAACCAGTTGATTTATTGCACTGATAGCAAGTCTTAATATTATGGCCAAAATGTTTGCAAAAATTGCAAAAACGTTTGCTAGATTGTCGGTGCCGATTGTTGCAAAAGGAAGAAGACCTATCCTTATTCTTCATTTAGAAGCAAAATATGCAAAAATGAAATCTACATAAAAAACTGGGTAAGGAGCACCTGGATTGCAAATAAAAGTCAACCCTTGAGAAAAGTCAACGGTCAAAGTTAACCTTCAAGTCAAAGTCAACGCAGGTCAATGTCAGTCAACGCGGGTTAATGATGATGTGGTGGGTGACTCCTTAACGATGACTGCTACAAGTCCAGAACCCAAGGATGATGTTTGGAAGACGTCGAAGGTTTAACGGCAAAAGGCTGCAGCAGTTGTTGTGATGGCGAAAGCAATGTTGAGAATGAAGTAACACCAATAAAGTCAGAGCAGTGGCTCTGATACCATGTTAGAAATACTAAATTCAATATTATTGTATTTCTCACTGAAAGAATATATATGAGTGCCTTTATATAGGAGGCATATAAGTGCAGTACAAGTAAATATGAGTGTAGTACAAGTAAGAGTGCTATACAAGTAAGAGTGCTATATAAGTAAACTAGTTGGGCCTAAAGCCCACAACATTATACATGTTAACAAGGCCATTGCATATTCCCAAATCAGACAATTGCCAAATACACATAAATCTCAGAATTAAAGTTCCAAATAAATTCTTATTGTGGGTTTATTACATTTCCCAATTTCTCATGTGGGTAGGCCCATACCTTAAGCTAAAAAAGCCCAATCCATTTCATCTAATAACCATGAGACCTATGGAGTTATGTGAGAACATCATATACAATTAAAGCCAATCCCAAACCCAGCCTAACTCATGGGAAAAAAATGTCATTGATTGCATGATACACTTTCTCTTACTGAAGTAAATTAATACAGTTTGCTTGAATGCTGATTTTCTTTTTACTTATCTCATATTTAGAATTACATTTTGTTCATTTACTGTAATCTTGTTTTAATTGGCTTTGATTTACATGTTTTAGCCATCTTCTGTCTTTACAAATTGATTTCTTCAGCCAATTCTCCCTTCTACTTATTTCACATCCTCACCACTGTTTTTTATTATTTGAATTTGAATTAAAATCTGGATGTTTATTCTCTCTCTTTCAATATTTTGGCCTGAGATTATAATATGCGATTATTTATTGTCATCAAGGACAATCTAAGTCATTAGATGATCTGCATTCATAAAGATAGGTAGTTGGTAGAAGAAAAAACGGCAAAGTAAAACCTCTCCCTCTTTCCAATAATTAATTTCGTACCCACTCTGTTTCGCTTCTTTTCTACTGCACCTATGCCCATGGTCAGCATTTTGTTACTTGATGTGTTATACTCTTTATTTCGATGCTTTCTTCTTGATTTATCATAATTTAGAGTTTTTTTTGGGTGGCATCATGGGTTTTAGCTCTTGAATATGTGTAGGATAAAACATATTTGTTGTTCAATAATGGTTGATTTCTTACCATTATTTTTTCAATGTTTGTAGGTTTTTTTTTGTTTTGGGCCGCTCTAAACAAGTATATGATTCATAAAATGTTTCATTTGGTATTCTATGTTTTGTTAGTAGCCATATTTGTAAGATGGATGGTTTAAGAACTGAATGTTTGAGAAGTAAAGTTATTTTGTAATTTTTAGTAAGTAAAATTATTGGTTTTAAATGTTAATTACTGAGTTTTTGCAGATTGAACTGCATTTTCTCTAATCGCCTTTGTTGTTTTTCTTCTTGATAATTAATTTTACTATTATTTCGTTATTGATATATGCCTTTGATTTACTAGAATGCATATTAGACTTTGTTTTTTTAAAGCTTTGTACTGCTGCTTATTAAACTTTGTTTCTTTTAATTTTTGTACTGCTCAGGCTATTAAGCACAGTTTATTGGCAGGTTTTTCTAAATGTTGATATTGTTAGCTTTGTTTATTTTGTTTATTCATTTTATTTTTATTGTGTTTATCTTAGTGTTTTGGATTGAGTGCTTATAGATGCTTTAATTTTATAAATCTATTTAATGATTAGAAGATTAAATTAATAGTGGGTAAAAAGCTTCATGAATTCCATTACTTGGATGTGTGTATAATCTAATCTATCTCTGTGTAATTTTGAAGCAAAGTCTAAAATATTTGAGGAACTTTAGTGTAATCAATCTTGATTCTTGCTGTCTTATTGAGTGCTTATGTTTAGGTGCTTTTGTTTATTTATGACTTGGCTTTCATGAAAGTGTTAAGAAAAAATTTAAGAGCAAGGCATATTTGATTGAATGAAGGGTTTGTAATAGCCAAATCATGATTACCAATTGAAAATTTGTCTCTTAAATAAAGATTGACTATGTTGATGACGTATATTAGTACTTTATTAATTTGTTTTACATATGATCAAACATACTTGCAAATTAGACCAACATTGTTTATATATGTATTTCAGTCTCTCTGCATTTATCCCTACCAGTGTTTGTTTGGTGTTGATTCAAAATTTGTAATATTTCATTTATATAAACCTACCATGTTTTCTGAATTTTAAATAATTAACACACTATCACATGTTTTATAGGATCTCAAGTTTATAGCAGCTAATTTCTGACTTTTTGAAAAAAATGGAAAATGCAAGACAAGCAAGATTAAAAAGACGGATGCTAATGTTTGAGAGGCAATCCAACAAAAAATGGTATGAAAGGAAAAATAGTTTACAAAATAAACTTATCTAGGCTATGAAATCTAGAGGAATGGTCACTACTGAAAAGAGGAAAAAAACAAGAGAGATAGAGTAGCATTAACGCATGACTGCTCTATGGTGCATTCACCTGGTACAAATATGGATTTTTATGTGTAAAGAGGTTCGTTTCTCTTTCTGCCACTTTATACTTATAAATTTTTTTAAAAATTCTTCATAAAAAATTGAAAATAAAACTTTCAATTCACATTTGATTATTAGATATTGATGTTGGCATGGATCATTCCTATGAAGAAACTAGATTGAACATAAGTACAAATGATACTTTGGTAGAATATGGATTCAATAATCGTGATATACCTCAACAAATCCAACAATCAGAAAATGAGAGTGGTTGCGAAGAATTTCCAAGTAAATGACTTAACTTAAATTTACAAGGAAAAAAAAAAATTATAATAAACATTTTTGTTTACATCATTATTGTTGTTCTCATATTTTAAAATTCATATAGGAAAATTTACTGAACCTTGGAATTTTGGCTCGCCTTCTTATGTATGTGTGCATTGTGGTTCAATTTTATGGTATGAAGAGAGAACAGTCAAATCTAAGAGGCCTAGGAACCCAAAATTCTCTCTCTATTGTATGAAGGGTAAGGTTAAGTTACCTTTGCTTAAGAAAGCACCTCCTCTTATTGATGAGCTTTTAGATCCTCTTGGTAGTCAATGATCTAAAATGTTCAGAACTCTAATAAGAATTTATAATGCAATGTTCGCAATGACATCTATGGGTGGTAAAGTAGATAGTAGAATTAACGATGGAAGACACCCTTACATTTTCAAACTTAATGGCCAAAACCATAGTAGAATTGGAACTCTTCTTCCTAATGATGGTCAGGATCCACAATTTGCACAATTATATTACTACGATACTGAAAATGAAGTTGAAAATGGAATGAACGTCTTTAACAATGGTGAAATTAATAGTGACCTTGATCCATCTATTGTTGATGCATTGGTCCAAATGTTTGATCAATCAAACACTTTAGTGAAGATATTTTGGATGTCTAGAGACCGTTTCTTTGATACTGATGTTCACCATTTAAGATTACGCCTTATTGGCTCCCGAACTACAGATGGAAGAGAATATAACTTGCCTACATGTTCAGAAATTACTGCAATTATCATTGGTGATATTGGTGCTGAGAATGCACATCGCGATATTATTGTTGAGTTAAAAGTAGGAGGGTTACAACGTATTAATGTGCTGCATCCTTCATACATGGCATTACAATATCCCCTTTTGTTCCCATATGGCGAGGATGGTTTTAGGCTCGGCATTTTGTATAGTAATGTAGATGGAATCAGATATGATACAACTGATTCTGTTACAATAAGAGAATACTATGCATATCGATTGCAAGAACGTGAACATGAGGGACATACTTCGGTATATGGTGGTAGATTGTTTCAACAATTTGTTGTAGATGCCTACACATGTATTGAAGAAATTCGGCTTATATGGGTAAAACAGAATCAAGACAAATTAAGGATAGATTCTATAAAGGAATGAAAGATGCAGTTATGAGAGGAGATACCACCCCTGCATATTCAGGCAAGAGATTTGTTCTACCTTCAAGTTTCACTGGAAATTTCACATAAGCAAAATGACTCACGTAAAGTTGAAAAACATTAGGTAATTGAAGCATGCTTACTTTACCTTGCTTACTATATGATTCAAGCATTAGTCTACACATAATTTACTATATATATCTAACTGATACATAAGAATGCAAATTATTGCAAGACACAATGGAGGAAATTGTAAGAAAATCAAGCAAGGACAAGCACATAGCCAGTCCAAAGATAGAAATAGGAGAAACATCTGTTGAAATACATGAAAGAATGCCGCTCCAAATGCTTCGTAAACATCAAAAGGGTACTAAGCAAATTGCATCAAAGAAGAAAAAAAAAAAAAGAACTCTAATGTATATACTTCCTTACTCTACGAGCCTTTATGTATTTCATTGTATTGTTATTTTTTTTTCTTTAGAAAAGTAAACTGAATGTACTACTAAGTTATCGCGACTGTCATATTTCCTTTACAAATTATCATATTAGATTTGTAACATTCA
The DNA here is from genome assembly GCA_014183005.1 of Castanea mollissima. Classification (NCBI taxonomy): domain Eukaryota; kingdom Viridiplantae; phylum Streptophyta; class Magnoliopsida; order Fagales; family Fagaceae; genus Castanea; species Castanea mollissima. The sequence goes on along the minus strand of JACAVU010000003.1, from coordinate 19,315,494 downwards.
CCAGGTATTCTCAACAAACATTGCTAGATAAACTCAGATTGAATGTATATCTGCCATAAACTCAGATTATTTTAATCTTTTCAATTCCATATTAATATGATAAGATTTTTTAATGTTCCAAACCATAAACTCAGATTGAAATAATGGTGTAATAAAAGTTCAAAAGATTAAAATAATAGTGTGTTGAATGAATGGTCTAAATTGATAACTGACGAATCTTACACACTTTGCAACAAAATTTTTCTTTAAAAAGTGATTTTATTACCCAAATTTCTCTTTTACTTATGAGATTTCAAATGACCCCGCGCATTGTGTGGGTTAAGCACTAGTTATATCTAAAAATTGAAGCGTAGCATTTATTGTTGCTGAGCTCCTGTTGCGCCACCTCATTGTTACGTTATTAGCCATGTCCGTAGCCATGTGTTAATTAATGACTCCCTTACCTTAATCAATTATTAACCTCTTTATTTGCCTCTTCTAAAAAAAAAAAAAAAACTCTTTATTTGCTGATTCATTAAGATAGCTCCTTCAATTGGGCTAATATTGATGAACAGATACCATAACATTAACATCAATGCATTAAATGATTTTTAATGTGGAGGAGGTTAGGAGAAAGGTCAGTTTGCCAAAGATTTTATTTAAATTTTTTTTAAAAATGGAATCATTTAAACAATAGACTCTTTATTTTCTATCTATGGAATCCAGATGTAGTAATAGACAATACAAAACAAAACGTTACGAAACCAAAAAAGAAAAAAGAGAGCTTAATTGTTTTACTTCTCCCAATCTGTTGGCTATCTCTCCCCCTCTCTTTCTCCCGCACGGTTTACCTTCCACCTCCCCCTTTAAATCCCTCACCCTCAGGTCTTCTTCCCTAAGTTTCTCTCCTCAAAAAACACTATTAAGAATTTAGAGATGGGCACAATTGATGATGATGATATTATTTGTATGCATGGTTTCTACTATTTCATTAGATTTTATTCAATTTGTTTTGTATTGTTGAGTTCAAATTTGCATATGATAGAGACGGCATCGAGGTGGGACTATAATTAATCAGGGGTTTAGATAATCCAATGATAAGAGGCAAAACCAACCTATCAACAATGTTAGGGGCGCAACCCAAATAAGCAACGTCTTGGTGAAGTTTTTTTTTTTTTTTGGATAGGAGATACTATCATACTATTATTAACTTTGAAAAGCAGCAATTACATCCTGGCCAAGAGCTTGTTCTAAGAAACAAGAAACCTCTTCTACCCAAACTGAAAATTAGCAATGCCTAAAGCATGTCTTGCTAGTAAATGAGCTGGCCTATTGCCTCTACGATCCATCTAAGAGAAGTCCACATAGAGAAAAGTGTGAGAAGCAGCTACAGACCCATACACCAGAGCAGCAACAAAAGAAGGTGGTGGGGACAACTCCAACAAAGCTTGTATCAAAGTCTGGAGTCACTCTCCAACGTAAACTCTTGTATAGATAAGTCCTTCGCAAATTGTAGCCCGCCCTTTATAGCTTTTGCCTCCAATCAATGTGCTGCCAACATCCCGAATCAGTACCCCAACACTTGCGGCTTTTTAAGCCTTAAACACAGCTCCGTCCACATTTATTTTGTATTGATTTGGAGGCGGGGGGGGGGGGGGGGTCCAGTTCACAACAACAGAGGGTGTTGGACCACCAGGTTCCATAGAACATGCTTGGTACTCCCCTAAATAGTCCAAGGACCACTGCAGTGGCCTTTGACTAGTCTTTTTCACTCCTCCATGTCTGCATTCATTCCTATTCGTCCAAATGGCCTAAGCTATCATTAAGACCTTCTCAACCTGACTTTGTTCCCACTGCTCCTCCATCATCACAAACCATAACACATCCATAAATGAGTGGAAACGTAAGTCCATAAATGAGTGGAAACGTAAGTTGTCAAAATTTAGAAACAGCTTTGAGCTGCACCAAACATCACTGGCTCTAGAGCAACCCCAGAATAAATGGCCCGATGACTCAACTTCCCTCTGACATTCTTCACAATAGCTAGCCCTTAAGACTTTATGATGAACCAGGTTTGCTTTCGTAGGTAATATGTGTTGGAAAATCACATGTTTGTATCGCATACTAAACATACGTAGCAAAAAATTAATGAATCTACTTCATTCGCAATTGATAACATGCGCTACGTAAGTTTCAAAATTTGAGAACAAGAAAGCGTACCTTGGTATGGTGAAATTCAAAACAATCTGAATATAAGTACTTGGGAACACTCTTGAGCTTCACTCCAATTCCACTTGATGCCCAAGAAGTGTGGTCTCTTAATCAGTTTCCAAGGAGAGAATAAGAGAGTGTCCAACACTCACATACAAACTATTTCATTTCCTGTATATTCTTCATGAAAACCTTCATGAAAAGTCTTATGAAGACCTTAATAAAATTTTGTATGTTTCTCTCCTTATATATATAACTGATTATCTAATTGAGCTAGTCTTTTGGACCATTCCAATTGGGCTCTTGTGGGTGGCTTGGAGTGGGACCAAAAGGGACCAATAAAACACTAGCTCTAATGGGTCTTGGGCTTTTCTGTCAACTCTTGACAAGTCCAAAGTTATCATTAATTATATTTAATACCACTATATAAATATAGTTGCACTCTAGGCCTCATCTATAAATTATATCCCAAGACTTTATTATACATGCAACCCCTTCATAAAATATTTGTAGTAATACAAAGTCATGAATATAGGCTGTCACTTTGAAGATTACTACATCTTAATCCTAGAGTACCCGATTTAATCCTTTATGCTATTCATTATATATTTATGAAATCCAATTCCATAAATATATACTTTAGTAACTCCTTACTAAAGTGGTTGGGCCTAACTCTCTAAATAACCAAACCCATTAAACTTATCTAAAGAGAATAGTTTGTATCTTCGTTAAGAGATTATGAATTTTATTTTGAGAATGTATGTTCTATCAACACTAAATGTGGTTGCCCAACATACTGAGGTTTTGACCGTGACTAATAGATCTCACTCTTGATATATCAATGCAACTTACATCTCATGATCAGGTCCATTATTCTCTCAGGATTAAGAGTTCATGTAAAAAGAAGTCGTGAGATTTATTATTCATTTGACAGTCGTTATGAGAATAATAAATCTCACAGTGGTCCAGTTCAATATGTCTTAATTCTTAAAACATAGCAACATACCAATTAGAAATCCCCATATCCATGATTAAGACAAATCATCTTAGTTGATATGTTATAGTCTTCGCAGATGAAACGCTCAATTTCATCACCGACTATGAACTACATTTTGAGTTTACAAGGAATTTGTGATTTACATCTTCTGTGACTAAATCACATAAATCACATACGCATCTCATGGACTAAGATAATGTCCCATTAGCTCATTTATAAATAGTCTCATATAACTAAACAATTTAATTATTTATGATATGCCAATAAATTGGATTTTAGGGCATAAACCCCAACAATCTTTCACTTGCCCTCAAAGACAATTTATCATATATCTAACACTTATTTTCCTTTAAAGTAATTCTTTATCACTCTAAGGTAAGGCTTGGAAACAAGTTACAGCCAGATTTATTATATAAATTTTCTTTTCTACTACTATTTCTCATGTACTCAAATCTCTCTAATGAGAAGATACTATTTACACTTAATGTATATCTTCACCACCTAGAGTGAACACATATCTTGAAGTTCAATTTCATAATGTGTATCTTCACCACCTAGGATGAATACATATCTTGAAGTTCAACTTCATGAATCACAATCAAACTACAAATCAGTATTTGTACATCCAGTGACTATCAAAACTTCACTTCTGTGGAAAATCATATAATCCCTCATTCTCCCAAGATATTTGAGTATATGCTTTAATCCCACTAAATTAAGTGATCTTTGATTAATTGATATTTGCGTACCATGCCCACCGCAAAATAAATATTTAGCCAAGCATGTAGCATAGCATAAAGACTTCTTTTCAATTTGATATAAGGAACCGTCTTAATATGCTCTTCCTTTTATATGTCTTAGGACCACAATCCTATATAAAGGAACTTCAAACTTTAAAGGAAAGAATCCATTCTTGAAGTATTATATGCTATACTTGGCTAGAATCTAATCTATTTAAGCAGTTTGAGATAGACCAAACATCCTAAATTCTGAATTTTAACAAAGTTTAATTCTTAGGATGTGACCAGTCTTTCCCAAGTACTTTATATCAAACTGGACTAGACAACTAAAAACTCCATTAATGACATTATCTCTACATTATTTTAAATGATTAGAATGTTATCAACATACATTAAGAAAATTATTATTCTATCTAGCTTTTACACACATAAGGCCTTTTAATACTTGATCAAAATCAAAAATTTGATTTCTTGATCAAAGATAATATTTTATGATTTAGATGCTTACTTTAGTCCATAAATGGAATTTAAGCAACTTGCATACTAAACACTATTGGTTCTTTGTTATGTACAAGTCTAATTACATCACAAAGATGTCTTTCTCAAGATTGCTACTAAAAGAAGCTTTCTTGATATCCATTACCATATTTCATCCAAATGAAATATAATGGATAAGAGAATCTAAATAGAGCCAAACTTGACTATTGGTGAAAAAATCTTTTCATAGTCTAACAATTTCTTTCTGAATAAATCTTTTTGCCACTATTCTTGATTTTGAAGGTTTACATCTTCAAATCTATCAATCTTAATTTTCTTGTAGACCTATAAAAGAACAATAGGCTTAATGCCACTAGGCGCCTCTACAAGTTCTAGACTTTAAATAGAATCTAATTCTATTTACATAACCTTGATTCAGTAATCCATATTCATCTAATCTATTGCCTCTACGTAGGACCAAGGATCAAATTCATATCATTGTGGAATGACTTCAAAATTTTATTCCAAAAATATGAATTTATTTAATAATTGATAATCCTCCCACTACGAAGTTGTATTAGTGAATTAGCTATATATCTAGAATAATGCCTTGTGGTGTATCTAATACAACCATTTCATTTCTAAATGTATTTTATAGTTGTCTTACAACAAATTCTGACATTCGTCTTCTAGAATAAATCTATGCTTAGCTTAAAAATTATTCACATAGTCATCATCAAGAACTTTGTATTTGTACTTTACAAACATCTTGTATTCTTTATGACTACCAAAATAATCTTCTGTAATTCCTTTTGAATACCCATCATCAACACACATTTTTCTACCTTTTGATTTCAATTTGTTAGACTTCCTTTCTAGCACAAGTGCTGGACATCTCCAAAAGTGGAAGTATCATATACTAGGTTTTCACCCAATCCACAATTAGGCAAATGTCATAGGAACAAACTTTTGAAATCAACTTAAATGTATGGTAATTATTAGAGTATATCTTCAAAAGAAATAAGCAAACGGAAATACTAATCATGTACTTTACTATTCCTAAAAGATTCTTATTCCTCCTTCATGTATGCATTGACTTAAAGGAGTCCTAGATCATATTATCCTCTAAATAAAATTCATAGATTGAGAATTTAACAAAATAATGGTTCTAAAAGCCCATCATTCACCAATCTTGAATACCATTTAGATTAATAAGCTCTAGATAAGTGCCAAAACATACAATACCAAAGGATGAAAACTTTCTCTTTAAAAAGTAAAACATGTAAATCTCCATCTAGAAAATAATCATGGAGAATGCTTAGCTTTACCAAAACCGGAAACACTTTCCTTTTGGTCATGCTTTTGAATCTAATTTCCTTTTTGGCAACTACTAGAGCAACTAGCTTGCCCAATTGTTCGGTATTATAATTTCTATTCTTACCACTCTTACCTTTCGGTCTTGGCTAAGAATTTGAATTAAATCATATTGATCCTAGCCTTAGCTTTTAGGATGTCTTCCGTTGCGTAGAACTCACCCATCAATTCAGATAATATAAAAAATTAAAGGGCCAAAGAAGATAACGGATTATAGGCCTATTAGTTTATGCAATGTTGTGTACAAGATTGCCTCAAAAGCCATTGCAAATAGGTTGAAATGGTTTTTACCTTCAATTATTAGCGATACACAAAGTGCTTTTGTCCATGGAAGGTTGATTACTGATAATGTGTTGGTGGCTTTTGAAACCATGCATCATATTAGCCAAAAAGGGGGGGGGGGGGTAAGGTTGGGGAGATGGCTCTTAAATTAGATATGAGCAAAGCTTATGATAGGGTAGAGTGGGTTTGGCTTGACAAAGTTATGGAGAAATTGGGTTTTGCTGATCGGATGAGGGATTTGATTATGAGATGTATTTCTACGATTACTTATTCAATTAAAATTAATGGGACACTGAGGGGACACATTATTCCATCAAGGGGGATCTGTCAGGGAGACCCTTTGTCACCTTACCTTTTCCTTTTGTGTGTAGAAGGCTTATTTGCTTTGATTCAATCAGCAATGGATAGGGCCCAAATGGAGGGAGTGAAAATCTATAGAGGTAGTCCAAGATTGTCTCATTTGTTTTTTTACAGATGATAGTTTGATTTTCTGCAAGGCGATGTTAAAGGAGTGTGATGAACTACAAAGATTGCTAGTTGTGTATGAGAAAGCTTCTGGTCAACAATTAAGTCATGCTAAAACATCTTTGTTCTTCAGTGGCAACACTCCAAGGGAAGTTCAAGAGGAGAAAAAGAATAGGTTTGGTGCCCAAATAATTAAGCAACATGAGAAGTATTTTGGATTGCCTTCTTTGGTAGGGAGAAATAAAAGAACTACTTTTAATGCTATTATGGAGAAATTGGGAAAAGTGCTGGTAAGTTGGAAAGAGAAATTACTGTCAAAGGCGGGGAAGGAAGTATTAATAAAAGCGGTGACTCAAGCAATTCCAACTTACACTATGAGTTGTTTTAAAATTCCATATTCGCTTTGTGATGAACTGATGGGGATGATTAGGTATTTTTGGTGGGGTCAAAAGAAGGAGGAAAAGACAATTGCATGGCTTAGTTGGGAGAAAATGTGTGAGCCTAAGTGTGATGGTTGAATGGGTTTTAAGAACTTAAAGTGGTTTAATAAGGCTTTGCTTGTGAAACAGGGGTGGCATCTCCAAATGGGTGGCAATTCTCTTCTTAATAGGGTCCTTAAGGCTAAATATTTCCCAACAGGTGACTTTGTTCATGCTTCGATTGGACACAATCCTTCTTATACGTGGAGGAGTTTGAATTCTGCCCAAAGATTGGTTATTGAAGGGTTGAGATGGAGAGTTGGAAATGGAGCAAATATCAAGATTTGGCAAGATAAGTGGCTGCCATGGGGTTCATCTCACAGAGTAATTTCTGCAAGGATGTTTTTGAGTGCTGATACGAAGATTGCTGATTTGATAGATTCGACTACAGCCACGTGGAAATCCGAGGTAATTGATTGCCTTTTTATTCCTCATGAAGCTGAATTAATCGAAAGTATTCCCTTGAGTGCTACTTTGCCAGCGGACAAAATTGTTTGGGCTGAAACTACAAATGGAAATTTCACTATGACAAGTGCTTATAAATTAGCAGCAAGTTTGTTTAAATCTACAATTTGTGGAACTACTTCTGATGGTAAATTGTTGAGGAAGTTTTGGAAGAAACTTTGGTCTTTGCCCATTCCTCACAAGGTGCGTCATTTTTGTTGGCGTGCTTGTCGTGACACCTTACCAACCAAAGTTAAATTAAGGAGGAGGAATGTAATTGATGAGGACGTGTGTGTGTTGTAAGGAAGCGGCTGAGACCAATGGCCATATTTTTTGGGGCTGTCTTAAAGCTCAAGAAGCTTGGGCTGCTTCGAAAATACATTTGCTGCCTTTGGATGCCCATATTGGTTCTTTTCAAGAGCTGTTATGGTATGAGATGATGACTAATGCGGCTAGGGAGGAGAAATGTTCAAGATTGGTTATGATTGCTTGGGCACTATGGAGTAATAGGAATGACATCCTTCATTGGAGTGAAGGTAAAACAGGTCTGGCTGTGGCACTTTGGGCAGCAAGTTATCTCCAGGATTATTGGTCGGCAGTTGACTCAAACTGTGGTGCTACTTCTAACTGGTTTCTGCAATTAGCTGAAACTCAGATGCAATTGGCTTGGCTGCCTCCATCATCGGGTTCCTATAAAATAAATGTGGATAATGCTGTTTATCCCACAAAGAACTTGGCTAGTATTGGTGTAGTCATAAGAGACTTGCAAGGTAGACTAATGGCTGCGTTATGCAGGAAAATCAAGGCTCCATTGCAAGTGCTTGAAGTTGAAGCTAAAGCCTATGAAGCAGGTATGTTATTGGCTAGACATCTGGGGCTGTGAGATGGGTTGTTGGAGGGAGACTCCTTGATTATTTCTAAGTCTCTCAAAGGAATTTCAGTACCACCCACCTCTATTGCTGCTATTGTGGAAGGCATTCATGTTTTAGGCTCTGAAATTGATGTTGTAACTTTTTCTCATGTGCGTAGATCAGGCAATAAGCCAGCCTATATTCTAGCAAGACAAGCTCTAAGCTTTGTCAATGATGTAATTTGGATTGAAGAGGTTCCTTGCTGCATACAGCAAGCTTTTATCCAAGATGTAATTGGTTTGTGACGTTTTATTAACAATAGTTTGTAGTGTGTTTATAAAAAAAAAAAACGATTCCATGATTGGCATGGGTAGCGAATTAGACTTCCTTGGTTACTTGTAAGGATATAGCTTATCTCTGTCGTAAATGTTGAACCTCAACATTTTTGTGCACATCCCTTCCTTTCTCCTCGATTATTTGTTGCCTTTCTAGGATGAAAAGCAATTGAGAGATGTCATGAATACAACTACTTCAAATGCTGTCTTCTATTTTCCCACTAATTAAGACTAGATCAACAAAGATTTGGACCATTTAAGGGTGTCCATAATGATTTAGAGGCCAAAATGAGCATTTGCCCATTTCTCCAAAACTTTTCAGCAAAATGCCTCCTGTCTGAAACTATTTAGAAAAATGTCCCTGTTTGAAACTTTGAAACTCAATTTTCTAAAAATCGATTTTCAATTTAAAACTCGATTTTTGGACAATCAAGTTATAGGGAACTAAAACTTAAAAAAAAAAAAAAATAGTGGAAACTTTTTTTCTAGAACTTGAGTTCCCTGAACTCGAGTTCTGTGAATGGAACCTGAGTTCCATAATTTTTTTTTTTTCTAAGTTCAATTTCGCTATAACTCAATTGTCTAAAAATAGGGTTTCAAAATAATGGCATATTCTTAAATATTTTCTAATAAAGGGCATTTTGTTGAAAAGTTTGTAAGAAATGAGTAAAATCCCATTTTGGCCATGATTTAGACAATCTACACTTTTTTTTTTTTTTTTCCTAGTCATGATTCGGAATATAACTTTTGCAAATCGCTCGCTCCATCTCTAAACATATTTATGGAAGGTTTCGCTGTTTTTCTTCTCCATACATTTAAGATCAAAGCGGTCATAAGTAATGTCAATGTTAAAACTACAACGAAATAAAAAGGCATTAACCAGGTCCTTCCAACATATTGGTTGATCCAGTGACACTGTCTTGAAAAGTCCGAATAAAATATGAGTCATTGTCAAAATACTGGGCTAACTTGCAGCAATAAATTTGAAGGTGGATTAGGGTGATTAGTCCCTTTGTACTCGTCAAATTACAAGGCTTTTAAACTTGTGGGGAGTGTGTAGGCAGTGTAACTAGGATAGGCTTGAGAATTCACTATCTCTCTAGGCATTGATTCCTTGGGTGGTTTAAGTTTCATGGGCCAAACCCCCTTTTGCGGCTTTTAGCTCCCCTTCTGGCTTGGATGGGTATACAAATCACTTTCAAATTTTTTTTTTTCTGTGGTTTGGACTCATTATTGGCAATGAACTAGGGAGTACGCTAATGCCTCTAAAACAGGTCCTAAAAAGGAGTTGTCTCCTAGTTTAGATATAGAAATCACTGTGAACTTTATAACTAAATGATTAATTGACCCAAATTGAGCCCAGACTCATAGTAAGTTCCTGGAAAGGTTTTAGGCACCCTAGATTGCTTAACTGTAACTGGCCTTCATGACCTGTATTACTAGATTATACCTAAATAGACTTTATTGAGTAGGCACCTATGCATGCACTCACACCTTAACCCTAAAACTTAACTAAAATGGTAAATCAGACAATGAAAGTGATAAAGTATACAGGCAAATAAAAAAAATCGCATAAATTAAGTCATCCAAACTTTAAAGTTCAGCAATCATGTGTAGCTCAAACGAGCATGTAAGAACAACTAGTATGTGAGAATAGCCAAGCATGTGTGAACAACCAATCGTGTGAACTCGATCAAAATTAGAAACTTGAAATTATATGCATGAAAAAATATATGCAATGGATTCAGAATTAATAAAAGATCGAAAAGATTGTAAAAGAGAACCTATGCGTTTATGGAATTTATGAAAATTAGAAATCCAGCATTTGAATGTTAACATATTGAATCTAGCATGATAAACAAATTGAAAAAACAAGCATGTTTTTGCATGTGAGTCTAGCATGGTAAATTAATTGACAAGTAAACGTATTATTACATGTAAATCCAACATGGTAAAGAGATTGAAAAACAAATATGTTATTGCATGTGACAGACAAATGTTTAAAATAAACAATGAGATTAATTCTTGAACAACCTATGAACAAATAAAAAACATAATGAACATCTAGCGTGCATAGATTCTAATAAACATAATATAATTAAGGCATCAAAACAAGTTACACAAAGAAATTTGACAAGATTACTATAGTGAGTGCACTGTCTTGTGCAGGACACACATGGTTTGCCCTTTGAAAGTATGCCTTTGTCAAATGGACCAGAGGTGAAAGGTTTGGAGTTGCCACCTATTTTAGGTCCAAGAATCAACTTAGACCCCTTACAAAGGACTACATGCTAGACATTGTGTAAGGTTGAAATTTATCAACCATTTTGTTGGCTTTATTCCGTGCCAATTTGCTTGTAATTTAGCAGTTAGAAACCCTGTATTTAGGTGGGATTCATGTAAGGGTAGTGTGTGAGAAAGTGTGAAGAAATGCTTAAGATTGTGCAGTGAAGTAGGGACTCGCAGCTGGATCTCGCGGGTGGCTCGCGGCTTGCAAGCCGCCAGATGATGCACACGAGTGAAGCTTGTAGAGGAGCTGAAGAGTCACGCCAGCTGGAGCACTACAAGACAAAACTTCTAGTCTGGCCAGGCAGTTAGCTCACGACTCAGACTCGCGACTCAATCAAATCGCGAGGTCCAATCCCCAGACCACTCCGTTTAGGAAAAACTAACCTTTCGCATTCCAAACACACACCAGTATAAATACCCCTTATACCCATGTATTGTGGAGAGCTTCTAGAGATAATTTTGAGAGAGAAACACTAGAGAAAAACAAGATTGACTCATCCACAATCTTCATCCTTTGATTCTCCAAATTCCTCTACTCTCACCCTCTCCATTGTTACATCCTTGAGAGGTACATTTAGCCAAATTCTTTTCTCACCATACCCATATCTGTGAGAAGGTTATTTGGTACTTGGGAAGTAGTTAGGAAGGGACCAATTGATATTAGTTGATGCTATGGGCTATAGCGGAATTTGGTAAGCTAGAGAAGACAAAGGTTCAGCGTAACCTCGTTGGAGCAAGAAGCTTGGAGGGCTTAGGTACACTGGGTAAATTAGGCTTGGAGGGTCTTCTGCTGTTCATGTATCCCAACTTTATTCTCCAGTGGATTATTGATCGCTTGGAGGGCGGCGGAAAGGTTTTATGCCAAGGACTTCGGCTTCCTTTTTTATAACACTTCGTTGTGTTGTCTTTGTATTTGCATCTCTCTTCCCTTAATATTTACCTTTTAATTGCTGCTGTGGTTGTGATTAATTTTGGTTTAGATTGTTTTACCAATTATAATTTAGCTTATTTTCATATTTTGCACATACATTGTTTGATAATAAGCTTGTGTTGGTAATTTGTAAATTGGGGGTCTAAACGTTCATAGATGTTTTACACACTTTTTGAACATTCAGCTGGTATCAGAGTAGGTACACTTGTTTTGGTTTCATTACCTAAGTGTAATCCTTGTCCCCTTGTGTTTATTTGTCATGGATAGTGCTTTGTATGCCTCTATACATGTTTTGGATGTTGATTAATGTAACATGCCACTCTATGAGTAATAATCCTCATGATTGTGATGCTATGTTACATGAATCTTTGGGTGTTGTTGATATTCCTAACGTCAAACTCTTAAAGAAAAATGCTAAGAAGTTTCAAAAGAGTTTCAGCAAGTTCATTTTTGGAAAGGATGATTTGATAGCTAAGCTCAATGAATCCAATAAATTGGTTGAAAAGTATAAGAAACTTGCTGAACATTCTCTTGAAAAACTAAATGAGTTTGAATGTTTGAATATGGACTTAGATGCTAAACTTGTTTTGTCTAACAAACTTGTTGATGAGCTAAAATGTGAAAATGAATTTCTTAAGATGCATGCCAAGTGTTTGTTTCCTGAACCTATTGCTAAAAAGGATGAAAATATTTGCTGCAATCATGTTGTGGTATCCAATTTGGTGCCTATTGTGTGCTCTACCTCAAAGGACAAATCGGTGTACATTCTTCTATACAAAAGAAATTAAAAGGTAGAGAGAAAGGCTTTTAAGTCAAAGCCTCCATTTAGGTGTCAATCTAAAGTTTTGGATGGATCTAAGTTTGTGCCAACTTGTCACCATTGTGGTGTGATTGGTTATATAAGACGTCAATATCATAAGTTGAAGAGAGAACAAAATCATGATGCTAGATCCCTTCCCAAAAAGCCTAGTGGACCTAAACACATTGTTTGTCACCATTGTGGTGCTTTTGGTCATCTAAGACCTCATTGCTCTAATTTTCATGCTCTTAAAAGAATCAAAAGAAAAGAGAAACTTAAGCTTCTTGGAAGTTATGCCAAAAAGGCTAAATTAGATTTGAGTGAAAATAGCATGTTGTTAAAGAAAGTATTTAATGCTCTTAACTCCTTGTCTATGCGCATCTCCGGTTCTCATTCTTCCAACATTCGTCTCATTTCTCATGAGACACTCATTCTAAACAATTGTTCCATTTGGATGAGGAAGGGTTCCTATGGTTGAGCTTTTGCTCTTTTGGTCCTAGATCTAAGTCTTTCAATCTTTGTAGGACCTTTCATGCATTGAATGTTATATCTTCATGCATTTTGTGCATCTTACTTTTCTTTTTATGCATTGTTTTTTTTTTTTATCTTACTTTTAAGTTTTAGTTTTGTATGAGTAAAAAATCCAAAACCACATAAAAAGTGAAAATTTCAAAAAATTTGATCGTATATGTTTGAGTACATATCACATGTGAGTTTGACCTAGTACTTTGGTACTAATGGTGTAGTGTATATATGAGCTTAATTTGTTATGTATGTACATCTATCTTTGTGGGAAAAATCTTGACATCTATGTGTGATTGTTGCAAATCGATCTTCAAACTTGTCATGAATGATTAGTCAATAGTTCTGTTGATCTTGATACATGCATAGACTTGTGCCTATATCTCTTTCCACTTTTTTTTTTTTTTTTTTTTGCTTAAAGAGCTCAACAAATGTTAAATCTCGAAAAGAGATAATGAGCTGCAAAAGCCGTCGCACATACTAGTATTCGACTAGGAAAAAGGGAAAGTGATTTGTAATGACAATGTATGATGCCCAAAAGCCAAAGGCTTATTCATCAATTTGAAATATAAAAAATTTCAGGCGTGAATCTCAAAAAGAGATGTAAAGATAAAAAATGATAAAATGTTATGAATTGTAAATAAGCCAAATGAAAAGCTTCAAAGATATGTAATTATTTTCTAGTGGGAGGTCATATATGTTCATTTTTATAATTGAGATAGACCACTTGACTTAGTTCTAGTTGTGTATGACTTGATTGAATTGATCATTGAAACTTTACTCTAGACTAAGGACTATTCCACATTTGATACACACACACACACATATCACACATGCCTAATGTTCAATGAATGCCTTATTCATTTATTCGATTGTATTTGTTTAAATGTGATGTGTGTGTGCTCATATTTATATGGATCAAACCAAAAAGATTTTTGATCATTTTATATGTATTTGGAAGTGATTTTTATCACTCTTTGTGTTCATGTTTAATGCTTACTTTGTTTTTCATTGTTTGAAGCAAGATTTGTGTGGAAAAACAGGTGTTAGAATTTTTGGCTACTCGTTCTAGCTACTCTCGTGAGTAGCGAGTTTTGGCTACTCATTTTAGTGGCTCATTTTGGTGACTCGCTCAGTCGTGAAATCCAGTCACAAGTTTACACAGAATGGTTTGCGACTCGCCAGTCACGAAACGCCCAGAAACAGCTTTTTAAAGAGTTTTTTCTTGGGAAACCTGTTTTAAACCCCTCCCATCCTCTCTAAAACCCCTCTTTTAATATTTTTACATCAAAACCCAATCAATTTGAATGGATTTTTATTTCATTAACATCTCTAAGGTAATTTTAAACACTTTTCATTGTTTTGGACCCTTAGATTATGTTTTGGAGAGTTTTGTACCCTTGGTTGGGATTTTCATCATACGGGTTAGGGAAACTTAATTTTTGTCAAATTTTTGTATGGGATTGGTTTTTTTTGATGATTTGCATTGGATGTTGGCCCTTTGTGGAAAAAATAACATGTATTAAAGGTGGATTTCATGATGTTCATGCATTGTTTCATATTATTGTTCATAGTGTGTACGCTAGGTGTTTGATAAAATGCCTCTTAGGCATTTTCTCGCTTGTTTGGACTCCAATGAGTACCAAACTTTGGGGTTTCTCATGTTTCCTCACTAGGATCATGTTTGGTTCATTGGTTGTGTATTTAACACACCTTGCCCTACATGTGCATTTTTCATGCTTTGGTCATGCATTGCACATAGCCACCTCTTGCACACACCTTTGCTACCCTTGTTATGCATTGGTTTATACCTTGTTTCTTCATCTTAGCATGTCATATTTACCTTATGCTTTGTAGCATTTTGTTTTGTTTTAGGTTTGAGCTTTATTTTCTCATTCATCTCGCACCCCTCATGCATCATTATTATTGTTCGTACCTTCATCTCTTACCCTCGTTTCTCCTTGACCCTTTGTCTATTCGTGACAAAAAGGGGGAGAGTATACTCTAGAGAGTATACCGAAGAGTTTTTGTCATTTCTATATGACTCTTGTGCACATTCTTAAGGGGAACAATTTAATTTCTCGTGCACATGTGTAGGGGGAGAGTTATTCCATAGGGGAGATGCATATACTAAAGGGAAAAGACATTGTGTTAATAAGAAAACTCTATTTTGTTTGCTTTATTTTTGTTTGTTTTCTTGTTAGCTTTATGGTGTTTTGAGTTATGTTTAGTATCTATGCTTTGTTGTTCTCATTGCATTGTGTTTGTGTGTTGGACATGCATACTTCCTTATGCTATTGTGCTTCATTGTTTGCATGTTCGAATGGTCAGTTGCTTTGTTATGTGATCATTGTAGTAATTTATATATGACTATTTTGGTGTATGATCAAGTTGCTCACATGTTTCACATCATGTTTACTTGATCGCAATTTACTTGTTACATTATACTTATCCTTTCACTACTTGCTTTACCTTGAGGGTCTAATGTGTTTTGTGCAAATGTTTCAGCTTACAGGTATATATATTCCAAGTTCATCACAACTCCTATGATTCATGATTAGGAGAAAAAGAGAGAAAGAGCTTTGTGTTATATTAACTATGTTTTTGCTTAGCTCATAGTTCATGATAATGCTTAGCTATTTAAAACAATAATTTATTTTTGTACCCATGCTTTGTAGCTTAATACTTGTGGTTCATGTTATGCATTTCTTTAAGTACATCACTTTTGTGCCCTTGTTGGATTTTATATCCTTGATGCAATTGCCTTTTGTTGTTGTATCGATTAAGTGTTGGACATGCAAATGATACTTTGCATTAAGCTTATTTGCTTGCATGTCCGGATGTTCATTCCTTGTGAGAATGATCATTGTAGTCACTATTTATAGTGATTGGTCATTTTTGGTCAAGCCATGCTTTAGTTTTGTTATTCATTATTGCTTGATCGCATTGTGCTTGCTCCATATGCATTTCAAGTTTTCTGCTTACAATGATCATATTGTGTTGTTTTTAGGAAATACTTGTCTGATGGTTTAAGAGCTTCACAGATTCTAGAGTTAGGTGTGAGTGAGTTTTGTTCAACTGTTCCCAACTCACATGTTGAGTATAGAGTTTGTTTTAGGGTTTTGTCACGGAATAGCCAAAGGGGGAGATTGTAAGATTGAATTTTTTCAATAATTTTGTTGGCTTTATTCTGTGCCAATTTCTTGTAATTTAGAATTTAGAAACCTTGTATTTAGGTGGGAATCATGTAAGGGTAACGCGTGAGAAAGTGTGAAGAAAAGCTCAAGAGTGTGCACTCAAGCTGGGCCTCGCGACTGGATCTTGCGACTGGCAAGTTGCCAAAGGAGACACACGTGTGAAGCATGCAGAGGAGCTGAAGAGTCACGCTAGCTACAGCACTACAGGACAAAACTTCCAGTTTGGCCAGGTAGTTAGCTCGTGACTCAGACTCGCGACTCAGTCAAGTCGCGAGGTCAAGTCGCCAGACCACTCTGTTTGGGAAAAACTAACATTTTAACACACACCAGTATAAATACCCCTTATACCCACGTATTGTGGAGAGCTTCTAGAGATCATTTTGAGAGAGAAACCCTAGAGAAAAACAAGATTGACTTATCCACAATATTCATCTTTTGATTCTCCAAATTCCTCTACTCTCACCATCTCCATTGTTACATCCTTGAGACGTACATTTTGCCAAATTCTTTTCACATTATACCTATATATGTGAGAAGGTTATTTGGTGCTTAGGAAGTAGTTAGGAAGGGACCAATTGATATTGGTTGATGCTATGACCTATAGCGGAATCCGGTAAGTTAGAGAAGACAAAGGTTCAGCGTAACCTCGTTGGAGCAAGAAGCTTGGAGGGCTTAGGTACATTGGGTAAATTAGGCTTGGAGGGTCTTCTGTTGTTCATGTATCCCAACTTCATTCTCTAGTGGATTATCGATCGCTTGGAGGGCGGCGGAAAGGTTTTACGCCAAGGACTTCAGCTTCCTTTTTGATAACACTTCGTTGTGTTGTCTTTGTGTTTGCATCTCTCTTCCCTTAATCTTTACCTTTTAATTGCTGCTGTGGTTGTGATTAATTTCGTTTTAGATTGTTTTACCAATTCTGATTTAGATTATTTTTATATTTCGCATATACATTGTTTGATAATAAGTTTGTGTTGGTAACTTGTAAATTGGGGGTCTAAATGTCTATAGGTGTTTTACACACTTTTTGAACATTTAGAGGTTAAATGTAAGTTGCAAAATGGGGTATTTAATATTTATAGTCGGATACTTGCTTGGCAAAAAGGGTTGCCATCCGTACTAGGATGTAAGAGTTTTTTATTTTAATTCAGCTTGATATTATCTCAGGCACACATTATATATACAAAATTATATTTATATATTTGCTTTGATCTCCCAAGAGTCAAATCCATGCTTCTCCACTATATATAAGGTTAGAATTAAGTTACACATGTTGTAAATCTTTACGATATTACATTAGTCCATAACTTTTATTGGATTAATATATTGACAATATGATATTTTATTACTTTTAATATACACATAAATTTTTTGTCAATAAGATATTGTTTACTATATGGTTCATAAACTCATATTTTGTTTAAAATTTGAATATTTTAAAATATTGGAATTTAAACATTTGATAATGAGATAGTTATTGATTTATGATATTCTTGATATGTTTCAAGTATGATAGTCGCAAGAAGAAAAGGAGGAAATATTGGGAAAAAAAGAAGAAGCTCAACAATAGGGATGAACGAACAAATGAGGATGGGTGAGTGGGATCGAAGTCGAAAATATGCTATAAAGATGAAAGAGCCACATTTTACACTTGTGCTATAAAATAAAGAAATTTATTTATGTTTTCCATATAGTATACTTATTTTATTTTTTATTTCATAGAGTTTCAACCTATAATGTCCATTTATAATGATTGTGCTCTTTATTATTACACTAAGACACCAATTAGTTTTTAGTATAAGTGAGGATTGAACCTAAGATTTCTTATTCAACCATCAGAGATTTTACTAATTGAGCTAATTGAAACTCATTCCATATAGTAGACTTACCACGCTTTCTTATGCTCTCCATAAGGAGCAACACTTTAAAATGAATAATTCAACCTTAACAACCTCCCTTCCTCCCTCTAAAATATAACTCTAGCATTGTCCATGAAGGTCGTCCAAGACAAGACCAGGAAAGCAAATGAAAGCAAATGATGTAAGAACCTTAACATGGAAGAATCGTCCTTGCAGGAGAATGCTTGGACGAGGTTCTTATGGCCAAGTTTTACAAAACTTCACCATCTCCTCCAAGGAAGCCATCAACCTCGTCCTGAATAAAGTGGCCCATAAAGGAACGACCTCCCTTAGGAACAAGATACGCTTAGCTGGAGGACCTCTGGACAAGGATACTTGGACGACCCTTGACACTTAGGAGAATTCCTGAGTATGTACAACAACTCCGTATCACACGCATAACTTTCAGTGACTGTTATGTGAGAAAAATGTAACTCCTAAACAGTTATAGAAGTTGTCCCTCCTCAAATTCAGGGGAGGTTACAAGTCTAATAACTGCTCTTAGGACACTATATAAACGCTCATTCAGACCAGAAAAATGTACGTTTTGACACATCCTAAAAAGTTGGAACTCCAAAATTTGAGAGAGAAAAACTAAGTTTGCCATCGAAGGGTTCTTGGCTGGCGACCCTGGTCACTTTTAATCCCTTTTCTTCCTTTTTCAAGCCATCAAGATAGCTAGTAGTCCTTTCAAGTTCGAAGCATCCAGCCTACTGATTTTCTCTGCATCATCAGTTGGTGCTGTCTGTGGGGAAACTCTGAGTGTTCTTTTCGTTCAGTTATCTATTTTCAATGATTAGCCTTTTCCAAACAAAAGGCTGAATGGTTCAAACAAGATCAAGGGGTACCAGCCCAGGCCACTAGGAGAGTAGGGATGTTACTAGTAACCCCCTCCGCGATCGTCAGTCAGTGCCTGTCATGCAACTGCCTTCTATTCAACATATACAGTCCATGGCTGCCGCTAGAGCGAAATTAACCCGTTAGAATCAAGAGTTGAATAGGGAGATCAATCTAAGAAGGCAGCGCCATGATGGACACACGAAAGGATGAGCCCAGAGCTAGGAAGGTAGAGGAGAAAATGTTGAGTCCAAAAATTAGTAAAGGGGTACTGCTTCAAGAAGAGTGCCACACTTGGAGAGGGAGATGGACCAGATGCGAAAAGCCATGGATGAAATGAAGGAGAATATGAGGCGGGCTAACCCCATGGATGATTTAGTTCACTGAATGGACTTCCCTTTCACGGCTTCCATCAATAGTCACCCTCTACCCCCAAAATTCAAAATGCCTTCATTGGATTCGTATGATGGAAATCGTGACCCATGTGATCACATCGCTACCCTCAAAATGACCATGCACCTCAAGGAGTCCCGGACGAGATTATGTGTCGAGCATTCCCCACCATACTTAAGGAACCAACACTGGTGTGGTTCAGCAAAATATCCCCAAACTCTGTAGGTTCATTTGAGGAGTTGAGTAAGTTGTTCGTCAATAATTTTATTGGAGGGCAACGCCACAAACGTTCATCTTCTAGTTTACTAACTACGGAGTAAGGGGAAAATGAGAGTTTGTGGTCCTTCATTACCTGGTTCAATAGAGAAGCCTTGATGGTGGATAAAATGGATGACAAGTTGTTATTAGCTGCCTTTCATAATGGGGTCAACTCTGACTTGTTCATTCACAAGCTTTACGAATAGGAACCTCAGACCATGGCTGAACTCGTCCATTCGACCTAAAATTTCATGAATGCCAAGGACGCTATATCATAGCCAAGAAGAGAAAGAGAGTAGAGCGCTCGGAAGCAAGTCACCAGTGTTATCCAGATCAGGGTCCTTGCCTAAAGAAGGCTCGGGCAAAAGAGAAAAAAGAAAAAGATGGTAAGAAGGCGAGTTCCTCAATGAGAAATCAACAATACACACCCCTGAATATACCACAAGAGCAAGTGCTTATACAGATCAAGGATGATCCGTCCTTAAAGTGGCCAGAGAAAATGAAAGGAGATCCTAACAAGCGCAATAGGAACAAGTATTGCCGCTTTCACATAGACCATAGGCACGATATGGTAGAGTGTTTTGATCTGAAGCAGCAGATAGAGAATCTTATCAGGCAAGAGAAGTTGAGAAATTTCTTTGGATGAGATCAGAGAGATGAGAAGCCGAAAGCCAAGGTGGAAGAGTCATCACGACCCCTACTTGGAGAAATAAGAGTCATTATAGGAGGAACCTCAGCAGCTTAGTCGTCCAAGTTAAAGAAAACATACCTGAAGGTGGTGTAAAACGTCCAGCTGTCTAGACAACCTCCAAAGATGAGGAAAGCAGATGAGCAAGCCATCACGTTCACGGACGAGGATGCTGGACGAGTTCACCAACCACATGATGACGTGATCATCATCGCCCTACTCAGTGCTGATTATGTGACCAGGAGGGTGTTAGTAGACAATGGCAGTTTAGCGGACATTCTGTATTACCTCATCTTCCAATAAATGAGGCTAGGACGAGATCAACTCCGATTAGTGAATTCGCCATTGGTGGAATTTGGAGGAATGAAGGTGCATCCTGTGGGCACCATCATATTACCACTGGTGGTTGGAGCTTATCCACAGCAGATAACCAAAGAGGTAAACTTCCTTGTTGTTGATTGTGCATCATCATATAATGCTATTATTGGAAGGCTAACTTTGAATAGTTGGAAGGCGGTAACCTTTACCTATCATTTGTCCGTCAAATTCCCGACCAAGCACAGAGTGGACCAAGTACAAAGAGATTAATTAGCTACTAGAGAGTGCTACCTAGCCATGTTGGCAATGGACGAGCACATACAGACAATGAGTATAGATGAGAGAAGGATCGCAGCAGAACCCACTAAGGTGTTAGAAGATGTCCTTTTGGACGAGAGCAAACCCGAGAAGTTCACTAGAATTGGGGTGAGCATGGAAGAAGAGGCAAAGCATACTCTGGTCTAATTTTTGAAGAAAAGCCTCGATGTCTTGGTACGGAGTCACGGGGACATGCCGGGTATTGATCCAAGTGTCATTACTCACCGTTTGAATGTGTGTCCCTACTCCAAACCAGTGCGTCAGCAAAAGAGAGTTTTTGCTCCTGAGCAAGACAATGCCATCAAAGAAGAAGTCTAGAAGTTGATCACTGTGAAGTTCATCTGAGAAGTCTATTATCTGGACTAGTTGGCGAACATAGTCATGGTAAAGAAGGCCAACGGCAAGTGGCGAATGTGTGTAGACTTTACTGACTTAAACAAAGCTTGCCCTAAGGACAGTTATTCATTGCCATGTATTGACCAGCTGGTGGACTCGACGACAGGTCACAAGTTGCTGAGTTTCATGGATGCCTTTTCAGGCTACAACCAAATAAAAATGGACGAGGCAGATCAAGAAAAGACCACATTCATTACTAGCCAAGAGTTATTCTTCTACAAGGTAATACCCTTTGGTTTGAAAAACGTAGGGGCGACTTACCAATTTTGGTTAACCACATGTTCCGTCCTCAAATTGGGCGAAATGTGGAGGGTTATGTAGATGATATGTTGGTAAAGAGCTTGGAAGAGGGGAAGCATTTAGACGATCTTCAAGAGACCTTTGATACACTTCGGTGGTACAACATGAAACTAAATTCAAGCAAGTGTGCTTTGGGAGTTTCGTCGGGGAAGTTTTTAGGGTTCATGGTTTCACATAAAGGAATTAAGGCAAATCCAGACAAGATTCAAGCGATACTAAATATGGAACCATCGAAGAATATCAAAGAAGTCCAGTCTCTTACAGGACGAGTTGCTGCCCTTAACAGGTTTGCATCGAAAGCTACTGACAAGTGTTTGCCATTCTTTAAAGTCCTCAGGAAGGCATTCGAGGGGACAGACGAGTGTTAGAAGGCCTTCCAAGACCTAAAGACTTACCTCATGACAACACCATTGCTAAGTCCATTTGTACCTAGAGAAGAACTTTATTTGTATTTGGCGGTGTCCCTACACGCAGTAAGCTCAACGTTGGTCAGAGAAGAAGGGAGGATTTAGAAACCAGTTTATTACACAAGCAGTGCGTTGAGAGGAGTGGAAGGATGATACCCGATGATGGAAAAGCTAGCCTTTGCCTTGATTACGACCTCTAGGAAGCTGAGGCATTATTTTCAAGCTCATATTATCAACGTCCTGACGGATTATCTCGTAAAAAAGCCAATGAACAAGTTGGAAGCTGTAGGATGATTAATCCAGTGGGTGGTGGAACTTAGCGAGTTTGATATTAGATACCTTCCAAGGAGCGCAATCAAGGCACAGGCATTGGCGGATTTCATCACGGAGTTTACTCCCAGCCAAGACGAGCTGAACAAAGATGAAGGAGTTGAAAGGTGGGTTATCAATGTAGACAGATTGCCTATCTTATACGCAGGGGGGATTGGAGTCATACTCAAGTCCCAGAGGGTGACAAACTAGAGTACGTAGCCTGGCTATAGTACCAAACCACCAACAATGAAGTTGAGTATGAAAGTCTGCTTAAATGGCTAGAATTGGCTAAGTCTTTAAGGGCGAAGTCAATAATAGTCAAGGGAGATTCCCAGCTAGTGATCAATCAAGTGAATGGAATGTGTGATACTAAGGAAGATCGGATGAAGAAATATCTAAGCAAAGTGAGGTGGCTTGCCCAGAAGTTTACAGAAGTGAGTTTTGTCCAACTCCCAAGGGAGGAAAATAAGGAAGCAGATGCCTTGGCGAAAGCAGCTTCGGGAGGAGGAATTTTGGACGAGTACGACAGAATCCAATACATGCCGAGCATAGACCTCCTAGATATAGAACAAACAAGAGGGAGAAAAAGTTGGATGAGTCCAATAGTACTCTATCTTAAGGATGGAAAGCTTCCAGAAGACAAGGACGAGGCTAGGAAGCTGAGGGTCAGGGCAGCCAAGTACGTCCTCATAAACGAAGTGTTATACAAGCGAGGCTTTTCTCAGCCTTACCTAAGGTGCTTGGCTCCAGACGAGTCAAATATGTTTTAAGGGAAGTTCATGAAGGAGCATGTGAAAATCACTCAAGAGCAAGATCGCTTGTCCATAAGGTCGTTTATGCAGGCTATTACTGGCCTACAATTCAAGCAGATGCTAAGGCCTATGTGAAGGTGTGTGACTAGTGTCAGCGGTATAGCAATGTCCCTAGACAGCCGTTGGAGTACCAGACCCCAATGATGGCCCCATGGCCCTTTGCATAGTGGGGACTAGATATCCTGGGTCCTTTCCCCCTACGAACGAGACAAATGAAATTTTTGGTAGTAAGGATTGACTACTTTACCAAGTAGGTGGAGGCTGAACCTCTTGCAAAAATTACTCAGCAAAATGTTAAGAATTTTATTTGGAAGAATATTCTATGCAAGTTCGGAGTACCTAGGGTACTAGTATTTGATAACGGACGACAATTTGACAATGCACATTTCAAGGACTTTTGTGAATAGTTTGGAATCAAGAATCATTATTCCTCACCCTCCCACCCATGGGTGAACGGACAAGCAGAAGTGGCGAATCAATCCCTGCTGAAAATCATCAAGACTCGGCTCGAGAGGGCAAAGGGGATATAGCTAGACGAGTTACCAGGTGTTCTTTGGGCCTACCAGACGACTGTGAGAACCCCGACAAGAGAAACCCTCTTCAAGCTAGCCTCTGGAAGTGAAGCAGTCATACCGGTAGAAGTTCATATGGCTAACCATCAAGTTATGAAATATCAGGAAAGAAAAAATGAGGAACAACTTTGTCTTGACATTGATCTCATTGACGAGGTAAGGATGGATGCGGAGTAAAGGACAACACGATACAAGAATCTTATGGCTAGGTAGCATGATGCCATGGTAAAACCCAGGCGTTTCAACGTCGGAGACCTCATTCTTAAAAGGGTGTCCTTGCCAACCAAGAACCCAGCTTATGGAAAATTGGGACCTAATTGGGAAGGACCTTATAGGGTAATCAACTGCAAAAGGCAGGGGTCGTACTACCTGGAAGCTCTGGACAAACGAAAGTTATAGCACCCCTGGAATGTGGAACACTTGAGGAGGTACTACCAGTAATGAGCTTGGATGAAATTTTCCAAGGATAAGGTTGATGCTATGGACAGTTATAGCTATGGTCTATGTGTTTACTCATATGTACTATTGTATTCTTATTACTACTATGGTGTGTTTTAAGAATAAAAAGTGCATTAGTTCAACTTTGGCACATTCTAAAGACACTTTTGTTAAAGACGAGGTTATGTATAAGTATTTTCCTAAGTACTTTCATAAGGCACTAGCTTCTAAGCACGTGCCATATTTGTAGAAAATATTCATATAATAATATGGTTTGGATTTCTAATGTATTTAATGCATAATCTAATTTCCATAATAGTACCCACAAGGGGGACAAAAGCCTAAGACGAATGAAAATCTCTGGACGCAGGGATGTAACGTTCATAAGCTTTCCTCGAGACGAGGATAAAGTAAAGAAAAATAAGCTAAGGCATATACTCGTCTGAAAATAGACGGACGAAAAAAGGCCATACAGTGAAGCACTAGTCCATGGACGAGCTTTTGACCAAGACACTCAGGCATTCTAGGACGAGTCAAATACTAGAAACGTCTTGACGAAAGACATGCCAAGTCAAGCCCATGGATGAGGAAAAGGTCTGACAAGACCATCACTGCTACCTTGAGGATGAATTATACTTATAAAAATTGTTGAATGACAAATGAATCGTCCATACATAAACAGGTCGTCTATAGAAAAAATGTGTGGATAAACCTCAAGCATTGTTCATAGAAAAAGCACGTGGACGAACCTCTAACATCATCCATGATAAAAGCATATGGACAACCCTCTAATACTTAAAAGTATAAAAATCTTAATAACAACAGTGATACATAGGGTAAACTCGTCCATACAATAACACAATAATGGATAAGAATAGACATTCATTAAATGAGGGTAGACGACCACCGTCTAAAAACCCTTACAAAGTAAGCCTTAAAAGGCAATTGTTAATAAGCTCGTCCAAAGTACGTTGGCCGAGAGAATTTTTCTCAAATACATTTTAATAAAGGTCCTAAAACAATGGATCAAATAAAAGAGAAACAAACAAATAAACACTTGATCAAGTAAACACCTCATCTTCAAATAGGAGGGGTGTCGGCATTAGGGTCGTCTTGAGGTGGCTTTGTAGAGGCATCGTCCTCAACATTAACATCCTTTGAGCTTGTCTGGAGGAGGGAGCTTGAAGTAGCCCCACCAAGGTTAAGCTTACTGAGGTTGAAGTCAATTTCAGGGAATTTCTCCATTGCTTCTGATGATGCGAAGAAAATCGGTAGGCTGGATGCTTCGGACTTGAAAGGGCTACTTGCTATCTTGATGTCCTGAAAAATAAAGAAAAGCGATCAAAGGTGACCGGGGTCGCTGGCCAAGAACCCTCCGGTGGAAAAGTTAGTTTTCTCTCTATAATTTTGGAGTTCCAACTTTTCAGGAAATGTAAAGCATACCTTTATTTGGTCTGAATAAGCGTTTATATAGTGTCCTAAAGACAATTATCAAACTCGTAACTTTCCTTGGATTCGAGGAGGTGTGAGGGTTCAAAGATAACTTCCACAACTGCTTAGGAGTTACATACTTCTCACATAACGGTCATTGGAAGTTATATGTTAAATAAGTAGTTGTAATACATACTTAGGAATTTTCCTAAGTGTGAGGGCCTCGTCCGAGGATCCTCCTGTTGAGCGTACCTTACTTAGAAAAGGTCGTTCCCCCATGGACGACCTTTGTTCAGGGCAAGGTTTGTGGCTCTCTAGGACAAAATGACATGGTTTTGTCCCTTGATCATGCGAAGCTCGTTTAAGCTTCTTCTTCCATGGACGAGATAGTCATTGACGAGGTTCTACAATCCTTGCTTCGCTGGCCTTGTCCTAGACGACCTTCATGGACGATGTTGGAGTTGGGACTTTATCATACCCTATCAGTTTCCATCCTAAAATCTTCAAACCCAGCTACATAGTTGGTATCCAATAAATTGGTGAACTCTTTGGACAACTTAAATTTTGCAACTGCGTCTTTCTTAGCCTTTTCAAGAAGGGTGCTCAGCTCGTCATTCTTCTTCTAGAGGAGAACAAGATGAACGTCCTTATCTTTAACGTCAGTCTTCAACTCCTCAACATTATTTCTCAGCTTCTTTGCATCTTCCTTGGCCTTGGCAGCCACCTCAGCCCACCTTTTAGACTTGTCCTTCCCCTTTTGGACCGTCTTTTCCAGCAGAATCCTTGTCTTGTCTAATTTAGTTGCTTGCCTGGATGCGGCGATAAACTTTGACATTGCCTGCATCCATTAAAATTTCATCACAATATATAAAAGTATTACTAGCAAGACGAGGAATACATATAAAGAGTGCATACCTTAAAAAGGTCATGAATTGTGGAACACTCAAAGTCCTTTAAAGACATGTCATAGCATGCCATTACGTCCTCTTCCGTCACAACCTTCTCAAACCTTTCCCAAGCTAAGTTATCATTAGAGAGAAGATTTTGAGGCACTTGCTGAGAAGGTTGGGATGAGGCAAGGGCAGCGACTTTGGACGGGATATGCGCAGCGAGGGATTCTTGGGTTCAGAATCAACATCTACTATCTTGAGGGAATGACCCTGAGGGACGAGGACAGGATTGGTTTGGTTGTCTTTGGTTTGGGTGTCCTTAGCCTTGGACAACCTATGCTTAACCCTTTTTTTCTTGTGTTTGCTTGGAAGATTCTCCAAGTCAACTCCAAGAGACAAGCTTTTCCTCTTATCACTAGTGGCTAGACGAGGTTAGGACTCAACCCCCTGCCCAATTTCCTCGTCTAATACTTCCTTACCCTTGTTTTCCTTCATCGTAGCTATTCCTAAAAAAAAAAAAAGACGTTAAAAAAAAGAGAGAGGTGAGACAGAAAAGAACTTACATCTACGGATGGTGAATTCGTGGGCAATAGCTTCAGTAGACGGCTCTAGACCTAACCCCTAAGTGGCAAGATGTTGTAGGCTTACCAAGGAATGGAATGTCCTGTCAGTGTGTAGATGTCCTTTCTGAACTCGTTCAAGATAAAACTTGCTTAAATGAGGTCGTCTAGCACCTACAAAAAAGAAAGGAAAGGATGATTAGACGACTACAATCAAAAGTAACAAAAAGTAAAGGGACAACCACATATGTACCTTCAGGACAAAGGTTCCTTAACTCTCTTGTGTAGGGAGGGAATGGATCCTTGTCAACCTCAATAAGGCGTCCAGCCTAAAAGCCAGAGACAAAGAAGAACTCTGTCTTCCATTTCCTATCTGAGGTGACTAAGGACTTAATCAGCCTATAATCTCTCCCTCTAGCTATGAACTGATAAAAGCTAAGGGATTGGTTAATCTCGGAGGGTTTATAGCAGAAGAAGAACTCGTCCACAGTAAGAGGATGATCCCTCTCAAACACCTCCCTCCATAAAACTTGCGTAGCGACAATTAGCCTCCATGCATTGGGATTGAACTGACATATACCTAAACCTAGCCTAAAAAGGAACTCTCTGGCGAAGGCATTAAGGGGCAACCTTAAACCCCCCAAGAGGTAAGCTTTATAAATACCAACACCAAAACGGGGTTGATAACACCATTTGTCACACATATGTACCTTGGGATTCAAGTCCTCAGGAATTTGGTACCAAGTCTTAAAAATGCCTAATTTTCTCTCGTCTGTCTTAGAAGCAACCCCAACAGCACAACTATAAACTACCTCTTCCTCGTCTTGAGCAGAAGACGAGGGAGCGCTTGTACCAACCCTAGACTCGGACTCAGCCCTCGTCCTAAGATTTTCCTGAAGCACCTTTATGGGAACCCCAGGGCACCAGACATATACTCGTTTGTAGTATTTCCCTCACTACTGCTATTGCAATCACTACTGCTATCACTAGACCCATTAAAACTAGGGTCATGATACTCGTCTATGGCTTTGTCTACACTATTGCTAGACGAAGAAATGGCTACCTCAGACATTCTTTAAGAAAGCTTAAAGCCTAAAGACAAGTGTAAAAGAAGATACCTAGCTCTAGACGATGGAAAACTAGGGACGTTGGAAAACTTCTAGACAAGGCGCTAAGACGAGGAGGTCAAAGAAGAAAATTTGAGAAAGTGCAGAGGGTATGAGAGGAATTTCACTATTTATAGGCGTTGAAAAATGGTGTCTCGAGTTGCGTAACCAATCAGGACAAGCCGCGTGGTACTTCCCTCGAAAAATTAAATCAACGTGACAAGTTGCCAATGAAACTGCAACACGTGGCACGCATGACAGCTAAATAACAAACACGAGTCCAAATGATGATGTTAGTCTATGTACATCCTAGACGACCTATGAACAAGAGGGCAACTGATGAGGTATGGTAAAATATAACTCCAGCATCGTCCATGGCCAAGTTTTACAAAACTTCACCATCTCGTCCAAGGAAGCCATCAACCTCGTCTTGAATAAAGTTGTCCATAAAGGAATGACCTCCCTTAGGAATGAGATATGCTCAGCTAGAGGACCTTTGGATGAGAATACCTGGATGACCCTTGACACTTAGGAAAATTCCTGAGTATGTACAACAACTCCGTATCACACGCATAACTTCTAGTGACTGTTATGTGAGAAAAATGTAACTCTTAAACAGTTATAGAAGTTATCCCTGAACTCTCACACCTCCTCAAATCCAGGGGAGGTTACAAGTCTAATAACTGCTCTTAGAACACTATATAAACGCTTATTAAGACCAGACA
Source organism: Castanea mollissima (assembly GCA_014183005.1). Classification (NCBI taxonomy): domain Eukaryota; kingdom Viridiplantae; phylum Streptophyta; class Magnoliopsida; order Fagales; family Fagaceae; genus Castanea; species Castanea mollissima. The sequence continues at coordinate 19,286,466 of JACAVU010000003.1, read as the reverse complement.
AAGGTACATTTTGACACATCCTAAAAAGTTGGAACTCCAAAATTTGAGATAGAAAAACTAACTTTGCCATCGAAGGGTTCTTGACCGGTGACCCCGGTCACCTTTGATCGCTTTTCTTCCTTTTTCAGGCCATCAAGACAGTCAGTAGTTCTTTCAAGTTCGAAGCATCCAGCCTACTGATTTTCTTCACATCATATATATATATATATATATATATATATATATATATATATATTAAAAATTTCAATTTTGTGGGGCTATGGCTCTGTCATAATTCCATTGTAGAGTTCGTAAAATCCTATCTATTTATTTTAAATTGAATTGCATAAAATTTAATTAGGTCAGTTTGTGAGGATCCAAATGTCCTATACAGCTAGGGGTAGAGCTAAGCAAGGCTTGGGGGGTCCATGGCCCCCCAAAATTTTAAAAAATTATTTTATATTATGTATAAGTATTTAAAACTTTAAATATTTAACTACAAAAAATAGAAGTTGCCTCCCCCCCCTCCCTCCAAATGTTTGAGTTAGTCCAAGGATGCTCTTAAAAACCAATAGAATTTGTCAATTGATCTAGTAGTTATAGAGACAAAGGTAGTTTTTGTTTTCCCTAATTCGCTTTTTGTACATGTTTAATATCAAACTAGACAACTTTTGTATACTCATTAGAGTTTAAAATATGATAAGTTCCTCTAAAAAATTATCTTGCAAATACACATATGTGAAAGTTGTTAATTTTATATACAATATATTTATAAATTATGACTTACTCTAATATCAAAATATTAATCTTTATATTTGTGTATGTGCCTTTACGCATGTGTGTGATGGTTTATCTTGACTTGAGACTAATATATTAATACCACAATTTGGCCCACTAAACAAAAAATCCTAGCTACGTCCCTGGATGGAGCTCTTAGGCAAGGAGAGGAAGAATAAATCTTGACTAAGTCCTACAATGCCTAGGTAAGGGGAGGTCTTGCATCTCATATAGAGGCCATGAACTCTAATTGGTATGAGATATTTTAAATTCATGAGGGATGATGCTATGTGTTACTTATATCATGCCAATTATGAGTTGGTGTATTGACCAAAAAGTCCAAAAGAGATCTTAAATGAGGTGAGGTGAGGGAGAACTAAATCCTAAGTCTCACATCTCCTAGATAGGAAGAGGTCATGCGCCTTATTTAGAGGCCTTAGGACACTAGAAAATCCTCAAAGAGGAAAATATGCAACGAGGAGGTAGGACGTGAGATATTGGTAAAAATGCAGACACGTCTGTGATGGAATGGTGGGTACATCCCACAAGGGACGTGTAATCCTTGAGGGAGTGAATTGCGGAGGTGTAATTTGTTTCAAAATTAAATGGATAAGATTTTTGGTCCATAATGAAATGAAACTCTAGAAAATCTAAACTCATTTTGAATCTATTTTTAAATTGAATATTCAATTTTGATCCGAAACTAAACTAAAAAGCCTACTGTATATATATTTCCATAATAACTATGTCTATGTGTGGCGTTATCTATACTATTATTTAAGTGGTTTTCCCTGTTTGGATTCCACATTTTTTAGTTCAAAAATATCCCTACACCCTTAAGTTTAAGTAGAGACAAAATTAAAGGACAATCCGGTAAAAACTCATTTTTTAGTTCAAAGATGCCTTACAGTCTTATATTTAAGTAAAGAAAAAACTAAAGGACAATCCGGTAAAAATGCAACTCCAACTCCCACTAAAATATTGCCTAAAAAATAGGACCACTCTCCTATTAATTTTTAAATTGATTTATTCACTTATAAATCTATACTATTATTTAAGGGGCTTCCCCTGTTTGGATTCCACATTTTTTAGTTCAAAAATATCCCTACACCCTTAAGTTTAAGTAGAGACAAAATTAAAGGACAATCCGGTAAAAACTCAATTTTTAGTTCAAAGATGCCCTTACAGTCTTATATTTAAGTAAAGACAAAACTAAAGGACAATCCGGTAAAAATGCAACTCCAACTTCCACTAAAATATTGCATAAAAAATAGGACTACTTTCCTATTAATTTTTAAATTGATTTATTCACTTATAAATTAGATTTTTAAAATAAAAATCATATATATAAAATAATTAAATATAGTTTTTTTCTACAAAATAGGACCACTAAAAAAAAAAAGTCTCATCGCACGCGCGAAGCGCGTGTGATGAGACTAGTTTAATTAAAACATTCAAATTAACTATTTTTTTTTTTCATATAACTCTCAATTAAACTTAAACTTTTTTTTTTTAATTATCTGTATCTATACTACTATTTAAGAGTCTTTTTCTATTTGGGATTCTTATTTTCTGGTTAAAAAATGCCACTACACTCTTATGTTTGAATAGAAACAAAATTAAAGGACAATTCAATAAAAATACAACTCTAATTCCTACTAAAATACTGTTTAAAAAAATAAAGTCACTCTTCTGTTAATTTTTAAATGGCTTTATCTACTTATAAATTAGATTCAAAATAAAAATTATATATATAAAATAAAAACACAAGTTCTATTTTTGCTATAAAATAAACGTGTAATATTTCTTCATTTTTTTAAGTTTAGCCTCATCACACTCCTAAATGTATTAGTAGTTCTAAATACTCTAATATTAATGAAAAATCATGAAAATCTAAAATTAGAATGAATGGAAATCATTACACTAAAAAAAAGAAAGAAAAAAAAAAGCCTTATTACACTCGATTAGTGATTGTCATTATTGAGAAGTTCTCTAAAAGTATATTCTTAAAGGGAAAACTTTTACCTTGTCCTAAAGGAGTCCAAATCTTCTATCCCACTTTTCCTGCTCCACTCTATGCTCCACTAATAAAAACTTGCCACGTGTTCACCTAATTAATTAAATACTACTATTAATTAATAACGGTAGTATTAATAAGTCAATAATGATAGTATTTAATTAATTAGGTAAACACGTGGCAAGTTTTTATTGGTGGAGTATAGAATGGAGTAGGAAAAGTGGGACAGAAGATTTAGACTCGTCCTAAAGAAGCCAGATTTACATAAGAAATGGCAATGACACGTCTAGCCCTCAATGTTGACTCAATATTTTCCACAAAAGGTGAGAGCCTCATTTGACAACTGAACTGAGTCCGAACTCAACACTAGTTTGCAATTAAAGGATATTACTTGCTTTTTTTGTAAATTTCTTGGTTTAACCTATAAAATCCCTTGGAAGTTTCCGACCTTTTATCTAGAGCCCAACTACCTAACGTGAGAGAAATTGTCAACTTTCAAACCCAAAAGTCACCCATTGGAAATTTTCCTTCAGCTCTACTCAATTGTTCTGTTCTGGTTTTTCTAGTCTACCAACTGTTCGATCAAGGTCCTTGATCTCAATGATGTTTCCTTTTTGAAGCAACTAAATGCTTTGTTGGGTCACTGAGGTTTTGCTCCATTTCACTGACCCGAAAGGAAAAACTTGATTTGTAGCAACTGATTGAATCGAAGCAACAAGGGGGCAGAGGTTTCTGTTCATGGGTATCAGTTAAAACAAGGTCTGGATTGCTTCAGTTTCATTTTGGAGGCTGTAATTGAGGTTTTTGATACTTACCCTTTATTTTATTCAATCTGTTCTCAAATGGATCGGTGTTGTTTTTGATGTTTGACTCTTGTTTAGAATCAAATTTTGGTAATTTTGTTCCTTATAGAATATCTGGTGGGTTTTGTTTCTCTGAGCTTTAAGCTATGGATGCTGTTATTGTACAATCTGTTAAACCTTTTTGACACTGTGTATGTTTTTAGTGACTTAGTTTTATGGCTACTATCAAGAAACCCCAACTCAAAGTTGCGGCCTTTCGCCGTTTCCTTTCTGTATTTCTTCTCACGCTGGTAGGGGTTTTGCTTCTGATATTTCTCCTTGGAACAAATTCAACTTCAAATTTTGTGTCATCGCCTTTAGATGATATAGATGAACTTAGTTATACTAATTCACATTTGAGGGAAAAACTTGGTTTTCCTGAGCAGAGTAAATTGTCTATTAAATTGGAGAAGCGAAACCAATTGCCCCCAAGAAACATAGATCTGTATCCAAATCTAGCCAAAGATCATATAACTATTGTTCTATATGTACATAATCGGCCCCAATATCTCCGGGTTGTTGTGGAGAGCCTTTCGCAGGTTGTGGGAATAAGTGAAACTTTACTGATAGTTAGCCATGATGGTTACTTTGAAGAGATGAACAAGATTGTTGAAGGCATCAAATTTTGTCAGGTGAAACAGATATTTGCTCCTTACTCACCTCATCTCTTTCCCAATAACTTTCCAGGGGTCTCGCCTAATGACTGTAAGGATAAGGAAGATGCAGCAAAGCAACATTGTGAAGGGAAACCTGATCAGTATGGAAACCACCGGTCACCAAAGATTGTGTCGTTAAAGCATCACTGGTGGTGGATGATGAACACGGTGTGGGATGGATTGAAGGAGACCTGCGGGCACTCAGGTCATATTCTTTTTATAGAGGAGGACCATTTCATATTCCCCAATGCATATCGCAACTTACAGACACTTACAGAACTGAAACCTTACAAGTGTCCTGATTGTTATGCTGCTAATTTAGCACCTTGGGATGTGAATTCAAGAGGAGAGCAGTGGGATAGTTTGATTGCTGAGAGAATGGGAAATGTTGGTTATTCCTTTAATCGAACTATTTGGAGGAAAATCCATAGGAAGGCAAGAGAATTTTGTTATTTTGATGAATACAATTGGGATATAACAATGTGGGCAACTGTTTATCCATCATTTGGTGGTTCTGTTTACTCATTACGAGGGCCGAGAACTAGTGCAGTTCACTTTGGTAAGTGCGGTCTCCATCAGGGCCAGGCGGAGAATAAAGCTTGCATTGACAATGGTATGGTTAAAGTTGATGTGCAAGAGATTGATAGAATTGCCAATATCAAATCACAATGGCAGGTGCAGGTCTCTAATAATCAAGCGGGCTACAAAGCTGGATTTAAGGGTTGGGGGGGTTGGGGTGATGAGAGGGACCACAAGTTGTGCTTGAATTTTGCTCGCATGTATCATGCCATAGACACTGCCTCTACTTTCTGAAGAGTTGACGTTTTGGAATTTTGATTTCTTTTCCAACTGAAGTAACTGGTGAAGGCTTGAATGTTTTTGTTGTGTAATTTAAAGTTAGCATAAGTAGCTGTTATTTGTTTAGAATATCCCACGGACCTTCATTTTGTTTCTTTACAATACTGCTTCAATCAAATGGATTTTTCTTTTGCTATTCCAGTAGTACAGATTACTTGTCTGTGTTGCTATTGGCTTTCTGTTCAGTTTCTTTTGCTCTTTATCACTCTCATATGTCTGTTAGTGTTGTTCTGATGAGTAAACGCATCTTCTTTGTTTCTCTTTGCGCATCTATGCATGTATATGCATCTGCATATGTGATTCCATGCTTGGGATTAGATGCCTATGGATAAAACAACTGTGTTTTCTTTTGCCAGGAATTTGTATGTTTACATGTTTATCTTTTGCCAGAGATGATTTGTGACTTCAAATCTTAACTTGTCAGAGGTCGTACACTTCACTGATTGTGTGCGTTTTGCCTTTGCCCTTTTTGTCAAGTTGTCAACATTGGTTTGGATGTTGATGCTTCATGATCATTCTTCAGACTAAACTTCTTACCTTTAAAATTGTTGTTCTTTTCTGTCTCATCTAACTTCCTTTGAAGTCCATTAAACTCTCTGCTACCGTGATAGCTGAAGTGAGGCCATTTACTTTCTCCCTCCTAAGTTCGTTCTGAATTCACAACTGCAATCCAGCCATAAAGTTTTAAAGCTTATCTTCCTCACTTATTCTACCCACTTCGAGCATCAGTGATTGGAAACTCTTCACATACTCTCTAACTGAATCTGTTTGCCTCAAATGCCTTAACAAGTCTCTTGCAAGCCATTGGACATTACACAGCAAAGACAGATTTCCCAGCTCTTGTTTCATCTCTGGCCAATCTGTACTAGGTTGGCGTGAAGAATCCTCAACTCTGGCTCTCTACCATAGAATTATATCACACACAAGATACATAGAAGTAATGCCAACTTTATCTGCTCCTGGTATATGCGCCACTCCAAAATACTGTTAGACATGGAACATGAAGTTCTCTACTTCATATCACCAATAAATGCACCATTGAAGGTCTAGGCTCAGGGTTCCAAACCTCTGGGCTGCCCCTGCGCTGTCAAACCTGGCGAGAGAATGTTTACTAACGCATTATAATAGTAAGCTGCAACCGGAAAATAAAGGAGAAAGTAAAAAAAAAAAAAAAAAAAACCCAATTCCATCATCTTGTTATGCTCTTCACTAGAAAAGCTAAATGCTCTTCACTCAGATCTAATCTAACCAAGGAGCCATGGATACAGACACGACTCCTCTATTAATTTTTTGATAGAAATACTTTTGAATAAAAGAAGAAAGTAAAAAAAAAAGAAGGTGAAGCTATCTAGCTGAGATCTTTTGGACCTTAATTTGGTTAGGAGAAAACGAAATTGTTGATTCTGGAAGACATTTGTAAGATCAGCCATGCCCTCTGATATACAAGGTTGGCCAATAAGGGAAGTTTCTATGATAAAGCATAGATGAATAAAAAACGCTTTCTGAGTACTTGGGTATACACGGGTGAATGGAGATCTTACATGCAAAATATATAAGGAACCTTCTTCTTGGAGAAGACAGAGCTTACTGAAATAATTTAAATAGTTCCTAATTTGTGCGATGCACAAGAAAGTTTTACATGAAGGTGATACATATTTATATATATTATATTAATAAAACATTTTTTCCATCATCAAAATGAAAAGAAAAAAATTCTAAAAACTTAAAGACATAATATTCACTTTTATATAACTTTTACTTATGAAATTTTGTATTTTATCAATTAAAGTTAGAAATTGGAAATTATTAACTAAAAAAAGTCTTTCTTAAAATCCAAACTTTCACTTAAAAAAATCTAAAATTTCATTTTTATTCAATTCAGTTGTAACAATTTTGCTAATAGTGACTTCCCAAATGATGTAGTTTTGAGTTTTTTTTAATTAAAAGAAATATGAAAAGTTAGTAAGTAGTATATATTGTTTCATGAAAAAAAAAAAAAAAAAAATCCAAATCCTTAAAGAAAAAAAAAAATACTGAAGATATTATTAGCAGCAACACTACTCACTTTGTCAACTCTGCCACTTGCCACTCCATCTACTCCACCACCAACTACCAACACCACCTCTCCTTTGCCACACTCCCTCATCACCACCTCCAATCCACCACCACCACGTCTCGACCTCTACTACCGTCAACCATTCTTTCTTGATATATCATACAAATTTGGAAAATGTTAAAAGTACTACAAATTTTATTACATAAAACATATAAACTGATGTGATAGTGAATGTAATTGGTAGACTTCAATTACCTAATGAATGAATATCTAAATTGTTTTTGTGCAGTGACACATCAGTTTGTAAGCTCTACGCAGTAAAATTTGAAAAAATTTTAGTTAAATCACATTTTGCAAACTGATAAATCAACTCGTTTCAAATTTTCAAAGTATCTTAGAAAAGTCAATCCCATAAATTTTAGTAAATCACATGCCCCACAAATCAACATGTTCCAAATTTTCAACAAAATTGAGAGAGAGAGAGAGAGAGAGAGATATGATAAGTTCAACTATAATAATAATAATAATTTTCAAGTATCATTTATAGTGTTTGTAAAGGTTATGAACCATTTTGAAACATGTGACAAAAGTGTAGGAATAATGTGTAATATTAGTTTACCGTTAACTAGAATATCACTCTCTTGTAACAGCTAAATGCCAATTACTAAATGAAATTATGTAGCCTTGGAAGAAAGATATAACTTTTTCTTGTAACAGCTTCATTGCTTCAATACGGTCATTCAAAAGCCAGTTACTAAATGAAATTAGTAGCCTTGGAAGGAAGATACAACACTTGCCAAAAGCCTCAATATACTTATGAGATTTTACTTTTGTCATGAACAAAAATCTTGTTTTTGACAAGTACTGCCATCCAAATGCCTATTACTCAAAGAAACTAGTAAGAAAGATACAACTTTCTCTTATAACAACTTCAGTATTATCATTCAAAAACAATTTCTAATGAAAATAGTAGCCTTGGAAGGAGGATACGACACTTTGCCAAAAGTCTCAATATACATATGAGATGTTACTTTTGTCATGAATGCAAAGCTTATTGAAAGAAATTGATAATTTATATTCTATAGCTTACGTAGAATAATGTGAGCACCGTATTGTGGTCGAAGAGTTATAACTGGGAAAGGAGCATGAGCATATGATGGGGAAAGCTCGAAGGAGAAGCGTTGCAATATCATTGATAGTCATTTTTGCCTTCATCATAGCAAAATTTTGTCCAATGCATATTCGAGGGGATAATTATTAGGTACTTCCGGAGTACCATAAATGCATACTCCCTCTTCACACATAAATAGTGGGTTTCACTATGAATTTAATTAGTAGGACCCACCATAAATGTGAGAGGAGGGAGTCCGCATTTATGGTATTCTTGGAGTACGCAATAAATTCCTTATTTGAGAACCTCATTCAAATGGGAAAAATGACAGTTGACTCTTTGTCGCCTTCAAAATGCCTTCAGCAAACCTATCAGGATTGAAGTCCTTCGCATCATCACCCCAAAGTTCATGGTCTTGATGGACGAGGATTGCTGGTATGGAGATTTGAACCCCAGCTGGTAAAAGCAGCTGTCCAAGTCTCGTTTGCTTGTGAATAGTTCGACTAAGGAAAAGTGCTGGCGGATATAGTCTTAGAACCTCGTACAAAATCATGGTCACCTAGCCTGTGCATAGAACATTGTGATTAATACTGTAAGAATTCATTAGCAAGTGATCTGCATACCAGACTCGTTTGTAAGAATTCACTTTTTCTGGTGTCTTAAAGCTGCATAATTGATTACTTCTTCTCTGAGTTTATAACTACAGATCTAAAGGAAAAAAAATCTATTTCTTCTAGGAAGAAATTCAAAGTAAATTAATCAAAAGTAGTCACAACTTTTAGGTGATTTAGCCCATCAAATTCTGGTTTGTTTTTACCCAAGGCATGTAGAATCTCTTTTCTTGCACGTTCTTGCCAACTTGGATACCAACTCAGAAGAACCATCGTCCAAACAAGCAAAACTGAGGTGGTCTCTTGTCCGGCAAAATAATATAGTTTACATTCCTCAATTCCATCTTTTAGACTCATGCCGACATTCTTGTTGTACCCATGTTCTTGAATTTCTTTAAAGTTGGACTTAAGAAGTATGCCTATTAAGTCATCAGTTTTGGCTTCTCCTGCATTGATTGCCTCCTCTCTTTTGTTGATAATGCTAGTAAGTGAAACTTGTATTTCTTTGTAAATTTCTTTCATCCTCTTGTTCATCTTAGTTGGTAGAAAGCTACATGTAAACCATTCATACAAACATGAGAAATGAATAAAGTGAATTGCATCACTCGTTAAAATGGGTAAAAAAGAAGGAAAGAAAGAAAGAAAGAAAGAAGTGTATTATATCAATAAGTACACTTACTAAATTATTTTAGAATTATTTGGTTAAATAGTTAAATTTATCATATCTCAATAGCTTAAACTTTTTGGGATAATCAGTAATTTAACATGGTATCAGACCTAAAGGTCTTGAGTTCAATTTGTGCCTCTACTACTCTACATCAGTACATCCCATCTAAAATCTCACACTTTATGTCTCCATTATCCTACATCTCATTTAAAATCTCACATTTTGGGCCTCAACTATTAAAAAGGAGTTTGAGTTCACCTATATAAGATGAATTTAAGCCCACATGTGAAAAATAATATTAGGAGTATGTGTTTAAATAATTAAATAAAGGTAAAACTCAATTAGAAACCTTTTATAATTAAAAAAGGTTTCTATTCTAGAATTTAGAGGTTCCAGAAACATGACAATAGCAAGTTAGAATGCGCTAATCGTGAATTTTTTAAAGATTCTTTCGTTGTCTTCTTTCTATTCTTGGTGGTGGGAGTCACAAGGACATCAGAACAAAGGTCCCAAATTAAAACTTGATACACATATGTTCAAATCGTTTGTGACTTGAGTTTGTAGTTTATAGTAACTCGGTATCAAACTATTTTCTTTATAGTTCACATGCTTTTTTTGCGTATAATGATTTTTATTTTATAACATTGTGATTTAGAATGTTTATTTGTCTGTATTTTCATACATGTTTGATGGGAGAAAATTGGCCTTTGCCTATTTCGTGCAAAAAAAATTAGCGTGTTGCCCCCAATCCTAAACTAATTAGGGAATACCCTCTTTTGAAACTTAATTTTCTCAAAATCAAGTTTCAAAACAAAAAAAATTCCTGGAGTCCTATAGTGGCATTTTATGGAGCCTATAGTGACGTTTTAAGGACCTATAGGGGCGTTTTGGAACTCGATCTCCATGAACTCAAGTTATAGGTAAAAAAAAAAAAAAAAAAAAAAAACTTGCATGGAACTCGAGTTCCAAAACGCCATTATAGGCTCCTTAAAACGTCACTATAGGCTCCTTAAAATGCCACTATAGGGCTTAACTCAATTTTGAGAAAATCGAGTTTCAAAAGAGGGGCATTTCCCTAATTAGTTTAGAAAGAGGGCAACACGCTAATTTTTTTGCACGAAATGGGCAAAAGCCCATTTTCACCTGTTGGATGTGCTTTTTTGAGTATTTTAGGAAAAGCAAGTACATTCCAATCAAGATCTTTTGCCTCTTCTTGCAACTTTTTGGTTAGGAGTCTTAGATTGTGATGTAATTAGAAATTTTATTGTATATGAGCATTGTTTTGTAAATGTGGTATTGTCATAAATTGCCGAAGTGGGAGATTGTTAGGTTTTATTTATGTTGGCAATCCATGGAGAAAACATGTGTTGCAAGTGTCTTTAGAAGTTTATTTTTGAAGACAAGATTGTTGCAAAGTTTTACAATTTAGAGTGCGAGTCAATGAATTTCGATTTATCTTCCATCAACAAGTACTCCCAACGCGTTGACTATACATTATAACGTAGCCTTTCCCACAAAAACATCCACAATAGATATCCAGTTTGCATGAAAAGATCTCCTTCTTGATCCATTCTCGATTGATCAAAAACTTACAAACTTGATGATCAAACTAAATCTAAATTGATCGAACTACAATTATGTAAATTTGGATTTTCAGTCCATTAGCCCAATCTAATCTTAACACACTTTCTCTTTGTGTAAACTAGTTAATGTCCTGCATAATGTATAACTACATTCTTGAGAATGATTCAATAACATTTGTTTGTGAAGTCTTGCTTTCTTACAAAAAGGTAGACCCAGGGGTAAGGAGAGGCTAAAGGTGGACTTTGGGATCTTGAAAGCGATATCCCCCCCTACCCCCATCAAAACTCACCCTTATATGTTTTATAATTTCCTATAATCTTAATTCTTATAATTTTTTTATTTGTATATCTCTCCACTATATCTTGAGAAATGACTAAAGGAGTAGCTTGAGAAGCACTCCTAGTCTGAGATGCACTAGCAGGGCTACGTACTCTCCTCGGTAGGAGTAGGCTCAGATGGAGGAACCAGGGCTTCAGAAGGAGTTCCTTGTGTAGTAGTAGCAAAAGTAAAGGCCAAGGCCTCAGCCACAGTATCTGTTCCATCAAAGAAGCCCCCCATGGGAATGCCCATAGCAGCAGGAGCCTTCTTACTCGTGGGGTGATAAATAGAAAGGGGCTTGAGATCAACTTAAAAAAAGAAAAAGAAAGAAAGATGGTAGGTGTTAAGGCAAAGATGGGATAAATAAACATGCAAGAGAGAGAAAGCACATGACAACACGCGGCAATGAAGATGCATGCAAAGAAAAGGACTGTACCTCAAACTCAGGCTCATCAAGCAATATGGGGTGAGTGGCTGAAGTGTCTTCCTTATGCTTAGATTGCCAAGGAAGAAGAAGAAAAAAAGAGAGAGAAGATATAGATATACATATGGAGTTAGCTGCAAGAAAGCCCCATGAATAATTAAAATAAAGGAAGAGTGAAGTTTAGAGATAACATACTCTCCTTTCGGGTAGTGGAAGATAGGGCTATGGAGATGTCTTTCTTTTACAGCCTTGGGTCCTGCTAGAAGGAGGAGCATTCACAAATGGCCTTGGAACGGAGGGCTTAGGCTTGAACGAGTATGAGCAAAAAGAGGAGGAGAACTCTTAAGGACTATGTTGTTGATGGGAGGAAGGCCACCCCTATACAAAACAAGGTTAGAATAGGTATTAGAGGAATCATCCCCTCTCTTGGCAGATATGGGCTTGGCGGTTCGAGACACCGATCCCTTCTTTGCAGGCACATAAAGGTTTACCACATTCACCTTCTTCTCCTAACCTGGAGGATACTCACTAGCGTACATGTACCACCCATTCTCCTTTTCCTACCACTCAAATATGGTGGATTTGCTTTGCTTCCTAGCATATGCTACCACAAACTTGGTGGGATGTAGTAACCGTGGGTTGGAAAAAATGGTGGCATGAAGACCATCGGAGGAAACAAGGGAAAACCCACGGCCACCTAACAACTCTTGTCCAAAAGAGGTCATCACGACCTACCAATACCCGTGCATCGCAGCAGTACAAACGCCCTTTCTCTATGAGCCTGGAATGGTGACTATTCTGAAGTGCTTGCTCCAAAACTCAAAAGCACTGGTGCGGAGAAAAGGTCGGATAGAAGTAGTAGACTCCAAGATGGCAGTAAAATCATCAAGTATATCTTGATCCAACCTAAACTACCTCCTCACCCTATTAGCAGAATAGTGAACGAAACGGATGCCCTTGTCGACTAGATAAAGTAACCACCCAGCATTGGTGGTTGCCAAATACTTGATCCCCTTCTCATTAAAGGCAGTCAATGGGGTGGTGGTCCTAGTAGTGTCCGTAAAGGGGCCCATAACCAAATTAGCATAAGTAAACTCATTGCCTAAACCTCTGTAAGTCCTCCAAGAAAAACCAACTTCCTTGACAAAGAATTTAATGGCAAGGTGCCCAAATGTTTTTAACCCAACATAGTGGTAAGCCAATGGAAAATCATAAACAAAAATACAATAGAAATTAGTAATCCCCTACTTATAAGACCAGTACTTCTCTTTGGCAAAATGAATAGACTTACACTTGGCCAAATGCCTAGCACAACGCTCCTATAGCAGGTGCTATAATATGGTACTGTGGGCAAAGGAAGTAACTTTGTGGCAGGCGCTTGCCTGCCTCTTATCACCTTGTAGAATATCCATCTGCACATACAAATAACCCAGAAACATAGGGGTCAATGGCAAACTCACCCTAGCAGAAATCTTTATGGCTAACCAAATGTAAAGAGGTTTCAAGGCATAATGTGGGTGATAGCCAAAGATAAACTTACAAAGCCAAAATGCAACGAAGGCCGCATGGCGGATGGTGTTAGAAGCCTTGGTGAAAGCCCCAACCCAATGGGACAACTTCATGCTCCCACTCATCCATTTCCTTAACTTGGCCTCCAAGGCCTCCTCCTTGGGTCCATATCACCGAGAATAGGTAGCAATAGCTAGTTTGCCACATTCTCTAAGGTCACGTTGATCTCATTGCAAGAAAGGAAGAAGGTATGGGTGGCGCTGCACCATCAGCAGACCAAATGGCGAAGATTAAACAAGTCTCAATAGTTGGACAAGCACTGAGACAAAAAGATGGCCTTCAACACTGGTGCTATAACGCTAGCATGAAACCCACATTTGACAACCCCTTGTCCACCCACTCCTTCTAACCCAAAGAAGTGCCTGACCTAAATTTGAAGAGAATAGGCATGGGATAAATTCAAAGATAATGGCCATGGGAAGTGATGTCCCTTGACAAATATCAAGATAAGGAATGATGGAAGCCAAAGGGGCGCAAGAAACCTTCGTGTCATGGTGGCAAATAGAAAGCCACAAATGGCCCGGCGGCGAAGGTGAATAGCCATCAGACACCACGGGGAAGTGGGTGTAAGTATCATACCATGGGACGATGAGGGGAGGACACTTACTATTCTGGTCACGATACCCTTCCTCCTCCTCAGAGCGGTCTAATTCAGAGTAGGAAGTCTCTTCACCCACAGTTTTGGCAGGAGGATCATTGACAACATCTTCTTTCCCTTTATAGCGAGAATAACCTTCATCTTGTGCCAACTACATGATGGGTTATTTTAATGGAGAAGATGGGGTACTGAAGTTTTCTGAAAGATGACATGGTGGAGAGAAAGGAAGAAGAGAAGAGTTCTGAGAGAATGATGGGAAAGGGAAAAGTCCAAGGACTAAAGACAATGAAAGTGACGTGAAAGGAGGAAATGGGTTAGCCGTTAAATGAAGCATCGTATTAATGAAGAAATTATGTTCCATAATAACTACTAAACTGGGGAATTTGAAGAGACAACCCTATTCATGGCAAGAAAGGAGATAAGGTAGGCCCACTTTTCAAAAAACATGCGAAAAAAAAAGAGAAAATAATTTTTTTAGTGTTTGCATATGAAATGCAGGAGCAATTCACATGCTTAAGGGGCTAAATGTTGATGCCCATTTTTGACAAAAGGGCTTAATGGCAGAAGAAACCTAACATATGAAGAAAATGAGGAGAGAAAATAGTACAGTAAAGACTATCAGGCCAGAATAGCAAGAATAATAGTCAACAAGCCCATAAAAATAATAAGTGGCAAGGAAAGAGAAAACGGGCTGAGGAAGTCCAAGGAATGAAGTAGTAAACTCATGGGAATAGCAAGAGGTGGAGAAGAAGTAAATAGGTCGGGGAAGCGTAAGAAATAAATTAGTAAATTCATAGGCTTGGCATAAAGGCCAATAAGCCCGAAAGGTAACAAGAGGCAAGGATTTGGTAATTGGTTCGAGGAAGCCCAAAGGATTTAGCAAAAGTCCATGAGAGTAAAAGAGGTAAAAAAAAGAAGAAAATGGGCTGAGGAAGCTAGAGAAATGAAATGGGCTAAGGGGACAAGGGTATGGTAGTGCAGTGGTATGGTAGGATCATCAGCCAACCATGGACATGGGAAAGAAAGGAGACAAAGGCCACGTAGGAGGGAGAGGGCCTACACCTAAGCAAATGGCCAGCCCACAGAGGAGATAGAATGTAGAAAACGAAAGCCCAAAGACCCATGTATCTTTCAGGCTGCAAGAGCTAAACAAATGCCAAAACGTACAGTAGAATTAGACAAACGTGGAGGCAATGACAGATGCGTGAAGGCCAAAAAAGTAATGGATTTAAATAAAAGTAGAGCATGCACATAGGGCCCAGGCACCACCTACCTATACCCAGCCAATACAGGGGAGGTGGGCCACAGGTCAAGAGTATGAGAGGGTGTGGTATGTTGGTGGGGAGAAGGGAGGGAGCCTATTTTGGGGTTCCCATTTAAACTCTTTTAGGAAGAAATGTCCTGCTAGAATAATATCTTGCCTAAAAGAAGTAAACATGAGTTGGAATCACTAGATACATGCCATAGAGGTAGGCGAGGGAGAGATTTAACCCTTATTTATTGAAAACAAAGAGAGGTAAGAGACAAAACAAAAAACCATTTTTGTTTGGGAATGAGGTGTGGTGTAGCGAACATAGTATAATGGTAGTGGCTGAGCAGTCGACAGACTAGTGGGCAGTCTGAGAAGGATTCCCACAATGAGCCAAAAGCAGTTGGAGGTCAAAGTGGTAAATCCTGTCACGACAAGTAGTATAAAAGGCCATACATGAACAGTAAAAAGGGAACAATGACGAGAAAGGGAGGTAGAGAAAAAGAAAAGAAAGCAGATTAAACAAAGAAAAAGGGAAAGGAAAGATACAAAAATCCCAAAGAAAGAAAGAAACATGAGTGATAGGAATAGAGGCATTCATTAATAGGCTACTCATTTCTCTCTCTCTCAATAGACCCACTCTCTGATAATCTAAGAATTCAAGTTTAAGCTATCTAGGTCATTTTTCAAAAGTGCATAATCTCTATAGTATGAATTCCCTCTGAGGTTACTCACATTGGAGATTGACTCCCTTTATGGAAATGTTTTAGTTATCTTGTCGTATTATGTTTCCTGCCGTAAGATCTATAACAGTCGTTCCTGCCGTGAGCATGCGGTACATCCAAGGCTCCTGCCAAGGCATGTCTACATGGGGATGACCTAACTTGCACACAAGTTGGCTTAAAGTGTGTTTTAGTTAGGCCAATCCCAACTCTCCTGCCCCAGAATCACGGGTCATAGTACAACAGGAGAAATCAAGCCAAAAACACAAAAAGCCCCACCTCAAATATTTTGGGCATTCTTTAAAGATAATAAATGAATGCACAACCCACATATATATTTTTTCTTTCAAAAAAATTAGTTATCATTTTGCAATTTCATTTTTTCTTTCAATTTTGGGATCAATAGGGGCTTAAGGCCTAGGCCTTGTGCCGGCATCAGCCCTTATGTGGTTACGACATCACTGATTGAGATGGAGAAAGATTCTTGAAGAAAGATGGTCATGTCAGACATTTGGATTTTCTATAGATGGCACACAATTAAGCTGGTCAAACATGGTGAGATAGAATTCTATAATCCTAATTTTACTAGTTGGTGTAGGTTTCCTGTGTTTTAAGTTTATTTTTGTACAAGAAAATTTGGGTTGTGACAAAATCCCACCTGGGTGGCTAGTCCAAGTTTTCCTTTCAACATGGTGAGATGGTGATAAAATTGAGACGTGGGTGAACACAAAAAAAAGAAAAAGAAAAAGAAAAAGAAAAAGAAGAAGACATGGCCATGGTTTAAAATGATCCAAAGTTGCTCTCATATGCTTCCTTAGCAAATTGGGAATGGAAGAATGTTTGCCTACCTTGAATAAACAACTCTCTATTGTTATTACATGCCCCTATTATGCAATCTCCAAGGTAGCCTTCCTTTATATATATATATATATATACAACTATTCAAATAGCTATTAGAAGCTTCTCTAATTTAGGGTGGCTCTTCTTGCAACCTTAGCCAACAGGAGAAAACCATATATATTTACAACTATTCAGATAGTTATTAGTAGTTTCTATAATTTAGGGCGGCTCTTCTTGCAACCCTAGCCACCAGGAGAAAGCCATGCCTACTTCTTGAAGTGAGGTGGTTTGTGTGTTGGTTTCAGAGTTAATTATACAGTGAGTGTGTGTGATGGACACTTTATCGGGATTATGGGAGAAGTTCTTTCTGTCAGAATCTGAGGGGAGGAGGCTTATAGTGGAGGATATTGAAGATGAGCACTAAGCATGGAGGCAATAACAAGAACTATAAAGTTTCTATGGTAGACGAGAAAAGGTTTTGAAGGGGGACCCGTGGTCTTTTGACAAACACCTTGTGGCATTGAAAAGGGTCCAGAAACATATTGAAATAAGCTGGCTATTGTTTGAGACCATTAGTATGTGGATTCAATTGCACAGTTTACCAATTAGGTTATCACCAAGTACTGTAAAAAGCATCGTTTCCAAGGTAGGAGAGGTGATTGAGAATACACCAAGAATAGAGTTGTTTGAAGGTTGCAATTTTTTGAGAGTTAGGGTAGGAGTTGATTTTACCAAACCGTTGTGCCGAGGGTGAAAGACAACCTTAAGGAGTTGTTAGGAAAGTTGGGTTAGGTTCAAATATGAGAGTTGCCGAATATTTGCTACTAGTGCGGCAAACTTACGCACATGGATAGAAAGTGTCTGACTTGGTTGAGGAATAAAAATATATTGAGGGAAGCAAATAAAAAATTTGGTTCATGGATGAGGGTTGCAACACCAAACCTTGCTTAGAAAACTATGACCATGGTTATTGGTTTTGATGAGGATGATAGCAGGGACGAGAGGAGAGAATAGAATAATGACTTTGAAGGTAGGGACAGTTGGGGAACTAGGGAAGCGACGGTACACATACTTGAGTCAAAAGTTCATAATTTGATTTGGATGGAGGTGTCTCGATGGAGATTAGAGGTGGTAGATGATGAATTTAGGGTTGCTCAAGGTGCTCAAGGAATACATGATCATGATTTTGACAATTCTTAGGGACATAGTACAGACTTGGTGGCAACGCACACTGTGATAGACACACTCATTGACAGGGATATTATTTGGTCAGACTTCTAGGAACAATTGCAAGAGACTGATAAAGAGTTTGTAAGATTTGAAACCAATAAGGGGAGGTTGGAGGAACACGGGGCTGATTTATTTACTACTGCTGCTGATCAACCACCATTGTCTAGGGATGACATAGGCATAGGCACAACCTTAATAGTAGGGAAGCAAAGAGTGCAAAAGAATGGGAGTGCAAAAATCAAAACTGGGTATACATGGTCCACAATTCAAAATAGAATGAAGTGTGAGATCCCTATAAGCAAGCCTAATGACCGAAAGGATTTAGTTTTGCTAAAAAGAACATATAGAGAAGTTGAATGGGGAAGGGGTGAGGAAGAAGGGTACAGTAAGAAGAAGAGAGGAGCAGGCTGAAGAATTAACGGTAGAGACTGGGTCCCAGCCCTACTGACAACAATGAATTTGTTAGCTTAGAACTACCTGGGGCTTGGGAACAACCGTGCAGTTGATGAGCTTAGGGATATAGTCCAAGAAAAAGATCCTGAGATTGTGTTTTTGTCAAAAATTTCATCCACTAAGAAGTAGATAGAATGTATTTAAGTTAAGTTGAATTTTGATGGTTTGTTCACTGTCCCTAATGAAACTAAGGGTGATGGATTGGCACTGATGTGGAAGAATAGTATTAATATTTGGGTTGACAGTTTTTCAAGTTACCATACAGTTTTTCAAGAATAGTATTAACTTGCAATTATTCAAGTTACTACCCGATTCTATTATCTCTTAATTCAAATGGAGAAAATCAACGATGGAGAAGAAAACCTATCTGATTAAAGGCTATGTGGCTCACTAATCTGGAGTGCAATAGGATTATTTCCAGATCTTAGGCTGTCAACCATGATGGTACTCCCATGCATACAGTAACAAATAAGTTGAAAAAAATGTAAGAAAATGCTATTAGCATGGAACCGTGACCACTTCGAGAGCGTGCTAAAAGAAACTAAAAAAAACAAAGGAGCTATTGTGGAAGGCAGAGGAGGTCTTGGCAAGGACTAGCAATGTTGAGATGGTAAACTGATTAAAGAGAGAGCTTAATGAAATATGTGAGCAAGAGGAAAAGACGTGGCAACAAAGGTCTCGAATATAGTGTTTATAGAGTTGAAATCAAACCACTAAATTTTTCCATGGTTTGTCGACTCAAAGGAAGAGGAGAAACTTTATCAAGGGGCTACAAGATGAGAATGGAATTTGGCAGGATGATGAGGAGGTGGTTTTGGGCATGTTGATAGAATTTTATGCAAATTTGTTTATTTCTTCCAATCCATGTAATTTAAAGCGGATCTTGGATGGGGTTCAACCAGTGGTGATCGAAGATATGCGGGCTGGTTTGGCTAAGCTCTACAATGTGGAGGAGGTGGAAGTGATAATTAAGGACATGGCTCCATTAAAAGCCACGGGACTAGATGGGATACCAACTTTGTTCTACCAAACTTTCTGGACTAATGTATGTATGGATATATCTCAGGTGTTGCTATCATGCTTAAACTCTAGTTCTAAAATCAATTAACCATACTTTTATCACTCTAATTCTTAAAGTTAGAAATCCTGAAAGGGTGTCCGAATTCAAGCCTATTAGTCTTTGTAATGTGATATATAAGACAATTAGTATTGCAAAGCACCTTAAACCTTTACTTGATTCTATTATATCAGAATCATCGAGTTCCTTTACTATTGATAGATTAATCACGGATAATATTCTTATAGCTTTTGAATCTTTGCACCATATGAAGACTACTTGTATAGGCAAGTAGGGTTTTATGGCTCTTAATTTGGATATGAGCCAAGCTTATAACAAAATGGAGTGGTTTTTCATGAAAAAGATCCTTTTAAAAATGGGCTTCCAAGTGGCTTGATAATGAAGTGTATTAAAATAGTGTCATATTCTATTCTTGTAAATGGTGAGCCAAAGGATCTGTTCCAGCCTTCTAAGGGTTTGAGACAAGGGGACCCCCTCTCTCCTTATTTATTCCTTTTTTGTGCTGGAGGTTTAAATTTGATCCTGAGAGAAGCGGCATTGAAAGGTGATATTCATGGTTTTTTCATTTGCAAGAATGACCCAAAACTCACCCACCTCTTTTTTGAAGATGATTGCCTATTGTTTTGCAGAGCATCATTGATAGAGTGTGAAAAGATCCAAGAATTGCTTGGCTTTTATGAAGCAGCTTCGGGACAAATGATCAATAAGGATAAAAACAACTTATTCTTTAGTAGGAACACTGATGCCATACCATGGAGAATATAAAGTTATCTCTAAATGTTCCTGCCATCCAACATTATGTGAAATATTCAGGGCTCCCCTCTTTTGTTGGAAGAGGGAAAAAAGCTTGCTTCACTCATATTAAAAGAAGGATTTGGGTAAATATGCAAGGGTGGAAGGAGAAGCTTTTGTTCTAGGCCGGCAAAGAGATCATGATTAAAGCGGTGGTACATTCTATCCTTACTTATTCTATGAGTGTGTTTAAATTACTTGTTAGCTTTTGTAAAGATATTAAAGCTATGATTCGAAAGTTTTGGTGGGGGCAAGGGGTGTAAAAAAAAGATCCATTGAGTTAAGTGGAACACTCTTTGTTCGCCAAAATAGGTGGGTGGGATGAGATTTAGAGATATTCAAAATTTTAATAATGCTTTGCTTGCTAAACAAGTTTGGCGACTATTGCATCACAAAGAAACTTTGATCTATAAGGTTTTTAGTGCAAAATATTTCCCAAATGGCAGCATCCTTGAGGCTTCTATACACCCAAAATGTTCGTTTGTGTGGAGAAGTATTTTACATGCTAGGGATTTCATTAATAAAGGAGCCATATGGAGAATCGGGGATGGTGTTTCTATTAAAATTTGGGGTCATAACTGGTTGTCAGGTCCTTCAAATAGTAGAGTTGTTTCACCTCGAAACAACAATGATGTTCTTTATGTGAAGGATTTGTTTTTTGCGGATACAAGAATATGGAACCCAGGTCAATTGGAGAGCATTTTTTTGCTATGGGAAGAGCTTATTCCTGTGAGTGATGTAAGTGTTGAAGACTTGCTAATCTGGCCCCTAACTTTGGATGGGACTTATAGTATTTGAAGTGCTTATCGAATCCTGGAAATAGATGCAAGACACTAGACTCAAAGCTCTTCTTCACTGGATGGGGAGAGCAAGGTGTGGAAGGAGATTTGGAAGATAAAGACACCGAATAGAATTCATCATTTTGTTTGGCGGGTTGCAAGAGACTTTTTGCGTACAAAACAAAACCTCAGAACCCGACATGTTCCTATTGAGGATACATGTACCTTGTGTGACGAGAATAAGGAAACTTTGATTCATTGTGTGTGGTTATGCGATCATGCCCAATGAGTGTGGAAATCAGATATGAGTTTCACTAGGTATTACGGGAAATAGTATAGAAGTTTTTTTATTTGCTTGAGGAGGTGGTGCTTAACGGATTGGGGTACCATGTTGCTTTGTTTTCTACTATTGCCTGGTGTATATGGCAGAGGCAAATAAATTAGCAGCATGTCTGATTGTTCTTGCTTTGCCAGTTTGTTGGACTCAACCACCGGAGAGCTTCTACAAAATAAACGTTGATGATGCTATGTTCGAAAATCTAGGTTGTGTAGGTATCGGGGTAGCAATCAGGGACTCAATTGGGGAGATAATTGCTACATTGTCCCAGCGTATACACCTCCCTTACTCGGGGGAGATGGCTGAAGTAATGGCAACTTTTAGAGCCGTGTTATTTGCACAGGAATTGAGTTTATCCAAGGTTGTGGTTGAAGGTGATTGTCTCCGGGTTGTTTCTGATTTGAATCTTCTAATTGTTGTAAAACAATGTATGAGAATGTGACTGAGGAGGACGAAGTCTTCAGCAGTGATAGTTTCATAATGTGTGATGAGGAGGGAATAAGTTAGTTCATGCCTTCGCCAAATAGTAGTTTCATTGTGATGTATGGGTAGAAGAATTACCTTCTGATTTAGAATATGTATTTCAAATTGAATTTTTTTTCTAATAAAAATATCTTACCTTTTCTTCTATAAAAAAAAAAGAAAAAAAAGAGTTAACAATAATATATAAAAAAAGAACTTCATAGTTCATACTATTTTGATCGTACAATAATAATTATTAAAAAAAGAACTACATAGTTCATGCTGTGATCGTACAATAAGAAATAAATATAAAAAAAGGACGCAAAGTTCATGCCGTGATCGTATAGAAATTCTAGAGTCGCATAAAATAATACAAATTTGTTGACCATCTCCCTAATTTTGGCTACTGGTGCAGTTGAATTAAACACAACACGAAATTGATTCTGGCGTGATCCATGATGTAAGCAACGTTGAAATGTGAACATCGGAAAATTCTTAGGTACTTCCGGAATATAGTGAAATGGTACTCCTTCCTCTTACATTTATGGTGGACCTCACCATGAATTTAATGAGCGGACCCCACCATAAATGTGAGAGGAGGAAGCACCATTCTCCGTGCTCCGGGAGTACCTAAAAATTACTCGTGAACATCTACCTAACTTTTGCTACTGGTGCAGTTGGATTAAACTCGACACGAAATTAGGCTTAGTGACAATGATAAGTGTGATAAGAAAACCAAGGAAACCTGAAGACGGAGAAGCAACAAAACCGGGCTGGCTAATGATCTTTTCGTAAGAACTTCAGTGGTAGCAAAAATCCCACCTTCTATTCTATGAGACGTTACAGGAAATAGATTTGGCATTAAATAATTTAAATGGCCAAATCATAGAAAATATGACAGGTTTGAAAATATCTATCTCTAAATTGAGCAAATGTAGGTTTTAGTTAACCCAACTCATAAAATTTCTATATAAAGGATACAATTAAAGTCTTTAAGGAGTCTCTCTGTTGTTAGGCCAGTGAGCTCTCTCTCTTTTCCTACGGCAGTAGTAGTGTTTTGTCCCTCCCTTCCTAAGAAGGAGTGTTTTTTGTTCTTTAAGGCAACAAGTTTGTCATTAGAGCTAGTTGGGTTTTTTTGTTGGGGGTTATGGAAAACACAATCTTGGTTTTGTCTTCTTGTCCAAATAGTATCATGGAGGACCTGGCAGCCAGATGGAGCACCTTTTCTTTGTCGGAGAGGAGACCACAGGTTTTGTTCTTTAACGAGACCAACGATCAGGGGAATTCCTGATAGCTGCACTATTTTTAACGCCCTGATTGTTGAATATGGAAGCAATGGCGAGGACTTTCAAGCAGCTATGGAGATCCACCAATGGGTTTAAAGTTCGTAATCACAAGGATCAGAGAGTGTTATTTGTATTTGACAATCTTGGTGATGTGGATTGGATCTTGCAACACCAACCTTGGAGTTTTGACAAACATTTAGTCATGCTGCAGAGATATAATTCTGATGTCCTAGTACGTGAATTGGTTTTCAAAACTACTCTATTTTTTATTCAAGTTCATGATATTCCAGTTCGCTATATGAACAAACGAGCGGCGGAAGAAATCTGTGAAGTAGTCGGTGAGGTGCAAAAATCAACAGGGGCAGTTGACGACGATTGGTGTCTTTTCATACGAGTTCTTGTCCTTATAGATATTCTCTCCCCCTCTACCGGGGAAGGTTGATCACAATGGAGAATGGAGTTAAAGTTCGGGTGAAATTCAAGTATGAGCGATTGCCTAATATTTGTTTTTGGTGTGGACGTCTGAATCACAGTGATAAAATTGTGAATTGTGGATTGATAGTAAGGGTACACTTACACCGGAGCAACAACAATTTGACTCAACTTTAAAGGCAGCACCGTATACATCAACAGGCAAGGATGTCATCTACGTCCCTGGGTATTATGAGCGGCAGAAACCTAGAGTGCATGCCCCGGTTCAGGTCAACAATCCACAACCAAGTGCAGCGGAGGGGCTGGAAGGGAGTGGTGGTCCGATGGAGGTGCCCCAACCAACCATGGCAACGGGTACAAGCAGTAATGAGAGCATTGATGGCATGCAGCGGGAGGAATTTAATGTGGGAGAAACGTTACACGTTACTGAAATAGAGGTGCAGACAGATATGGATTCTTTCCCAACAATATCTGATCCTATTAAAACTCCTATTAATGTGGGAGAAACGTTAATGGAGGAAGTTAATGGCGTTGAGAAATCCATTCCAAATCAGAGTCCAACGGCAGAGCTGTTTGAAATTCCAATTAAGAGCATTGATGAGGAGGTTACGAATATAGATTATAACACATTAACTGAGTCAAGGCAAATTAAGGAGGCAGAAATTAAGGGGAATGTTCCTTTCCATAATAAGAACGCCACCTCAGCTGTGAATCATGGAGCACGACCAGCTGGAACTAGGGCAACTCAAAAAAAAATTCTGTCCTCCAAGTCCGAACCAGCAACCAGTAACAAACCAAGAAACAGAAAGATAACCTTAGTGCGGGATCACTCAAAGTCAGTTGGCAATTCAGGCGAGGGAAGGAAACTTTGTGGGAAGAGGAGTGGGGATGATCATCTAGAGTTACCAAGCAAATACAGGCGGGTTTCAAAAGATGAGAGTGACAAACTTTTTTCAATGGTGGAGGCTGATATTCAGCCCTGCCAAACACAATGAGTTGCTTAGTGTGGAATTGTCGTGGGCTTGGGAACCCACGTATAGTTAACGAGCTTGCTGAGATGGTGCAGGTAAAAGATCCATCTGTCGTGTTTTTAGCCGAGACATGGGCAGATGAAGCAAGACTAAAAGATGTGAAAAGGAAAATTCAATTTGAAAATATGTTTGTATCACCATGTACAAGTAGGGGAGGAGGGTTAGTGCTGTTTTGGAGGTCAACAATTGATATTTTAGTGGAGGGGTCGGATAAGAACCATAATCATAAATAAGAACAAAGATTCCAAGTGGCATTTCACAGGATTTTATGGTGAACTGGATACTCAAAAGAGGATTGAGTCTTAGGATTTGCTATGAGCTCTAAAAAGGAAATTTCAAAGTCCATGGTTGTGTGCGGGGGACTTCAATGAGTGGTAAGAAGTGAAGAAAAATTGGGAGGTAGTAGACGAAGTCACAATCAAATGCAATTGTTCCGCGAAGCAATTGATGCATGTGGATTTGTGGACCTAGGGTATTCGGGTTCAAGGTTCACCTGGAGTAAACTTTGTATTTTGGGGGAGTCAATATGGGAAAGATTAGATAGGGCTTTATGTACAACAGATTGGCTCAACCACTTTGCTGGCACCAAGGTTGTTCACCTCACATGTACTACTTTGGATCATTCCCCTCTATGAATTGTTGCAAGTGGTATAGGCCCCCTACCAAGTTCAAGGCCATTCTGCTTTGAAGAGATGTGGATGTCAGATAAAGGATGTGGAAGGGTGATTGAAGCAGTTTGGAAGCCGAAAGACAAGTGATAAAAAAAATTGAAAAATGTGGGAGTGAATTATCAAAGTGGAGTATGAGAACTTTGGCCATGTTAGGAGACAATTAGTCGAAAAAAAGAAGTGGTTGGTGAAAGCTGAAAAAGAAGCAATGCAAAATGGGAGTAATCACCGTGTGAGGGATTTGAAAAAGGAGATTAATGAATTGTTGGTGAAGGAAAATCAGATGTGGAGGCAGAGAGCTAAGGCTTTTTGGTTGGTTGATGATGATAAAAATTCAAGGTATTTTCATAGTAGGGCTACTCAAAGGCATCGAAAGAATAGAATTTTGGGGGTCCAAGATTCTTCGGGTGCTTGGGTCAGCCAACCCAAGGGCATAGCTGAGGCTTTTACAGCATACTATCAACAACTTTTTAAGTCTTCCAACCCGAGTTTAGGACTGATTGCAATGGAGAAGGTGGTCACCGACGATATGAATGCTCAATTGTCACAAGATTTCTTGGAATGGGAGGTAGAAGCTACATTAAAACAGATGACTCTGTTGAAGCTCCTGGCCCCGATGGTATGCCCCCTCTCTTCTACCAAAACTATTGGAATCTTGTTGGTAATGATGTCACCAAAACCATACTGTCATACTTAAATTCTGCCACACTACCCCATCCCCTAAACCATACTTTCATAACCTTAATACCAAAAATGAAAAATCCCATTGCCGTCACTGATTACCACCCCATTAGCCTTTGCACTGTCCTTTATAAAAAAATTTCAAAGGTCCTTGCAAATAGGTTAAAAAAAATCCTACCGTCAATCATAATCGAACACCAAAGTGCTTTCACAAAAATAGATTGATATCGGATAATATTCTTGTGACTTTTGAAACATTGCATAGCATGAATAATCACAATTCTAAGAAATCTGGTTTTATGGCATAAAAACTAGATATGAGTAAGGCGTATGACAGAGTGGAGTGGTGTTTCTTGGAGAAGGTGATGAGGAAATTAGGGTTTAATGAAAAATGGATAGCCCTTATGATGGTTTGTGTAAAATTAGTTTCATACTCGGTGTTGGCGAATGGTGAGCCAAAGGGGTTTATCAAACCTACAAGGGGGATTCGCCAAGGTAGTCCTCTATTGCCCTTTTTATTTTTGTTGTGTACGGAAGGCCTAAATAATTTAATCTTGAAGGCAGCAAGTGGGGGCATCATACATGGATTTGCATTAAGTAGACGAAGTCCGAAACTAACTCATTTGCTTTTTGCAGTTTTGTAGGTCCACTAAAGATGAATGTCAAAAGGTGCTTGATCTTCTTGCCTCCTATGAAAGCATATCAGGGCAGCAAATAAATAGAGGCAAAACAACAATCTTCTTTAGCAAATATACCACTCCTGCTATGAGGATTGAAATCAAAGAAGCTTTGGGGGTCCCTAAAATCTTGCAATATGATAAGTATTTGGGGTTACCTTCACTTGTGGGCAAGCACAAAAAAGCTAGCTTTGATTACATTAAAGAGAGGGTTTGGAGGAAGCTTCAAGGATGGGAAGAAAGCCTTTTATCACAAGCGGGACGAGAAGTTTTGATTAAGGCAGTTGTCCAAGCTATTCCAACATATACCATGTGTTGTTTCAAGCTACCAATTGGTCTTTGTCATGAAATAGAAAAACTCATTCGTGGTTTTTTTTGTAGGGTCAAAGAGGAAACCGTAGGAAAATTCATTGGATTAAGTGGGAGAACATGTGTGAACCAAAGTCTGAAGGTGGCTTGGGTTTTAAAGAACTATCATTGTTCAATGATGCCATCTTAGCCAAACAAACATGGAGGTTGCTGCATAATACCAACTCTTTGTTTTCCAAAGTATTTAAGTCCAAGTTCTTTCCACATTGTTCTATAATGGAAGCTAAGGAGGGCTATGGAGGGTCGTATGCTTGCAAGAATATTTTGAAGGGTAGGGAGGTCATAAGGAGAGGAGCAAAATGGAGAGTGGGCAATGGAGAATCTATCAAGTTGTGGGGTTATAAGTGGCTGCCTTCTTTGCAAAGTCCAAGCCTCCAAAGTCCTCTCACTGCTGAACTACAAAATGCCACGGTGAGTCAATTAATTAATCCCACTACTAGACATTAGGATACATAATCTAGGTTGCACCGACACGCCATTTTTAGCGATGTGTCAGTGTTCGACACATGTCGAATACCGGGATCGGTACAATTCACTGGACTCTGGTGTCCGAGCAGTGTCTTTTTTCTTTTTCTTTTTTTTTTTCTTTTTTTTTTTTGCTTCTCCAACACAACGCCGACGCGGCTCCGACACGTCCAACAACCCAGCAGTAAAAAAAAAGAAAAAAGGAAAATCATAGATTTTTTACAGATGGACTTACCAATACCATTGATTTCATGATATACCCTAAAACAAGAGTTGAGAACTCATTTGCCCAAAACCCACAAGCTCTCACTTCTTAGTTCTTAAGCCACCGACCCTCCCTCTAATCTCCGCCTGTTGTGCCGCTGACCTCTGTCCCTCGCTTGAGCTAGATCGGCCCGATCGGCGAGCTCCATAGATGTCAACGTCATCCCTGTCCCTTCTGATCTCTCTCTCTCTCTCGGCGTGGACAACCCAGGTCCAACCTCTTTTTAAGCTTCTCTCTGTTTTTTTTTTTGGTTGTGTTCTTTCAGATATTTGTTTGGTTGGTTGGGTGAATGGGACGGGTTGCTTTATTTAAGTTATAATAACGTTTTTTATTTTTAATCCCACTCTCACTGTCACAGAGTGGGATTAAAAAAAAAATGTTATAAGTTATTGACCGTGAGAGTGGGATGTACTGGGATTTTGTTACATTATGTGCCATATGATATAATGTTGTTAGTTGTTACTACCATAGTTTAATTTATTTATTAAAGTTAAATTACTTAAATATTGTAGGTGATTTACTAAAATGAATATTGAAAGTGAAAAATCAACTGAGTCAGTTGCTCCTCTATGGAAATATGTTACTAAGAAAAAGCAGCTGCTGGTGGTGAGAATGTTACTTTCAGATGTAACTATTGTGAAAAAACTTTTAAGGGGTCTTATTCAAGGGTGAAGGCACACTTGTTAAAACTATCTAATTGTGGAACACAACCATGTGGTAAGGTTGGAGATGAGTATCTAAATGAAATGCAAAAATTAGAAGATGCGTATGAGGAATCTTCGCGTAGATTAAAGAGGCCTAAGCTAGTGTCTTTACCATCTGATTCTCCTAGTAGTCCTCATTTGGGTCCTACTCTCAGTATTACAGCTACAAGTCATCCATTTTTTCAGAAAAAAAGGGGTTGGGAATCCTACTTTGGAGATGTGTTTTAACAATCAATGTCGAGAGCAATTAGATTCTCTTATTGTTAGGACATTTTATTCTGCTGGTTTACCCTTTCACTTTGCTAAGAACCCGTATTGGATTGAAATGATCAAATTTGCATGTAATAATAATTTAGCGGGCTATATTCCTCTGGGTTACAATAAATTAAGAACAACTTTGTTGCATAAAGAGAAGGTACATATTGAGAAGTTGTTGAAGTCAATTAAAGACACTTGGAAAGAAAGGGGTTTAAGCATAGTAAGTGATGGGTGGACAGATCCACAAAAAATGTCATTTATCAATTTTATGGCTACATCAGAGAAAGAACCACTTTTTATCAAGTCCATTTATGGTACCAAAGAGTACAAAGACAAGCACTTCATTTCTGATTTGTTTTTAAAGGTCATTGGTGAGGTTGAGCATACACATGTTGTCCAAGTTATTACTGATAATGCATCTGTTATGAAAGCTACAGGATCTATTGTTGAAGCTCAATATCCTCATATATTTTGGTCACCTTGTGTTGTGCATACTCTCAATTTGGCCTTGAGGAATATATGTGCACCTAAGAATTCTTTATAGAATGAGGTTGCATATAATGAATGTAACTAGATTGCACAAGTTTCAGATGAGGCAACTTTCATTTGTATTTTTATCACAAATCATTCTATGAGATTAGCAATTTTTAATTCATTTTCCCCTTTGAAGTCACTTGCTGTTGTTAAAACACGATTTGCTTCAATAATCATCATGCTTAAAAGATTGTTTCAAGTAAAACAACATCTTCAAAATATGGTCATTAGTGAAGAATGGATGTCATATAGAGAAGATGATGTAGGAAAAACTCAAACTGTGAGGGATTATGTTTTGAATGATTTGTGGTGGGACAAGGTTGCATATATTCTGAGATTCATAGGGCCTATTTATGAGATGCTTCGAATGGCTGACACGGATGCACCCATTCTCCATAAGGTGTATGAAATGTGGGATTCCATGATAGAAAATGTGAAGAAAGAAATATACTGGCAGGAAGGCAAGGAAGAATATGAGGAGTCTCCATTCTATGATGTGGTACATGCTATACTTATTGAACGGTGGACTAAAAATTGCACACCACTTCATTGCTTAGCCCACTTCTTGAATCCGAAGTAATTTTTCTATCTCTTTAATCTTTTTTTTTTAATATTCTTTAGGCATTTCTAATTTGCTTTTAACTAGGTATTATACTAATCAATAGCTTGAGGAAGTCAGAGGTCGTGTTACGCCACACAAGGATGGAGAGAAAAAAGTGCCTCAAAAGATTATTTCCTGATATTGATGATAGGAAGAATGTTACTATGGAGTCTGGTTTGTTTTCAAGAATTAGGGCTTATGATGATGATAACATGGATGATAGGTGGATCTTGGATCCAATGCTTTGGTGGTCAAATTATGGGTCCAGGTTGCCAATGCTTCAAACTTTAGCTCTAAAGCTTCTTGGACAGCCTTGCTCATAATCATGTGCTAAAAGGAATTGGAGTACATATGGTTTCATCCATTGTATGAGGAGGAATAGAATTACTCCTAAACGTGCTGATAATTTAGTGTTTATTCATTCTAATCTTCGGCTTCTTTCAAGGAGGAGAGAGGAGTACACTAAAGGAAACTCTAAGAAGTGGGACATTAGTGGAAATACTTGGAATGAACCATTTGGAGGACCTGGGTTGCTTGAGATTGCTTATCTCACACTAGATGAGCCAGAGATGGAGATAAGTCTTGTTGAGAATGATGACTATATTGATGACGACAATGATGTTATTGTTCTGTGATCCTTTTATGTTTTTAGTTATCCTTTTATGTTTTTAGTTTGATATTGAACTTCTTGTTCTATGGTAATCTTGACAGTTTAAAGCTTGGTTTCCTTTTATGTTTCTAGTTTGATGTTGAATACTTGAATGTAGCCTATTTAAACTTTTGGTTTGTACTCTAAACATTTTATGTATATTATTGTATTACTTTGAGTGTTAATTTGCTTATTTGTAGTTCTTATATAATTTAAATTTTAGACATAAATGTATTTTATGTCTAAAAATATTTTAAAAAATGCCTAAATATAAAATCTAATTAATTATTTAATTGCCGTGTTCATGCCGTGTCGTGTCCTTGTTTTTCAAAAATTGTCATATCGCCGTGTCCGTGTCCGTGCATCATAGTGTAACATAATTGCTGCATAATTGTTTTACTCAGGTGGAAACTGATCTGATCACACAAATTCGCCTGAGCCGAACTGCATCAGAGGACTCTCTCTTTTGGCCATATGTCCAGACCGGTCAATACTCTACCAAGTCAGGTTACTACTTCCTAAAAACTGAAGAGAAAATAGCAACCTCCCAGACTTCTACCCAAGCCGAGCTAATGAAGCCCCTATGGAAGAGAATTTGGAGCCTTTCAGTACCATGCAAAATCAGGAACTTCCTATGGAGAGCCTGCAAAAATGCCATCCCAACTCTGAAGAACCTGAAACGTTGCTGTGTGGTGGAAGACTCTAGCTGTTCTCTGTGTGCACAGCACGATGAAGATGCTTTACATGCTTTATGGTCTTGCCCGACCCTTGCACAGGTGTGGAACGAAGACCCCCAATGGAATTTCAGAGATCAAAAAGCATTCCAAGATTTTCCCCATCTGCTCCTCCATGTTTTTGAATCGGGTTGTAGTGCTGAAATGTTCGCAATGCTGAGTTGGACGATTTGGTATCGAAGAAATAAGATCAGAACAACCCCACCTGGCTTTCCTCTTAAGCTTATAGTGCAACGAGCATTTGAGGCGTTGATGGAGTTTCGCTCTGCACAACCAAAGAAGTTAGTGGCAGCACCTTTGGTCAGGCCAAGTGCAAGGTGGTCACCACCACCAATAGGCTGGAATAAAGTGAACTTCGATGCGGAAAATTTTCAGGATATTGGTTGAGCTGGTCTCAGAATATACAGCTTGCTAGCTCCGTGGCAGAGTTGGAAGCATTGGCAGCAACACGGGCTTTAGAGCTTACTGCAGAACTTGGTTTTGATCGGGTTATTTTTTAAGGCGATTCCACCTCAGTCATCAGAGGCCTCATGGATCAGGTGTCAAATTTGACGCCCTTTGGTTTGCTAATAAAAGA